>CM055067.1:41104541-41188414 GCA_029204045.2 Tillandsia leiboldiana | reverse complement strand
ACACTTTTATTCCAAAAATATTTCCAAGTATCAACATTAGAAAACAGCCCGGGAAGATGTGCAGTTTTGTTGAGGTTATATGTCATAGGATCGAAATAGGGAAAAAACACCTAGAGGGGGGTGAATAGGTGTAAACGATAAACACTCAAAAATCGTTGCGATAAAACCCAATGCGGAAATAAACATAATACGCAAGATTTTACGTGGAAAACTCTATCAGGGTAAAAAACACCACGGACGATAACACGGCAGAAATCCACTAGAATAAAAACACGTACAAGGTGATTTACCGTACACAATTACGACTCAACCTTTTCCATACGCTCCTAGGGATCTTCTCGCTCGCTCCGACGACGCTTCTCGAATCCACGATCTGCCGCCCAACGCCGAATCCACGGCGTCCAACGTCGAATCCACGACGTCCGACCGAATCCACGGTCTTCACCCAATAGCACCCTTCGAATCCACGAACGTGCCTCGCTCCGAATCCACGAGAGCGGTTGAACCTTGAATCCACAAGGACACGCGAATCCACGCACGATTTTTTGGGGTAAATCGTTGTTTTGGGTGGTGATGATCCGCCGAATACTTAGATCAAAGATAGATCGGAATACCATCTAAGTATTCATTAGTTTGTTCAACTCAAGATGTGAGTATGATTCAACCTAGAATCATCTAATCAATATAGATGAAGAAACATAGAGTATTCTCTAATGATTTCCTTTCTTCTCTAGATGTGGATCTTAGCCCGTATAAGATGATATAGAAATGACGGGCTGATTTTCCTTACCCCTAGAAGAAGAGTAGCATAGGGGTCTAGTTATAGGTTAGAACCCTAGGAAGGTAGATAAAATCAAAAACCTAACATTTCTGGAGATTTTACGACGGCGATCCGATCGTATTAGCTGTGATCCGGATCGTCGTAACGAGTCGGCAATTCCAGAAAAACGAAGGTTCGGGAATCCGGATCGAAGTGCTTGATCCGGATCGTTCATACAGTTCACCAAACATCAACGTTCGGGATCCGGATTGCGAAGCCTGATCCGATCGTTCAAGGAAGATGGTAAACTCAGTGTTCGGATCCGGATCAAGAGAGCTACGATCCGTATTGAACTGGTGTATTAACGAACACCTTCGGGATCCGTATCGAACAAGCCTGATCCGGATCCTGAACATGTCCCAAGTCAGTTTTTGTTTTATGCAATGAAAGATTCTTCCCAAGTGTTCTACACTACAAGAAGTATTCGGATCACACAAAATCTTAGGTTAAACATACCTGTCCTTTGAATTCTTCTTTCTTGAGATTGAGTTAAAGATCCAACTTTTCACCTCAATCTTCAAGACTTGAGACTTTCACGAAACTACGCCAACCTCAAATTCCGTAACAATCTCCCCTTTGGCGGTTTCGTGACAAAACACAGATCCACTAAAGAAAATCAAAAAGATATTTTTGTTGCTATCACCATACAACAAAAATTTACAATGGAGATCCAAAATTTTAAAAACATGAGATAAACTCTAAAACAGACTCTAGACTTAGACATCTGTACTCTCTGCACAAAGAAATCATTCTTGACAAAAAGAGATCGTTAGATACCTCAAGAATATTTAGCTACAAACCTAGTACAGAGATAGAGTTTATCTGATCATCATGACATTTGAGAATTCAGATATGTAAAGGAATCATAGTCAAAAACCAACATATCTTCTATGCAATTAAAAACCAAATGTCACAAAAATGTTAGTCCAACATCAACTTGTTAGTCATATTACATGCCCAAATAGTTAGTCGAATAGTTAGTCGAGACATGCAAACATCACACGATACAAAACCAAAGTGGAAGTTGAAGTGATACTTACCTTGATGTATACAAAAATCTTCATCAGCAAGTTCATAATCATCGTGTTTCATCACAATTTTCCCACACTATCATTGTTCAAGTTCTTAAACTCTCTCCCCCTTTTTGTCACAACAAAGCCAAAATTACTCAAAAACAATTGAAGGACAGAGTTAAAAAAATTCAACGAAATGTTCCGAAATTTAAGACTAGAACTAAAAGTAAGTCCTAAAAACTGAAAAACCGCACAAAAAGCTTAAAATCGGCAAAAGAATAAAAAGTTCCTGTATAAGAGAATTGTTAGTCAGAGATTCAGGCATCTGAATCTGAGTCAACCGAGCGGATCTTCAGAGCTCGTACAACCCAGCTTTTTCAAAATTCCTTTAAGCATCCCGAGATCGGAGATACACTCTTGCTTCATCTGGTGTATGTCCTTGGACATCTCTTGAGTTCTAGAGCCATTTTATCTTGTTCTTGTTTATGGAAGACTCTAGATTTCCTTTTGGTCAGTTCTTCTGGAAGTTGAAGAACGTTAGTGACGATTGACGGAGCAGTCTGACCTTCATTCCGAGGAGATCGTCTTGGCAAAAAGGTGGCATTGCTTGGCACATTCTTTTTTCATGGCTTGCTGCTTAAGTATGAGGAAACTTCAGTAGCTTCTTTTTCTTTAGGTAAACTTATTTTCTTCATCAATGCCTTGTTGTACTTCGTCAAGAAATGTGTCCCAATCTTCTTCGTCTTCTGATTCAGTGCAATTTGAGAAATATTCCTTGG
The DNA here is from genome assembly GCA_029204045.2 of Tillandsia leiboldiana. NCBI lineage: Eukaryota > Viridiplantae > Streptophyta > Magnoliopsida > Poales > Bromeliaceae > Tillandsia > Tillandsia leiboldiana. The sequence continues at coordinate 41,185,802 of CM055067.1, read as the reverse complement.
TTTCTCTTGACATGGGTTCATTTATTCAATACCTCGAGCTCAGTCCAGGTCGTCGAGCAAGTCTTTTTCTTTTTAGGAAAATGGATTGAAGAGTCATTGGTGCTTTTCCTTTCCGCAGCAGTGACGGGCCTTTTCCGTTAGTTTCTGCATGGGCTTTCCTTTCGATGCAAAGAGGTTTTCTGTGCGATTCTTCAGGATGGTGTTTCATCATCCGATAACTCATCCCCATGTCTTCCCCTTTTAGCTCTCTCTTGGCAGTGTCTCTCGTATGTACCATAGCAGCAAGTAGAAAACAATCCAAGTGATCACCATTGCTAAGGTTCTTGAGAAAAGGAATCCGTGTTGAACAACTCAAGAACACAAGAAAATTGTTTAATTTTCAAAAATTGAAAAATTGTACCCAAACATCATAATCATGTAGAGAGACTAAGAATCAAATTAGTTTGCAAAAGGACTTTTAAAAATAGATCAATTGCATGATTTTCGAAAATCCTATTATATGCCCTAAAACCGAAATTTTAGAAATCGAAGCCTAAAATCCTTTAATCAGGAGAAAACCTAGCATATATCAAACTAATCTACCCAGAGTTCTTATTTCAAAAGAAATTTGATCAAAAACCATCCACAAACAAAGTTATCCAAGAAATTCATCGTTTGAGGAAGAGTGAGAGAAAACGGTGAAAAACCGAGATTTTGATCAATAAAACTTACTTGGAGTTGAAGAACTTGAGTTTGAAAGCTTCCAGGAAGGATGAAATCTAGAGAGAGAGGCTCTGGAAACTTTGGAACAAAAGATTGGAGTAAAGAAATCAAAACCCTTTTGTTCTTTATAAAACCTAGCCGCGATCCGGATCAGTTCATAACTGCGATCCGGATCGGCTACCCGCAGTGAGAAACTGCGTTCGGGATCCGGATCGGCAGATACAATCCGGATCGTCAGCCCGCAGAAGAATTCCTGCGTTCGGGATCCGGATCATCTTCCCGATCCGGATCGGCCCAACTTTTTCTTTAGAAAATTTCAGAGAAATTCAAGAAAAACCAGAAAAAGATTGTAAGCACAAATGTGTATCAACTTAAACAAAAATCATCGTTTCATACAACAAGAATTAGATTATGCCAAATCTATCAATAATATCCAAAAATGAAACGAAAATTTACAAAAATTAAATCCCTTAAAGTTGAACACCTTCAATTACATCTAACTTGATCTTATGAGTAATGCCTTTATCAAATCATCAATTCAGTAAAGAAAATGAAATACAAAGATCAATAGATGTTTGAAATCCCAAATATAATAGATAATGTATCTAGACAATCTGTTGAAGAGAGTGGCTCTTGAGCATCTTTCTTTAAAAACCCACCTTATACCAACCTTGAAATTTGACGGAGTCAAGTATTTCAACATGCATTTTACTTAATCAAAAATTTGAACAACCATGCTTGGTATACATGTGGTAGCTGCACACAATACTCGGACGACCGAGGTGGTAGCTCTTTCCTCCATGTGGTGGTAGTTTTCACACTCCTCATTGGGATGTAACTCTTTCCACATCTTTTGAGCATTTTACCTTTTCTATGACTCCCCCTCAATTGGCTATCAATTATTTAAGATATAAAGTATTCAACCAAATATTGATCTCGATTTCATACTCGACTAAGCAGTCAAATAAGATAATGACTATACCAAGAGATCATAGAGAGAGAGAAATTGACTTTGATCACTTAGAAGATGATTTAATTAACATAAATGATCATTGCAACAGTGAGATATTATGATGGCAAAAGCATAATAGAATTCTAAATGTGCGAAAAGATGCAATTAAAGTCAATTATGATCTATGCTCAATTAATGTCCTATGTACAAACATAGATAATGAACAAAACAAAAACAAATACAAAACCTATCCTAAGCAAAGGTTTCAAAAAGAAGTTTATTTCAAGGAAAGCATTCCAATTGCTTTTCGCAAACGAATAAAACGTTTTGATCCAAAGGTTTTGTTAGAATGTCAGCTAATTGATCCTCAGTTGAAATATATGAAAGTTGAAGAGTATTTGATTCAACTAGCTCTCTAAGAAAATGATATCTAAGTTCAATATGTTTTGTTCTAGAGTGCAACACAGGGTTTTTAGAAATGTTAATTGCACTTGTGTTGTCACAAAGAATTGTTACCGAAGATGCTGAAATGCGGAAGTCGCTCAATACGCTTTTCATCCAAATGAGTTGAGTTGAGCAACTTCCAGCTGAAATGTATTCCGCTTCGGCAGTCGAGAGTGCTATGCAGTTCTGCTTTTTACTGTGCCATGCAACAAGGCAATGGCCAAGATAGAAGCATGCACCACTCGTGCTTTTCCGATCATCCACTGATCCTGCCCAATCGGCATCTGAGTATCCAACAATATCCAAACTTGTTCCCATAGGATACCAAATTCCGAAATTAATTGATCCTTTGATATACCGGATGATCCTTTTCACCGCTTTCAGGTGAACCTCCTTTGGTGCTGATTGATATCTCGCGCAGATCCCAACACCAAAAGATATATCCGGGCGACTAGCCGTGAGGTAAAGTAGACTTCCAATCATACTTCGATACAGTTTCTCGTCTACATTCTCACTATGTGATTCACTTCCAAGTCCCTTGTGGCTAGTTCCCATTGGAGTCGGAAAATCTTTACAATTTTCTAGATCAAACTTTTTGACCAACTCCATTGCATACTTGGATTGACTCAAGTGAATACCTTCATCATTTTGTTTAATTTGCAATCCAAGGAAATAAGTCAATTCGCCCATCATGGACATCTCAAATTCGCTTTCCATGGTCTCCGCGAATTTAGAAGCATCATTATCTCTTGTTGCGCCAAATACAATGTCATCGACATAGATTTGTGCTACAATGAAATTGCTTTGATAATGCTTCACAAAGAGAGTCCTATCAGCTCACCCCTCGAGTATAGCCCTTCTCCAAAAGGTGCTTTGTTAACCTTTCGTACCATGCTCGCGGTGCTTGTTTCAGACCGTAAAGAGCCTTTTTCAAACGAAAAACATGGTTAGGTTGTTTATGATCAACAAAACCTTTCGGTTGAGCCACATAAACTTCCTCATTTAAAAACCCATTTAGAAATGCGCTCTTAACGTCCATTTGAAATAATTTGATTTTAAAATGACAAGCAATAGCAAAATAGTATACGAATGGACTCGAGTCTAGCTACAGGGGCGAATGTTTCATCAAAGTCTATACCTTCTACTTGAGAATAGCCTTGAGCAACTAATCGTGCCTTGTTCCTGATGATAGTACCATCCTCATTTTTCTTGTTCTTGAAGATCCATTTGGTACCTATCACATTGTGTTGCTTTGGAGGCTTCGTTACTTCCCAGACTTGTTTCGCTCAAATTGATGGAGCTCTTCCTGCATTGCTTTAATCCAGTAGTCATCCTGAAGAGCTTCATCTATGTTCTTTGGTTCGATTAAAGATACATAGCAAGCGAATCCACAAAACCAACTGCCTCCGAGTTCTGACTCCTTCTTGTGGATCTCCAATAATATTCGATTCCGGATGATCCTTGGAGATTCGTAACGTTTGTTGAAACGGAGTACTCGGAGATACATGAGATGATTCCTGCACATCAGATAAACTTGAAGAACCATTAGATGCATCATTAATATTGGAAGTATTATTATGAGAAGAATGCATTAGCAGGAGAATCATCATCTAGAGAGATATCGAGGGTAGATTTTCCAGATCCAAAGTGATAAGCTTCATCTACTTTAACATTTATAGATTCTACGATCGTCTTAGATTCAATGTTAAATACTCGATATGCTCTGCTATTCATAGAATAACCCAAAAAAGATCCTTTCATCACTTCGAGAGTCGAACTTTCCAAGATTTTCCACGGTCACGTAAAATGTAACATCGACTCCCGAAGACACGAAAATATTTGATGTTGGGTTTTCTACTAAACCACAGCTCATATGGTGTATTTAAAGTTCCTGGGCGCAAGTAAACTCTATTAATGACATAGACAGCGGTGTTCACGGCTTCAGCCCAAAAATGTAGCGGTAAATTCCGGCTATGAAGCATCACACGCGCCATCTCTTGAACAACCCTGTTCTTGCGCTCAACAACACCATTCTGCTGAGGTGTATAGGGTGCCGAGAATTCATGTTTAATGCCATTTGAAGGTGCAAAAATCAATGAATTTTGAATTTATGAATTCTCCACCTCTATCACTTCTAACACGAATGATCTTTTCATTCTTTTCAATCATATACGATGGCAATCTCATGAAAAGAGTCAAACGTATCAGCTTTCTCTTTAAAAATGCTACCCAAGAAAACCGAGAGAAATCATCAACCAATAAAAGGATGTACCATTTACCTCCCAAAGATGGTTGACGGGTCGGCCAAAAGAAAAAGAAGAAAAGAGAGTATATACATAAACTACACAAGATTTAATCGCAGAGCGATTAAAGACAGGAGGGGTTTCACCTTTGCATACCCAAACCTTTTGAGTTTTGGAGTATGTTGGCAATGGTTGAGAAGTTTTCCTTGATGAAGACGTCTTGTAAGATTGGTCTTTTTCTTTTGTCAACGTCTTGTTTGAAGTACTACCAATGTCCTTTTCTTTAGGAAAATCCTTCTTTGAATTCCATGGAGTGAACTTATTGGTAGCAGTTGCAAGATGTGGTTGATTTGATCTTTGAGCTCCAATCTTGCAATTTCTTTCAATGTGCCATGCAAAATTACAACGAAAACATACCTTTGTGCTTGACGATTCTGAAGAGGATGAAGTAGGCTTGTTGTCGTTGGTTGTCATGATTTCCGGTGTCGGAGGAGGAGATACCGACTGAGGCACAAAGACTGTCCCAACCGAACTAAAATTGTCTTCAGTTCGATTGTATCCGAGGCCGAACTTGTTTGTTGACCAAGACCAAGAAGTTTATCCAACTTACTCCTTCCTAAAGAAAATTGCTGTAAGTCATCCTTGAGTTGGCAAATGGTCTCTGTCATTTCCAATTTTTCCTCGTCGGGCCTCGCCGTAGAGCTTCAAGAAATAGTTCGCTTTGTTCACCATATCTACATAGTTCTTCTCGAGTTGCTCATTGGACTCTTGAAGGGAAACATTTTCTTTTATCAGTTTATCCCTTTCCACTTCAAGATCGGTCGAGAGAGAAGTTACCCTTTTTACTTCTTCTTCGAGATCCTGCAATCTCCCTCTCAACCCCTTGTTTTGCTTAGCCGGTTTCTTTAAATCCCGTAAAGATCTGTGATAGGCTAGAGCAAATTCTTCACCTTCCGAATCATCCGATTCGTTGTCCGTTGCATTCTTTTCAACAGTGGAGTTGGACAACGACTCGGATGCACTTGCCATAAAGCACATGAAGGGTGAAGATACGGACGCGTGGAATGCGGTGGAGCTCTTTTCTTCATCACTCGAAGACGACTCATTTGACGTTGAGTTGTCATCCCAAGTGACGACTTGCATCGCCTTCTTCTTTGCCGGATACTTGTTAGGACACTCCGTTGCAATGTGGCCGTAGCCTCGACATTTGAAGCATTGAAGTTGTCATTCTGAACTTTTCTTATCCTTTGAGAAGTTCTCTTGCTTTCTTGACTTGTAACTTGAAGTACCCTTGCCTTTGTTCAACTTTCCGAAGGATGGAGATTTGCTTGAATTACCCCTTCGAAAGTTGCGGCGAAACTTCCTTGTCAAGAGAGCGAGCTGCTTCTCAAATTCCTCCATAGAAAGGTTCTCGTCATCGTCTGAGGAGGATGTATCCGCGTCTTCTTCCTTAGTTGTTTTCAACGCATAACCTGAAGACTTAGAAGTGGATGCCTTTCCAGAAGAATTGTTAGTAGTAAATGTCATTTCATAAGTTTGTAATGAACCAACTAATTCTTCTACACGTATTTCGTCCGGGTGTTTAATAGTTTCAATGGCAGTAACCTTTGGGCGAAATCGTTCAGGAAGAGTTCTTAAGATCTTTCTTACAATCTTAAATTCTGGAATCTTCTCTCCCAGATTAGCACATGAGTTTACGATGTCTTGCAATCGTGCATAGTAGTCCGTGAAAGATTCATTTTCTGCCATTAAGATAGAGTCAAACTTGCTCGTAAGCATTTGCAGTTTCTGAATCTTCACGAGGTTAGTTCCTTCATGTGTAACCTGAAGAACATCCCAGATTTCTTTCGCAGTCTCACATGCCGAGACGCGAGAGAATTCAGTTTGAGATAAGGCATTAAAGATAGCATTAATTCCCTTGCCATTGTAAGAAGATGAATCTAACTCTTCCTTGGTCCATTTCGACCTAGGTTTTAAGGTGCGAACATCACCAATTAATTCAGTTGGATTAGACCATCCTAATTCAATTGATTGCCACACCCGTTCGTCGATGGAAATTAAAAAGGCTTTCATCCGTACTTTCCAGTACGCATAATTTGTTCCATCGAAGAACGGGGGTCGGTTGATGTTCCCACCTTCAACCATTGTTTACAACACTATTCCCGCTCTGATACCACTTGTTGGGTTATATGTAATAAGGATCTAAATAGGGAAAAAAACACCTAGAGGGGGGTGAATAGGTGTAAATGTATAAACACTCAAAAATCGTTGCGATAAAACCCAATGCGGAAATAAAAAATAATATGCAAGATTTTTACGTGGAAAACTCCATCACCGGAGTAAAAAACCACGGGACCGATAACACGGCAGAAATCCACTAGAATTAAAACACGTACAAGGTGATTTACCGTACACAATTACGACTCAACCTTTTCCATACGCTCCTAGAGGATCTTCTCCGCTCGCTCCGCGACGCTTCTCGAATCCACGATCTGCGCCCAACGCCGAATCCACGGCGTCCAACGTCGAATCCACGACGTCCGACCGAATCCACGGTCTTCACCCAATAGCACCCTTCGAATCCACGAACGTGCCTCGCTCCGAATCCACGAGAGCGGTTGAACCTTGAATCCACAAGGACACGCGAATCCACGCGCCGATTTTTGGGGTAAATCGTTGTTTTTGGGTGGTGATGATCCGCCGAATACTTAGATCAAAGATAGATCGGAAATACCATCTAAGTATTCATTAGTTTGATTCAACTCAAGATGTGAGTATGAAAACCTAGAATCAAACTAATCAATATAGATGAAGAAACATAGAGTATTCTCTAATGATTTCCTTTCTTCTCTATATGTGGATCTAGAGCCGTATAAGATGATACAAGAATATGACGGCTACTTTCCTTAACCCTAGAAAAGGAGTCATAGGGTCTATTTATAGGTTAGAAACCCTAGGAAGGAGATAAGAATCAAAAACCTAACATTTCTGGAGATTTTACGGACGGCGATCCGGATCGGATTAGATGTGATCCGGATCGTCGTAACGAGTCAGGCAATTCCAGAAAAATGAAGGTTCGGGATCCGGATCGAAGTGCTTGATCCGGATCGTTCATACAGTTCACCAAACATCAACGTTCGGGATCCGGATTGCGAAGCCTGATCCGGATCGTTCAAGGAAGATGGTAAACTCAGTGTTCGGGATCCGGATCAAGAGAGGCTACGATCCGGATTGAACTGGTGTATGAACGAACCACCTTCGGGATCCGGATCGAACAACCTGATCCGGATCCTGAACATGTCCCAAGTCCAGTTTTTGATTTTTATGCAATGAAAGATTCTTCCAAGTGTTTCTACACTACAAGAAGTATTCGGATCACACAAAATCTTTAGTTAAACATACCTGATCCTTTTGAATTCTTCTTTCTTGAGATTGAGTTAAATGATCCAACTTTCTTCACCTTCAATCTTCAAGACTTGAGACTTTCACGAAACTACGCCAACTCAAATTCCGTAACAGTTTTCACCTGCAGAACGGATTCTGAAAAATCCAATAAAATTACTATCGCGTTCCTCGCGTCGATACCTTCGAAACGAGTACCTGTACGTCAAATTCTGAGCCCCGTAGGCCGAGTTACAAATTCCACAATACAGGGCGCTCACAAACACACAACCACACAACTGTATTTCCTTGCACAGATAAAGGGCGAAAAATATACCTTCGGCCAAGCTTCAGAAAAATCCATTAAAAATATTGTGACAATCCGCGCGTCGAGTACATGAAAAAAGTGTACAAGCACGTCGCCATACGATGCCCGGTTGCGGAGATATCGCCGAAAAACCACGCCGCTGTCCAAATCTCCATCACAGAAATGGGGTCACAGTAAGCTCGAACAAACACCTCGAAAACCGCGGAATGAGGGAAAGCTGAACATACCTAGATCGTAGATCTGTCCGTCGTGCATCCAGCGGCGAAGAAATCACTCGAAAAGGTGGTCGGAGTAGGCCGGGGGAGCTCGCGCACCGAAACGCGACGAAGGGGAACCCAAATGGACGAGCGTCGCGCCGCGCCGTAAAAATGGAAACCTCGATAAGCGTGCCACCAAAAATCTCAAAACTTTGCAGAAGGATGCAGCGTAGCTCGGGGATCATCTTTGCTGCAGACACCTTAGCAAGGGGAGGCTCGGAAATGTGGCAAAAGGGGTGAAGAAGGGGCTCGGATCCTATTTATAGGCTCCAGAAAACAAGTCGAATAATTCCGGATGTATCCCAACTTCCGGGCGCTGGCACTTTTCGGGCTGCTACAGTGTTGGGCCCGACCCAACACTGTGCGCGCCCGAAACCCTCCTGGGCCCCCACATCGCCCGCCAACCAGCGAACAGCCGGGCCAGCTGCTCCCCTTGCGACGCGTGGCCACCCGCGGGAGCCGACACGTGGCGCGCCCGAGCGCGGGAGACCGCGTCAACTCGCCCACGTGCGCGCCTGTGCCGCCGCCTGCCATCTCTGCACGCACGCGCCCCGAGGCGCCCAGCACCCGGTCCGTGGACCCGGTCCACTACACCGTCAAATCATAAGCCGCCACGTGCCACCCTCCGGTCCACCGTACACCGCGCCATTTCCCGTGGACCGCGCCCCCTGCGCCGGCCAACCGGGATCCGCCACGTGGCCCGCGACCGGTGCACGCCTCCGCGGTGGACCGCGCACCTGCCCGTGCCTGCCCGCGCCGAGCTCCGCCGCTGCCGCCGCTGCCCGCCGCCGCCCGCCGGCGCCGGAACAGTACCAAGAAGCCTCGAAAATTGTGCGGGTCATCCGGGCTCCGAAAAATACAAGTGAATAGTCCATTTTCATCGTTTTCGCGTGCTGAATCCAAATCCAAGTCCATTTTGCCATATTCCAACTCTAAAAATTGCTGAAGGAATCTGGGAAGATGTTCTTTTGTCCAAACTTCGCGTTGAGCCCAATTTTAATATTCATTGCGCGCAAAATCACTTCTAAGCATTCGACGGGGTCCACCGATCACCCACTTGATCCATTTAACACACTGAGCCCATCACTTGTGTCCAATTGGCGCCCAAATACCACTGACACGCCCCATAGGCCTCCAGGAGCTGCTGGTCAACCAGTAATCTCGTCGTGGGGTTCCGGGTCCTCACACATACAATTCCTCAAATCTTGAAGACAACCGGGCATTAATTATTCCATTTGGCCTCACTGTGATCTCATAATGCCCTTACCGGATCCTGAATGCCATCTAGGCGAAGTCCTCGGCTGTCTGATTTCAAGTAGGTACTCGCATCATACAATAACTGCCGGAGTATAGCTCCATCAAAAGGTCCTAGATACCACCCAGACCTGTCTACACTAGAACCATAAAAGGACCCTCACAGTCGTGTATCAACGACGTGGCGCTAGGTCAAACAGACCCCTCGATCCATCAGATCGTGCAACTGCGCCGTCAGCTCTCTCAGCTCTATCGACGATATCCAATGAGGTGCTGTCGAGAGTGGCGCGGTTCCCCGAACCACGTCAAACTCAATCTCTATCTCCCTAACCGGCGGCATTGCCAACGACTAAGGTGAATTCACGCTCGGGATCTCATGGGCAACAAAGATATCCTTGAGTCCCGGTGCCGCCGTAAGCACCTCTCACACTATCGCTATAACCTGTGTGCTCTAGTAATCTCAACAAGCAAACCTCCTCTTGTCTGCCTCGCAGAAAATCGATGTCCTCTCTTTCCGCAGTCAAACATCCTGTGGCATTGTGCCAATCAATCTCAAGCACATGGTCAAAACACCGAACTGCCACAATTACCAATAAGTCAGCCGGTACAACTCGCGACCTCAACTGCATTGGACATGATCCACAAGCCTCCTCCACATGCACTACACTAGCAGGAACCTATACCTCTAGTGCATGTGGTAACAAATCTGCCTCTAGTCCATGCAGGAATGCAACATGCTCTAACTCCGACTGCTGTGATGAAATCACACCTGCGACAACTCGATCCACTACTGTGGCGCCCTCCAACCGGGCGGCACAGATTCATCCACTCGATGCAAGTGGTTGTCGCTCAATTTGCCTGAAAATCAGGACTATCCACATAGGGAGTACGACCTCTGTCTCTGCTCACACTGGGGCGACGAATAAGATCCTCCGCAGAAAACAAATCCACGCTACCGCTGTGCCACTCTGATATAGATGCTGATTCTACCATCGGGGTCCACCCGATCTTTGGCATCTCGGGAACCGGTTATCCTGGAAAAAGAAATCAGAAATGCCTCTGCCGGTCGATCTGTCCTCCATCACCCGGCTCCAAGCGCCAATATCCAAAACTCGCCCCTGGCGGCAGATCCCTATCCAAAGGAACTGCAGCGCCACGCTCCATACACAATGCCTACTCCAACGAGGCGTCAAAACCTATAACGGAGGGACTGAATAAACTGAAAGGTATCCTGGCGCAATCCACTCCCAGCCACATATCCTATGCGCCTCGTCCCTCGAACCTGGAGCGCGCAGTTCAACAACAGCCAAAAACTCTCTAGCACAGGGAGGCTCCCAATTGATCACTCCATCACCACCAACCACGACTCTGCCTCCAAATGCTCCAAACTCAATCTTACGAGTCGGGGTGGTTCATCTGCCAAATCTGGCTCAATAGATCGATCGCGTCCCCTCAGCTCACCAGCTGTCAACTATCCACCCTACCTCGGTGCCTCGCCACTAAACATTGGCACGGAGGGGGCTTCTCACTCCATCGGTGCCACAGAAATCCCCGCCCCTGAGGATACTGCAACCTGGTGGTCTCAGAAGGAAGCACTGTCGAGCTGCCCGCTGCTCCGACAACTGTGTCACTAAAACCAGCTGCTCGCTCACTCTGCCGCTGATAAGCCTCGGACAATCCTGTCATCTGGGTCCGGAACTCTCTGACCTCAATCCGGGTATCCGGCCCAAAACCAACCGCTCAAGCTCAACTGCTATGACAGGAAGCACACGGGTCAAAACCCAGCGTCGGGGAGACACCGCTCGCCACGACGAAACTGCAAAACAGCACACAACAACGCTCGACCCAATCCAGCAAAAGTCTAAAGCATGTCACCCGTTCCACAGCATTATGTTGTCTGCAGCCAACATAATCACTTAGAAGAAGAAACATGCCAATCACTCTTCCCGTCCCTTGGGAGAGGTATAAAACTCAATCAGGACTCTCGCTATAAATCACGACTCTCACGAAGTCAACCAAGGGTCAAACCATAAGCCTAGTGTTTCTAAGTCCACCATGACCTACAACCTAGGCTCTGATACCAACCTAATCTGTCACGCCCCGGGGTCGAAACTGCGACCCGGGCTCGCCAACAGATCCGCCACCTATGCCAAACTCCGCATAGGTGAAGCGTCCTACCTGCAAGAAAAGTGCTACAGCTAACAAATATCAGAGCTATAAGATAAAACTGCTGTAAAAATAAGATCAACCACTGTACAACTGGAAAATAATACAACAATGTCCACCTCCCAAAAATGATAATCGTACAATATCCTCAGATACAAAACTCATAGCTCAACAGGGAGGTATCTCCAATAAATACATCAGTGTACAGGCTCTCAATACATATCATATTCTCACTACATCAGTCACTCAAAAGAGAAAATAAAATGACTAATCTACTGAAGATCTCCTCTGAAGGGGTACCGCTACTCTCCAACGATGGGTAGGGATCTAGCTCGCGACTCCCTCGCCTCGATCAACAACCGCAGAATCAGCAACACCCGCTAAGACTCTGCAAAACAAAGGAGAGGAAGGAAAAAGGGGGGGAAAACCCCCAGAGGGTGTGAGAACTACACCAAAAAGGGAGTTCTCAGTGGGTACCACCGCCAGACTCGACGGTCTGCCCACTAAGTCCTCAAGAGACATAAAATAACCAAAGAAGTGGGAACTGAACAAGAACGCTGATGTCACCTAACAGCTACCAAGCCTCAAGATCACCAAACCTCTCGCACAACGGTCGACTAACTCACAACGACCTCGGGACCACCGTCAATCCCCAAGCGGTTCCCGACAACCCTAGCACTGGTCTAAACACAGCTACTAGACTCCACTCGGTCCCCTTGACACGAGTGCAACAATAAGCAAGTATCTGTAATAACCCAATCTAATGCCATCAGTAAAACTGGTACTGCCTACTGTGCCAGCCAAATCGGGTATGCTGGTCAATGCAAAACACCGATATGGGATAGTAGTCTCAAGGACTCAAAGTCTGAATGCCTGCCAAATCGGGTATGCCAGCCAATGCATAACACCGATGGGGGATAGGAGTCTCAAGGACTCAAAGTCTGAATGCCTGCCAAATCGGGTATGCTGGCAAATGCATAACACCAATGGGGGATAGGAGTCTCAAGGACTCAAAGTCTGAATGCCTGCCAAATCGGGTATGCTGGCCAATACATAACACCGATGGCGGATAGGAGTCTCAAGGACTCAAAGTCTGAGTAACAAGTATCATAGTAGAATAAGTCAGCAGGACTGGATCATGACCCTGATCAAAGTGGGAAAGCCCAACCACTAAAGAAAGCCTCGGTCCTCAATCAGATGCAAAAGTACTCAAATAGTGGGAATCTCCGTCCACTAGAGAAATCAGATACCCAATCTGGTGCATAAATAAATATCCGGTCAACCGCCCAATATCCGCGGTTGCCGCAATACCCTGCCGTCTATAATCAAGTCCTATAACCGACCTCCGGTCAACCGCCCAAAGTCCGCGGTCACCGCAAACGCTACCAACCGCAATCCAACACAACCCGTCCCTGACACCAATGTCCTGGCTACACTACCCCAGACCCTTGCTCGCACCCGAGCAACATAGACCGCCTGACTCACAAAGAAGGAGAAAATAAAAAGCATGGTTTCTCCTAACTCAAGTTCCAATATGTAGTGCAGCAGTAAAAGATGGCCTAACTAGATGACCATACAAGCATGCAAAAGTCCTCAAGGAAATGAAAGGGAGTAAAGCATATAATAAATCCTCTAGGAATAAACAACATGCCGGAATCCCTAAAGAGCTAAACCTGTCCACAATCCAGGGTCCATCAACAGAATGATCATAATAATACCCGCACATAGATATAGCCCCCTACTCCATCGAGTAATCATATCATAAAAGATTATGTGCAACCTGGCATGCTAAAAGGTCATTACTAAAGCATATCAATCTGTATGATCTAGGCCATTCTTCCAGCTTTTCCTCTCGATGCTAAATATGGGTTGTACATTAAACATGCATGCTATCAGACATGGAGGGGTGACATTCCCACAAGTGCACTTATATTCGCCATAACATAATCATTGCCTTATACAGTTACTGATATTAAGCTTACCCACCTGAAGAGCTCAATCCAAGGCAAACCTGGGGTCGGTGAAGAGCGTGGCCACTTGCACGCACAATCCGCTGAACCCGTATCCACGGTACATGTCGCGCAAACCTCGGCTCCTAGCAGCATCACCCCAACAAAGCAACACCACAACAATCAACATCACACACAAAACCCCCTAACATACACTTGCTGTTTTTCTAAAACAGCACAAAGAAGGAAATTCTCACCTGTAAGCAGTGCTCCAAAATTCCAGAAAATGCACGGTTGCGATCCTCGCGACGAGTAGCCCCAAAACGAGTGTTTACACGCCCCGTTCCGACACCTCTAGGCCAAGTTACAAGTTATACAATGTGGGGCGCCGGTAATCCACAAAACTACGAAATCTTCGGGATACAACCCCAAATAAGCTTAAATCCCACCATCGTAGAGTTAACAGAAAAATCCAATAAAAATACTACCGCGAGTATCGCGTCGAGCCCTTCGAAACGAGTGCCTGCACGTCCCAATCCGAGCCTTGTACATCAAGATAAAAATCCGACAAAGTGACCCTCTCAAAAGGAATCCTGTACAAAAACTGTAGCACATAGCTCTGGAAAAAGGGGATTTTCACCTTCGGGAAAAACTCAGAAAAATCCAGGAAAATTCGAGGACGTTCCTTGCGATGTGTACATGCAAAAAGTGTACAGGCACGTCACCATCCGATGTCCGAGCGCGGAGATAGAAAATCGACAAGCCTCCATTGTCCAAAATCTCACAGCAGGAAAAAGGGTCACAGAAACACCTCGGGAACAGTGTCGAAAGCTCGAAATGAGGAGAAGTGAACAGCACGAAAAACGAAGCCATACCTCTCGTGAACGCGCTGCCGAAAAAATCGGCTCAAAATTCCATCGGTGTGATCCGGTGTGCCTCGCGGACTAAAGAGTGACGGTAAAAGCCAAAAATCAAAAGTGCGTCGCTGTGCGGCGCGTCGCAGATAATGCCGAAGCCGGAGTCTCCAAAAATGCTCAAGATCCATCAAAGAGTTGAGGGTACAATGTAGAAGACCTCTGTAGAAGAAAGAGCTCTTTGAACTGCCAAAAACCCGCACCCAAAGGCCCTCAAACTCTATTTATAGGCTGAAGAAAAAGGGAAAAAGCACACTTCTTGGTGCAATTTCGGGCGCCCGGAATATTCGGGCGCAAACAGTGCGCTCGATCCGACCGTCCAACCTGCGCCCGGATCGCTGAGATTGCGCCACATCACCGCGAAACAGGCTACAGCCAAATCCTCCACTAGCCACGCGCCGCGTGGCCCACTCTGCTGCCGACACATGGCACGCCCGAGCCCGCGCCGCCGCGCGCCGCCGCCGCCGCCCCGAAACAGTGCCCCCTTGCCTCGAAATCCGTGCCGGGTCATCCGGGCTCCGAAAAATACAAGTAAATAGTCCATCTTAACCGTTTTCGCGCGCTGAATCCAAATCCGAAATCCGTTTCGCCCAATTCCAACTCTAAAAATGGCCGAAGGCATCCGGAAAGATGTTCTTTTGTCCAAACTTCGCGCTGAGCCCAATTTTAATATCCATTGCGTGCAAAACCACTTCTAAGCATTCGACGGAGTCATCTGACTACTCTCGTGATCCATTAAACACTCTGAGTCCATCACTAGTGTCCAATTGGTGCTCAAACACCACCGACGCGCCATATAGGCCCCCAGAAGCTGCTGGTCAACCAGTAATCACATCGTGGGGATCCAGGTCCTCATACTCACCCCCATTGTTGTTTCCCTCTTTTCTCTCCTTTGTTTTGCAGAGTCTTAGCAGGTGTTGCTGATTAGGCAGTTGTTGATCGAGGCGAGGGAGTCACAAGCTAGATCTCTACCCGTCGTTGGAGAGTAGCGGTACCCCTTCAGAGGAGATCCTCTGTAGATTAGTTATTTTATTTTCCTCTTTTGAGAGACTGTTGTAGTGAGGATATGATATGTATTGAGAGCCTGTACACTGATGTATTTATTGGAGATACCTCCCTATCGAGTTCTGTGTTTTGTATATGAGGATATTGTATGCTTATCATTTTTGAGAGGTGGACATTGTTGTATTATTTCCAGTTGTACAGTGGTTGATTTTAGTTTTACAGCAGATTTTCATTTATAGCTTTGATATCTATTAGCTGTAGTACTTTTCTTGCAGGTAGGAAGCTTCGTCTATGCGGAGTTTGGCATAGGTGGCGGATCTATTGGCGAGCCCGGGTCGCAGTTTCGACCCCGGGGCGTGACAACAAAAGTCTGAAGTACTTGTTTACTCAGAAGGAGCTTAATTTGAGGCAACGTCGGTGGTTAGAACTGTTAAAGGATTACGATCTGAGCATACAGTATCATCCCGGCAAGGCCAACGTGGTCGTGGATGCTTGAGTAGGCGATCAGGACAGTCCTTGAGCTTATTGATCACTCAGCAGATGCCACTGAGGGAGCAGCTGAGGCGACTGGATATCGAGGTTGTGTCCCCTGGGGATTCTGCAAGACTTATGTCTTTAGTCTTGCAGCCCACTCTGTTGGACAGGATTAGAGAGAAACAGGGTGGGGACCCCTATCTTGAGAGGATTAGAGACCAGGTTCAGCATGGTCAGGGTGGGGACTTTTCTGTGGATGCAGCGGGAGTACTTAGGTACAGGGACCGCTATTGTGTGCCCGTGGACTTGGAGATTAGAGAGTTGATTCTGAGGGAAGCTCACTATACACCTTACACCATCCATCCTGGGGGAACTAAGATGTATAGGGATTTGAGGGCACAGTTCTGGTGGCATGGCATGAAGAGAGATATTGGAAGGTTTGTGGCCCACTGTCTAACTTGTCAGCAAGTTAAAGCTGAGCATCAGGTTCCAGCTGGCAAGTTACAGAGCCTTCCAATACCTGAATAGAAATGGGATCGGGTAGCAATGGATTTCATTGTTGGTTTACCGAGGACTCATGGGTGATTGTGGATCGATTGACCAAATCAGCCCATTTTCTACCGATACAGTCAAGTTGGACTCTGGAGAGATTGGCACAGTTATACTTGGATGAGATTGTTAGACTACATGGGGTGCCAGCTTCGATTGTGTCTGATAGGGACCCGAGGTTCACTTCACATTTCTAGAGGAGCTTGCAGACAGCCTTGGGGACCCAGCTTCAGTTTAGCACTGCCTTTCACCCACAGACTGTCGGACAGTCCGAGCGGACCATTCAGACTCTAGAGGATATGTTGAGAGCTTGTGTCCTGAGTTTCAACGGCAGCTGGGATCGATATTTGAGATTAGCAGAGTTTGCCTATAACAATAGCTTCCAGGCGAGCATTCAGATGGCGCCCTACGAGGCATTGTATGGACGGAAATGTCGATCGCCATTATGTTGGAGTGACGTGGGTGAAAGGAAGACCTTGGGACCTGACTTGCTCTTGGAGGCCGAAGAAAAGGTCAAGGTCATTAGGCGTCATTTGGTGACTGCACAGAGCCGGCAGAGGAGTTATGCCGATAGGAGGCGGCGAGACTTAGAGTTCCAGGTTGGAGACCATGTTTTTCTGAAAGTCTCGCCATCTCGAGGGATACGCCGCTTTGGAGTGCGCGGAAAGCTTAGTCCGCGATTTATTGGACCGTTTGAGGTATTTGAGCGCATTGGGCCCGTTGCTTATCGAGTTGAGCTACCGCCGCGGTTGGCAGGTACTCATGATGTGTTTCATGTATCCGTCTTGAGGAGGTATGTTTTTGATCCCTCGCATGTATTGGACTTCACTTCCTTAGAGTTGGACGAGGAGATGCGCTTTCAGGAGCGCCCGATGCGAATTCTTGCTCGAGAGACGAAAGAATTGCGCAATCGGGTTATACCTTTTGTGAAGGTCTTATGGAGCCATCACGATGAGAGGGAGGCCAGTTGGGAGCCTGAGGATGAGTTGAGGATTTCCTACCCATATCTGTTTGAGACACCCTCCTGAGATTTAGTTTCAGTATGGTTTCGAGGACGAAACCCTTTTAAGGAGGGGAGAGTGTAGAGTACTGGATTTGCCTTGAGCACCGACTCCGCAATTGTGCACAGAAAAATTTGGAAATGTTTGGGACATGTGTATTTGTAGTAACCACTTTTTTAAAGGTATTTCAGAATTTTAATTTTTCCGCATCTCTTTTAGGGGTCCGGAGGGTGGCTAAATAATTTACATTTTTCTGGGCAGACCATCGGGGCTCGCGGGTATTTTTAGGCGATAGAGCTCGCGAAACGGAGAGCAGCGGCGCGATCGAATTTGAATTCCGACCCCGGGATCTCCCAGAATAATTTTTTGAAGGTTCCTAGCAGCTTCGGTTGCACCGGAAGGGTGGTCAGATGTTTAGCACGCTTTTCGAAGTAAGTGCGAACCCTGACCCGATCGGTTTATTCTTGTTAAGTTGTGGGGGCTAGGGTTCTCTTCCCACTTTTCACCGCAGTCGGGTCGTGCGTAGGGTTTCCCTGAGTAGCGCGAGAGGAACCCCCAACCCTCCTTCTACCTTCTTTCCACCATCCGACACCGGGCGTGAAAGAACAAGGCGACGAGAACGGAACGATCCCTCCTTCCTCCTCCCTTATCGACGAAACCAAGGTGAAAGGTAGGTCCTTGTAATTTAAATTAATTTAGTTAAATATTTTTGGTTCACCATCTGTTGGTCGGGGAAGAAAGCCGAGGGAAGGTGCTCACGGTCGGCCGCACCCATCGCAGCCACGGGGCGCCGGATGTGTGCGGGGGGGTGGAAACACCGCAAGCGGGGCCGCTCGCGCTTGCGGCAGAGCGCCTGCGCGGGCCGGGGGCCGCGCGGGGCCGCCGCTGGCGGGGCGCCCGCGCGGAGCCGGGCACCGCGCGGGGCCGCCCGCGCTTGCGGACAGAGCGCCCGCGCGGGCCGGGCGCCGCGGGGGGGCGCCGCTGGCGGGGCGCTCGCGCGGAGCCTGGCACCGCGCGGGGCCGCCCACGCTTGCGGATAGAGCGCCCGCGCGGGCCGGGCGCCGCGCGGGGCCGCCGCTGGCGGGGCGCCCGCGCGGAGCCTGGCACCGCGCGGGCCGCCCGCGCTTGCGGACAGAGCGCCCGTGCGGGCCGGGCGCCGCGCGAGGCCGCCGCTGGCGGGGCGGCCGCGCGGAGCCTGACACCGCGCGGGGCCACCCGCGCCCGGGGGCAGCGCGCCCACGCGGGTCTGGCGCCGTATGAGGCCACGCGTACTTGCGGACAGCACGTCGGCGCGGGGTCACCTCCGCCTTTCCTTCCGACCCGGGACGCCGCCGCCGCCGCCGTCGGATCCGAGGGCCGCGTCCCGCAATTGTACTTGACGGTTTCCTTCTCTTCCTTTGTGTTTTATGGGGTACTGACTTATTCCCGGGGGACTATGTAGGTTTGTGGAGCGCGTTGAGACGCGGAGGAACCGAGCATTGAACTTTGCGCAATGAGAAAAGGTGTGTTTTTATTTGGAGACTTAGCGTAGAACTTCCGACACTTGTAACTACTTCCAATTATGCGTTTAACTATGCTAATGTTGATAGTCTCTATGGTTCTCGCTATTTGGTTATACATTGTATTCTTGGTTACTATGGTCGAGGCTGCAGCAAGCGCACCCGCAGTTTGGCCACCGCAAAGGGTGCGCTTTTCCGAAAAAGTGGTCTATGACCCGTATAAACCCACGAGGTGACGTAGTGGGGGCCCCCGTAGTTGTGGAGTTTTGAGGCGCCAAGGTGTGAGCGGTGCGACCCGTCTGGGTAGGTGCTCGACGTGGTCAGGTTTTGTAGGTGTTCGTGTTTTATTTCCCTCTTGGGAGGGTGGTTGCTCCGGATAGTCTTACAGTTGGATTTACTACTTTTTCCTGCTTTCCTGATTATTATCGTGTCGCTGACTCCCCACTCCGTGACAGGTTCTTTCAGGGGTGAGAGCTAGGCGACGGTGAGGCCGAGACAGGAGCTTTTGGGTCCATGGAGGCCCTAGACTATATTTTCTTCTCTGCTTCGCATTTCATTTGCTATTGTAATCTACTGTGTGGTTCTCGATACCCTCGTGGGGTCGGTGTGGATGTCGGTACTTTACTCTCTAGCTATGAGGATGTTGAGTTTTATTCCCTTTCTCTGTTTTGCCGTTTTCAAAGAAAAAAAAAGAAAGAGAAAAAGAATTGCGAAAATCGTTTTTCAAAAATCTGGGTGTCGTGTGGGCACCGTTTTCAAAACCTTGTGGATTTATGGATTTCGAAAACGGATTTCAAAACCTGAGTGTCGTGTGGGCACTGTTTTAAAAACTCTGTGGATTTATGGTTTTCGAAACTGTTTTAGAAATCTGGGTGCCGGGTGGGCACCGCTTGCAAAACTGTGGTTTTATCTTTTCAAGTTGATCGGCCCCGAGAATTGTTCAGTTATGTATGTGTATGTGTTTGGAAACTGTTGTGATTGAATAAACTTCTATGATTGGATGTTGTATTAGCCACAACGCCGTGCATATACAGAGGAGACCCTGTCCGTTTGCAGGGTGAATCTGTGTATGCGGCGGGTCTGGGCACGCACCGGAGAAGAAGGAATTTCAAAAAAAATTATATGCAAAAGAAAAGAAAACAAATCCCTATGTTTCCGTTGACTTTTTCCGCTGAACGAAACCCCCGGGGCGTGACAGATTAAGATGGTATCAGAACCAATTCTTTAATCACAACAGTCAGTGTCCGACATCCACAGAGATACCACACTTAGCTACAAATGAATGAAATGTGTAGGGCATAGGAGTGTAGAACGCGAGTGATCGGGGGGGGGGAATGTATTGGTCCTTTTCTGTCGATAGGTGGTTGATTGCTTCTAGCGGAGTCTAGACCTAACTTTTGTTGTGTGTGTGTACAGACAATGGTCCGAACTAGATCATCGGCCGAGGACACGGGGGCAGATGCGACGGCGTCGACGGCCGCGGAGAACCAGCTTCTGCGGCAACAATTGCGGGAGATGGCAGGGCAGCTGGCGACCCTCATGGACCACGTGCGTCAGTTGACGCAACAGCAACCGGCCGCGACAGTGACGGTCGCCCAGGCCCCTCCGCAGGGGCCAACCGCACAAGCAACGGGACCGCAGGTGACGAGGGCCTGGACGGGCGCGGCCCCTCCACCGGCTGCGGCAGCCGAGATGCCGTCAGCCCAGACCACGACGCCAGTAGCAGCACCTACGACAGCGACTACGGGACCGGCGCCGGGGACCACTGGCGGGGGTTCCCTGGGGGAGACCGTGGTGACACCTTCCCCCACCGTGGCCGCCGTCGCCACGGGGGAGGGGCCAGTTCCGCTGACTGAGCAGAACCGAGTGCGGGCCAACCTGGCTGACTTCAAGAAATATGACCCACCGCTGTTTGAAGGGGAGACGACCGATCCCTGGGTCGTCGAGAAGTGGGTGGATACGATGGAAAAATTATTTGAAGACTTGCTCATGGAGGATTGCGAGCGGGTTCCCCTGGCGGTCCACTTCCTAGAGGGGAACGCCCGCTTATGGTGGAAGACGGTACGCCCTGATCCCACAAAGGGCACCGTGCTCCCATCGTGGACCACGTTCAAGCAGGAGCTGTTCGGAGCTTTCTTCACCAACAGCGTCAAACGGCAACTAGAGGACGACTTGAATCACATCCAGCAAGGGAGCAGGACGGTTATGGAATATCAACGCGAGTTCGTGCGATTGGCCAACTGCGTCCCATTCGTCATAAGGGACGAGTCCCACAAGGCGCAACTTTTCGTGGATGGCTTGCGAAGCGATACATTCCAGGTGGTGCAAGCAGCAGACTTACACACTTTTCAGAAGGTGGTCGACAGGGCCACTGTGGTGGAGCGCGGGTTCGCTGTTACGCGCGCCAGAAAGGAAGGCCCGGCTCAGCACGAGGACAAGAAGCGACCGCAACAGTACTCTGGGGGAGGCTCTTCTAGCGGGAGCCGACCCCCCAAACGATGGAGACCACATTCGGGATCTCGAAGCACACCTGCAGGAGGACCGAGGCCGGGGGACAGGCCTAGTGTGATATGCGTGGGGGCGCACCGAGTGTTAGATTGCCCCCAAAGAAATGATCATTGCTTCCGTTGCGGCAAGCAGGGGCACGTTCGCCGCAACTGCCCCTTAACCTTGGGAACTGCATCCTCTGCAGCTTCTGCGCCTTCGCCACAGCATTCAGGACGGGGGAAAGCTCCTATGGGGTCGACATCTAGACCCCCTGCACCACGGCGAGAGGGGGATAGACAGCCTCAACCAGGCGGGCGAGTTTACTCGATGACCCGCCAAGAGTCGGACCCGCCGGAGGATGTGGTAGCAGGTATTACTTCTGTTTCAAATTTTCGTGCTAGAACTCTTTTTGATACCGGAGCAACACACTCTTTCATTTCTCGTGACTTCGTGTTTGTGCATGGTTTTGGGGAGAGACCTCTCCAAAGTCGAATGACGGTCCAAACCGCGGGTGGGACTTTGGAGGCTGATAGCTTTGTGGCCGCCTGCCCGATAAAACTAGGGCGACTTTCTTGCCCTTGGGACCTGGTGGTAATTCCCCTAAAGGAGTACGACGCGGTGCTAGAAATGGATTGGCTCACAAGGTACCAAGCAGTAATCGACTGCGAGAAGCGGCAGGTGCGACTACAAGAACCGGGTTTCCCCGAACACGTGTACCTAGCGTGCAAGAGCACCTCCTTCCCAACTGTCATCTCAGCAGCACGGGCCAGAAGATTGGTGGAAGGTGGGTGTGTGGCATACTTGGCATCTGTGGATCTAGCCACCCGACCCTCTGCGACACCTTCAGACATCCCGGTAGTGAGGGATTTTCCCGACGTCTTCCCGACGGAACTACCCGGGATGCCCCCTGAACGTGAAGTTGTGTTCCCTATCGAGCTCCTATCGGACACACAGCCTATCACGAAGGCGCCCTACCGAATGGCCTTCGCGGAGTTAAAAGAGCTTAAGGCGCAACTTGAAGACCTCTTGGACAAAGGTTTTATCAGGCCGAGCGTGTCGCCCTGGGGCGCACCGGTACTCTTCGTGCGGAAGAAGGACGGAAGCCTGCATCTCTGCATCGACTACAGAGGGATAAACAAGGTTACGGTGAAGAACAAGTAGCCCCTGCCCAGAATCGACGACCTCTTCGACCAGCTACGGGGAGCGACGGTCTTCTCAAAAATTGACCTGCAATCGGGTTACCACCAGCTCCGAGTTCGGAACGAGGATATTCCAAAAACCGCCTTCTGGACCCGGTATGGCCACTACGAGTTCACTGTTATGCCGTTCAAGCTGACGAACGCCCCTGCGGTATTTATGGATATGATGAACAGAATCTTCAGGCCCTTCCTAGACCGGTTCGTGGTGGTCTTCATCGACGACATCCTGATCTATTCATCCACCGACGAGGAACACAAGGACCATTTGCGAACAATTCTCCAGACTCTCAGGGATCAGAAGCTGTTTGCTAAACTCAAGAAATGTGAATTCTGGCTTCGCGAGGTGGGATTTTTGGGGCACGTGATTTCGGCGGAGGGAATTGCCGTGGACCCCAAGAAGGTGGAGTCGGTGATCGATTGGCAGGCACCGACTACAGTGACGGAGATCCGCAGTTTCTTGGGCCTGGCGGGTTATTATAGACGCTTCGTCGAGGGTTTCTCGAAGATTGCTACCCTTTGAACCGGTTGACCAGAAAAGGGGAAAAATTTGTATGGACGGCTAAATGCCAGGAGAGCTTCGAATAACTCAAGAAAAGGCTAACCAGGGCACCAGTACTTGTGCTACCGACACCCGGAGAGGACTATGAAGTATACTGCGATGCATCAAGGATCGGCCTTGGGAGTGTACTGATGCAACAAGGGAAAGTAATAGCTTATGCTTCCAGGCAACTAAAGGAATAGGAAAAGAACTACCCGACACACGATTTAGAGCTGGCCGCAGTGGTTTTTGTTTTAAAGCTTTGGAGACACTACCTCTTTGGTGTCCACTGTAACGTATTCTCAGACCACCAAAGTCTTAAGTACCTGTTCACCCAAAAGGAATTAAAATTGCAGCAGAGGCAGTGGTTAGAGTTGCTGAAGGATTACGATCTATCAATTCAATACCACCCCGGGAAGGCAAACGTGGTGGGAGACGCTTTGAGCAGGAAGGGGCAGATGGAAGGGAGGTCTGTAGGCGCGATAACTGAACAGAGCAGCTTGATCGCGGAGTTCTCACGATTGAAGTTGGAGGTGGTACCAGCGGGCACGGTCGCGCAACTTTTAACCTTGATAGTCAAGCCTACGCTGTTCGAGAAGATCCGGGAAGGGCAACAGACCGATCCTCACTTATAGCTCGTACGAGACAAGATCTCCTCGAACCAAGAGAATGATTTTTCGATGGAAGGCGACGGCACCCTACGGTTCCGCGGGCGGATTTGCGTGCCGGATTCATCAGAATTGAAGAAGGAAATTTTGGCAGAGGCACACCCGCCCCTTATGCGGCGCATCCGGGAGGTACGAAGATGTACAGGGACCTCAATCAGACCTTCTGGTGGCCTAAACTGAAGGGAGATGTGACGCGACATGTAGCTCACTGCCTGGTCTGCCAACAGGTAAAGGCCGAGCACCAGCAGCCGGCGGGAAAGTTGCAGCCCTTACCGGTGCCAGAGTGGAAGTGGGATCGGATCACCATGGATTTCGTCACTGGGTTCCCACGTTCACAGCAGGGGCATGACACGATCTGGGTCATAGTGGACCGGTTAACCAAATCAGCACATTTCCTGCCTATTCATACAACATGGACCCGAGAGAGGTTAGCTCAAGTCTACATCAGCGAGATCGTGAGATTTCATGGGGTGCCGGCGTCGATCACCTCGGATAGAGACACGCGTTTTGTCTCGAATTTTTGGCAGAGTCTACAGCGGGCCCTGGGGACCAAACTACAGTTCAGCACAGCCTTTCACCCCCAGACGGACGGACAGTCGGAGCGGGTGATCCAGACTCTCGAGGACATGCTTCGCGCCTGCGTACTGGATTTGGGGGTCGGATGGGCACGCTACCTACCCCTCGTGGAATTCGCCTGCAACAACAGCTACCAGGCCAGCATACAGATGGCGCCCTACGAAGCCTTATATGGGAGGCGCTGCTGATCCCCGATCTGTTGGGACGACTTAGGGGAACGGAAGTTCTTAGGACCCGACTTAGTGGAAGAAACTGAAGAAAAAGTACGCCTCATCAGACAGCGCATACTGACCGCCAGAGTCGACAGAAGAGCTACGCAGACCAGAGGCGCCGCGACTTGGAATTCCAAGTGGGAGAGCATGTGTTGCTACGAGTCTCGCCATCCAGGGGAATTAAGCGTTTCAGGCTGAAGGGCAAGTTGAGCCCACGGTTTGTAGGGTCGTTCGAGATCTTGGAGCGCATTGGCCCGGTGGCTTACCGCCTTGCCCTACCACCAAACCTCGACCGAGTCCACTACGTGTTCCACGTTTCGATGCTCCGGAAATACCTTCCCGACCCATCACATGTTCTAGACCTCCCTACTCTCGAACTTAAGGAGGACCTGAGCTTCGAGGAAACCCCAGTGCGGATCCTAGCAAGGGAAAGTAAAATGCTGTGAAATCGAGCCATCCCCTACGTGAAGGTACTCTGGAGCAACCATGAGGAGCGAGAAGCGACTTAGGAGCTAGAGTCAAAAATGAGGGAGTGCTATCCCAATCTTTTCACCGCGACCTAGGATTGAGTTTCGAGGACGAAACTCGTTTTTAAGAGGTGTGTGGTGTAGTAACCACTTGTTTAAAGGTATTTTAGAATTTTAATTTTTCCGCATCTCTTTTAGGGGTCCGGAGGGTGGCTAAATAATTCACCTTTTTCTGGGCAGACCATCGGGGCTCGCGGGTATTTTTAGGCGATAGAGCTCGCGAAACGGAGAGCGGCGGCGCGATCGGATTTGAATTCTAACCTCGGGATCTCCCAGAATAATTTTCTGAAGGTTCCTAGCAGCTTCGGGTACACCGGAAGGGTGGTCGGATGTTTAGCACGCTTTTCAAAGTAAGTGCGAACCCTGACCCGATCAGTTTATTATTGTTGAGTTGTGGGGGCTAGGGTTCTCTTCCCACTTTTCACCGCAGTCGGGTCATGCGTAGGGTTTCCCTGAGGAGCGCGAGAGGAACCCCCAACCCTCCTTCTACCTTTTTTCCACCATCCGACACCGGGCGTGAAGGAACGAGGCGACGAGAACGGGACGATCCGTCCTTCCTCCTCCCTTATCGGCGAAACCAAGGTGAAAGGTAGGTCCTTGTAATTTAAATTAATTTAGTTAATTATTTTTGGTTCACCATCTGTTGGTCGGGGAAGAAAGCCGAGGGAAGGTGCTCACGGTCGGGCGCACCCACCGCAGCCGCGGGGCGCCGGATGTGCGCGGGGGGGTGGAAACACCGCATGCGGGGCCGCCCGCGCTTGCGGGCGGAGCGCCCGCGCTTGCGGGCAGAGCGCCCGCGCGGACCGGGCACCGCGCGGGGCCGCCGCTGGCGGGGCGCCCGCGCGGAACCTGGCACCGCGCGGGGCCGCCCGCGCTTGCGGACAGAGCACCCGCGCGGGCCGGGCGCCGCGGGGGGCCGCTGCTGGCGGGGCACCCAAGCGGAGCCTGGCACCGCGCGGGGCCGCCAGCGCTTGCGGACAGAGCGCCCGCGCGGGGTCTCCGCTGGCGGGGCCTCCGCTGGCGGGGCGCCCGCGCGGAGCCTGGCACCGCGCGGGGCCGCCCGCGCTTGCGGACAGAACGCCCGCGCGGGCCAGGCGCCGCGCGGGGCGGCCGCGCTGAGCCTGACACCGCGCGGGGCCGCCCGCGCCCGCTGGCAGCGCGCCCGCGCGGGTCTGGCGCCGTACGAGGCCACGCGTACTTGCGGACAGCACATCGGCGCGGGGTCACCTCCGCCTTTCCTTCCGACCCGGGACGCCGCCGCCGCCGCTGCCGGATCCGAGGGCCACATCCCGCAATTGTACTTGGCGGTTTCCTTCTCTTCCTTTGTGTTTTATGGGGTACTGATTTATTCCCGGGGGACTACGTAAGTTCGGGGAGCGCGCTGAGACGCGGAGGAACCGAGCATTGAACTTTGCGCAACGAGAAAAGGTGGGTTTTTATTTGGAGACTTAGCGTAGAACTTCCGACACATGTAACTACTTCCAATTATGCGTTTAACTGTGCTAATGTTGATAGTCTCTATGGTTCTCGCTATTTGGTTATACATTGTATTCTTGGTTACTATGCTCGAGGCTGCAGCACGCGCACCCGCGGTTTGGCCACCGCGAAGGGTGCGCTTTTCCGGAAAAGTGGTCTATGACCCGTGTAAACCCACGAGGTGACGTAGTGGGGGCCCCCGTAGTTGTGGGGTTTTGAGGCGCCAAGGTGTGAGCGGTGCGACCCGTCGGGGTAGGTGCTCGACGTGGTTAGGTTTTGTAGGTGTTCGTGTTTTATTTCCCTCTTGGGAGAGTGGTTGCTCCGGATGGGCTTACGGTTGGATTTACAACTTTTTCCTGCTTTCCTGATTATTATCGTGTCGCTGACTCCCCACTCCGTGACAGGTTCTTTCAGGGGTGAGAGCTAGGCGACGGTGAGGTCGAGACAGGAGCTTTCGGGTCCATGGAGGCCCTAGACTGTATTTTCTTCTCTACTTCGTATTTCATTTGCTATTGTAATCTACTGTGTGGTTCTCGATACCCTCGTGGGGTCGGTGTGGATGTCGGTACTTTACTCTCTAGCTATGAGGATGTTGAGTTTTATTCCCTTTCTCTGTTTTGCCGTTTTCAAAGAAAAAAAAAAGAAAGAGAAAAAGAATTACGAAAATCATTTTTTAAAAATCTGGGTGTCGTGTGGGCACCGTTTTCAAAACCTTGTGGATTTATGGATTTCGAAAACAGATTTCAAAACCTGAGTGTCGTGTGGGCACTGTTTTAAAAACTCTGTGGATTTATAGTTTTCGAAACTGTTTTAGAAATCTGGGTGCCGGGTGGGCACCGCTTGCAAAACTGTGGTTTTATCTTTTCAAGTTGATCGGCTCCGAGAATTGTTCAGTTATGTATGTGTATGTGTTTGGAAACTGTTGTGATTGAATAAACTTCTATGATTGGATGTTGTATTAGCCGCAACGCCGTGCATATACAGAGGAGACTCTGTCCGTTTGCATGGTGAATCTGTGTATGCGGCGGGTCTGGGCACGCACCGGGGAAGAAGGAATTTCAAAAACAATTATATGCAAAATAAAAGAAAACAAATCCCTATGTTTCCATTGACTGTTTCCGCTGAACGAAACCCCCGGAGCGTGACAGTATTTTATGTTTACAGCAGGGTTCGGGAGGTTTCAGAGTGACGCGGAAGCTTCCGGGGCAAAAAGTGAGTTGGCGGCGAGGTTTCTGCAGCTTCAGGAGGTTTGCGGCTTTTGGTGCAGTTGGGTTCCGGAACCAAGTGTTGGGTTCCGGAACTAGCCTCTAGGTTCCGGCACCAGCACTTGGGTTCCGGAACCCAGGGGGCGGTACCGGTACCCAACTTGGGGTACCAGTACCCAACAGCATGCAGGCACGGTTTGGGCTGCTGAGTTGGATTTTTGGAGAGGGCATTTGGGTCTTTTCACTTCCCTATGTGCTTGCCCTACACCTTGGTCTATATATACAAGCCAACCACCCTGCTTCTTCTAAACTACAACCTAAGTAAAACAAAGAAAGAAAGAAAGAAAGAAAGAAAGAAAGCAAGGAAAAGAAAGAGAAGGAGAAGAAAGGAGTGAGGGTGCACGTGGTGATCCTGCTGCTTGGAGTTTAGCTGAGCCGCACGCGCATCGAGCTACGTACGAGGTAAGTTGGCAGATTTTTATGTTGGATTTGGTTGTGTTTTTGGAGGAGTGTGAGCTTATTGGTTTTCTTTCCTCTCTCTCTCCCTGCATAACCGTGACAGCAGCTCGTGCTGCTTGGCTGACTTGGGTTTTACTGCGCGGGGCCGAGGTGTTGCATGCATGCACATGCTGTGTTTTTAGCGGAGAGGGAGCCGAGGTGCGCGGGAGGTTTGTAGCGGACTCGAGATTATTGGTTGAGCTTCCGGGGATTTTTTTCGAGGTGCGCGACAGTGTGCGCGCGCGCTTGGCGCGGTTTTCGTGCGCGACAGTGTGTGCGCGCGCGTGGCGCGGTTTTCGGAGTTTCAGCTGAGAGTGTTCCGGCGCGTCCCCGACTTCGGCTTTGCCTACGAAAAGCATTTTAGGTGGGTTGGAATTCTTCCAAATTGTATGGAATGCCTCCTAATGCTTCTGTATGCATTTTGATCATGTCTAGTGTATTATTTTTACTTTTGGTAAATCTGATAGTTGCCTAAAAAATTCCAGAAAATTTAGTAGAACCCCAGATTATTTTTAGTATACTCCTGGTACTGTATGACACTAGATTGCATGGTTAGAGAGCATTACTTTTGCACCGGGATCGTTTTAAAAATCGTGAAACCTGTTTTAAGGAAAAATCGGCATTTTAAAAGTGGTTTTTAAATTGTGAAATTGCCAGTGAGATGACAGGGTCCCAGGGTGCTCGTGACCTCGTGCCTGGGGGCCGAGGGGTTTTTATTTGACTTGTGGATGTTTTTACTAGTGTCTTGGGGGTTGGTAAGGGCATATCAGATTGAGTCGTGGAGGGTTCTCCGACCTAGACATGAGTTGGGATGTTGGTATTCGCGTTTCCGATCTGATTGATCGTGGATTATAGCCTGTAGATGCCGCCTTTGTGACAGATGAGACGCGTTTGATGCTCGGTGGGGTCGCTCCCCTCGGGTTACGCTCCGGATGCGATGATGATCATGATGCCCCTGGCTGAGTTACCATGGGGTCACTTTGAGTGAGATTGAGATAGTCAGTTTAGGACGCCCCACGTAAATCCCGTCCTCTTGTGGATGCGTGGTAGTGGGCAGGTGCGTTCCTAGACGACAGACGCAGGCTTGACTGGACCCGATGTGGCAGTCATTGATATTGGGTGATATGAGCGGGTGATTGCATGGTATGTTCTTAGATGTGTATTTCCTTTGAGCATGGTACTTGAGGCATTTAGTGGTAGTTTTATTTCCAGCTTGCATTTTATCTATCTACCTATCTATCTGTTTGCCTCCAGTAGACTTAGTGAGCATACCGTGGACTTTGGTGACGGTACCCACTGAGAACTACCTTCTGTAGTAGTTCTCACACCCGCTGTGGTGACAGGTTTCCCAGAGGCGGCTGTTCCGGGTTCTTCTCGTGCGGAGACAGCAGACCGAGGTAAGGGCGTGGCCGACTAGTTCCTACCCGAGTCTGTTGTGTCAGAGGTAGAGTTACCTGTATTTTGGTTTCCACTTTTGTGCTGGGCAGTGATGTTGTACTTATGTTTAGAGAGTGGACTATGTATTTGGATTTTGGTTATATAGTGATTTCAGCTGTTCAGTTCTTATTTCTATAGCTTTGGTTCGTTTCAGCTCTGATATTTGTATAGCTATAGATCTTATTTGCAGGTTAGACGCTTCGTCTGTGCGGGAAGTCCCGTGCAGGCGGCGGATCTGTTGGCGAGCCCGGGTCGAGAGACCTTACATGTTTATTCTCTAAAGTGGTTATGTTTGCTGCAGACAACATAATGCTTTAGAATGGGTGACATGTTTTAGACTTTCGCTTGATCGGGTCGAGAGATTTCTGTTCTCTGACATTTTGCTTTTGTTGCAGTTGCCTGCGATGCTTCCGAGACGTCTTGCGGCGACGAGGTCGCATTCTGCGTCAGATGAGGAGCCCGAGCAGCGGGAGGCCGAGCAGAGTGAGGTTCAGGAGTTACGGGCCCAGGTGGCCCAGATGTCTGAGGCGTTTCACCGCCAGGAGGCGAATATGGAGCGCATGATGAGGTTGCTTGAGCAGAGGACATCTCCTGCAGCACCACCAGCAGCACCTTCGGTGGCAACATCGTCGACCTCGACTCAGATTGCTCCGTTGACGGTTGCAGAGCAGAGGGAGCTTACTGACTGGTTGTCCTATATCAGCTCGTTTCATCCCGCACGATTTGCAGAGCAGAGTTCAGAGCCTTGGGAGGCTAAAAACTGGATAGCAGCAATGGAAAAGCAGTTCGAGAACCTATTCATTCAGGAGAAACATCAAGTGCACTTGGCCACACACTTTCTGGAGAAGGACGCCGAGACTTGGTGGCGTCGTGTTCGTCCAGTGGGACAACCGGGAGTACCGTTATTGACTTGGGCGGAGTTTCGTGCTTTGCTGCTCGGGGTCTATTTTCCCGACAATGCAAAGCAGAAACTAGAAGGGGATTTACGACGTCTGCAGCAGGGGAGTCGGCCCCTTCGTGAGTACGTTCTTGAGTTTCAGCGGCTCTTGAGCAGTGTGCCCCACGTTGCCCAGGATGAGGCCCAGAGGGTTGAGCTTTTCGAGAGAGGTCTGCATCAGGATATATATCCCCTTGTACATTCGCATAGAGCACCGACTCTAGATGCGGCTATTGAGCACGCTCAGTGGGTTGACCGGGGGTCTGTAGTTATGTCAGAGCGGGAGCGAGCTCCAGGGACTAGTTCTGGACAGAAGCGTCCAGCGCAATTAGATTTTGGCCAGTCGAGTAGGCCGAGACCAGCAAGACCACCACGATTCCAGTCTCGAGGTCGTGGATTTCTGGGGAGGCAGAAGCCAGGAGGTTTTCGGCCGCCTAGACAGAAGCACCAGCAGAGGCGCCCTGTCCGGGCGACGGATCCTTTAGCTGCTCGCGGGTAGCACGCGCCCTGTCCGCGCGGGGGCAGCGAGGCGCAGCGTGCGGCGGCGGCTTGGGAATCCTAGCGTCGTACGACAACAAAGATGCAAAGCGCAAAACCCTAAACGGCCAAACACGCGAAACAAAACAACAAACAAGAGAAAGAAAGAAAGAGAGAGAGAGCCATAGGCCGCTAACCTTGATCTAAAGGAAAAGACGACCCGATCCCGTTTGTGAAGACCTGGATCTCCGCAGAGCTGTTGCAGTGCGTTTGGTGGCTTCTGGAGGCCTACGTGGTGTGTCGGTGGTGATTGTGCACAATTTGGACACAAGTGTTGGACTTCGGGCTTAAAATGGATCACGTGAGTGATCGGAGGACCCCGTTGAGTGTTTAGAAGTGTTCTCGCGCGGAACAGATGTCAAGATTGGACTCAGTGCGAAATTTGGGGTAAAAACACTTGTTTGGATGCATTCGGCGAATTTTGGAATTAGAATTTGGCAAATCGGACAGCGGATTTGGATTCAGCGCGCGAAAACGATGGAAATGGACTACTTACTTGTACTTTTCGGAGCCCGGATGACCCGGCCCGGATTTCGAGGCAGCTATTATTGTTCCGGCGGCCGGGGGCAGCGTCGGCGGCGGCGGGCAGCGGCGGAGCGCGGCGGCGCAGGCTCGGGCAGGCGGCGGAGCGACCGCGGGCAGGCGCGCGGGCGCTCGGGCAGGCGCGCGGTCCATGGACCGGCGTGCATCGGAGGCAGGACACATGGCAGCTTGTGACTTGTTGGTGTTGTGGGCGCGGTCCACGGGGGAAAATGAGCGGGTGTACGGTGGACCGGAGTGTGGACGCGTGGCGGCCACTGGTTGGCGGGTCCACATGCGCGCGGTCCACGGAGAGGGTGCAGGCCGCCTCGGGGCGCGTGCGTGCAGGGTGGCAGGCGGCGGCGCAGGCGCGCACGTGGGCGCGGTCGGTTGACTGAGTGCGGTCCACGTGTCGACGCCTTCGCGCGCCATGTGTCGAGCAGCGGATGGCCCTGCACGGCTGTCCGCTGTTCGGGTGAGACGTGTCGGGCCCTGGGCATTCCGGGCGTGAACAGTGTCGGGCCGGGCCCGACACTGTAGCCGCCCGGTTCGTGCGGGCGCTCGGAAAAACGGCCCAAAAGCCCAATTTCGGATATTCGGGTTGAGCCTATAAATAGGCCCTTTTGCTCACCGAGTAGAGCTTTTTGCCGAGCTCTTCGGCCAGTGCACCCTTCACCAAAGTTGTTGATCTCCTCGCTGTGCATCTCGCGGAGAAGGCCCGGATGTTTTGGGAGCCGCGACATCGGCGACTTCGGCATTGTAGCGCAGAGCGACATACTTTCATCGAAGGCTCGTGATCGTCGCACCTCGGTCTGGGAGGTCCACAGAGCTACCCTGAGAGTGTTTTTGGATGATTTACACGTTGTTAGATTCACGAGAGGTAGATCTACGATTCTTGTATCGTCCACTTTTCTCAGATTTGAGCTTTGTTTGTGGTTCCGGGTACGTTTTTAACCCCCTTTGCCGCTGATGGAATTTCTGGATAGCGACACCTTGCCGGATTTTTATCTCCGTGCTCATGCATCGGATGGAGACGTGCCTATACACTTTTTGGATCTACGCGTCGCAATGATTACCGTCATATTTTTCTTGGAATTTTTTGAGGCTTTCCCGAAGGTATACTTCTTCCCCCTTTACTGTGCCGAGTATTACAGTTGTGTTACTGCGAGGTTTTGCGCACCCTGTGTTTTGGAAATTGTAACTCGGACTACGAGGCTCGAAATTGGACGTGCAGGTACCCATTTCGATGGTATCGACGCGACGATCGCGACAGTATTTATGTTGGATTTTTCTGAGTTCTTGCTGCAGGTGAAAAATCCGCATATTTGGGACTGTTCCAACAGATTTGTATGTACTTGGGTATTTTGGAATAAAAGTGTAACTTTGGGCCTTTTGTTGTACCCAGGAAGGTTCAGGGATGTTTTTGGAACACTGCTAGGAGCCGAGGTTTGCGCGACATGTACCGTGGATACAGGTTCAGCAGATATGGTTAGCAAGTGGCCACGCTCTTCACCGACCCCAGGTTTGCCTTGGATTGAGCACTTCAGGTGGGTAAGCTTAATATTAGTAACTGTATAAGGCAATGATAAGATCTTCATGGATGATTATGTTACGGTGAATGTAAGTGCACTTGTGGGAATGTCACCCCTCCATGACTGATAGCATGCATGTTTAATGTACAACCCATATTTAGCATCGAGAGGAAAAGCTTGAATAATGGCCTAGATCATGTGGTTATTGTACATGTTTATTCATTAGCCTACTTGTGTGAGATTGGTACAGCATAGTAGGAACATTTTAGCATGCTTTGCTATTATATGTTTCACCCTCTTTTATCGTTTCTGAGGACAAAAGCATGCTTGCATGGACATGTAGTTAGGCCATCTTTTACTGCTGCACTACATTTGGAACTTGACTTAGGAGAAACCATGTTATCCCTTTTCTCCTTCTTTATTAGTCAGGCGGTCTGTGTTGCTTGGGTGCGAGCAGGGGTCTGGGGTAGTGTAGCCGGGACATTGGTGTCAGGGATGGGTTGTGCTGGATTGAGGCTGGCAAGGTTTTGCGGTGACCGCGGACTTTGGGCGGTTGACCAGAGGTCGGTTATAGGACTTGATTATAGACGGCAGGGTATTGCCGCAACCGCGGATATTGGGCGGTTGACCGGATGTTTACTTTTACATCAGATTGGGTATCAGTTTTCTCTAGTGGACGGAGATTCCCACTATTTGAGTACTTTTGCATCTGATTGAGGACCGAGGCTTTCTTTAGTGGTTGAGCTTTCCCACTTTGATCAGAGTCATGATCCAGTCCTGCTGATTTATACTTATATTACTGGTTACTGAGATACTTTACTCGTGTGGGTCGCTCCCCTCGAGTGCCACTCCGGAGTGTTATACATACTTTGAGTCCTTGAGACTCCTTTTCATCGGTGTTATGCGTCGGGCAGCATACCCGATACAGGCAGGCACAGCAGGCAGTACCAGTTTTACTGGTGACATTAGATTGGGTTTATTACAGACATTTGCTTTATTATTGCACTCGTGTCAAGGGGACCAAGTGGAGTCTAGTAGTTGTGTTTAGACTAGTGCTAGTGTAGTTGGGAACCGTTTGGGGATTGACGGTGGTCCCGAGGTCGTTGTGAGTTAATCGACCGTTGTGCGAGAGGTTTGGTGATCTTGAGGCTATCCGTTCTATGAGAGAGCGTGGATTTTGACTATGGCCTGCATGAGCCACTACTCGATAGCGAGTTAGTCCGTTTGGACGCCATACATAATTCCTGCCCGTCAGCGGGAGGTGGTTGTAGGTGGGCGCAGGTTTCACTGGACCAGATGTGGCAGTCAGCTCGATTGGGTCGATTGTGCACTTCATGTGCTAGTGGTTGCTTACCATTCTTTGGTTCTCCCCTTTTGAGCATTTAGATAGAGGCATGGTAGCTGTTGAGAGTCTCCAGCTTCTTTATTTCAGTCTTTACGGCTTTTGTTAGTTTATGTCTCTTGGGGACTTAGTGGGCAGACCGTCGGGCCTGGCGGTGGTACCCACTGAGAACTCCCTTTTTGGTGTAGTTCTCACGCCCATTGGGGGTTTTCTCACTCCTTTTTCCTTCCTCTCCTTTGTTTTGCAGAGTCTTAGCGGGTGTTGCTGATTCTGCGGTTGTTGATCGAGGCGAGGGAGTCGCGAGCTAGATCCCTACCCGTCGTTGGAGAGTAGCGGTACCCTGTGAGAGGAGATCTTCATTAGATTAGTCATTTTATTTCCCCTTTTGAGAGACTGTTGTAGTGAGGATATGATATGTATTGAGAGCCTGTACACTGTTGTATTTATTGGAGATACCTCCCTGTTGAGCTATGAGTTTTGTATCTGAGGATATTGTTCGATTATCATTTTTGGGAGGTGGACATTGTTATACTATTTTTTTCCTGTTGTACAGCGGTTGATTTTATTTTATAGCAGTTTTATCTTCTAGCTCTGATATCTGTTAGCTGTAGCACTTTTCTTGCAGGTAGGACGCTTCGCCTATGCGGAGTTTGGCATAGGTGGCGGATCTGTTGGCGAGCCCGGGTCGCAGTTTCGACCCCGGGGCGTGACACCGTTCCTCGCCGGCAATGGGTATCCGGATCCGTTCCCCCGTTGACTGTGATGTTTCGTTCCTGGTCCCCGACACCACGAGAAGGAATGAGAAGGAAGTAAAGAGACCCAGATGGGATGCGGTAAAAATAAATTATTTCTTGTGTACGTACCACCCCAAAACTCAGGTATAAAAAAAAGGGAAAACCCCAACTGACTTCTCGATAAGCGTGCCACCTACGCACCATTTCAGAAACAGTCGGCACGAATTTTAAAGCACCGACAACATAACGGGCAAGACTTACCCGATCGTACCCGTTAACCCTAAACGGCCCATTTCGGGGGATCCATGAGTCAGATTCACTCCCCGATCGCACCGTTGTTCCAGGTTAAGTGGGCTCTACCGCGAAATAATATTCACACCCGAAAACACACGAAGGATAAAATACCTAAAAACTAATTTTATTCATAAGTCAAAAGTAAAGATTAAAAGTGTCATTACATCACACACCCCTTAAAAGAAGTTTCATCCCCGAAACTTAACAACTGCTCACGTCAAATATCTCTGGAAAACGTTCCCTTATGTCAGATTCCAATTCCCAGGTAGCTTCGCGTTCCTCGTGATTGCTCTAATGCACCTTTACGTAAGGAATCGATCGATTACCCAGCTTCTTGTCTTCGCGGGCTAAGATTCGTACCAGAGTCTCGTCAAAGCTCAAATCCTCTCGAAGCTCAATAGCTAAAATGTCGATGATGTGTGACGGGTTGGAAAGGTGCTTCCGGAGCATTGACACGTGGAAGACGTTATGCACTCGGTCGAGATTTGGTGGCAGGGCCAAACGATAGGCTACCGGACCGATATGCTCCACGATCTCAAATGGTCCAACGAACCGCGGGCTCAACTTGCCACGCAAACCGAACCGTTCGATCCCCTTGGATGGTGACACCCTGAGCAAGACATGCTCCCCGACCTGGAACTCCAAGTCGCGACACCTCCGGTCCGCGTAGCATTTTTGCCGGCTCTGAGCGGTCAATAACCATTGCCTGATGATGCATACCTTTGCCTCAGTCTCCTCCACTAAGTCGGGACCCAACAGCTTCCGCTCACCCAGATCGTCCCAACAAATAGGAGATCTACACCGACGCCCATACAAAGCCTCGTATGGCGCCATTTGAATACTTGCCTGGTAGCTGTTGTTGTAGGCAAACTCCACTAAAGGCATAAAACGAAACCATCCTTCACCAAAGTCAAGTACACAAGCCCGGAACATATCTTCAAGGATCTGGATTACCCGCTCGACTGTCCGTCACTCTGCGGATGGAAGGCCGTGCTGAAATGAAGTTCGGTCCCCAAAGCCTGCTGCAAACTCTGCCAAAAGTTCGACACAAACTGAGTGTCCCTGTCGGAAGTGACTGATGCCGGCACTCCATGAAGCCTTACCACCTCATTGATATATAGTTGCGCTAACCGATCCCGCGACCATGTCGTGTGAATAGGAAGGAAATGAGCCGACTTTGTCAATCGGTCCACAACGACCCAGACCGCGTCATGACCTTGCTGCGATCGTGGGAGACCAGTGACGAAGTCCATGATGATTCGTTCCCACTTCCACTCTGGAACAGGAAGAGGTTGCAATTTTCCCGCTGGGTGCTGATGCTCTACTTTTACCTGCTGACAAACTAGATAGTGTGCCACGAAATGCGTTACGTCTGCCTTCAGTTTGGCCACCAAAAGGTTTGTCGGAGATCCTTACACATCTTCATGCCCGCAGGATGCGCCGTATAGGGAGCAAAGTGTGCCTCTGTCAATATTTCTTCCCTCAAAGCTGGCAAGTCGGGCACGCATAATCGTCCTCGGAACCGTATTGAGTCGACCGCTCTAATCGAAAAGTCGCCCTCCTGATCTAAAGCGATCCTATCCCGTACAAGTTGCAAAGTAGGCCTGACCACAAGGGTTAAGAGTCGGGCAGCCGTACCCCCCGGTACGACCTCCAGCCTCAGACGTTGGAAATCCGCGACTAACCCATCCTGCTGGGTAATCACACTCTTTGGTAACCCTTCTGTCTGCCCTTTTTTGCTCAAGGCATCCGCA
The DNA here is from genome assembly GCA_029204045.2 of Tillandsia leiboldiana. Taxonomy (NCBI): domain Eukaryota; kingdom Viridiplantae; phylum Streptophyta; class Magnoliopsida; order Poales; family Bromeliaceae; genus Tillandsia; species Tillandsia leiboldiana. The sequence goes on along the minus strand of CM055067.1, from coordinate 41,148,212 downwards.
ACTACATTTGCCTTCCCGGAATGGTATTGGATGGCCAAAACGTAGTCCTTCAGCAAGTCCAACCAACGCCTTTGCCGCAAGTTCAATTCCTTCTGAGTAAATACATACTTAAGGCTATGATGGTCCGAGAAAACATTACAATGAGCTCCGTAAAGGTAATGCCTCCACAGCTTCAAGGTGAAAACGACTACTGCAAGTTCAAGATCGTGAGTAGGTTTTTTCGCTTATAATCCTTGAGTTGTCTTGATGCATAAGCTATAACTCTCCCCTACTGCATCTATACACTACCCAGGCCGTTCCGCGATGCATCGCAATACACCTCAAAATCCTCACGATGAGTTTACTGGTTGATTGGCAGCTTACGGAGGCCTACGAGGTGTGTCGGTGGTGTTTGTGCACAATTTGGACACAAGTGATGGACTTCGGGCTTAAAATGGATCACGTGGGTGATCGGAGGACCCCGTCGGATGTTTAGAAGTAGTTTTGCGCGAAGCGGATATTAAAATTGGGCTCAGTGCGAAGTTTGGACAAAGGAACACCTTCCCGGATGCCTTCGGCAAATTTTAGGATTTGAATTTGGCAAATCGGACTTCGGATTTGGATTCAGCGCGCGAAAATGATGAAAATGGGCTATTTACTTGTATTTTTCGGAGCCCGGATGACCCGGCACGGATTTTGAGGCAGCTATTACTGTTCCGGCGGCGGCAGGCGGCGGCGGCGGAGTGCGGCGGCACGGGCTCGGGCAGGCGGCGGAGCGGGCGCGGGCAGCGCGAGGGCGCGGGCAGCGCGCGGGCGCAGGCAGGCGGGCGGGCGCGCGGGCAAGCGCGCGGTGCACAGGGCGCGCATGCCACGTGGTGCTTCTCTGTTTGTTGGGGTGAGGACACGTGGCGTGATGGCACTGGTTGGTGCTGTGGACCCGGTTCACGGAACGACTGCGGTTTGCCTCGGGAAGCATGCCTGGCAGGGTGGCAGGCGGCTGCGCGGGGAGCACGCGACCGCACGTGGGCCGCCTCTTAGTGCGGTCCACGTGGCATCGTGTGGTTGGCGGGTGCACAACACCCGCATGCGTGGTCCACGCCACGTGGCGCACGGCTAATGGGCGATTCGGCTATTCCCTGTTATGTGGGTGACGTGGCCCGCCCGGAGTGTTTCGGGCGCACCGCGGGGGGGAGTTTTGGGTACACTGTGGGGGACCGAAAGATTCGGGCGCCCGGAAAGTGTACCCCAAAGTGTATCTTTTTCCCTTTTCTTCTGCCTATAAATAGGCAATTGAGGGATTTTTAGCGGGTTTTTGGCATTTTCGTGAGCTCCTTCTTCCACAGTGCGATCCTCACTGTACCCTACACCACTTGATGGATTTTCGGGATTTTTGGAGAACGTGCCATCGACGTTATCTGCGATGCGGCGCACATCGACGCACTTTGGATTTTTGGCTATTACCGTCGCTCTTCAGTCCGCGAGGCACGCCGGATCACGCCGATGGAATTTTGAGCCAATTTTTGCGGCAGAGCGTTCGCGAGAGGTAAGGCTTTGTTTTCCGTGTTGATCACTTCTCCTTGTTTCGAGTTTTCGGCACTGTTCCCGAGGTGTTTCTGTGACCCATTTTCCTGCTGTGAGGTTTTGGACAGCGGAGGTTTGTCGATTTTCTATCTTCGCGCTCAGGCATCGGATGGAGACGTACATCTAGGCGTTTTTCATCTACACAGCGCAAGGAAGATCCTAGAATTTTCTGGGATTTTTCTGAATATTTCCCGAAGGCGAAAAATCCCTGTTTACAGAACTTTGTGCTACAGATTTTGAGACTGGTTTATTTCGGGGTGGTTCCCTTGTGGAATTTGTATCTCAGTGTAGGCAATTCGGATTTGAATGTGCAGGTACTTGTTTCGTCCGGTTCGTCGTGAGGATCGTGACAGTATTTTTCTTGGATTTTTCTCGGATCAACTGGTAGGTGAAAATTGCCCGAAATTGGACTGTTGGTATTTGGACAGCATGTGTGTGAGTGTGATGTTGTATTGGTTGTATGATTAATTATATTCTTTGGGGTTGTTGTGATCAGTGTTGTGGCGAATCTTTGTGTTGAGCGTGGATTTCACCTTTGGACAAGGATTTAGCTTTCGAGGTGGGTGTTGTTGTAAACCTCCTACTTTTGATTTCCCACTAGGCATATTAGAGTGTTGCTTGATCATGTTGCTAGTTAGAATTGTGAAATGGACCTAGCATGCTTGTATGAGATCATGGATTCATTGTTACTACTTGCATTGTTAGAGAACTGAATGTTAGTAAGTTGTGTTTCCTCGCTTTAGATGTGTAGTTTAAACACTTGGAAATCATGCTAAATCCATATCATGTTGTATGTATAATGGAAGGTTTGGGCATGTGGTTAGAGTTCATATATTGGAAAGATTACTTGTTAGTGAGTTCCTATCTTTGCAACAACATATTGAAAGTGATTGTATCTTGAAAAGCAAGGTGTTAGGAAAATTCATTATTCTTGTGAAAGCATGTGGTTAGGGCTTGCATCTTGAAAAGCTTATTGTTAGTAGATCATGTATCAAGATTGTATCATGTATCATGTATTATGCATCATGTACATTGGAGGTTCTATGCACTTAGTTTTGTAAAAGTTAGAATATGTGTAATTGCTTTATCAAGTAAAGGACCTTGCATGCTTGTATGGACATTTAGATAGGCCACCTTTTTCTGCTACAATATCATGCTGGAACTTGACTTAGGAGAAACCTTGTTTGCTTCTGTTCTCCTTATTCTTTAGTCAGGTGGTTATTGTTGCTCGGGTTTGAGCAGGGGTTTGGGATAGTGTAGCCGGGGCCTGGATTGTGGATTGTGGGTTTTGCGGCAACCGCGGATATTGGGCGGTTGACCGGATGTTGGTTATAGGACATCGGTGGTAGGACATGATTATGGACTAGAGGGCTTTGTGGCAACCGCTGATTTTGGGCGGTTGACCGGAGGTCGGTTATTGTGCTGGATTATAGACGGCAGGGTATTGCGGCAACCGCGGATATTGGGCGGTTGACCGGACATTTATTTATGCACCAGATCGGTTATCAGATTCTCTAGTGGGCGGAGTTTTGCACTTATTTAGGTTGCGACCGTGCCGGTCAGGAGCCGGTATGTTACTTATTTAGTGTGCGACCGTGCCGGTCAGGAGCCGGTCTGTTACTTATTTAATGTGCGACCGTGCCGGTCAGGAGCAGGTCCGTTACTTATTAAGTGTGCGACCGTGCTGGTCAGGAGCCGGTCTGTTACTTATTTTGGGTGCGACCATACCGGTCAGTAGTCGTTCTGTCACCTATTTTGGGATGCGACCGTACCGGTCAGTAGTCGGTCAGTATTTCCCACAGATGAGTTCTTGAGTTCGACAGCAGAGCAGGCAGTACCGGGTTTTATACCGGTTCATTTGATTGGGTTTATTCGGTCAGATACCTTTATAGTTGCACTCGTGCTTGGGGGCTGAGTGGAGTCTAGTAGCTATGTTTAGACCAGTGCTAGTGTTGTTGGGAGCCGTCTGGTTTGACGGTGGTCTCGTGTCGTCGTGAGTACTTTGACCATTGGGTGAGAGGTTGAGCATTTAGATGGAGGCAGGGTAGCTGTAGAGTATCTCCAGCCTTTCTAGTTCAGTTTTTACTGCTTAGTTATTTATTGCCTCTAGTGGTCTTAGTGGGCTAATCGCCGGGCCTGGCGATGGTACCCACTGAGAACACCCTTTTTGGTGTAGTTCTCACACCCGCTGGGGGTTTTCCCCCTCTTTTTCCCTTTCTCTCCTTTGTTTTGCAGAGTCTTAGCGGATACTGCTGATTCTGCGGTTGTTGATCGAGGCGTGGGAGTCGCGAACTAGATCCCTACCCATCATTGGAGAGTAGCGGTACCCTTCAGAGGAGATCTTCAATAGATTAGGTATTTTATTTCCTCTTTTGAGAGACTGATGTAGTGAGGATATGATATGTATTGAGAGCCTGTACACTGATGTATTTATTGGAGATACCTCCCTGTTGAGCTATGAGTTTTGTATCTGAGGATATTGTACAATTATCATTTTGGGAGGTGGACATTGTTGTATTATTTTCCAGTTGTACAGTGGTTGATTTTATTTTTACAGCAGTTTTATCTTATAGCTCTGATATCTGTTTAGCTGTAGCACCTTTCTTGCAGGTAGGACGCTTCGCCTATGCGGGGTTTGGCATAGGTGTCGGATCTGTTGGCGAGCCCGGGTCAGAGTTTCGACCCCGGGGCGTGACAGATTTGGTTGGTATCATAGCCTAGGTTGTAGGTCATGGTGGACTTAGAAACCTTAGGCTTATGGTTTGACCCTTGGTTGACTTCGTGAGAGTCGTGATTTATAGCGAGAGTCCTGATTGAGTTTTATACCTATCCCAAGGGACGGGAGGAGTGATTGGCATGTTTATTCTCCTAAGTGATTATGTTGGCTGCAGACAACATAATGCTGTGGAACGGGTGACATGCTCTAGACTTTCGCTGGATTGGGTCGAGTGGCTTTTGTGTGCTGATTTGCAGTTTCGTCGTGGTGAGCGGTGTCTCCCCGACGCTGGGTTTTAACCCGTGTGCATCCTGTCATAGCAGTTGAGCTTGAGCGGTTGGTTTTGGGCCGGATACTCGGATTGAGGTCAGTGAGTTTCGGACTAAGATGACAGGATCGTCAGAGGCACATCAGCGGCAGTGTGAGCGAGCAGCTGGTTTTGGGTGACACAGTTGTCGGAGCACTGATTAGCCCCCTTCGTGCCAATGTTTAGTGGCGAGGCACCGAGGCAGGGTGGATAGTTGACAGCAGAGGAGCTGTGGGGCATGTTTGATTGAGTGAGCCAGATTTGGTAGGTGAACCACCCCGACTCGTAAGATTGAGTTTGGAGCCTTTGGAGGCAGAGTCGTGGTTGGTGGTGATGGAGTGATCAATTGAAAGCCTCCTTGTGCTAGAGAGTTTTTGCAGTTGTTGAACTGCGCGCTCCAGGTTTCGAGGGACGAGGCGCATAGGATATGTGAGACTGGGAGTGGATTGCGCTAGGATACCTTTCAGTTTAGTTAGTCCCTCAGTTACGGATTATAGACGCCTCGATGGAGTAGGCGTTGTGTTTGGGGCGTGGCGTTGCAGTTCCTTTGGATAGGGATCTGCCGCCAGAGGTGAGTTATGGATATTGGCGCTTGGCGCCGGGTGATGGAGGACAGATCGGTCGGCAGAGGCATTTCTGATTTCTTTTCTAGGATAACGAGTTCCCGAGATGCCAGAGATCGGGTGGACCCCGATGGCAGCATCAGCGTCTATATCAGAGCGGCGCAGCGGTAGCATGGATTGGAGATCTGCGGAGGGCCGCATTCGTCGCCCCAGCGTGAGCAGAGACAGAGGTCATGCTCCCCAGGTGGATAGTCGTGACTTTTCTGGCAGATTGAGCGACGACCATTTGCATCGTGCGGATGAATCTGTGCCGCCCGGTTGGAGGGCGCCACGGTATTGGATTGAGTTGTCGCAGATGTGATTTCGTCACAACAGTCAGAGTTAGAGCATGTTGCATTCTTGCATGGACTAGAGGCAGATTTGTTACCACGTGCACTAGAGGTACAGGTTTCTGTTGCTGTTGTGCATGTGGAGGAGGGTTTTGGATCATGTCCAGTGCAGCTGAGATTGCGAGTTACCGGCAGATTTATTGGTAATTGTGGCAGTTCGGTATGTTGACCCTGTGCTTGAGATTGATTGTCACAGTGCCACAGGATGGTTGATTGCAGAAAGAGAGGACTTTGACCTTCTGCAAGGCAGACGAGAGGAGGCTTGGTGGTTGAGTTTGTTAGAGCACACAGGTTTTAGCGACAGGGTGAGAGGTGCTTACGGCGGCACTGGGACTCAAGGATATCTCTGTTGCCCATGAGATCCCGGGTGTGATTTCACCTGAGCTGTTGATAATGCCGCCGGTTAGGGAGATAGAGATTTCGTTTGACGTGGTTCGGGGAACCGCGCCACCCTCGACAGCACCTCAATGGTTATCGCCTGTAGAGCTGAGAGAGCTGATGGCGCAGTTGCAAGATCTGATGGATCGAGGGTTCTGTTTGACCTAGTGCCACGCTGTTGATACACGGTGGTGATGCCACGTCGTTGATACACGACTGTGAGGGTTCTTTTATGGTTCGAGTGTAGACAGGTCCGAGTGGTATCTAGGACCTTTTGATGGAGCTATACTCCGGCAGTTATTGTATGATGCGAGTACCTACTTGGAATCAGACAGCCGAGGACTTTGCCTAGATGGCGTTCAGGACACGGTAGGGCATCATGAACTCATAGTGAGGCCAATTGGATTGATTAATGCCCTGCCACTCTTATGATTTGAGGAATTGTGTTTCAGCTGTACTTGATTAGATTGGTAACAAGATCCTCCAGGGATATTTTGATTTACTCCCAGAGCGATTTGGAGTACGTGGAGCACTTGTGGATGTGCTACCATGCCTGTGTGGATGAAGCTGTATGCCAAGTTATTGAGGTTCAAGTTTTAGCTCCAAGTGCATGCCTTCTTGGGTCACCTTATTTTAGCCGTTGGAGCGGCGGTGGAACCCGCCTAAATGGATGTTATTCGAGATTGGCTGAGACCAACATTTATTCTTGAGGCGAGGAGCTTCTTGGGCTTGGCAGTGCCAGGAGAGCATGGCTGATGGATAATGAAACTGATACCAGCGCCAATGCTAGTACTTCCAGTATTGGGAGATGGATTTGCGTGTTATAGTGAGGCCTCCCTCAGCGACTGTGGAATTACCGTTGGGTTATTGTTGAGCATTCTGGATTACCCCGACAGGGCCACTGTGATGGCGGATACCTGGAGCAGGAAAGCTGTTTGGGGTTGAGTTTGATGATTCCACAGCTGGCGCTGTGTGGACTGTTGAGGCAAACATGGCTTATGGTTGTGTCACTGAGGGTTCCTTTGGACGATAGACCGCTACTGAGTAGTTCACTCGGATGTTCAGGATTCGGGAGTGACCGAGTGAGGACCCTAGTTTGTGAGGGCTTCTTTCCTTCTTGGATGATCGCGGGGATGTGTTTCGGATTGCCTTGGTTGAGTTGACACAGGATGTGGTTTGGTGCATGCTGCACTGGTGGTTATTTTGTTTCCCCCAGCTTTTGATGGAGCCCCTGTGGTGTTTCATGTCTCAGCTCAGGAGTGTCTTGCTTTTGGATCCCTCGCCCGTGATTGACTTGCTCCATTTGAGAGCTAACAGTGTTGGAGTACGAGGGATGCCCGTTGCGAATTCTGGCTCGTGAGGTGACGGAATTGCACAACCGGGCTATGCCGTACCGTTTGTTGTTGTGGTTGTTGTTAAGGAGTAATCGCGGGGAGTGAGAGGCGACTTGGGGAGCTAGAGACAGTGATGACGAGTACCTACCCTTGATTTTGAGACACCTTTTGAGTTATGTTAGTTTCGAGGATGAAACTTTCTTTTAGTGGGGGAGGATGTGAGGACTCGGAACTCCACGATGAGTTTACTGGTTGATTGGCAGCTTACGGAGGCCTACGAGGTGTGTAGGTGGTGTTTGTGCACAATTTGGACACAAGTGATGGACTTCGGGCTTAAAATGGATCACGTGGGTGATCGGAGGACCCCGTCGGATGTTTAGAAGTAGTTTCGCGCGAAGCGGATATTAAAATTGGGCTCAGCGCAAAGTTTGGACAAAGGAACTCCTTCCCGAATGCCTTCGGCAAATTTTAGGATTTGAATTTGGCAAATCGGACTTCGGATTTGGATTCAGCGCGCGAAAATGATGAAAATGGGCTATTTACTTGTATTTTTCGGAGCTCGGATGACCCGGCACGGATTTCGAGGCAGCTATTACTGTTCCGGCGGCGGCAGGCGGCGGCGGGCAGTGGCGGAGCGCGGCGGCGCGGGCTCGGGCAGGCGGCGGAGCGGGCGCGGGCAGCGCGCGGGCAGGCGCGCGGTGCACAGGGCGCGCATGCCACGTGGCGCTTCTCTGTTGGTTGGGGTGACGACACGTGGCGTGATGGCATTGGTTGGTGCTGTGGACCCGGTTCACGAAACGACTGCGGTCTGCCTCGGGAAGCGTGCCTGGCAGGGTGGCAGGCGGCTACGAGGGGAGCACGCGAGTGCACGTGGGCTGCCTCTGAGTGCGGTCCACGTGGCATCGTGTGGTTGGCGGGTGCACAACACCCGCAGGCGTGGTCCACGCCACGTGGCGCACGGCTAATGGGCGATTTGGCTGTTCCCTGTTATGTGGGTGACGTGGCGCGCCCGGAGTGTTTCGGGCGCACCGCGGGGGGGAGTTTTGGGTACACTATAGGGGACCGAAAGATTCGGGCGCCCGGAAAGTGTACCCCAAAGTGTGTCTTTTTCCCTTTTCTTCAGCCTATAAATACGCAATTGAGGGATTTTGAGCGGGTTTTGGCATTTTTGGGAGCTCCTTCTTCCGCAGAGCCATCCTCACTGTACCCTCCACCACTTGATGGATTTTTGGGTTTTTGGGAGAACGTGCCATCGACGTTATCTGCGACGCGGCGCACATCGACGCACTTTGGATTTTTGGCTATTACCGTCGCTCTTCAGTCCGCGAGGCACACCGGATCACCCCAAAGGAATTTTGAGCCGATTTTCACGGTAGAGCGTTCACGAGATGTAAGGCTTCATTTTCCTTGTTGATCATGTCTCCTCGTTTTGAGTTTTCGGCACTGTTCCCGAGGTGTTTCTGTGACCCCTTTTCCTGCTATGAGGTTTTGGACAGCGGAGGCTTGTCAATTTTCTATCTTCGCGCTCATGCATCGGATGGAGGCGTGCCTATAGGCGTTTTTCATCTACACAGCGCAAGGAACACCCTCGAATTTTCTGGGATTTTTCTGAATATTTTCTGAAGGTGAAAAATTCCTGTTTACAGAACTTTGTGCTACAGATTTTGAGACTGGTTTATTTCGGGGTGGTTCCCTTGTGGAATTTGTATCTCAGTGTAGGAAACTCGGATTTGAACGTGCAGGTACTCGTTTCGACCGGTTCGTCACGAGGATCGTGACAGTATTTTTCTTGGATTTTTCTAGGATCAACTCGCTGGTGAAAATTGCCCGAAATTGGACTGTTGGTATTTGGACAGCATGTGTTTGAGTGTGATGTTGTATTGGTTGTATGATTAATTATATTCTTTGGGGTTGTTGTGATCAGTGTTGTGGAGAATCTTTGTGTTGAGCGTGGATTTCACCTTTGGACAAGGATTTAGCTTTCGAGGTGGGTGTTGCTGTAAACCTCCTACTTTTGATTTCCCACTAGGCATATTAGAGTGTTGCTTGATCATGTTGCTAGTTAGAATTGTGAAATGGACCTAGCATGCTTGTATGAGATCATGGATTCATTGTTACTACTTGCATTGTTAGAGAACTGAATGTTAGTAAGTTGTGTTTCCTTGCTTTAGATGTGTAGATTAAACACTTGGAAATCATGCTAAATCCATATCATGTTATATGTATAATGGAAGGTTTGGGCATGTGGTTAGAGTTCATATTTTGGAAAGATTACTTGTTAGTGAGTTCCTATCTTTGCAACAACATATTGAAAGTGATTGTATCTTGAAAAGCAAGGTGTTAGGGAAATTCATTATTCTTGTGAAAGCATGTGGTTAGGGCTTGCATCTTGAAAAGCTTATTGTTAGTAGATCATGTATCAAGATTGTATCATGTATCATGTATTATGCATCATGTACATTGGAGGTTCTATGCACTTAGTTTTGTAAAAGTTAGAATACGTGTAATTGCTTTATCAAGTAAAGGACCTTGCATGCTTGTATGGACATTTAGATAGGCCACCTTTTTCTGCTACACTATCATGCTGGAACTTGACTTAGGAGAAATCTTGTTTGCTTCTGTTCTCCTTATTCTTTAGTCAGGTGGTTATTGTTGCTTGGGTTTGAGCAGGGGTTTGGGATAGTGTAGCCGGGGCCTGGATTGTGGATTGTGGGTTTTGCGGCAACTGCGGATATTGGGCGGTTGACCGGATGTCGATTATAGGACATCGGTGGTAGGACATGATTATGGACTAGAGGGCTTTGACCGGAGGTCGGTTATTGTGCTGGATTATAGACGGCAGGGTATTGCGGCAACCGCGGATTTTGGGCGGTTGACCGGAGGTCGGTTATTGTGCTGGATTATAGACGGCAGGGTATTGCGGCAACCGCGGATATTGGGCGGTTGACCGGACATTTATTTATGCACCATATTGGTTATCAGATACTCTAGTGGGCGGAGTTTTCTACTTATTTAGTGTGCGACCGTGCCGGTCAGGAGCCGGTCCGTTACTTATTTAGTGTGCGACCGTGCCGGTCAGTAGCCGGTCTGTTACTTATTTTGGGTGCGACCGTACCGGTCAGTAGTCGGTCTGTTACCTATTTTGGGATGCAACCGTACCGGTCAGTAGTCGGTCAGTATTTCCCACAGATGAGTTCTTGAGTTCGACAGCAGAGCAGGCAGTACCGGGTTTTATACCGGCTCATTTGATTGGGTTTATTCGGTTAGATACCTTTATAGTTGCACTCATGCTTGGGGCTGAGTGGAGTCTAGTAGCTGTGTTTAGACCAGTGCTAGTGTAGTTGGGAGCCGTCAGGTTTGACGGTGGTCCCGTGTCGTCGTGAGTACTTTGACCATTGGGTGAGAGGTTGAGCATTTAGATGGAGGCAGGGTAGCTGTAGAGTATCTCCAGCCTTTCTAGTTCAGTTTTTACTGCTTAGTTATTTATTGCCTCTAGTGGTCTTAGTGGGCTAATCGCCGGGCCTGGCGATGGTACCCACTGAGAACTCCCTTTTTGGTATAGTTCTCACACCCGCTGGGGGTTTTCCACCTCTTTTCCCCTTTCTCTCCTTTGTTTTGCAGAGTCTTAGCGGATGCTGGTGATTCTGCGGTTGTTGATCGAGGCGAGGGAGTCGCGAGCTAGATCCCTACCCATCGTTGGAGAGTAGCGGTACCCTTCAGAGGAGATCTTCAGTAGATTAGGTATTTTATTTCCTCTTTTGAGAGACTGATGTAGTGAGGATATGATATGTATTGAGAGCCTGTACACTGATGTATTTATTGGAGATACCTCCCTGTTGAGCTATGAGTTTTGTATCTGAGGATATTGCACAATTATCATTTTGGGAGGTGGACATTGTTGTATTATTTTCCAGTTGTACAGTGGTTGATTTTATTTTTACAGCAGTTTTATCTTATAGCTCTGATATCTGTTTAGCTGTAGCACCTTTCTTGCAGGTAGGATGCTTCGCCTATGCGGGGTTTGGCATAGGTGGCGGATCTGTTGGCGAGCCTGGGTCGCAGTTTCGACCCCGGGGCGTGACATTGGTAGTGCAAGCACGGGTGCCCGTGTTAGCCTGCCGTTGAGTTCATTTAGTTCTGCAAGAGCCATTCGGTACGGTGCCTTTGTAATAGGTTGTGTGCCCGGAAAAAGTTCGATAGAGAATTTAGTTTTCTCGCTCGGGGGCATTCCTGGGAGTTCGTAAGGAAAAACATCCAAGAAATCCCTGACAATCGGGATGTCCGCTAGCTGTGTTGAGGGCCGAGAGATCAGATCCACCGAAGCCACGGATTCCATGCATCCACCCTCCACCAGTCTTCTTGCCCGCATGCAGAAATGAAAGACAAGAAGAAAGTACTCCTACATGCTAAGTATACGCGTTCTGGATAGCCAGGTTTCTGACGATGCACTTGGTGCTCTTCGTAATCAATCACCGTCTGATGATTGATAAGCCAGTCCATCCCGTGTACTACGTCGGAATCCCTTAGCGGGATTACCACAAGTTCCAAGGGCATATAAACCTGCCCAACCTTACCGGGCAGGAAGGAACATAGCTACCTGCCTCGAAGGGTTGCTCAGGGGTCTGAACGGACCCATTCCTACTAAGGGTGTCTCTTCTTGAACTATGGGTATAGGCGAAAATGAAAGAGTGGGATGCTCCGGGGTGTCAAACACGGTCCTATCTCGAAAAAGAGAACTAAGAGTAGATTAATTGTCACGCCCCGGCGTCGAAACTGCGACCCGGGCTCGTCAACAGATTCGCCGCCCATACGGGAAGCCCCGTATAGACGAAGCGACTAACCTGCAAAATATTAACTATTCTATACAGATATCAGAGCTGAAAGTAAAATAATTTGCTGTAAAAGTAAAATCAACTACTGTACAACTGGAAATAAAGATACAATGTCCATCTCCCAAATACGATCATATACAAAGTCCTCTAATACAAAACTCAGAACTCAACAGGGAGATATCTCCAATAAATACATCAGTATACAGGCTCTCAATACATAAAACATCCTCACTACATCAGTCTCTCAAAAGAGGAAAAACAACTAATCTACTGAAGCTCTCCTCCGAAGGGGTACCGCTACACTCCAACGACGGGTAGGGAACTAGCTCGCGACTCCCTCGCCTCGGTCAGAAGAAACAGCAACTGGAGCAACAGGAACAGGAGCAGACGTCCCTGGGGAAAAAGACACCGCGACGGGTGTGAGAACTACATCCCACAGTAGTTCTCAGTGGGTGCCGCCAACAAGCCCAACGGTCTGCCCACTAAGTCTACTAGAGGCATGTTGTAACAAATGAAATACTGAAGGAAAGAGCTGGAAATGAATAACCCTACAGCTACTATGCCCCTATCTAGATGCTCAAAAAGTGGAACATATGATAACATGGTGCATCCACTAGCCCTCAACTCAGATCACCCAATCTACCTGACTGCCTCCTCGGGTCCAGTCAAACATGCGCCTACCTACTGCCGTTACATCCCGGAGGACCGAACTTACGTAGGGCGTCCGTAGCTGCCAAAACTGGCCCAGCCAGAGGGACTGCGTCCGTAACTGCCAAAATTGGCCCGGTTAGGGGGACAACGTCGACAAGTTGCAATACCAAAGTGCAGACCCACCCCGGACGTGGCACTCGAGGGGAGCGACCCCAACGAGGACAAGGGTATCCGCGCACTCTGTCGAGCTCAAGTGGCACTACAGGCTATAGTCCAAAATCCACGCTCACGCTCTGAACGGAAAGACTCAGAATCCTCAAACATCTTGCACAACGGTCGAAGCACTCTCGACGACTCAGCTGATCAGCTCTCACGAACACGAGACACTAGCCTCTCCAACAGCTCACAGCACAAACACACTGGCTGGAGATACTCCACAGCCAGGATCGACCCACAACACCAATGCTCACTCACAGGCTGGAAAACTGCACAGACGGCTCCCACAACAGAACACTAAACTCACAGGAAAGACCGACACCATAAGGGTTCGGAAACCCGATAGGCCGGTGCTTAGAACCCTATCTAACAAGAACAGACTCTAGGCTCCGTGTAGAATACCGGGATTTTGGATTTGCGCACCGACCTCGCAAGATGGCGTGGTGTGGAGAAATCGCCTCGAGCGTGTTCCATTTTGGATTATAGATGAGTTCGGGTCGACTCGGATCAACGCGGGAGCCCCAGGTCGATTCGGGGTTTTTCGGGCATTGTCCGCCGTTAGAGGACTGGGTTTGGGGAAGCCTCGACTTCACCGTGGAGCGCAGCAAATTGGGGAACACTGGGAACCGGTGTATTTTATGTTTACAGTGGAATTCGGCAGGTTCCGGACTGACGCGGAGGAACCGAGGGCAAAAAGTGAGTTGGAACTGGCAGTTTTGGAGCCGATTTTTTGGATTGAGCACACCGACTCCATGGTTGAGCTTTTTGAGGAGGAAAAGCTGTGGACATATGTATTTTCAGATTACAGCGGAGTTCGGGAGGTTCCGGACGGAGGCGGAGGCCCCGAAGGCAAAAAGTGAGTTGTTAGGGGCTTTATGGATTATTTAATTAATTTTGTTAATTAATTAGTGGCATTTTGGGGGTTTTGGTCTGGGAGGTTTGAATGAAAGAATTAGTGCTGTGTTTTGGTTAAGGGAGTGAATTGTGTGAGTTGGATATTTTCCTTGGGTGCATTTAATGCTTCCAACCACCCCCTCCTCCCCTTTAATTAGCCGTAGCTAATTAAATCGCCACCTCTTCTCCTGCAAGCAGAGGAAGCAAAGAAACAGAGGAAAAGAAAGAAAGGGAAGAAGAAGAAGAGAAGGAAGGAAAGAGAGGATTGAGAAAATGCATTTGGGTGGTCCTGCGGCTTCGACCCAAGTGGAGCCGAGCAGTGGCGCGCGCCGAGCGTCAAGCGGTAAGTTCAGTTTTTTTGGAGAGCTCGGCTTATTGTGTTTTGTGGGTTTTCTTGTGGGTTTTGTGTTGGGTTTCGGACTAATTGTCCGTGGTGGAGAGGCCGCTTGCGCTGGGCAGCTGCGCGGGCTCGCAAGTGGGCGCCGCGCAGCGTGTGGACGCCGCGCTGATGGGGGTGAAGCGCCCCAGGGCGCCGCGTAGTGCACCCCTGGGCGCTGCGCAGCGCGCCTGGGCGCTGCGCAGCGGACGCCAGGGCGCCGCGCAGTGCGCCCCTGGGCGCTGCGCAGCGCGCCTGGGCGCTGCGCAGCGGACGCCAGGGCGCCGCGCAGTGCGCCCCTGGGCGCTGCGCAGCGGGCGCCAGGGCTCCGCGCAGTGCGCCCCTAGGCGCTGCGTAGCGCGCCTGGGCGCCACGCCGTGCGCACCTTGGCGCCACGCCGTGCGCACCTGGGCGCCGCGCGCGGCAGGCCTAGGCGCCGTGCGGCTGGCGCGGATGCCGCGCTTGTAGCGGCAGCTCCGCGCGCGGCGACGCGAGCGCAGCGAGCTCCTCGCGTGGGCGCGCGGCGTCGTCGTCGGCTGGGACTGGGCTATTTTGCCCAGTGTGTGTTTGTGTGTTGGCCATCCTGACTGTGGTTTTCCTTGGGATTTTTGGTGCTGCAGCTTCGGAGCATGCGGCAAGCGCGGTGCCGCGCGAGCGGTTGGGGCCAGCTGTGAAGGCACGTGGAACACCATCAGAGCTTGCAACTTGGAGTTGTGCAGAGCCGGATCGAGAGATGATGAAGATGATATTGATGAATGGGTTGAGGAACTTGTGTGTATGCTGTTGTGATCGGTGTGTGTGTGTTGTGTGAACATTAAGTTATTAATGTGCTAAAAGGGAGCTTTCAAGCATGGTGTTGGTTGTGTATTTGGATTTATTATGGGTGTGCAAAGGAATCTTGGAAGGTGCTGAGCTTTTTGTGGAATTATTAGAGGATGTGCTGTGGGTTATTGTGTGTGTTTTCCTTAGTGTGCATTGGGAGCAGGTTGTGTGTATGGTGAGGTTATGTAATTTATTTATGTGAGCTGGTAATTTAATTGTGAGGTGAGCATGGAGTTTGTGTGGTGGACTTATTTTGTGCTGGAGCATTGGGTGTGTTGCATGTTTGCTGGGGAGCGAGCTGGTGGCGCGTGAGATTTTTGTAGTGGACTCAAGATTTTTATTCGAACACCGAGGATTTTTCCAAGTACGCGACAGGGTGCGCGCGCGCGGTGCGATTTTCGAAATTTTCGTCAGTTGAGGATCCGGCGCTTCACCGACTTCAGCGTTGCCTACGGAATGCGTTCCAGGTGGGTTGGAATTTCTCCAAAATTTATGGAATGCCCTTTAATGCTCCTAAATGCATTTTGATCATGATTATTATGTTTTTCCTCTGTAATTAATCTGATAGTTGCCTAGAAAATTATAGGAATGTTTTCCTGAGCCCCAGTTATTTTTAGCATGAGCTAGAGACCATTCGACACTAGACGGCATATTTTCTTGAGATTCGGGACCTATCTGGACCTTCATAATAATTTTGTAACCGGTTTTAAGTGAAACTCAAATTTTAAAGGGTTTTTAAATATTTAGAGTATTATGAATGGTCCAGGTAGTTCGAGGTGCATGTATACTCGTGCCGGGAGGCCGAGTAGATTTTTAGAGCATTGTGAGATGACTTTCTAGTGCCAAGCGAGAGTTTTAGCATTTTCCAGTTCGGGGGCGGAAGCTATGGGCGGCTATGCCTACAGCTTGTTCCTGTTTGATAGGGTTGTATGTGGCAGTCGTTCAGAATTTCCAGGCCTCCCGTGTGAGAGATTGAGAATTTATTCCCTGATTGGTTTACTTTAGATCATGGTTCGTGTTCTGATTTAGTGGTGGAGATGGTTCTCCCACTTAGCTTCGAGAGTTTTGGGGGTTCTGGCAGATCGAGTCATGGAGGTTTCTCGACTTAGCCATGGGTTATGCATTATCAGATTGAGTCGTCGAGGTTTCTCCGACATAGCTTTGAGATCGTGTGGGCATTTTCTGATCGAGTCGTGGAGTCTTTCTCCGACCGAGTTGTGCTTTTGAGCTCGTGATACCGATCTGTTTGATCGTGGATTATAGCCTGCTGAGCCTGGCATTTTATGCCAGTTGTGAGATACTTGAGTTCGCGGGGTCGCTCCCCGTGAGCTACGCTCCGGATGCGATGATGATACCGAGCCTGACGAGGCTGCGATGTGGTTACTGAGATAGTCCTTGAGGGACACCCTACGTAAGACCAAGCCCTGTTTGGGCATGAGTGGCAGTAGATGAGCACAGGCTTGACTTTGACTGGTCCAAAGAGGGACAGTCATTGAGATTGAGTGATATGTGTGAGTGAGTTTCATAGCATGTTCATAGATGAGTTTTTCTTTGAGCATGATACTTGAGGCATGTTAGCAGTAGCGAGTGTATGCACATTTCATCATTGGTATAGTTTCTTGAGCATGATGATTGAGACATGATAGCTATAGTTCCTTCCAGCTTTTATCTATCTATCTATCTATCTGCATACCTATCTATCGTGCCTCCAATAGACTTAATGGGCATACCGTGGATATTGGTGACGGTACCCACTGGGATCTACCTTCTGCAGTAGATCTCACACCCACTGCGGTGACAGGTTTCCTGAGGCTGCTGTTCCGGCTTAGCTCGCGCGGAGACAGCTGATCGAGGTGAGGACGTGGCCGTTTAGTTCCTTACTAGCATTGAGAGTCAGAGGTAGATGTACCCTGTTAGCTTTATGATTCTACTTTTGTACTGGACAGTCTGAGAGATTTGTGAGGCTTGTATTTTATTTATTTTTTTGAGAGACCTGTATTGAGGATTGGTGTATTAGTGGAGTTTTTCTATTTTAGATGTTCAGTGATTTTTGTTAGCTTCTAGTTTTATTTTCAGCTCTGATACATGTGTAGCATTAGATCTTTTGCAGGGTAGACGCTTCGTCTGTACGGCAGTTTCTGTACAGATGGCGGATCTGTTGGCGAGCCCGGGTCGCAGTTTCGACCCCGGGGTGTGACACTCCGCCTATCGAAGTTCCCGACCCCTTATAGTTCGGGAACACAACAACCTCGGTACAACACGCAGAAGACACCAACCAGGGCCCGAAAGTTCCGGGAGAGCTACACCTACAACCCTATCAAACAAGAACAGGTTCCATGCTCGGCCCCCGTGGCTTTCGTCCCAACAAAGGAACGGCGCCTAGAACCCAGACCACTCGAATCCTTTCGAGTGGGGAGGTTTACAGGAAAAAGGGTGACATTTGTTACTGAAAACCATTTTCACTCAACCCACGCGGGTGAGGACTAAAAGTAGTCCCCTTTTTGAAAAACTCTCTTGATTTGAGGAAAAACCCATTTTTAATGATTTTTAGTTCTTTTAGGAAAAATAGTTAGAAAACAAGTATTTTACCCAAACCCCGAAGGGCTGATGCCTTTGTCCAATCAAACAAGAACAGACTCCAGCGGCCCTTCGATGCTTGGAAGAAAACATTGGTAGACTAAAATCATGTGTATGTTGAAAAGGGTTCTGGGTTCTAGGTCCTGCTAACACTGGTACACTACTGCCACTAACACAGTGGCGACAACCCAAACGGGGGAAACAAGACCTCCCGGGAACACCGTTTACCCCAAACGGTTCCCGGCACAAATAAGCGATCAACTACATCTACCAGACTCCACTTTGCTCCCAAGCACGAGTGCAAATGCATCCCACACTAAAAGGAAGTCCCGACCGCTCGGCCCACTACCCGGGCAAGGATAACACTAAGTCCAGGAATAGAAGAACAGTGTGGATGTCTAAACATAAATAACCCTAGCCCAAGTGAGGGTTTTCTACTGGTCTGGTTACACATGCAACATATGACGGTGGTGCTAGGTCAAGTTCCAAGATAACTATAATTTAACAGGTGGTAGGAAGCAAAAGAGATCATCAGATAAATACAAGTAGTAACAATTCCTACATTCTAGCATGCTACACAAGAATCCACTATCATGCATAGTCCTACTATAGCAGATTTACTGTACAGTCCATCAAACTTGAAGATAAGGCCACCCACCTGAAGAGCTGAACTGTCCAAGATCCAACAGCTGAAAACACCAGGAGCAGCAACCACCAATAATCCACAGTCCCAAATCCCAGAACAACTCCTCCTGGGTACAACACAGGGTTCACAGTTACACTTTATTCCAACAGTTAACCAAATACATGCAGTCTGAAAATCAGTCCCCAAAGATACAATTATTTCACCTGCTGAAACGGCTCCGAAAAATCCGATAAAAATACCACAGCGATCCTCGCGTCGAGACCTTCGAAACGGGTACCTGCACGCCCAATTTCGAGCAACGTAGGACAAGTTACAAATTCCACAACACCGGGTGCTGACAACCTCACAACAACACGACAGTAAATCCATGCACAGTTAAGGGAGAAAATTATACCTCCGGGCAAGTCTCAGAAAAATCCAAGAAAAATACGGTAATAATCCTCGTGTCGTGTAGATGCAAAAAAGTGCAAAGGCTCATCTCAATCCGATGCTCGAGCGCGGAGAACTCCTCACAACAACCCTGCTGTCCGAGAAAACCTCACAGCAACAAGGATCCCAGTAAGCATGGAAAAACTCCTCGAAAAGCGTTAAACTAGGGGATGCTGAAAATACCTAGATTGTAGCTCTGTCTGTCGCGGATCCAGCGGCGAAGAAATCACTCGAAAAGGTGGTCGGAGTAGGCCGGAGGAGCTCGCGCACCGAAAGGCGACGAAAGGGAACACTGCCGAAGGAGCGTCGCGACGCGCCGAAGAAAATGGTGCCTCGAATAGCGTGCCACATAAAATGCCCGAAATCCACAGGTGGATGCAAAACACGAAGGGGAGCAACTTTTCTTAAGGGCTCGGGGTGAGGGGAAGCTCAGAAATGGCGGAAAAAGGGAGGAAGAAGCAGCTCGGATCGCTTAAATAGGCCCAGAAAACAAATCCGAAAATGACGGATATGTCCCGGTTCCGGGCGCCCGCGCGATTCGGGCCGCTACAGTGTTGGGCCCGGCCCAACACTGTGTGGGCACGAATCCTCCCTGGGCCTCCACGTCGCCCGCCAAACAGCGCACAGCGGCGCCGATCCACCCAGCTCGCGCCACGTGGCCCGCCCCGGACGATGACACGTGGCAGGCTCCGGTCAACGCGCGCCTGACGCGCGCACGTGCGCGCTGCCAGCGCCGCCTGCGCACTGTGTCAGGCACGCGCCCCGAGGCGAGACGCACCAGCTTGGTGCACCGAGCGCGCTACACCGCACCTACCGCAGGCCGCCACGTGTCCACCCTCCGGTGCACGCCGGCACCGTGGACCGCGCACCTGCCCGCGCGCCCGCTCGCCTGCCCGCGCGGCTGCCCGCGCACTGCGCGCTGCCCGCGCCTGCCCACTGCCGCGCCTCCGTCCGCGCCGCCGCCGCCGCTGCCCGCCGGCGGCCGGAACAGTACCACCTGCCTCGAAAAACGTGTGCGTCATCCGGGCTCCGAAAAAACAAGTGAATAGTCCATTTTCATCGTTTTCGCGCGCTGAATCCAAGTCCGAAGTCCGTTTTGCACAAATCCACTTCTAAAATTTTCCAAAGGCTTCCGGTGATGCAAACTTACTCCCAATTTACACCATAAATCCATTTCTAGGGCCCGACACGCGCACAAACACTCCCAAAGACCACTAATCCATCAGTAATCTTTTAAGTGGGGATTCGGGTCCTCACATTAATACCTGCTACTACGTCCTCCGGGGCAGCCCGTCTCCAGCTGAGTCGTCGCGTAAATCCTCCCGCGGGGCGGTGGCGGCGCCCCTCTCCTCGTGTCGTGATGCTGAAGGTATTGTTCCCGAGTTTAGCGGGCAGTTGGAGCAGAAGTGCCCCGGCTTGCCACAATGGAAACAATGGTCGTGCCTCCAAGAACATTCGATCACCCGGTGTGCTCCTCCGCAGATGATGCAAGGCCGGTCCCCCGGCCCCTGTCCTCCCGTCGGTGTGCTCCCGGTTCCTTGCTGCGTCCTTGGGTGCTTGGGTGGTCGACTCCCATGGAGAAAGCCATCCGCATGATAAAACTGTGGTCGTTTCTCGTCTCGATTATGCTCATAGCCCTCCTGCCGGGCACGAATGACAGCCAATTCTTGCTCCACTAAAGTGTCCCTGTCAACCACCTCTTGAAAGGTGGGCAGTCCTGCTACTGGTACTATCTGAAAGGTGTCGTTCCGTAGACCATTTACGTAGACCCTATGGGATTCGTCCCTCATGACAAAGGGGACGGGATTGGCTACTCCGGCGGTTTGCATCAACCAGTACATTCTTTCCGTAAGTGCTAAGAGTTGCCCAGCTATCTCCTGCAACTGTTGTCGAAGAAAACGGTTCTCCGCAGCTGTTGATGCCGTTCCATCAGCTCCTGCGTCATCAGTTGACGACCTAGTCCGGGCCATTGTTTGAGCATACATAGCAACTAAGTCGAACCTAGACTTAACAAATTAAAGAACCACGTCATACAATCAAACAGGGATCCTCCCCCCCCCCCCCGACACTCACGCTCTACGCACCTAGCCTTTGATTATTTCCTGGGTTAGCCGCAAGTGATAATGTATTCTGTGGATGTTGGACAGTAACTACCGTGGTTAAAGTTGTTTTTCTCTGATACCATCTTAATCTGTCACGCCCTGGGGGTTTATTGAAGCGAAAAATAGTGCAATAATTTTAAATTTTTTTTTTTGAAAGAGACTCCCGCCGGTGACGAGCACAGACTCGCCACATACGCTAGCGTGTAGGTTTTTATAGGATCCACAAGGTTCTAAATAGGTACTATCAAACAACTAGAGGGGGGGTGAATAGGTGTAATACTTAAAAACTCAATCTCAGTGCAAAATAAAAACCAATGCGGAAAATAAAAACAGCACACCGAGATTTACGTGGAAACTCCAATCCAGGAGAAAAACCACGGGACCAACACGCAATAACAATCCAATAAGAATAGAAGAATAACAAGGTGATTACCGACTCCACGGACTCAAACCCCTCCTTCAGCTTCTTCGGACCTTGCGCTGACCGGTTGGATATCCACGCAATAACAATCCCTAAGAAAAGAAGAATAACAAGGTGATTACCGTCTCCACGGATTTAACCCCTCCTTCAATTTCTTGGACCTCGCGCTCCACCGATTTTGCACGCCCACTGCACACGTTCGAATCCACGAACGCCACTCGAATCCACGAGCACACGTTTCGAATCCACGAAACGCCTTTAGCACACCGAATCCACGATGCCACGTCGAATCCACGACGCAAACTCAGTCGATAAGAATATTGACTTCGATGGTGATCCTTTGCTTAGATTCTCAATGAGGAACCGTAGAAGAAATCTCTAAGCAAAGATTAGATCAATTCGACAAAAGATATGTTCTTGAAAGAACCATCGAATTGACCTAAAAGAGGCTATAAAGAAGAACGATGAAAACCTAGCCTCTAGGGTTGCTCTCAAGAGTTTTATAAAAAGATAGGCCTTAGCTCCCACGTTTTTGAGAAACCCTAAGTGTCTATTTATAGTTTAGAAACCTTTGGAAAGAGATAAGAATCAAAAACTTACCTTATCTGGAAATTTTCAGGACGGCGATCCGGATCGGATTTACTGCGATCCGGATCGTCGTAACGAGATTGACGATTCCATAAAACCAAGGGTTCGGGATCCGGATCGCATTGCCCGATCCGGATCGTTCATACAAATCAGAAAACATAACATTCGGGATCCGGATCGGAAATTGCATGGATCCGGATCGAAGTCTTGTATGAACCAACAACCTTCGGGATCCGGATCGTTGGCTCTGATCCGGATCCTGAACATGTCCGAACACCAGTTTTTGATTATTATGCAATTAAAAGTTCATCCAAGTGTTTCTACACTATAAGAAAGTATTCGGATCACCATAATTATTTAGTTAAACATACCTGATCCTCTTGAATACTTTCTTCTTGAGATTGATGTAACTGATCCACAATTCTTCAACTTCAATCTTCAAGACTCAAGACACTGAGTGTCAACTTGAGCTCTTGTTGAATCTTTTCTAAGTCTTTGATTGCTGATTGACAATTTGATCCCTTTAAGACTCCGACTCAACTCACTGACTTGACTCACGAAATATGCCAACACCAAAATGCCGTAACAATCTCCCCCTTTGGCAATTTCGTGACAAAACCCAAAAATACATAAAAGCGCTCAAGTCACTCATCTTAAACCAAAAAATCAAAACTCAATGTCATCACCAAAACATTGATTTTCTTTGCGTGAAAGATCCAATAAATACAAAATTACATTTGAACCAAACAGTCCTAGAACATACTCTATGACTTAGGACTTGGAGTCTTAAAGTGATGTAATTCCTGCAAAACAAAACTCCAAACAAAATCAAACGTTAGTCGTTAGAAATTAGAATCCTGCATTTGATCCGTCTTCCTTTTGGTTCTTTTGTTTTTCGGCTCTTTCAATTTTTCTTTGTCTCCCCCTATCTTGAGCATCTCTAACATGTTCTCCCCCTTTGTGGTACGATCATCATTTTCCGTTCTCCCCCATTTTTCCATTTTCGTTTCGTTTGTCCTCTCTTGATGATCTCATCTCCGTCATTTCTCTTCTCCCCCTTTTTGTCACAAATTGTCAAACAGTGAACATACTAGACAAAAGGAAATCACTAACAACATTAGTTCATGAAGAAAGAGAGATAAAAGCTCAGTTCCGGTATATAACAAAAATGCAGATTGCGTACCGGTACCAGAAAGCAAAAATCAAATAATTTCTTGAAACAAATCCAGATTTTGAAATAATTGAATTACCGATTTGTATTCCATCAAGAAAACAATTTAAGTGCTTGAAAATAATATGAGATCACATAGATGTCATTCAATCCAATTAATTTTACAAAGATTAAAAAGATTTACTCCGAAATCATGAAAAATAAAGGTAAAACATTATAAACCGTTTTTCATGTTATATTCATCAAACACAAGTCATCAAAAATAATCTTGAGATCCAAAGTCTATCAAGATGTAACGGATGTACAAAGATGACTTACAGAGATTTCCAAATGACATCAATTTGATTTCTTACCCTTTCAAATTTGAGATAAGCACTAAAATACCTAAGGGTGGCTCTTTGAGCATCTTTCAACTATCCCACCTTATACCAACCAGGAGATTGTTCAAAATATAAGAGTTTTGCATATAAATCTCCAAATGCTTCAACTAAAAATTTCAAGAAATAATTTTCAAGCATCAAAACATGTGGTAGCTTCACACACAGACCGGACGACCGGGGTGGCAGCTCTTTCCAACATGTGGTGGTAGTTTTCACACTCCTTTCGGATGTAACTCTTTCCACATCTTTTGCAAATCATTTCAATACCCTTGTAAGAATGCAATCTCTTACGTGAAAGAATTAAATCCCAAATTTTAGTCTATCGGTTGTCTCACGTTTATCACAATGAATTCACACAACCGAGATAGATTAAGCATCTAAAGATCACACATGATTTCTAAAATTTGATGCTTATAATATCAAAAACTCCTATAATGAAGTATCTTCAAGATTTATGATTATGGAGTAAAGTTGATAATCCATATAAAATTAATTTGGAGTGAATAAACGTGAAGCCCTTTTTATTCAATGCACTTGTTCAGTAAACACCCTTTTGTTCAAAAATAAAGTATAAAAACGAAGAGCATTGAAAAACATGTAATGCAAAGATTAAGAAAGATATGAAGGAAAAACTAATCAAAGCATTACATACAGTCATAAGCTATTTAGAACTTAAGATAAGGAAAGATATCACCTTTCCGAATCCAAAATCGCTGGATTTTGGGTTGTCTTGATTCGTTGTGGCCGGGGGTTGTCCGCTTTGACTGTTGATCCACCTTAGGTCTTTGCCTCGCAGTGATCCACTTGAATGATTGATGTTGTGGCTCGGACCTTTGGTGGGTTGAGTGAACTCCTTTGACTTGATGTGTCTTTTGATTCCGTTGAGTTCGCTCCGTAGATGAAGTTGCCGAAGGACTCTTCTTTCTCTTTTTCGGGCAATTCTTCACCAAATGTCCTTCAAGTCCACATAAGTGACAAGTTCTTCCTTTCAATTTAGTTGTGGAACTTGAAGCCTTCACAGTTTGGTTCTTTTTAAATCCCAAACCAACCTTGCTTGTTTGACCTAATCCGGACATACAATCATGTTTCTTCGAACCGGTTGAAATCCTTTGTATGTCGGATTTAAGTTGATGGACTTGCTTGGTCAAGGCTTGGTTGGTGACATGAATCTCCTCAAACTGTTTTTCTAGAAAATCAATCTTGTTAATATGGGAATTAACGATCGTTTCCGATTGATTTATCTTTTCCTGGAGGAATTTATTATTATCCAATAAAAGCTCTCGTTCCTCCTCGAGATCATGAAGTTTGATCTTTAAAGCATGATTCTCGTCTTGATTCTCAAGTCGTTGCTTCCTCAACTTCTTGATATGCTTGGCCATCTTCTTAGATTCTGCAAGAAGTTGTTGATATGCCTCAACGAGTTCCTCTTCGTCCGACTCCCCCTCACTTGATGACTCTCCGCCGGATGTTGATGTTTCATGCAAAATCAAAGGAATAGAGTCAGTGATTAAAGATGATAAGCAACCATTAGAAGAGGGAATATAAGAGGCATGAGAGGCAACAACTTTTTCCCCTTTACTTGAAGTCGATTCATTAGAAGTAGAATCGTCCCAAGTTTTTGCTTGCAAAGCCTTCTTTCTATATGATTTCTTAGAAGGACAATCCGTTGAAAAATGGTCGTAGCCTTTGCATCGATAGCATTGGATTTCCCCTTCGAAATCATCATTTTCTTTTTCTTTAGAGGGTTTTGCAAAGCTTTTGAGATTAGAGGATTTAGAACCCGATGATCCTTTAGATAGTTTCGTGGATGAAGATCCATCGGTTCGATTCTTCCAAAACTTCCGACGAAATTTCTTTACGATCCGCGCCAATTGTTCTTCAAAATCGGCAAAAAGGATTTCATCGTCGGAACTCGATTCGCTATCTTCTTCCTTTGTTGATTTGAATGCAATACCTGTAAGCTTAGAAGAAGACTTGGAAGAAACTTGATTAGTAGGAAAAGTCATCTCATATGTTTGCAAAGCACCTACTAATTCCTCTACACTCATCTCATCCGGATGACTAACGGTTTCAATGGCGGTAACCTTTGCCCTAAACCGTTCCGGAAGAGTCCGAAGTATCTTTCTTACAATTTTCGACTCCGGGATCTTTTCTCCTAAATTAGCACATGTATTTATTACATCTTGAAGTCTAGTGTAATAATCTGTAAACAATTCATGCTCTTCCATATGAATAGAGTCAAATTGACTTGTAAGCATCTGGAGCTTTTGAATTTTTACAAGATTAGTACCCTCATGTGTAATTTTGAGAATATCCCAAATTTCCTTCGCGGTTTCACACGCGGAAATTCGTGTGAACTCAGTCGAGGAAAGAGAATTAAATAAAGCGTTCATACCTTTCCCATTGTAAGAAGATCTTTCAAATTCCTCTTTGGACCATCTAGAGCGAGGTTTTGGGGTAGTAGAATTTCCTACTTCCTCAACAGGACGCACCCAACCGTGTTCCACGGTTTGCCATACCCGCTCATCAATTGCGATGAGAAAAGCTCTCATCCGCACTTTCCAATAAGCATAATTAGTCCCGTCAAAAAGAGGAGGCCTATAAATATTACCACTTTCACCCATCATGATAGATAAACCTAAAACCCGCTCTGATACCAATTGTAGGTTTTTATAGGATCCACAAGGATCTAAATAGGTACTATCAAACAACTAGAGGGGGGGTGAATAGGTGTAATACTTAAAAACTCAATCTCAGTGCAAAATAAAAACCAATGCGGAAAATAAAAACAGCACACCGAGATTTACGTGGAAACTCCAATCCAGGAGAAAAACCACGGGACCAACACGCAATAACAATCCAATAAGAATAGAAGAATAACAAGGTGATTACCGACTCCACGGACTCAAACCCCTCCTTCAGCTTCTTCGGACCTTGCGCTGACCGGTTGGATATCCACGCAATAACAATCCCTAAGAAAAGAAGAATAACAAGGTGATTACCGTCTCCACGGATTTAACCCCTCCTTCAATTTCTTGGACCTCGCGCTCCACCGATTTTGCACGCCCACTGCACACGTTCGAATCCACGAACGCCACTCGAATCCACGAGCACACGTTTCGAATCCACGAAACGCCTTTAGCACACCGAATCCACGATGCCACGTCGAATCCACGACGCAAACTCAGTCGATAAGAATATTGACTTCGATGGTGATCCTTTGCTTAGATTCTCAATGAGGAACCGTAGAAGAAATCTCTAAGCAAAGATTAGATCAATTCGACAAAAGATATGTTCTTGAAAGAACCATCGAATTGACCTAAAAGAGGCTATAAAGAAGAACGATGAAAACCTAGCCTCTAGTGTTGCTCTCAAGAGTTTTATAAAAAGATCGGCCTTAGCTCCCATGTTTTTGAGAAACCCTAAGTGTCTATTTATAGTTTAGAAACCTTTGGAAAGAGATAAGAATCAAAAACTTACCTTATCTGGAAATTTTCAGGACGGCGATCCGGATCGGATTTACTGCGATCCGGATCGTCGTAACGAGATTGACGATTCCAGAAAACCAAGGGTTCGGGATCCGGATCGCATTGCCCGATCCGGATCGTTCATACAAATCAGAAAACATAACATTCGGGATCCGGATCGGAAATTGCATGGATCCGGATCGAAGTCTTGTATGAAGCAACAACCTTCGGGATCCGGATCGTTGGCTCTGATCCGGATCCTGAACATGTCCGAACACCAGTTTTTGATTATTATGCAATTAAAAGTTCATCCAAGTGTTTCTACACTATAAGAAAGTATTCGGATCACCATAATTATTTAGTTAAACATACCTGATCCTCTTGAATACTTTCTTCTTGAGATTGATGTAACTGATCCACAATTCTTCAACTTCAATCTTCAAGACTCAAGACACTGAGTGTCAACTTGAGCTCTTGTTGAATCTTTTCTAAGTCTTTGATTGCTGATTGACAATTTGATCCCTTTAAGACTCCGACTCAACTCACTGACTTGACTCACGAAATATGCCAACACCAAAATGCCGTAACATAGCGTTCTCGACTTTACCAATCAAGCTACCCTTGCGTATGCACGGCGTAAAAACCACAACTATACTTTAACCACACAAGCCAAGGATAAAGACTAAAAGGGAACCATTAAACAAACACATTGACCAAAACAACAAGATAAATTTGGAAGGATAAAACCACGGGTTTGCAAAATGGCGTCCACACGACACCTAGTTTTTAAAATATTTTCGCAATCTCTTTTTCTTTATTTTAAGAACGGTCGTCCAAAACGCATAACTGAGAGCATAAAGAAAACCGGTCTAACACAGAGTCATAAGTCCATCCCAACATCCACATCATCCACGATAAATAGAATCACATGCACAAAGTCTAACCAACCGAAATAATCAACTAAGTAAAAAGAAAATACGTCACCAGCCAGAAAAAGGCTAAATCCCCTAAGTCATAGCCTCACCGCCGTCCCAGATCCCACCCCTGATCGAACCTGTCACAGTGTGGAAAATCAGTGACACGTAGAGTACAGAGGTAATATAACGACAAGTATGATGCTAAAAGGTACAGATAATAAATCAAACTGTAAAACCAGATCATCCACAACCCCATCCTTCAATCAATCATATCGCCCCCAAGAAACTGAACTGAGCACCTACCATGTCAGTCCGGGGACCTCAGGCAAAAGAAAATCGCCCCGCTCTCACCTTGGTGCATTTTAACCCCCCACAGCACAAGTGCAGCACCGCAAATAACCGCAAGGGGCCCCCACTAACGTCACCTCGTAGGGTTCACGGACCATCAGACCAACTTTTCAAAAAAGTACACCGACATGGTGGCCAAACCGCTGGTGTGCGTGCAAGCGCCATGAGCATAATAACCATGATAAAACGAGTGTCATAAACACATGCGACACTCATTGCTACAAAAGTATAAGTGCCGATACACGTGCATAATATGGGGTTAGACATGAACTCATAATATTGTTCAAATCAAAACTACCGTACTCATAAGTAAAGTGACTGTAAATAAAACGCCAATAACGAAGAAAGGGAAAGCTCAGCATGTTCCAACCGTCGACATCCCCTTTTTCGGATAAAGGTACCCACCTCATAAAGCGTCGACCGAAACACCAGAAATCGTCCCACGCCTTCACACGACTCCCGGACCTAAAAAGTCCCAAAAAGCAACAAAAAGACTAAACTTTACCCTGCGAAAACAGTGGACCTGACCTCTGTGCGGAACAAGATAGACCGCACCAAAAACCCAACCTATCGTGGCGCAAACAACTGCGCACGGGCAGCCCTGCACGGGCACGGGCGGCGCGGCGCGGGCGGGAGCCCCGCGCGGGCACCACCCCCGCGAGGGTGCGTGCGGTGCAAGCAGCAGCCCCGCGCGGGCACCACCCCCGCGCGGGTGCGCGCGACACATGCAGCAGCCCCCCGCGCGGACACCTCCCCCGTGCGGTTGCGCGAGGCACGAGCAGTAGCCCCGCGCGGGCACCACCCCCGCGCGGGTGCGAGCGGCGCAAGCAGCAGGCCCCGTGCGGGCACCTCCCCTGCCCGCGTGCGCGCGATGCAAGCAGTAGACCTGCGCGGGCACCACCTCCGCGCGGGTGCGCATGGCGCAAGCAGCAGGCCCGCACAGATTCCTTCAGTAGCATGCGCCCTGTCCGCGCGGCGGCAGCGAGGCACAGCGCGCGGTGGCGGTGCAGCGCACGCAGTCCCGTGCGGGCACCTCCTCCCCGCGGTGCGAGCGGAGTGGCAGCCCCATACGGATCCTTCAGCGGCGCGCGGGTAGCGCGCGCCCTGTCCGCGCGGCGGCGTCGAGGCGCAGCGCAAGCAGCCCCGCGCGGGCACCTCCCCCGCGCGGGCGCGTGCGGTGCGGTAGCCCCGCGTGGATCCTTCAGCGACGCGCGGGTAGCGCGCCCCCTGTCTGCACGGCGGCAGCGAGGCGCAGCGCGCGGCGGCGGCTAGGGAATCCTAGCGTGATACAGCAACAAAGATGCAAAGCGCAAAACCCTAAACGGCCAAACACGTGAAACGAAACAATAAACAAGAGAAAGAAAGAGAGAGAGAGAGAGCCATAGGCCGCTAACCTTGATCTAACGGAAAAGACGACCCGATCCCGTTCCTCACAGGCAGTGGGTATCCAGGTCCGTTCCCCCGTTGACGGTGACGTTTCGTTCCTGGTCCCCAGCACCACGAGAAGGAACGAGAAGGAAGTAAAGATACCCAGATGGGATGCGGTAAAAATAAATTATTTCTTGTGTACGTACCACCCCAAAACTCTGGTATAAAATAAAGGGAAAAACCCCAACCAACTTCTCGATAAGCGTGCCACCTACGCACCATTTCAGAAACAGTCGGCACGGATTTTAAAGCACCAACATCATAACAGGCTGGACTTACCCGATCGTACCCGTTAACCCTAAACGGCCCATTTCGGGAGATCCGTGAGTCAGATTCACTCCCCGATCGCACCGTTGTTCCAGGTTAAGCGGGCTCTACCGTGAAATAATATTCACACCCGAAAACACACGAAGGATAAAATACCTAAAAACTAATTTTATTCATAAGTCAAATGTAAAGATTAAAAGTGTCATTACACCATGTAGGGAATGCAGTGCCACCGGAAAGAGTAGGTCGCATTGTCTTTTACCATATCCGGACTGTGCCCTCCAGAAAGTGAACCGCCAAAGGAACCCACTCATCCTCCTCCATAATCTAATTCACAAACAACTTGTCCATAGTGTCCTCCCATTTCTCCACCACCCATGGGTATGTCGGCTCTTCCTCAAAGACGGCTGGCTTGTACTTTCGGAACTCCGCAAGACCGTGGATGTTGGACATTTGTAGAACTTTTAAAAATAAGCAAATTGCGTGGTTGATGCCTTTACGCTCTGATACCATCTTAATATGTCACGTCACGGGAGTGGTTTAAAAGCGAAAAACAGCCTAATTTTTTTTTCAAAAGCCATCACTCCGGCACGTGCCCAAACCCGCCACATATACAAGATCACTCTAAACAAACGGACAGAGTCTCCCCTGTATATGCAAGGTGTCGCACAACAAACAATCGTCAACCATCTCCAGTTTAACATACACACAAAGAGGGTAAGGGATTAACTAAACTTTTACATCCTACAAGAGAAGATTGCACACTCGGCATACTCCAAGTTGAAAGGATAAAACCACAAGGCTTAAAATAGTGCCTACCCGACACTTGATTTTGAAAATAGATTTTTCAAACATTTTATCTTTTTAAAAGATCTCCACATTTCACATACAACCACAACAAGATAAGATGAAGTTCTAAAATTTCATTATCCCAAAGTATTCACGGTGTTCATATGTCCTTACATTCATGTCACAACACGTCCACATCACAATATGTCCAAATTTCATGCACAAGTTGTCACGCCCCGGGGTTTAAACACGCGGAAGAAACGTCACTGTTTAGCTCTCAAATTTGGCATGTATTTTTTTCTGAAATCAATCTTCCCCAGTGCGTGCCCAGACCCGCCGCATATACAAATTCACTCTGCAAACGGGCAGAGTCTCCTTTGTATATGCACGACGTCCTGATTACAAAGTCCATATCATCCTACCTTTAACCACACTAGTTCAATCGTCCAACACATACAACCATTTTCCATAAGTAATAAAGAGGCCGACTATTTTTGAAAGGATAAAACCGCAGGGTTTTGAAAGCGGTGTCCACACGACACCCAAGTTTTATAAAGTTGTTTCGAAATCCATAAATCCACAGG
Organism: Tillandsia leiboldiana; assembly: GCA_029204045.2. Taxonomy (NCBI): domain Eukaryota; kingdom Viridiplantae; phylum Streptophyta; class Magnoliopsida; order Poales; family Bromeliaceae; genus Tillandsia; species Tillandsia leiboldiana. The sequence goes on along the minus strand of CM055067.1, from coordinate 41,117,060 downwards.
GTTTTGAAAACGGTGCCCACACGACACCCGGTTTTACAAAACTATTTCGAAATCTATAAATCCACAGGGTTTTGAAAACGGTGCCCACTCGACACCAACATTTTTCAAATCATTTTCGCAATGTTTTCTTTCTTTTTCTTTTTGGTTCGAAAACGGCCAACAAACAGATAGTAAACCAAACATTCATCCACAGAGTTTTTTTTTTTTATAATTCCAACATCCAAATCAACCCCACAAAAGTATCACACTCACATAGCTACTAACAGATGATGAAATGAGCAAAAGAAGAACTAACCACAGTCTGTAGACTCGAAGGACCAAAAGACCTCTCATCGCGGCCTCACCCCTGACTGAGCCTGTCACAGAGTGGGGGGTCAGCGACACAAGATACAAAGTATGAAAAGCATGAAGGGCTATAACTAAAGCAAACTATAAGAAAAACCAGAGCAACCGCCCTCATCATCGTGCAATCGACAGTAAAATGCAATAAGGGCTAAAAGTAAGGCAAACCACAGTAAAATCCTCCCCCTATACAATCCACACCCGGGCACCTTGTAACGACCCGACCCACTAGCAATAATAACTCGTTGGGCCCAAACCACAGCCCAAAATGCTTAAGCCCAGTTATTATTACTAGTGTCCATGTCTCATATAAACTCAATCACAATTCCATCCACACTATTGGGGACGTCACAAACTCCCCCCGTTTAGGCCTGACGTCCTCGTCAGCCCAAACACACACACAGCAGCCCAAGATCACCAGGCGATGTGAGACTCGTCTCGCTAGTCCTGTCATCTAGACCCAGACTCAGCCGAGACTTGCCACACACTTCCGGCTGGTTATTGCCTCCGATACCAAATATAACGACCCGGCCCACTAGCAATAATAACTCGTTGGGCTCAAACCACAGCCCAAAATGCTTAAGCCCAGTTATTATTACTAGTGTCCAAGTCTCATATAAACCCAATCACAAATCCATCCACATCCGATGTGGGACTATTGGGGGCGTCACAGACTCCCCCCGTTTAGGCCTGACGTCCTCGTCAGCCCAAACACACACACACAAATCACAAATCCATCCACATCCGATGTGGGACTAGTGGGTCGGGTCGTTACAGTTGGTATCAGAGACATTCACCAGCCAGAAATGTGAGATGAGTCTCGGCTGAGCCAGGGTTATATAGCGGGTAGAGTGAGGCTCCCCGGCTAATGACTGTTGTGAGTGGAGTGCAGCTCCTCACAAGGTCGGCTAAGGCTAGCGAGACGAGTCTCACATCGCCTGGTGCTTGTGAGTGTGCTTGAGCCTGACGTGGACGTCAGGGCTTAAGGGGGGGAAGAATGTGACACCCCCGAAATTTGGATTAGTCCTCTATATAAATGATATAATAGGACTAAATCTCTAACCCGGCTATAGCATTTTGGATGGTAGCAAGATCCAAGAGGAACATGAGAGTTAAGCGTGCTAGAGCTAGAGTAGTTCTAGGATGGGTGACTCCCTGGGAAGTGGGGCGTCACAGTTGGTATCAGAGACATTCACCAGCCGGAAATGTGAGATGAGTCTCGGCTGAGCCAGGGTTTTATAGCGGGTAGAGCGAGGCTCCCCGGCTAATGACCGTTGTGAGTGGAGTGCAGCTCCTCACAAGGTCGGCTAAGGCTAGCGGGACGAGTCTCACATCGCCTGGTGTTTGTGAGTGTGCTTGAGCCTGACGTGGACGTCAGGGCTTAAAGGGGGGAAGAATGTAACACCCCCGGAATTTGGATTAGTCCTATATATAAATGATATAATAGGACTAAATCTCTTAACCCGGCTATAGCATTTTGGATGGTAGCAAGATCCAAGAGGAACATGAGAGTTAAGCGTGCTAGAGCTAGAGTAGTTCTAGAATGGGTGACCCCCTGGGAAGTGGGGCGTCACACACCTGCCCCGGCAACCACACCGAGCACCTAGCTCAGTAAATCGCACCGAGCACCCGCCCACCTGCCCCGGCAACCACACCGAGCACCTATCTCAGTAAATCGCACTGAGCACCCGCCCCGGCACGACCTCGAGCACCCTCCTCGGCACCGCTCACACCCCCCACCCATGAGGGCCCCCATTACGTCACCCACACGTGGGGTACACGGGTCAACGTACCACTTTTCCGGAAAAGCACACCCTCGCGGTGGCCAAACCGCTGGTGTGCGTGTAGCTACCTCGAGCATCGACCGAGCACCAACCTCGGCCAACCAGACCGAGCACCTACCTCGGTAACTAGACCGAGCACCTGCCTCGGCAATCACCCAGAACATGATGTATCATCGAGCACCACGACCCTCAGTCGACATAAATATGATGATAATAAACACATGAGCATATACGGGAGTTAGCAATATTTAACATGTCAAACCTTTGCCCTTACCAATTACCCTCGTTTCCCGACTCCAAAACTGTCGAAAGAGGAACTCACCTTTCGACTTCCGACTGGTCGCACCGATCGCCGTCCTCATCGCTAGTATGCCCCGAACAACCCTACTGTTGTTCGGAGAGGGCGAATTGCCCGTCCAATCTCCCACCGCGACGTTCATAAATCCGGAGGTCTACGTCACCCCCACTACCCCTCAAAGTGATAAACATAACAATAACGCAAACATACACAAAGAGGTTCTAAGGGGTTCCCACCTCAAAGTCAGTCGAACGAACACCCCCGACGTAGGCTGGTCCCGAACTCCCGCATGACTACCGGGAGGCTGGTGCTGAACTGCTGGGCCCTGAACAGAAACTGTGATCAGCAATAGACTCACTCATACTCATCCCGACAACATTACAGTAACCTGAATCCATTCTTTCATACCGTGGTACGCGATACACGCGCCAGAAATCGTAAAACCGACGATTTAGCCGATTTACGGAACGATATCCACTTTCCGCTCAACGGGAGCCGCTGGATCCCTAACAGACGTTTAGAGATCATTGACACACTGCCCGAGACAGCACATAAGGTTACAATTGCATTTTGACCCCTAGGGTTTCAAGAACTCGCACTTTTATAGCAATTTTATTTCTTCAGTTCGACCAAACTGAAAACTAAGGTGAGCATCGCGTCTAGTGACCCCAAAATAGCCAGGAGCTCACTATCGCGACCTCGCACTGCCCCACAACAGACCCGTGGCCAACCAACCAACCTAGAGCTTCATCTTGCTCTAACTTGCAATTTAATTGTGCAAATTCCAAACAAATTTGAGCATTCATCTCTGGGCAGCACAAGGACTACAGGGCTTGCTATTGCGCAGCCCAGAGGTAGCAAAACCAAGAGATCCAAACCACAAGTTCTCTAATGACCGCAACAAGCTCCACGCACAAAATCACACAGACAACAATTGATCTAAAGTGAGCATCAAGTTCAGGGGAGTGTGTGGAGAAAACTTCATATTGGTTGGATTCTCAGATTTTGAACACGAGTTCGTTGGGGCATTTCATCAAACAACTGGTGTGCACCATTTACTAACATACTAGTTTCCCAACCTAAGATGCAACCCTGCATAGAGGGACTCTGGGAGCTTCCAACTTGGATGGAGAGACTCTTCAAGGTGGTTAGAGGGTACCTGGGTGACCTGCCGGCGACCTGAGGCTGCGGCGGCGGCCGACGGTGGAGCTCGGTTGCTTCCTTGGTGCAACTACAGAGGTAAGAATCCTCACGTTAAAAGTTCCATGCAACTGCATGTAAGGCTTGCAAAAGACCAAACACGCTTACCTGGATCACTGGCCGGCGGCTCGGAGCGTCGGAGATCGCCGGCGACGAAACCCAACCAAGCTCGGTTGAAGGTGGAGAGCTCTAATGGCGGATTCCGGCCGGCGGCACCTGAGTCGTTCCAACTTGCACCAAACTCTCTTGCTCGGTGCAAGGGAGCTTCCTGAGGTGGTAGCCGGCGGCGCAGGTGAGCGGCGGCGCCGGACGGCGAGGCTCGGCCGAGAAGCAATAAAGCCCGATTCTAGGGCTTCTTCGCGTGGCTAGGATCCTCAACCGATGGCCACCAAATTTTGGGAGGAGGCCACAGTCGACAAGAGGACCCATCCCAACGGTCTTGATCTCCGGTTCAACGGTTGGAATCTTCCCGAGCACGAGGTCGGCCAAAAAGTGGACTTCCGGTGAAAAGTCGCTCCCGCCGGCGACCGGGACGACGGCGACGGCTCAAACTTCATAGGCACGATCCACTAGACGTCAGGAACATACTAGACATACTCTTGAGCCATTTAAAACAAATCTTTTCCATTATCTTACCTCGCCGGAATAAATGAGGAAGAAGGTGACTCCGCGGCGGCGCATGGCGGAGCAAGGCGTCAGGGAGGTTTGGACTTGGTCACGGCTTCACAGAGGAAGGTTCAGATGCACTTGGAGCAATCCAATGCCTCCCAGGTTGCTTCTCACGCCAACAACACCCAAAGCCCGAGATTCCCACTTGGTTTCTTGGCTTCTCCGGCGTAAGACGGCGGCGGCCGGCGGCGTATCGCCCGTGGAGAAAGCAGAGGGAGATGAAGGGGATGTGCTAGTGCGGCTGGTGCTAGGGTTTTCTCTGGGTTTAGGGTTGCTAAAAGGAACCCTAATGAATCTTTAATACTAATGCAATAAAATGCATCCAAGTCCCTCTACTATGCTCATTTGGCTTCAAGTCCTCAACAGAAAATGTTCACCTTAAAGTTTAGTCCCTCACCATAGAGTGGCACGCTTTACGAAGCACCAAACATGGGGTTTTTGCGCAATTTAACACATCTTTCACCGTATTTTATGCTTTTCGAGGCATTTCGGTCATTGAAATGAAAAACAGACTTCGCCACGACGTCCGGCACGTCGAAATCTACAAGGTAGTGATTTTCGTTTTTCGACAAAATGCCCGGATAAATTCTCGGTCCATAACTACCGTCCCATTATACAGTTTTCACGCTTCTCGAGACTCTAGGTTCGTCAACCACAAATTTCGTCGGTGCCACTGCGCTCAGATCGACGACGCCATTTAAATCGACTACCTGGATCGTCAGATTCGGACTCCAGACAGTCGATCGGGCGACGTTGGCCAACGCGGGAAATAGAATCAGGGTGTTACTATTCAAAACACTATTCACTTAAGTCACGGGCCCCACTAGTTTTCTTGCTGATTTCCGGACGATCCGACCGTCGGATCAACAAATGGTCTATACCATTTTCACTCGATCCGATGAGACGGTCGCACTGGAGACCTCAGATTTTCGAGGTCAGACTCGGATCGGAAAGGCAGAATTTGTGCTTCGGAAACTGTGCCATCCGCACACCGGTATACGCACCACTAAGGTTAAATTTGTTTCCTCGCACACATTCACACCTGAAAAACACTCTTTGTACCAACTCAAATTTCCCGAGTATTACACAAGTATCTACCAAATGTAACGATCAAAAGAGGAGTAAAAGTGTCACCAGAATGACTAAAAACGAGTCACTACCGCGTCGATGCCTCTCCCCCGTCCTCGTCTGAACACATCACATAGTGGGAGTTAGTGACCAAAATATAGGAAGTAAAAGAAATACCAATATAATGATAATCATATGCAAGAGATAGGTACAATAAGGTAAACAGGACAACAAACCATAAACTGAAACATCCAAACCATCCATACCGTACCCTTAGTCCGTAGAACTAAGGAAACATCAAACCTACTCAATACTTTGGTTCCCCTTTTACCCTCGCCGCTATGCCATAGAGGGCCCCTACGAAGTCACCACGTAGAGATCACGGGTCCTTAGACCACTTTCCCGGAAAAGTACACTCTTGCGGTGGCCAAACCGCCGGTGCACGTGACTGCGCCATGAGCTTCACAATCCTATACTCGTGAACTAAATCGCGGTTACTGTACCCGAAAAAGTCAAACGTCCTTCCATGTCCTTTTGTATGTACCAATTCGCAAAATCATTCATAACAATGTCCTTCCTTGCAATTTAATATAGTAATGCCAAAAACACAACAAAATGGAGAGGAGGGCCAGACTCCATGGTCCAACAACATTCCCTACCTTGGTTCGATTACCCAACTCTACTGGCGAAGAAAATAATGCTCAACAACACCTCAAAACAACCTCAAGCTTTGACCGGACAAAACTACACTAAAAATCGTTATTAAATCTCAATCGGATAGGAATTTCGTAAATCGTGGGTCAAACCGGAGCTTCGACGGCGAAACCGGTGAGAAACACCGCTCGATGGAACGAAACGGGCAATGGTGCGACGAAACGGCGGCAAAATGATGCGGAGATGGTTTACGAAGCCGCGGCGGCGTGCGGTCCGATTGGCGGCAGTGTGCGGCATGGGCCCCCGCGCGGCATCGGCCATGTGGGTGGCCCCCGTTTCGACACTAATAAAAGAGGTAACGAAAAACCTAGAACTAACCTCCTTGCCGACGAGGACGACGGTACGATGCTCGGCTCCGATCTCCGTTCTCCGGTCTCCCGCGATGATCGTGCTTCCTCCTCCGATCTCCATTGAAGATGAAGATTCCGATTCTGATCTCCGACGCACCCCTCGAGGAAGAAAGCGAAGTTCTCTTTGCTAACAAAAATAAAAAAAAATAAGGATTTTCTTGTTTCACTTTCTTTAACGTGTAAAGTAAAATCGATCCCCGGTTTTCGCTATTTATAAGAGATTTTGAAACAATAATAACCACTCTTATCTTTTTGCAACAAATCTCATCTTTTGTAACAAATCTTATTTTTTAATTTAACTATTTCTTCCTCTATTTGCGTGCCAAAACTACCGAAAATCTCATCGTATATTGGCACAGATATTAAAGACTAAAAGTCACTAATGGGTATTTAAAAATTCTTTTACACCCATTACGTAGAAAAATCGCACCGGGAGCTTCGTTTATCGTATTTTTGAGCCGATAACCCTGTCGTTCTCTGTTTAACAAACCCTACAATATAAAAACAAAATCCAAGGAGATAGATACACACATAAAATGAGAAAAATACCACGCACACCGAAAGTGATTCCGAGCGAAAAACCATGGACACTACATCACTCCCTCCTTTAAAGAAGTTTCGTCCCCGAAACTAAACTTGCATCCATCGAAAATAAGTCCGGGTTATGCTCCTTCATCATTGTCTCAAGTTCCCAAGTGGCTACCCTTTCTTCAAATCGTCCCAACACAAAAGAGAGCGACACCTGCGCCCGTATAAAGCCTCATAAGACGCCATCGGAATGCTAGCCTGAAAGCTGTTGTTGTATGCAAACTCTACCAAAGGCAAGTAGCGATATCATTCCCCAACAAAATCAAGCACACAAGCCCAGAGCATATCCTCTAAAATCCGAATTACCTGCTCCGACTGTCCATCACTTTGGGGATGAAACACTGTACTAAAACTGAGCTTTGTTCCCATTGCCTGCTGTAGACTTTTCCAAAAGTTTGACATGAAGTGCGTATCCCTGTCCGACGTAATCATAATCGGAACCCCATGTAGTCTCACGATCTCATTGATGTACAACTGCGCCAAGCGCTCCCGTGACCAAGTAGTATGCATAGGCAAGAAATGTGACGACTTTGTCAACCGATCTACCACGACCCATATTGCGTCATGACCAACCTGTGATCATGGAAGTCCCCTGACGAAATCCATAGTAATCCACTCCCACTTCAATTGTGGAACGGGAAGTGGTTGCAATTTTCCCGCAGACGGTTGGTACTCAGCTTTGACCTGCTGACACACCAAACAGTGTGCTACAAAACAAGTCACATCCTCCTTCATTTTTGGCCAACAAAATGTTTGTTTCAGATCCTTGTACATCTATGTCCCTCCGGGGTGAACAGTATAAGGCGTCCGATGTGCTTCGGTCAAAATTTCCTCCTTCAACTCCAGCTTGTCCGGAACACACAAACATCCTCGTAACTGAATAGAGTCGTCCTCCTCAATAGTGAAGTCGCCATCCTGACCCGAAGTAACCCTGCTTCAAATGCGCTGAATCCCAATATCCAACCTCTGACTCTCAATTATGCGTGTTGGGTTATATGTAATAAGGATCTAAATAGGGGAAAAAACACCTAGAGGGGGGTGAATAGGTGTAAATGCATAAACACTCAAAAAATCGTTGCGATAAAAACCCAATGCGGAAATAAAAATAATACGCAAGATTTTTACGTGGAAAACTCCATCACCGGAGTAAAAAACCACGGGACCGATAACACGGCAGAAATCCACTAGAATTAAAACACGTACAAGGTGATTTACCGTACACACTTACGACTCAACCTTTTCCATACGCTCCTAGAGGATCTTCTCCGCTCGCTCCGCGACGCTTCTCGAATCCACGATCAGCGCCCAACGCCGAATCCACGGCGTCCAACGTCGAATCCACGACGTCCGACCGAATCCACGGTCTTCACCCAATAGCACCCTTCGAATCCACGAACGTGCCTCGCTCCGAATCCACGAGAGCGGTTGAACCTTGAATCCACAAGGACACGCGAATCCACGCGCCAATTTTTGGGGTAAATCGTTGTTTTGGGTGGTGATGATCCGCCGAATACTTAGATCAAAGATAGATCGGAAATACCATCTAAGTATTCATTAGTTTGATTCAACTCAAGATGTGAGTATGAAAACCTAGAATCAAACTAATCAATATAGATGAAGAAACATAGAGTATTCTCTAATGATTTCCTTTCTTCTCTATATGTGGATCTAGAGCCGTATAAGATGATATATGAAAATGACGGCTATTTTGATTCACAGTGGATTCACCCTAGAAAAAGAATCATAGGGTCTATTTATAGGTTAGAAACCCTAGGAAGGAGATAAGAATCAAAAACCTAACATTTCTGGAGATTTTACGGACGGCGATCCGGATCGGATTAACTGTGATCCGGATCGTCGCAACGAGTCAGGCAATTCCAGAAAAACGAAGGTTCGGGATCCGGATCGAAGTGCTTGATCCGGATCGTTCATACAGTTCACCAAACATCAACGTTTGGGATCCGGATTGCGAAGCCTGATCCGGATCGTTCAAGGAAGATGGTAAACTCAGTGTTCGGGATCCGGATCAAGAGAGGCTACGATCCGGATTGAACTGGTGTATGAACGAACCACCTTCGGGATCCGGATCGAACAACCTGATCCGGATCCTGAACATGTCCCAAGTCCAGTTTTTGATTTTTATGCAATGAAAGATTCTTCCAAGTGTTTCTACACTACAAGAAGTATTCGGATCACACAAAATCTTTAGTAAAACATACCTGATCCTTTTGAATTCTCTTTTCTTGAGATTGAGTTAAATGATCCAACTTTCTTCACCTTCAATCTTCAAGACTTGAGACTTTCACGAAACTACGCCAACTCAAATTCCGTAACAATCTCCCCCTTTGGCGGTTTCGTGACAAAACACAGATTCACTAAAGAAAATTCAAAAAGATATTTTTGTTGCTATCACCATTCAACAAAAATTTACAATGGAGATCCAAAAATTTAGAAACATGAGATAAACTCCTAAAACAGACTCTAGACTTAGACATCTGTACTCTCTGCACAAAGAAATCATTCTTGACAAAAAGAGATCGTTAGATACCTCAAGAATATTTAGCATACAAAACCTAGTACAGAGATAGAGTTTATCTAATCATCATGACATTTGAGAATTCAGATATGTAAGAGAATCATAGTCAAAAACCAACATATCTTCTATGCAATTAAAAACCAAATGTCACAAAATGTTAGTCCAACATCAACTTGTTAGTTATATTACATGCCCAAATAGTTAGTCGAATAGTTAGTCGAGACATGCAAACAATCACAAGATGAAAACCAAAGTTGAAGTTGAAGTGATACTTACCTTGATGTATACAAAATCTTCATCAGCAAGATTTTCACAATCATTGTTCATCAGCAGGATTTTCACAATCATTGTTCAAGTTCACTTACCTTGATGTTCATTCACATCATCATTGTACCTTGATGCAGTCATCATTGTTCATCATTGATGTATACAAGATCACACTTTTCACAATATCATTGTTCAAGTTCTCTAAACTCTCTCCCCCTTTTTGTCACAAACAAAGCCAAAGTTACCAAAAAAATCGAAGGAGAGTTAAAAAAATATCAACTAAAGTGTTCCGAAAATTTAAGAACTAGAACTAAAAGTGAGTCCTAAAAACTGAAAAACCTGCACAAAAGGATTAAAAATCTGCAAAAAAAATAAAAGGAAGAAATCAGTCATCAGATTCTGAGTCTTCAGAGCTTGTGCAGCCCATCTTTGAGAACATCTTTTTCACCCGCTTGTTCATAGAATTGATCTTCTTAGTTATGGTAATGTGAGCTGCCGTGATGAGCTCGAGCTCATTGGAGATTCTCGTCTGTGCCTTCGAGATCTGTTCCTGCTCAACCGATAATCGTTGTTGTTCTTTGTAGATGGATGAGACTGATGCTTCATCCGCTGTATGTCCTTGGACATCTTTCTGAGTTCTAGAGCCATTTTATCTTGTTCTTGTTTTATGGAAGACTCTAGATTTCCCTTTTGGTCAGTTCTTCTGGAAGTTGAAGAACGTTGAGTGACGATTGACGGAGCAGTCTGACCTTCATTCCGAGGAGATCGTCTTGGCAAAAAGGGTGGCTTGCTTGGCACATTCTTTTGCATGGCATGCTGCTTAAGTATTGAGGAAGACTTCAGTAGCTTCCTTTTCTTTAGGTAAACCTTGTTTTCTTCATCAATGCCTTGTTGTACTTCGTCAAGAAATGTGTCCCAATCTTCTTCGTCTTCTGATTCAGTGTCAATTTGAGAAATATTCCTTGGGTTCTCTTGACATGGTTCATTTATTTCAATACCTCGAGCTCGTCCAGGTCGTCGAGCAAGTCTTTTTCTTTTTAGGAAAATGGATGAAGAAGTCATCGGTGCTTTTCCTTTTTCCGCAGCAGTAAGCGGAGCCTTTTCCGTTGATGTTTCTGCATGGGCTTTCCCTTTCGATGCAACAGAGGTTTTCTGTGGCGATTCTTCAGGATGTGTTTCATCATCAGATAACTCATCCCAGTTAACTTCATCCTTTTTAGCTCTCTTGGCAGTGTCTCTCGTATGTACCATTGTGATGATCCGGAACTCTACAGGGCTTTTACTGTGTGACCGGCAGCTTCTGGAGGCCTACGGGGCATGTCGGCGGTGTTCGTGCGCCAATTTGGACACAAGTGATTGACTCCGAGCCTAAAGTGGATCAAGTGGGTAATCAGGGAACCCCGTCGGATGTTTATAGGCGTTTTCGCGCAAATCGGATATCAGATTTGGACTCGGCACGAAATTCGGATTGAAAATGCCTTTTCGGGAGCCTCCGGCGATTTATTGGATGGGAATTTGGCGAAGCGGACGTCAAATTCGGGTTCAGCGCGCGAAAACGGTCAAGATGGACTATCTGCTGGATTTTTTCTGAGCTTCGGGTACTGTTCACCGCCGGAACAGTAACTCCGGCGATCGCCGGCGGCGGCGGCGGCGGCGGGCAGCGTCGGCGGGCGGCGGCGCGGCCTCGGGCAGGCGGAACGGCGGCGGCACAGGGCGCGGGCAGCGCGCGCGGCGCGCGGGCAGGCGCGGTCCACGCGGCCGTCGTGCACCAAGGCGGGGGCACGTGGCACCACCCCATAGGCTGGCTCACAGCTCACGGTCTACGGAGCATGATGGTTGGGTTTTGGTTCACGGTGCACCGGAGTGGACACGTGGCAGGTTACCATTGGTTCGGCTTACGGAGGCTCGTGCACCGGGTGCAGCGGTCAGTGGCAGGGACGCGTGGCGCTTCCCTATTGGCTGGTCAACTGTGCGGGCAGGAGGGGCAGCTGGCGCGGGCAGGCGCGCAGGCGCGACCGGTACTGTTGTCGGGGACGCGTGTCGACTCCCGGGGTTGGCCGCGTGGCGCAGCAGGAGTGGAGGATTTGGGCTGTCGCCTGTTCGGGCGACACGTGGCGGGCGCTGAGGCGGGTCGGACGGACCGTGGATCCCGTCCGACGGCGCGCCTTGGGCCGGGCCGCACTGTGCGCGCCCGAAAGTCTTGGGCCGGGCCGCACTGTGCGCGCCCGGAAACTTCCGGGCGCCCGAGAATGGGGACCCGGATGGCATTTTGCTAATTGTTTGGGAGGCCTATTTAAACAGCCCGAGCTCCTTTCTTCTCACTTTTTCCACCATTTCCGAGCCTCCTCTCACCAAGGTGTCTTCAGCAAAGTTGTTCCCCTTCGAGTTCTACATCTTCTGGAGGATTTCCAAGATTTGTGGTGGCACGCACTCCGAGGTTTGGATTTTACGGCGCGGCGCGACGCTCGTTCCCTTGTGATTCCCTTCGTCGCATTTCAGTGCACGGACTCTCCCGAGCTACCCCGGCACTCTTTTTCAGCGATTCTTGCGCCATCGTCTTCACGACAGGTAGGGCTACGTTTTCCGTGTTTGCTGGTTTTTCCCATCCCGAGGTTTTCATGGGTTTTTCGGATCATCTTGTGACCTCTTTTGCTGTGATGGAGTTTTGGACAGCGGTTCGGTATTTCGGCGATATCTCCGCAC
>CM055067.1:41049834-41104441 GCA_029204045.2 Tillandsia leiboldiana | reverse complement strand
ACTTGACTTACGAGAAGCCATGCTTTTCCTTTGCTCTCTTTCCCCTCCTTCTGTTGTCAGGGGTCAGTGTTGCTCGGGTTCGAGCAGGGGTCTGGGGTATGGTCTCGGACTTTGTGTCTGGGACAGGTTGGATTAGGTGTGGGGCTTTGCGGCAACCGCGGATATCGGGCGTTGACCGATGCTTATCTATGCACCAGATTGGGTATCAGTTTTCTCTAGTGGATGGAGTTTCCAACTTATCGTTTAGTTGCATCCGACTGAGGTCGGGTCCCTCTTGGTGGTTGAGTTTTCCCACTTTGATCAGATTGTGATCAAGTCCTGCTATACAGAGATACTAGTACTGGGATACTTGTTACTAAGATACTTTGCTCGTGTGGGTCGCTCCCCACGAGCGCCACTCCGGAGGTAGGCTTTTCGGACCCAGCCTTGTGTTTCGGTCTGATACTTTTTGGGATGCAAGCCGTGCGGGCCGATCCTTTCGGCCCAGCCTTGTGTGCCGGTCTGATACTTTTTGGGTTACGAGCCGTGCGGCCGATCCCGTGGTTTCGAGCCTTGTGTGCAGATTCCGCTGAGCAGGCAATGCCAGTTTCACTGGTGGCACTTTGGGTTGGGTTTATTACAGATTTTGCCTAATTGTTGAACTCGTGTCAGGGGGACCGAGTGGGGTCTAGTAGCTATGTTTAGACCAAGTGCTAGTGTTGTTGGGATCCATTTGGGGACTGTGGTCCCGAGGTTTTTGTGAGTTGTTGACCGTTGTGCGAGAGGCTTGGTGATCTTGAGTTTATCCGTTCTGAGAGAGAGCGTGGATTTTGACAATAGCCTGCATGAGCCACTACTCGATAGCGAGTTAGCCCGTTTGGACACCCTACGTAATTCCTGCCCGTCAGCGGGAGGTGGTTGTAGGTGGGCGCAGGTTTGACTGGACCAGGTGTGGCAGTCAGCTCGATTGGGTCGATTTGCACACTTCATGTGCTGGTGGTTGCATACCATTATTTGGTTCTCCCCTTTTGAGCATTTAGATAGAGACAAGGTGTAGAACTCGAATATTTTTATTTTTAATAAATAGTCAAAAGGTGAAATTTTTGACCCTTTTTGATTTCAAAAGACCTATGTTGATTTATTTAGTCAATTGCCAGTGTGCGAGTTGCACGTTTTACGAGACAAAAGGCTACTTTCCAATCCGACATGATCTTGGAAATCCGAGTTGACCGTTGCGATCGTCTCGTCGAACTGAGCGAGATTCATATTCAGCACTTTTCGATCTGACGGTCGGATCTTCCAGAAACCCATGAAGAAGCAAGTGAATAAACGCAACCATTGTAACAGTGCCTGTGCACAGTGTCACTTAAGTGGCCACTGTAGATGAACAGTAAACCTCAATTTCGGGACTACGGCGGTTGCAACGCTGACCAATTCACTGTTCGGAATCCGAATATAGTGATCCAGGTAGTCATTTCGAACGGTTTCGACGTTCTGAACGCAATGGCGCAGTCAAAAATTCTGTTTGACGACTCTGGAATCTCGAAAAGCGCGAAAAACTGTATTTTGACACAGTATTTATGGACCGAGATTTTATCCGGGCAGTTGTTCGAAAATTAGAAACCGCTACCTGATAGGTCTCGTCGAGCCGGACGTCATGGCGCAGTCCATTTTCCGTTTCGACGACCGGATCACCTCGAAAAGCGTGAATACGTCGAAAAAGGCGTATTCTGCATTCTAAATCCCTATTAAACGTGCCTCGGAAAGCGTGCCACTGTATAGGGAGGGACCTAAGTGAGAAATTAGTGATGCTGTGAGGATCTAGGGTGAAATACCACTTGTAGAGGGGTTATATTGCAACTTTGATCAACCTAGGAATATATACGTATATAGGTGTGTAATCGCAATGCCCTAGAAAACCTAAGCCTCTACACCCTAGACCTAGCCGCTAGCATCAACAACTCCTCTCCTCTGCCGCTCCCCTCGGACCCAGCCACCGCCGCCGCCGCCTCCCCCGTCGCCGGAGAAGAAGGAATCAAGCCTTCTTCTTCCTCTCGGTTGGAGGAAGGGAGACCCGTACGAGGAGCTTGGCTGATCCCACCCTTTGGAGAGACCCTCGGCATAGCGGAACCCGAGTGGAGGCGAACTCGGGCGCCGCCGCCGCCGCCGTGCGCCGCCGCGGCCATCCTCTCCTTTTTCTTGAAATTCCGGCGAAGGTGAGTTCTTGGGACGCTTCTCTTTATTTCGGCTTTTGGCACAACCCTTGCACTCCTGACATCGAGGCCACCCTCGGGTGCAGACCCAGCCACAGCCGTCGTCCCGATCGCCGGCGGAAGCCACCCCGCCGGAGGTTATCGTTTTTCTGGCCGACCGCGCGCAGCCGCCGTCATCTGACCGTCGAGATCGCGATCAGCACCGTTGAACCTCGTGATCTTGACGACTGCAACCTCTCCACAAGATCTGAGCTCGATCGGATCAGAATCGTTGCCCGCGCGAGAAAGCCCTAGGAATCGGTTTCCTTCAAACTAAGCCGACCTCGGCCGTCCGGCGCCGCCGCTGCCTCCCATCGCCGGCCAACTGCACCCGAAGACTCCTGGCATCGAGTGGACCCTTTTGGTCCAAGTTGCTCCGGCCCGGAGCAAGTCGGCCGGAAACCGCCATTGTTGGGGCATTGGAGCTTCAACCGAGCTCCGCCGCCTCGCCTTGCCTGCGCTTCCCGGCACCGGGGAACCACCCAGGTAAGCTCCTCGGACCTTCTAGAGCTCCCTATCATCTTGCATGCAAGATCTAACGTCGGGATCCTTACCTCCAGCATTGCACCCGAGCAACACTAGCTTCGATCTCCGGCCAACTACGGCGCTCCGGACGTCCGGCCACCTCGACAGGTAGGCTCTAAACCTCCACTATAAGAACTCCATGATTTTATTTTGAGGCCAGAGACCCCCTGTAGTTTGGTCTTAAAGCTGGCACCCGAGCTAAGCCTCCCGGGCTCATCTCCGGCCAGCCGCCGCCTCCGGCCGCCGGGGCTCGACCCCGCGTGGACCCGAGACCTTCTGGGACTCCAAGTAACCCGATGCTCAACCTTGCTGCAGGTCTGAGCCTGGCTTGATCCCAACTTGCCCAAGCCGAGCCTTGCTCATTCTTTGGTGGTTACTCCACCTTGCTCCGGCGACTCTCCTGCCGGCCTCCGACACGCGCAAGGTGAGCCCCATTCCCCTCAGTCCCTACTGTATACCATGCTCCAGTTAGATCACACGCAGACCAAGTATGTATTAAGTCGCACATTACTAAATTGGGGCCCTTGTGTTTTTGGGCCAACTTGTAAATGGGCCTGGTCTCGGCCCAAATATTGCGAGCACGGCCTCCGTCTCGTCGGAACAAACGCGCTGAAAGTTACGGCGCAGCTTTTGGACTCCCGGATTTTGAGAACGAGTCGAAACATCGGATTAATGCATAACCTTAGGCAAATTAAAATACGTTTTGGACTAAAATGCGATTCGGACTTGCTGGCTATCCTTAGACAGCGTTGACACGCCTACTAGGCATCTTGTTAGAGTTCAGTAGGTCCTCACTGATCGAGAATTAGATTCTGTGCGGTAAATCGGCAATATTGCCCCGTATAAACACTCTGTTACTGTCGTGTCGTCGGGACGGGTATATGTGAGTCTAGTTCTGACTACAGTCTCTGTTCAGGGCCCAGCAGTTCGGCACCAGCCTCCCGGTAGTCTAGCGGGAGTTCGGGATCGGCCTTCATTCAGGTGGGTTTTATTTTCTTGGTCCTAGCATCTAACTCTATCATATTGGACGGGGTCAATTCAAAGCATACTGGGGTTAAATATTGATGGGTGATGGCTTATGCATGTTAATGGGTTGAGTGTGATATTTGGCATCGAACCACATTGATTGTTTTAATTCAAATATTATATGTTACCGTTCACTTCAGTAATCATTATTCTAGATGCTACGGATTATTGTTACACATCGATAGTTACGTAGTCTCGTGTTTTGATGCTTCAGCTACCGTCTTTCCTTCGACTATGCTAATGGTAGGGCAACATGAGTTTACACGCCTCTACCTTATTCTGATTCGTGCATCATGGTTACTGCTTTACTATTCATATACATTGCGATTACTGCATTACTATTGCTCATACATTGTGGTTACTGTGCTCGAGGCTGCAACACGTGCACCCGCGGTTTGGCCACCGTGAGGGGTGCACTTTTCCGGAAAAGAGGTCGTAGGACCCGTGTATACCCACGAGGTGACGTAGTGGGGCCCCTTATTAGCTGTGGGGTTGAGGCGCCGAGGTGCGAGCGGAGCGACCCGCCGGTTTAGTTGTCCGGCGCGGTCGCGGTGCTGCAGGTACGGTATGGGCCGTCGGTAGTGGACCGACGCGGCAGGGTATTACAGGATGCAGATATACAGGTTACCATTTTTTCCCCCCCCCCTCCTTGGGAGGGTGGTTGCCCCAGTTGTCTTCACGGTTTGTTTTACTATATTCTCATGCTTTACTACTTCTGCGTCACTGACATCCCACTTCGTGACAGGGTCCAGACGGGGAGAGAGGTAGGCGGTGGTGAGGACGGGACAGGAGCAGCTGGGTCGCTGGGGACCCTGGACTGTGTTCATTCTTTTACTCTCGCTTTTCATTACTTTGTAGTTATGTGAGTGGTTCGCGATACCCTCGTGGGGTCGGCATGGATGTCGGTACGGGCTACATTTAGTGCCCCTGGTGGAATATTTTTCCCTTTTTATTTCTATTGGCCATTTAAAAATCAAAAAGGCAGAAGCCAAAGAAAAGATTGCGAAAACCGTTTTTAAAAATCTAAGTGTCGTGTGGGCACTGGTTTCAAAACCCTGTGGATTTATGGATTGCGACAGAGATTTCAAAACTTGGTGTCGGGTGGGCACCGCTTTCAAACCTTGTGGATTTATGCTAATTTCGAAACTAGCTTTCAAAACGTAAGCGCCGGGTAGGCGCTCTTCCAAAAACTGTGGATTTATCCTTTCCAAATTGACCGGCCATATGTTCTTCTGATATTAGTTTAGAATGCTGGTTAATTGTTGTGATTGAATGGCTGTGTATGTTGGAACATGTACTGAACGCTACGCCGTGCACGTACAGGGGAGACTCTGTCCGTTTGCAGAGTGATCCTGTATGTGTGGCGGGTCTGGGCACGTGCCGGGGAAGAGGGGTTCTCTTTTAAACAAAAAAAAAAAAAAAATTTTACACGTCAAACATTCGACTTTTATGAATCGTTTCCGCTAAAACAAACCCCGGGGCGTGACAGATTAAATGGTATCAGAGCGTTCTTTCAATCACAACAGTTAGTGCCGACATCCGTGGACAAACCTCGCATGCCTACATACAAATGAAACGGGTAGGGCATAGGACTGTAGAACGTGAGGGACCGGGGGGGGGGAGTCAAGTCCTTTCTTTCACTTTATGGTTGTTGTTAGTAAGGTGGGCTAGGGTTGACTCTTGTGGCGTGCGACAGACATGGCCCGTACTAGATCATCGGCCGGGGACACAGAGTCAGAGTCCGAGTCCTTTCCCTCGCTAAGAGGTGCGATGTACCGTTGATGATTAGCAAAGACTAAAGCCGACCTTCTTTGTGTGCATACAGATCGAGGGCCGACTCAGCTAGCAACCGACGACGGAAATGGACATCGCCGACGAAGCCAATCGCCTGCTCCGCAACCAGCTGCGCGACGTGGCTGGGCAACTGCTGACTCTCGCGGAGCGCCTGAACATGCTGACACAGGAACTCGAGGGCGTCGACCGGTTCCGGGGCGGCAGCAGAAGCGTTGCCCCTCCCGGGATGCCACCGACGGGCCCTCCCGCCGTCCAGGAGGCTACTAACCTGACCGTGCACGCCAACGCAGAGTGCGCCCGGCAGGAATGCTCTTACCCCGAGTCGGCCGGGGACCCCCATCGGAGGGGCCGGGCGAGCAAACGCCCGAGAGCCGGGCAGACCCTCGGGCAGACGACGGAGGAGAGACCTAGGCCGCAGAAACCGTGCGTCATATGTGGCAACGCACACCTCATGACGAGCTGCCCGTGGCGGGACGGACACTGTTTCCGATGTGGCAGGCCGGGCCACACGCGTTATGAGTGCCCTCTGAAGCCGTCTGTCAGAGGACCCCCGGTGCCGCGACATGTCGAGCCCAAGGGAACCGCCGCCTCCACCCCTCAAGGGGGCACCGATCCAGAGAGCCGACCTAATCCACGCCCGACGCAAGCACCGAAGGTCGAACGAGGGCTTAAGGGGAGCGCGCACGTGCAACCGGGATCCTGCGTCATCTGCAAGGGCGCGCACCCAGTGACGGAATGCACTTGGAGGTACCACTATTGTAACCGGTGCGGCTTGCCAGATCACAATCACCTCTCCTGCCCCCAAGGGCCCACCCCCGCCTCTGCCGCCGTGCCACCACCGCCAAGAGGGACAGAGAGCGCGGCGGCCCCCGTGCAGACAAAGAACTCGCCCGACGACCAACGATGCGCGGACTCTTTAGACAGCAAACCCCCTCCCCAACACGCGGTGCGACGCTGGCCCAAGGATTGTGGGCGGACTCCCCCGGCCGCCCCGGTAGACGACGCGTCGTCCCGAAATAGGGAATGACAGGTACTATTTCATTTTATTTTTCTATATTTTTCCTTGTTGCCTTCCCTTCCCTTGGCTATAGAAGCACCGTTTGGGCCGGAGCAACCCGACCCTACCAGACCCTTGCGAGCCCCCCTGCCTTTAGCTCTACCTTTCGTTTCGTCGACTGTTCCGGTCTAGTGTGCTTACGGGCGAGGAAGCAGATCTAACCTTAGCGATTTGCACACCGGTACGTGAATTGCACAATCTCCGATGCACGAAATTCCGCCTTCCCGGTCCGATACCTGGGTATTTAGTTAGGAGCGAGCCCTAGGGTGACTTGCGTTCACGAGAGAGCGCAGGGTATTGGCATAATGGGTTGGAGCCCCGAGTGTGTTTCACACAGTTGAGTCTCGTTGTTTCGGTTATTAGTCGTACGCACTCTGATTTTTGGGATCATTATTAGTGCAGGGTTAGCCGCGGCCAGGGTTTCGGCTGTGGGCTTGATGTTTCAATGGATCCAGAGTGCTCGGATCAGTTACGGTGGTTAAGGGTTAAATCACTGTTCTCTTCGTAATCGTCCAGCGGATGGCACAGCAGTAGATGACTGCTATTGTTGCACTAGCCTCACAGTTTGCTTAGAGGTTGAACAAGTTGCCGACCTTTCAGTGTCTCCGTGTCTTATTTCGTTGGCCTATGGGCCCGATAGTAACCCTGTTTGGGGGCGGATGCAAATTGACCCCACCTTTTGCTCAGATTTTGTGGATCGACGTGGACTCGCCTATGTGTTAGTCATTGTCACGCCCCGGGTGTAAACCAGAACCCGGGCCCGTCCACAGATCCGCCGTGCACACGGTACTTTCCGTGTACACGAAGCGCCAGTAACCTGCTCAGATAAAAGAGATATAATAAAAGAGCAATAAAAACAGAGCTGAACTAAAAGAAATACATCTCAGACTGAAGCTGGAAATAAAATACAATACATCTGTATAGATGATACATCTGTCTCTCCCAGCTCACCAAAATAAATACAACCTGCTGGCAAAAGCCAGTCCCAAAGTAAAGGTACTACCGTCTGAGGAAACATGGGTACACCAACAATCCAGCTGACATGCTCATCCTGCCTCGAGATCTATCTACTCGGCCGTCCTCTCTCCTCGACCCGCCACTGTAAGCCCAGTGGCACCCGCATAAAACACTGCAAAACAAGGGAGAAGCAAAAGAGGAAAGAAGAATGGGGGTGAGACTACTAGTAAACCAGTAGCCTCCCCTAGTGGGTAAAACCTCAACTCTGACACGCCCACTAGGTCTACCAGAGGCAAAAGGAATAAAGGTGGTATGCAATGAGTATGACTCCTGATGAAAAGCTACCAATAGAATGCCTCTAAAAACTGAGCTAAAAGAATAGCTGAATGTATGCATCAGAATGTCAACGCCTGCCTGACCAGACCCAATCGATACACCAGTAAGCACTGGTACTGCCTGCTCTGCCTGCCAAATCGGGTATGCCCGCCTACGCATAACACCGATAGGAAAAGGGAGTCTCGAAGACTCGAAGCCTGTAAAAACGCACACTCCGGAGTGGCACTCGAGGGGAGCGACCCACACGAGTATAATGCCTGGGTAACAAGTACCAAATCAGCAGGACTGGATCATGACTCTGATCACGGTGGAAAACCCATCCACTAGAAGAAATCCAAATCCTCTATCCCAATCTGATGCAATAACCACTGTCCGGTCAACCGCCAAAGATCCGCGGTTGCCGCAATGCCCGGCCCTCACAGCCTGCCTGTCCCAAAGCCCACAACTGTCTGACTACACTATCCCAGTCCCTGCTCGAACCCGAGCGCACTATCCCCCGAATATAAATAGAAGAGAAAAGCATGGTTTCTCCTAAGTCAATTCCAGCATGATAGTGTAGCAGAAAAAGGTGGCCTAACTAGGTGACCATACAAGCATGCAAACGTCCCAAGATGATATAAAAATAAACAGATGTCGATAACCTTTATAATGTTAGAGCATGTATAGAACAGTATGAGAATAGTAAATATGAGATAGCCTGTGCCTGCTTATGCCACAAACCCAAAGCCCACAATTATTGATTAGCCTTACCTTTTAACATGATGTTACTGTCCTACAATCATAATCCCCAATCAAGCAAGTTCTAACAATATCTGTTTAATCACAATAAGCCCGCCATTGCCACACATAAAGTGCATTTACCCTTTTAATCAAAGAAGCTACTCAAATGCCTAGCGGGTAATCAAAAGATGGAGGGTTAACAACCACACCCATAATGACAATCCTGACCCAGGTCCGACATCCGGTCAACCACCTACTATCCGCAATAGCCGCAATACCCCAAAAGCTAAAATTCAAGCCCCGGCTACACTATGCCGATCCCTGCTCAAACCCGAGCAACAAATAGCCGCCTGCCTAAGGAATAGGGGGAAGAAGAGACAATAGGGTTCCTCCCAAGGCAGTCCCAACATATAGTGTAGCGGTCAGAAATGGTCTAACTAGATATCCCTGAAATCAAGCCTATCTCCTCATGGAAGAAAGAAGGGGAGTGACAAATAGTGGTTCATCATGTGTATCAAGTAATAACTCCACCTGGGTGTAATCATCATGCTAAATCATAATCCAACCGCACATGTCCATAACCTGCTAATCACCCTCACATGAATCATCCACCTATGCCTGTCCAAAAATCCTCAAGTGGTACCCTCCCACAAGACGCCTCACAATAACACAATATGAAAGTACATCCCCCCCCTTATGCAAGGTTAAATGCTAAAACGATGTCCATGAAGCATGTATAAGTTCCAACATGTCAAGTTTCCAATATAATGTTTTCCATATGATAGGCTCACAATTATCTAGTTAAGCATGCATGTCCATTAGGTGACCATTCAACATGTCCAATAAAGGGGATCACTCTAATATCCCTAGTGGGTATATCAGAAAAGAGGAGTAAAGCAACCACCCACCTCGAGCGCTAAACCCTGAGCCCAACAGCGAAGTCCGCGCCCGGTCTCAACGATCACCACGGTGCTGCACAAAATACCCCAAAAGAACAAGCACAATTAATCCACCATGCTCACACCAAAATCTGTCCCAAATACAATCAGTCCACAGTTTTGCCTTTTTCACCTGCGGGATGTGCTCGAGAAATTCCAGGAAAAAAAATACCGTCACGATCCTCGCGACGAACCGGTCGAAACGAGTACCTGCGCGTTCCCACACGAGTTTTCTACGCTGAGATCCAAAATCGACAAGAGAACCACCCCGAACAATACTTCCACCCAAAACTGTGCTACAAAGTTCTGTAAAAAGGGGTTTCTCACCTTCGGGGAAAATTCCAGAAAATCCAAGAAAATTCAGAGAGACTCCTGGCGGTGCGTAGATGCAAATTGCCTTTTGAATCACCTCAATCCGATGTCTGGTTGCGGAGATATCGCCGAAATACCGAACCGCTGTCCAAAACTCCATCACAGCAAAAGAGGTCACAAGGTGATCCGAAAAACCCATGAAAACCTCGGGATGGGAAAAACCAGCAAACACGGAAAACGTAGCCCTACCTGTCGTGAAGACGATGGCGCAAGAATCGCTGAAAAAGAGTGCAGGGGTAGCTCGGGAGAGTCCGTGCACTGAAATGCGACGAAGGGAATCACAAGGGAACGAGCGTCGCGCCGCGCCGTAAAATCCAAACCTCGGAGTGCGTGCCACCACAAATCTTGGAAATCCTCCAGAAGATGTAGAACTCGAAGGGGAACAACTTTGCTGAAGACACCTTGGTGAGAGGAGGCTCGGAAATGGTGGAAAAAGTGAGAAGAAAGGAGCTCGGGCTGTTTAAATAGGCCTCCCAACAATTAGCAAAATGCCATCCGGGTCCCCATTCTCGGGCGCCCGGAAGTTTCCGGGCGCACACAGTGCGGCCCGGCCCAAGACTTTCGGGCGCGCACAGTGCGGCCCGGCCCAAGGCGCGCCGTCGGACGGGATCCACGGTCCGTCCGACCCGCCTCAGCGCCCGCCACGTGTCGCCCGAACAGGCGACAGCCCAAATCCTCCACTCCTGCTGCGCCACGCGGCCAACCCCGGGAGTCGACACGCGTCCCCGACAACAGTACCGGTCGCGCCTGCGCGCCTGCCCGCGCCAGCTGCCCCTCCTGCCCGCACAGTTGACCAGCCAATAGGGAAGCGCCACGCGTCCCTGCCACTGACCGCTGCACCCGGTGCACGAGCCTCCGTAAGCCGAACCAATGGTAACCTGCCACGTGTCCACTCCGGTGCACCGTGAACCAAAACCCAACCATCATGCTCCGTAGACCGTGAGCTGTGAGCCGGCCTATGGGGTGGTGCCACGTGCCCCCGCCTTGGTGCACGACGGCCGCGTGGACCGCGCCTGCCCGCGCGCCGCGCGCGCTGCCCGCGCCCTGTGCCGCCGCCGTTCCGCCTGCCCGAGGCCGCGCCGCCGCCCGCCGACGCTGCCCGCCGCCGCCGCCGCCGCCGGCGATCGCCGGAGTTACTGTTCCGGCGGTGAACAGTACCCGAAGCTCAGAAAAATCCAGCAGATAGTCCATCTTGACCGTTTTCGCGCGCTGAACCCGAATTTGACGTCCGCTTCGCCAAATTCCCATCCAATAAATCGCCGGAGGCTCCCGAAAAGGCATTTTCAATCCGAATTTCGTGCCGAGTCCAAATCTGATATCCGATTTGCGTGACAACACCTTTAAACATCCGACGGGGTTCCCTGATTACCCACGTGATCCACTTTAAGCTCGGAGTCAATCACTTGTGTCCAAATTGGCGCACGAACACCGCCGACATGCCCCGTAGGCCTCCAGAAGCTGCCGGTCACACAGTAAAAGCCCTGTAGAGTTCCGGATCATCACAGTCATGGTGATGGTTGTGACCACGAGGTGGTAGTAATCCTTGATAAAGGTTATGTTTTTAGCACAGAGATCGTGTTGGGAGGTATGTGATACACCTTCCGATAGGAGTTACGTCCCCAACTAGTTGTTGGCGACGGATCTATGGTATTTCGCTGTTCCTTTTGGTAAGCACGTTGGCTGCAGGCAACGGACTGTCGAAAGAACTGAGGAAATACTCTGCCCGGTAATGGGGAGTATCAGATTGGGTCTAAATTAGTAGCCTGAGAGTTGTAGATACCTTGCGACTGACTTGTAGCCCTCGATTAAACTTTTTGAGCATGTTCATAGAGTATGACTTCAGGATGTAAGCTTCGGGAATGAAACTCCTTTAAGTTGTAAGTTTCGGGGACGAAACTTCTTTTAAGTTGTAAGTGATGTAAGAACTCGAAATATTTTATTTTTAATAAATAGTCAAAAAGGTGAAATTTTTGACCCGGTTTTGATTTCAAAAGACCTATGTTGATTTATTTAGTCAATTGCCAGTGTGCGAGTTGCACGTTTTACGAGACAAAAAGGCTACTTTCCAATCCGGACATGATCTTGGAAATCCGAGTTGACCGTTGCGATCGTCTCGTCGAACTGAGCGAGATTCATATTCAGCACTTTTCGATCTGACGGTCGGATCTTCCAGAAACCCATGAAGAAGCAAGTGAATAAACGCAACCATTGTAACAGTGCCTGTGCACAGTGTCACTTAAGTGGCCACTGTAGATGAACAGTAAACCTCAATTTCGGGACTACGGCGGTTGCAACGCTGACCAATTCACTGTTCGGAATCCGAATATAGTGATCCAGGTAGTCATTTCGAACGGTTTCGACGTTCTGAACGCAATGGCGCAGTCAAAAATTCTGTTTGACGACTCTGGAATCTCGAAAAGCGCGAAAACTGTATTTTGACACAGTATTTATGGACCGAGATTTTATCCGGGCAGTTGTTCGAAAATTAGAAACCGCTACCTGATAGGTCTCGTCGAGCCGGACGTCATGGCGCAGTCCATTTTCCGTTTCGACGACCGGATCACCTCGAAAAGCGTGAAATACGTCGAAAAAGGCGTATTCTGCATTCTAAATCCCTATTAAACGTGCCTCGGAAAGCGTGCCACTGTATAGGGAGGGACCTAAGTGAGAAATTAGTGATGCTGTGAGGGATCTAGGGTGAAATACCACTTGTAGAGGGGTTATATTGCAACTTTGATCAACCTAGGAATATATACGTATATAGGTGTGTAATCGCAATGCCCTAGAAAACCTAAGCCTCTACACCCTAGACCTAGCCGCTAGCATCAACAAACTCCTCTCCTCTGCCGCTCCCCTCGGACCCAGCCGCACCGGCCGCCGCCTCCCCCGTCGCCGGAGAAGAAGGAATCAAGCCTTCTTCTTCCTCTCGGTTGGAGGAAGGGAGACCCGTACGAGGAGCTTGGCTGATCCCAGACCCCTTTGGAGAGACCCTCGGCATAGCGGAACCCGAGTGGAGGCGAACTCGGGCGCCGCCGCCGCCGCCGTGCGCCGCCGCGGCCATCCTCTCCTTTTTCTTGAAATTCCGGCGAAGGTGAGTTCTTGGGACGCTTCTCTTTATTTCGGCTTTTGGGCACAACCCTTGCACTCCTGACATCGAGGCCACCCCTCGGGTGCAGACCCAGCCACAGCCGTCGTCCCGATCGCCGGCGGAAGCCACCCCGCCGGAGGTTATCGTTTTCTGGCCGACCGCGCGCGCCGCCGTCATCTGACCGTCGAGATCGCGATCAGCACCGTTGAACCTCGTGATCTTGACGACTGCAACCTCTCCACAAGATCTGAGCTCGATCGGATCAGAATCGGTGCCGCGCGAGAAAGCCCTAGGAATCGGTTTTCTTCAAACTAAGCCGACCTCGGCCGTCCGGCGCCGCCGCTGCCTCCCATCGCCGGCCAACTGCACCCGAAGACTCCTGGCATCGAGTGGACCCTTTTGGTCCAAGTTGCTCCGGCCCGGAGCAAGTCGGCCGGAAACCGCCATTGTTGGGCATTGGAGCTTCAACCGAGCTCCGCCGCCTCGCCTTGCCTGCGCTTCCCGGCACCGGGGAACCACCCAGGTAAGCTCCTCGGACCTTCTAGAGCTCCCCTATCATCTTGCATGCAAGATCTAACGTCGGGATCCTTACCTCCAGCATTGCACCCGAGCAACACTAGCTTCGATCTCCGGCCAACTCCGGCGCTCCGGACTCCGGCCACCTCGACAGGTAGGCTCTAAACCTCCACTATAAGAACTCCATGATTTTATTTTGAGGCCAGAGACCCCCTGTAGTTTGGTCTTAAAGCTGGCACCCGAGCTAAGCCTCCCGGGCTCATCTCCGGCCGCCGCCGCCTCCGGCCGCCGGGGCTCGACCCCGCGTGGACCCGAGACCTTCTGGGACTCCAAGTAACCCGATGCTCAACCTTGCTGCAGGTCTGAGCCTGGCTTGATCCCAACTTGCCCAAGCCGAGCCTTGCTCATTCTTTGGTGGTTACTCCACCTTGCTCCGGTGACTCTCCGGCCGGCCTCCGACACGCGCAAGGTGAGCCCCATTACCCTCAGTCCCTACTGTATACCATGCTCCAGTTAGATCACACGCAGACCAAGTATGTATTAAGTCGCAACATTACTAAATTGGGGCCCTTGTGTTTTTGGGCCAACTTGTAAATGGGCCTGGTCTCGGCCCAAATATTGCGAGCACGGCCTCCGTCTCGTCGTAACAAACGCGCTGAAAGTTACGGCGCAGCTTTTGGACTCCCGGATTTTGAGAACGAGTCGAAACATCGGATTAATGCATAACCTTAGGCAAATTAAAATACGTTTTGGACTAAAATGCGATTCGGACTTGCTGGCTATCCTTAGACAGCGTTGACACGCCTACTAGGCATCTTGTTAGAGTTCAGTAGGTCCTCACTGATCGAGAATTAGATTCTGTGCGGTAAATCGGCAATATTGCCCCGTATAAACACTCTGTTACTGTCGTGTCGTCGGGACGGGTATATGTGAGTCTAGTTCTGACTACAGTCTCTGTTCAGGGCCCAGCAGTTCGGCACCAGCCTCCCGGTAGTCTAGCGGGAGTTCGGGATCGGCCTTCATTCAGGTGGGTTTTATTTTCTTGGTCCTAGCATCTAACTCTATCATATTAGACGGGGTCAATTCAAAGCATACTGGGGTTAAATATTGATGGGTGATGGCTTATGCATGTTAATGGGTTGAGTGTGATATTTGGCATCGAACCACATTGATTGTTTTAATTCAAATATTATATGTTACCGTTCACTTCAGTAATCATTATTCTAGATGCTACGGATTATTGTTACACATCGATAGTTACGTAGTCTCGTGTTTTGATGCTTCAGCTACCGTCTTTCCTTCGACTATGCTAATGGTAGGGCAACATGAGTTTACACGCCTCTACCTTATTCTGATTCGTGCATCATGGTTACTGCTTTACTATTTCATATACATTGCGATTACTGCATTACTATTGCTCATACATTGTGGTTACTGTGCTCGAGGCTGCAACACGTGCACCCGCGGTTTGGCCACCGTGAGGGGTGCACTTTTTCGGAAAAGAGGTCGTAGGACCCGTGTATACCCACGAGGTGACGTAGTGGGGCCCCTTATTAGCTGTGGGGTTGAGGCGCCGAGGTGCGAGCGGAGCGACCCGCCGGTTTAGTTGTCCGGCGCGGTCGCGGTGCTGCAGGTACGGTATGGGCCGTCGGTAGTGGACCGACGCGGCAGGGTATTACAGGATGCAGATATACAGGTTACCATTTTTTCCCCCCCCCCTCCTTGGGAGGGTGGTTGCCCCAGTTGTCTTCACGGTTTGTTTTACTATATTCTCATGCTTTACTACTTCTGCGTCACTGACATCCCACTTCGTGACAGGGTCCAGACGGGGAGAGAGGTAGGCGGTGGTGAGGACGGGACAGGAGCAGCTGGGTCGCTGGGGACCCTGGACTGTGTTCATTCTTTTACTCTCGCTTTTCATTACTTTGTAGTTATGTGAGTGGTTCGCGATACCCTCGTGGGGTCGGCATGGATGTCGGTACGGGCTACATTTAGTGCCCCTGGTGGAATATTTTTCCCTTTTTATTTCTATTGGCCATTTAAAAATCAAAAAGGCAGAAGCCAAAGAAAAGATTGCGAAAACCGTTTTTAAAAATCTAAGTGTCGTGTGGGCACTGGTTTCAAAACCCTGTGGATTTATGGATTGCGACAGAGATTTCAAAACTTGGTGTCGGGTGGGCACCGCTTTCAAACCTTGTGGATTTATGCTAATTTCGAAACTAGCTTTCAAAACGTAAGCGCCGGGTAGGCGCTCTTCCAAAAACTGTGGATTTATCCTTTCCAAATTGACCGGCCATATGTTCTTCTGATATTAGTTTAGAATGCTGGTTAATTGTTGTGATTGAATGGCTGTGTATGTTGGAACATGTACTGAACGCTACGCCGTGCACGTACAGGGGAGACTCTGTCCGTTTGCAGAGTGATCCTGTATGTGTGGCGGGTCTGGGCACGTGCCGGGGAAGAGGGGTTCTCTTTTAAACAAAAAAAAAAAAAAAAATTTTACACGTCAAACATTCGACTTTTATGAATCGTTTCCGCTAAAACAAACCCCGGGGCGTGACACAAGGTAGCTGTTGAGAGTCTCCAGGTTTCTTATTTCAGTCTTTACAGCTTTGGTTAGTTTATGTCTCTTGAGGACTTAGTGGGCGGACCGTCGGGTCTGGCGGTGGTACCCACTGAGAACTCCCTTTTTGGTGTAGTTCTCACACCCTTTGGGGGTTTTCCCCCTCCTTTTTCCTTCCTCTCCTTTGTTTTGCAGAGTCTTAGCAGGTGTTGCTGATTCTGCAGTTGTTGATCGAGGCGAGGGAGTCGCGAGCTAAATCCCTACCCGTCGTTGGAGAGTAGCGGTATCCCTTCTGAGGAGATCATCTGTAGATTAGCTATTTCTTTTTCCTCTTTTGAGAGACTGATGTAGTGAGGATTTGATTTGTATTGAGAGCGTGTACACTGATGTATTTATTGGAGATACCTCCTGTTGAGCTATGAGTTTTGTAACTGAGGATATTGTACGATTATCATTTTGGGAGGTGGACATTGTTGTATTATTTTTCCTGTTGTACAGTGATTGATTTTAGTTTTACAGCAGATTTTCATTTATAGCTCTGATATCTGTTAGTTGTAGTACTTAAATTGCAGGTAGGACGCTGCGCCTATGCGGGGTTTGGCATAGGTGGCGGATCAGTTTGCGAGCCCGGGTCGCATTTTCGACCCCGGGGCGTGACAGATTAGAGTGGTATCAGAGCCTAGGTTGTAGGTCATGGTGGACTTAGAAACCCTAGGCTTATGGTTTGACCCTTGGTTGACTTCGTGAGAGTCGTGATTTATAGCGAGAGTCCTGATTGAGTTTTATACCTCTCCCAAGGGACGGGAAGAGTGATTGGCATGTTTATTCTCCTAAGTGATTATGTTGGCTGCAGACAACATAATGTTGTGGAACGGTTGATATGCTTTAGACTTTCGCTGGATTGGGTCGAGCGTTGTTGTGTGCTGTTTTGCAGTTTCGTCGTGGCGAGCTGTGTCTCCCCGACGCTGGGTTTTGACCCGTGTGCTTCCTGTCATAGCAGTTGAGCTTGAGCGGTTGGTTTTGGGGCCAGATACCCGGATTGAGGTCGGAGAACTCCGGACCCAGATGACAGGATTGGCAGAGGCTTATCAGCGGCAGAGTGAGCAGCTGGTCTTGGTGACACAGTTGTCGGAGCACTGAGTAACCCCCTTTGTGCCAATGTTTAGCGCCGAGGCACCGAGGTAGGGTGGATAGTTTGACAGCAAAGGATGCTGTGGGACATGATCGATCTATTGAGTCAGATTTGGCAGATGAACCACCCCGACTCGTAGGATTGAGTTGGAGCATTTGGAGGCAGAGTCGTTGTTAGTGGTAATGGAGTGATCAATTGAGAGCCTCCCTATGCTAGAGAGATTTTGCAGTTGTTGAACTACGCGCTCCAGATTTCGAGGGACGAGGCGCACAGGATATGTGTGACTGGGAGTGGATTGCGCCAGGATACCTTTTAGTTTAGTTAGTCCCTCAGTTACGGATTATTGACGCCTCGATGGTGTAGGCGTTGTGTATAGAGCGTGGCGCCGCAGTTCCTTTGGATAGGGATCTGCCGCCAGAGGTGAGTTCTGGACTTAGACGCTTAGCGCTGGGTGATAGAGGACAGATCGGCTGGCAGGGGCGTTTCTAATTTCTTTTTCCTGGATAACGAGTTCCCGAGATATCAGAGGTCGGGTGGACCCCGATGGCAGCATCAGTATTCATATCAGAGTGGCGCAGCGGTAGCGTGGATTTGTTATCTGCGAAGGACCTCATTCGTCACCTCAATGTGATCAGAGACAGAGGTCGTGCTCCCTTGTGGATAGTCCTGATTTTCAGGCAGATTGAGCGACAACCACTTGTTTTGAGCGGATGAATCTGTGCCGCCCGGTTGGAGGGCGCCACAGCAGCGGATCGGGTTGTCACAGGGGTGAATTCATCACAGCAGTTGGAGTTAGAGCATGTTGCATTCCTGCATGGACTAAAGGCAGATTTGTTACCACGTGCACTAGAGGTACAGGTTTCTGTTGGTGTTGTTCATGTGGAGGAGGCTTTTGGGATCATGTCCAATGCAGCTGAGACTGCGAGTTACCGGCAGACTTATTGTAATTGTGGCCGTTCGGTATTTTGACCGTGTGCTTGAGATTGATTGGCACAATGCCACAGAATGTTTGACTGCGGCGAGAGAGGACTTTGACCTTCGGCAAGGCGGACAAGAGGAGGCTTGCTTGTTGAGATTATTAGAGCACGTAGGTTATAGCGACAGTGTGAGAGGTGCTTTCGGCGGCACCGGGACTCAAGGATATCTCTGTTGCCCACGAGATCCCGGGTGTGATTTCACCTGAGCTGTTGGAGATGCCACCGGTTAGGGAGATAGAGATTGAGTTTGACGTGGTTCGGGGGACCGCGCCACCCTCGATAGCACCTCATTGGATATCGCCGGTAGAGCTGAGAGAGCTGATAGCGCAGTTGCAGGATCTGATGGATCGAGGGGTCTGTTTGACCTAGTACCACGCCGTTGATATATGGTGGTGATGCCACGCCGTTGGTACACGGTGGTGATGCCACGTCGTTGATACACGACTGTGAGGGTCCTTTTATGGTTCGAGTGTAGACAGGTCCGGGTGGTATCTAGGACCTTTTCATGGAGTTATACCCCGGCAGTTATCGTATGATGCGAGTACCTACTTGGAATTAGACAGCCGAGGACTTTGCCTAGTTGGCATTCAGGATCCGGTAAGGGCATTATGAGAGCATAGTGAGGTCAAATGGAATGACTAATGCCCTGTTGACTTCAAGATCTGAGGAATTGTATATCCCAGTTGTACTTGGACGGACTGAGAGTGGTGTTTCCCGAGGATATTTTGATTTACTCCCGGAGCGACTTGGAACACGGGGAGCACTTATGGATGTGCTACCATGCCCGTGTGGATGAAGCTGTATGCCAAGTTATTGAGGTACAAGTTGTAGTTTCTGAAGCATACATTTTTGGGTCACTTTGTTTGAGCCGTAGGAGCGGCGGTGGAAATCCGGCTAATATGGATACTATTTTGGGAATTGGCCGAGGTCGACAATTATGGTCGAGGTAAGGAGCTTCTTGGACTGGGCTGTGCCAGGAGAGCTTGGCAATTGGATGATGAGACTGATACCAGCGCCAATGCTAGCATTTCTAGTGATGGGAGAGGGAGCTGTGAGTTTTAGTGATGCCTCCCATAGTGGCTGTGGAGTTACCATGGGTTGATCTTCGGTCCGCGCTTCATCAGTACAACCCTATGAGTATTGAGGCAGGACGAACCGCTGTTTTGTAGGCAGCTTGGATCCCACAGATGAGCCTTTCCGTACGCCTATTATTTCCGGCTTTGATTGATATACCTGGGCGTAGGCCATGCCTGCTTGGCTATCAGTCCTGATTACTCAGCATTTCTGTTCTACACTATATGGTAGATTAAGATTTCAGCTTCAGTTTACAGTTTCTACCATGCGGCATCAGTGGAGCCTACAGCCTTCAGCATCTTGGGTGGGATTTACGCGGATTGTCGTTGATGGTTCGGACTTTTGACCGCGAGTTTGGGCATCAGCATTATGATCGCCTTTTGAGCCAGTTTTCAGTCCCGTTTACTGACGATTTGGTCCCCGTCAGGGTGTCCTTTATTAGTTGAGAGATCGACTTCGACCCGTGGGTCTGTTGGGGTTATGTTGGCATGTTGAGTGACCAACTCTGGCATGAGACTGTGCCTCTTGAGGATCCCTTTTGAGGGTAGCCCGCAGTTGAGTAGTCCACTCGGGTGATTTTGGATCGGGAAGTAACCGAGTGAAGACCCCAGCTTATTGGATGAATGTGTGGGTATGCTTCGGGTCGCCTTGTTGAGATTGGCACCAGGATGTGGTTTGGTGCGTGTCGCACTGGTGGTTATTTTGTTTCCCCCATCTTTTGATGGAGCCCCTGTATTGTTCCACGTCTCAGCTCATGAGTGTTTTGCTTTTGGATCCCTCGCCCGAGGTTGACTCGCACCATTTGAGCGCTAAGAATGTTTGGAGTACGAGGGACGCCCGTTGCGAATTCTGGATCGTGAGATTAGAGGATGCGCAATCGGGCTATGCCGTACTGGATGTTGCTGTTGTTGTTGTGGAGTAATCATGGGGAGTGAGTGGTGACTTAGGAGCTGGAGGCGTTATTGACGGATACC
Organism: Tillandsia leiboldiana; assembly: GCA_029204045.2. Lineage (NCBI taxonomy): Eukaryota > Viridiplantae > Streptophyta > Magnoliopsida > Poales > Bromeliaceae > Tillandsia > Tillandsia leiboldiana. Next base: position 41,084,161 of record CM055067.1, on the reverse strand, counting down.
TACCCGTGGTATTTGTGACTCCTGGTGGATTTGAGCTAGTTTCGAGGACGAAACTTTCTTTTAGTGGGGGAGGATGTGAGGACCCGAAATTCCCACTTATGGATTACTGGTTGACCAGCAGCTCCTGGAGGCCTATGTGGCGTGTCGGTGGCGTTTGTGCACCAATTGGACACTAGTGATGGACCTAGTGGGTTTAATGGATTACGAGAGTAGTCAGATGACCCCGTCGAATGTTTTGAAGTGGTTTCGCGCGCAAGGGATATTAAAATTGTGCTCAGCGTGAAGTTTGGACAAAGGAACACCTTTCCGGATGCCTTCGGCAATTTTTAGAGTTGGAATTTGGCAGAACGGACAGCGAATTTGGATTCAGCGCGCGACAACGATGCAAATGGACTACCTACTTGTATTTTTCGGAGCTCGGACGTTCCGGCACGGATTTCTAGGCAGAGTTACTGTTCCGGCACCAGCAAGCGGCGCCGGCGGCGGCGGGCAGCGGCGGAGTGCGGCGGCGCGGACGCAGGTGCGGCAGCGGGCAGGCGCGGGCAGCGCACGGCGCCCGGGCAGGCGCGCGGGCAGGTGGGCGGGTGCGCGGTCCACGGGGTCGGCGTGCACCGAGGGCAGGACACGTGGCGGTGTCTGGTTCGCTGGTCCTCGTGCGCGCGGTCCATGGAGCGGGTGCAGGCCGCCTCGGGGCGCGTGCGTGCAGGGGTGGCAGGCGGCGTCGCAGGCGCGCACGTTGCCAACTGTTGACCGAGTGCGGTCCACGCGTCGCCATCTCCGAGCGCCACGTGTCGAGCAGCGGATGCCCGGTGTGGCTGTCTGCTGTTCGGGGGCGACGTGGCGGGCCCTGGGCCTTCCGGGCGTGAACAGTGTTGGGCCGAGCCCAACACTGTAGCCGCCCGGTTCGTGCCAGCGCCCGGAAGTTGCGACCTATTCGGCGTTTCTCCAATTGTTTCCTGGAGCCTATGAAAGGGATCCGAGACTTCTTCTTCCCCCTTTTTCCGCCATTTTCGAGCTTCCCCTCACCCCGAGCCCTTAAGGAAAATTGTTCCCCTCCGTGTGCTGCATCCATCTGCAGAGTTCGGATATTTTACGTCGCACGCTTCCCGAGGTTCCCATTTTTACGGCGCGGAGCGACGCTCGACCATTTGTGTTCTCCTTCATCGCGTTTTGGTGCGCGAGCTCTCCCGGCCTACTCCGACCACCTTTTTGAGTGATTTCTTCGCCGTTGGATCCGCGACAGGTAAGGCTACGATTTTGTCATTTTTGAATTTCCTCGTTTCGTGCTTTTCGAGGAGTTTTTCCATGATTACTGGGACCCCATTTTTCTGATGGAATTTCTTGACAGCGACACCTTGCCGGATTTTTATCTCCACAACCGGGCATCGGATGGAGACGAGCCACTGGACTTTTTACATCTACTCAACGCGGGGATTGTCACAGTATTTTTATTGGATTTTCCTAAGGCTTGCCCGAAGGTATATTTTTCTCCCTTTATCTGTGCATGGAAATACAGATGTGTGGTTGAGTGTTTGTGAGCGCCATGTATTGTGGAATTTGTAACTCGGCCTACGGGGCCCGGAATTGGACGTGCAGGTACTCGTTTCGAAGGTATCGACGCGAAGATTGCGACTATATTTTTGTGGGATTTTTCTGTGTCCGTTCTGCAGGTGAAAACTTCACATCTTCGGGCTATTTTCTAATGTTGTATATACTTGGAATATTTTGGATTAAGTGTAATGTTGGGCCTTATTGTTGTACCCAGGGGTGTTTGCAAGTGTTGTTGGACCCGTTGGGTCTGGAGACTATGATTTCGGGGTACTTTCAGCTATTAGAGCCGAGGCCTTCACGACATGTACCGAGGATGCAGTTTCGGCAGAATTTGGACTGTGAGCGTCTGCGCTATTCACCGACTTCAGGTTTGCCTTGGTTTAAGCTCTTCAGGTGGGTAAGCTTAATAGTGGTAACTGTATAAGGTGTTTATGTTATGGCGAATATAAGTGCACTTGTGGGGATGTCACCCCTCTATGATTGATGACAGGCATATTTGTTGTACAACCGATATGAGCGAGAGGTAAGCAAGGAATGGTCTAGATTATGTGGTTCTTGTACATGTTTATTCATTAGCCTACTTGTGTGAGATTAGTACAGCATAGTAGGGACTTTTTAGCATGCTTTGCTATTACATGTTTCACCCACTTTTATCGTTTCTGAGGACAAAAGCATGTTTGTTTGGACATATAGTTAGGCCACCTTTTATTGCTACACTACTTATTGGAACTTGACTTAGGAGAAACCATGCTTTTCCTTTCTCCTTCTTGTTAGTCAGGTGGTCAGTGTTGCTCGGGTTCGAGCAGGGGTCTGGGTAGTGTAGTCGGGACTTTGTGTCTGGGACAGGTTGGATTAGGTGTGGGGCTTTGCGGCAACCGCGGATATCGGGCGGTTGACCGGATGCTTATCTATGCACCAGATTGGGTATCAGTTTTCTCTAGTGGATGGAGTTTCCCACTTATCGTTTAGTTGCATCCGACTGAGGTCGGGTCCTTCTTTGGTGGTTGAGTTTTCCCACTTTGATCAGATTGTGATCAAGTCCTGCCATACAGAGATACTTGTTACTGGGATACTTGTTACTAAGATACTTTGCTCGTGTGGGTCGCTCCCCACGAGCGCCACTCCGGAGGTTGGCTTTTCGGACCCAGCCTTGAGTTCCGGTCTGATACTTTTTGGGATACAAGCCGTGCGGGCCGATCCTTTCGGACCCAGCCTTGTGTGCCGGTCTGATACTTTTTGGGATACGAGCCGTGCGGCCGATCCCGTGGTTTCGAGCCTTGTGTGCAGATTCTGCTGAGCAGGCAATGCCAGTTTCACTGGTGGCACTTTGGGTTGGGTTTATTACAGATATTTGCCTAATTGTTGAACTCGTGTCAGGGGGACCGAGTGGGGTCTAGTAGCTATGTTTAGACCAGTGCTAGTGTTGTTGGGATCCATTTGGGGACTGTGGTCCCGAGGTTTTTGTGAGTTGTTGACCGTTGTGCGAGAGGCTTGGTGATCTTGAGTTTATCCGTTCTGAGAGAGACCGTGGATTTTGACTATAGCCTGCATGAGCCACTACTCGATAGCGAGTTAGCCCGTTTGGACACCCTACGTAATTCCTGCCCGTCAGCGCGAGGTGGTTGTAGGTGGGCGCAGGTTTGACTGGACCAGGTGTGGCAGTCAGCTCGATTGGGTCGATTGTGCACTTCATGTGCTGGTGGTTGCATACCATTATTTGGTTCTCCCCTTTTGAGCATTTAGATAGAGACAAGGTAGCTGTTGAGAGTCTCCAGTTTTCTTATTTCAGTCTTTACAGCTTTGGTTAGTTTATGTCTCTTGAGGACTTAGTGGGCGGACCGTCGGGTCTGGCTGTGGTACCCACTGAGAACTCCCTTTTTGGTGTAGTTCTCACACCCTTTGACGCTCGACCATTTGTGTTCTCCTTCGTCGCGTTTTGGTGCTCGAGCTCTCCCGGCCTACTCCGACCACCTTTTTGAGTGATTTCTTCGCCGTTGGATCCGCGACAGGTAAGGCTACGATTTTGGTGTTTTCCGCATTTCCTCGTTTCATGCTTTTCGAGGAGTTTTTCCATGCTTACTGGGACCCCATTTTTCTGATGGAATTTATGGACAACGACACCTTGCCGGATTTTTATCTCCACAACCGGGCATCGGATGGAGACGAGCCCCTGGAATTTTTCATCTACTCAACGCGGGGATTGTCACAGTATTTTTATTGGATTTTCCTAAGGCTTGCCCGAAGGTATATTTTTCTCCCTTTATCTGTGCATGGAAATACAGATGTGTGGTTGAGTGTTTGTGAGCGCCCTGAATTGCGGAATTTGTAACTCGGCCTACGGGGCTCGGAATTGGACGTGCAGGTACTCGTTTCGAAGGTATCGACGCAAAGATCGCGACTGTATTTTTGTGGGATTTTTCTGTGTCCGTTCTGCAGGTGAAAACTTCACATCTTCGGGTATGTTTTCTAATGTTGTATATACTTGGAATATTTTGGATTAAGTGTAATGTTGGGCCTTATTGTTGTACCCAGGGGTGTTTGCAAGTGTTGTTGGACCCGTTGGGTCTGGAGACTATGATTTCGGGGTACTTTCAGCTGTTGGAGCCGAGGCCTTCGCGACATGTACCGAGGATGCAGTTTCGGCAGAATTTGGACTGTGAGTGTCTGCGCTATTCACCGACTTCAGGTTTGCCTTGGTTTAAGCTCTTCAGGTGGGTAAGCTTAATAGTGGTAACTGTATAAGGTGTTTATATTATGGCGAATATAAGTGCACTTGTGGGGATGTCACCCCTCTATGATTGATGACAGGCATATTTGTTGTACAACCGATATGAGCGAGAGGTAAGCAAGGAATGGCCTAGATTATGTGGTTCTTGTACATGTTTATTCATTAGCCTACTTGTGTGAGATTAGTACAGCATAGTAGGGGCTTTTTAGCATGCTTTGCTATTACATGTTTCACCCACTTTTATCGTTTCTGAGGACAAAAGCATGTTTGTTTGGACATATAGTTAGGCCACCTTTTATTGCTACACTACTTATTGGAACTTGACTTAGGAGAAACCATGCTTTTCCTTTCTCCTTCTTGTTAGTCCGGTGGTCAGTGTTGCTCGGGTTCGAGCAGGGGTCTGGGTAGTGTAGTCGGGACTTTGTGCCTGGGACAGGTTGGATTAGTTGTGGGGCTTTGCGGCAACCGCAGATATTGGGCGGTTGACCGGATGCTTATCTATGCACCAGATTGGGTATCAGTTTTCTCTAGTGGATGGAGTTTCCCACTTATCGTTTAGTTGCATCCGACTGAGGTCGGGTCCTTCTTTGGTGGTTGAGTTTTCCCACTTTGATCATATTGTGATCAAGTCCTGCTATACAAAGATACTTGTTACTGGGATACTTGTTACTGAGATACTTTGCTCGTGTGGGTCGCTCCCCACGAGCGCCACTCCGGAGGTAGGCTTTTCGAACCCAGCCTTGTGTGCCGGTCTGATACTTTTTGGGATGCAAGCCGTGCGGGCCGATCCTTTCGGACCCAGCCTTGTGTGCCGGTCTGATACGTTTTGGGATGCGAGCCGTGCGGGCCGATCCCGCGGTTTCGAGCCTTGTGTGCAGATTCCGCTGAGCAGGCAATGCCAGTTTTACTGGTGGCACTTTGGATTGGGTTTATTACAGATATTTGCCTTATTGTTGAACTCGTGTCAGGGGGACCGAGTGGGGTCTAGTAGCTATGTTTAGACCAGTGCTAGTGTTGTTGGGATCCATTTGGGGACTGTGGTCCCGAGGTTTTTGTGAGTTGTTGACCGTTGTGCGAGAGGCTTGGTGATCTTGAGTTTTTCCGTTCTGAGAGAGAGCGTGGATTTTTACTATAGCCTGCATGAGCCACTACTCGATAGCGAGTTAGCCCGTTTGGACACCCTACGTAATTCCTGCCCATCAGCGGGAGGTGGTTGTAGGTGGGCGCAGGTTTGACTGGATCAGGTGTGGCAGTCAGCTCGATTGGGTCGATTGTGCACTTCATGTGCTGGTGGTTGCATACCATTATTTGGTTCTCCCCTTTTGAGAATTTAGATAGAGACATGGTAGCTGTTGAGAGTCTCCAGTTTCCTTATTTCAGTTTTTACAGCTTTGGTTAGTTTATGTCTCATGAGGATTTAGTGGGCGGACCGTCGGGTCTGGCGTTGGTACCCACTGAGAACTCCCTTTTTGGTGTAGTTCTCACACCCTTTGGGGGTTTTCCCCCTCCTTTTTCCTTCCTCTTCTTTGTTTTGCAGAGTCTTAGCAGGTGTTGCTGATTCTGCGGTTGTTGATCGAGGCGAGGGAGTCGCGAGCTAGATCCCTACCCGTCGTTGGAGAGTAGCGGTATCCCTTCCGAGGAGATCATCTGTAGATTAGCTATTTCTTTTTCCTCTTTTGATAGACTGATGTAGTGAGGATTTGATTTGTATTGAGAGCCTGTACACTGATGTATTTATTGGAGATACCTCCCTGTTGAGCTATGAGTTTTATATCTGATGATATTGTACGATTATCATTTTGGGAGGTGGACATTGTTGTATTATTTTTCCAGTTGTACAGTGATTGATTTTAGTTTTACAACAGATTTTCATTTATAGCTCTGATATCTGTTAGTTGTAGTACTTATCTTGCAGGTAGGACGCTGCGCCTATGCGGGGTTTGGCATAGGTGGCGGATCTGTTGGCGAGCCCGGGTCGCAGTTTCGACCCCGGGGCGTCACAGTGGTATTTCAGTCCGGACCCCGAACGTTAATTCTGAAGGAATTGCATGAACAGTCCGGACCGTGGTATTTCAGTCCGGACCCCGAACGTATGTTTTTCTGAAAATTGTCTGTTTAAGCCACGACAGTCCGGACCGCCAATTCCAGTCCGGACCGTCGTCCTGCAAAATTCCAGATTAGGTCAGTTTTTGATTCTTATCCTCTTCCAACGGTTTGTAACCTATAAATAAACCCTACGATTTAGTTTTCCGTAGGAATCCGTGGTAATCAAAGAAAAACCTAAATACGGTCAAAAGAGAGAGATCCACATATAGAGAAGAAAGGAAATAACAAGATTACATCTATGTTTCTTTATCTGTATTAATTAATTTGATTCTAGGTTTTCATACTCAGATTTTGAGTAGAATCAAATTAATGAATACTTAAATGGTATTTCCGATCTATCTTTGATCTAAGTATTCGGCGGATCATCACTACCCAAAAACAACGATTTTCCCAAAATCGGCGCGTGGACTCGCGTGGCCTTGTGGATTCAAGGTGCTACCGCTCTCGTGGATTCGGAGCGAGGTACGTTCGTGGATTCGAGACGTGCTACTGGGTGAAGACCGTGGATTCGGTTGGACGTCGTGGACTCGACGTTGGACGCCGTGGATTCGGCGTTGGACGCTAATCGTGGATTCCAGGAGCGCTGCGGAGCGAGCGGAGAAGATCTACTAGGAGCGTATCGAAAAAGGTCGAGTCGTCTGTGAGTACGGTATATCACCTTTGTACGTGTTATAATTCTAGTGGATTTCGCCGTGTTATCGGTCCCGTGGTTTTTTACTCCGGTTTTGGAGTTTTCCACGTAAAAATCTTGCGTGTTATTTTTTCATTTCCGCATTGGGTTTTATAGCGCAACGATTTTTCAGTGTTTATTGTTTACACCTATTCACCCCCCCTCTAGGTGGTTTTTCCCCTATTTAGATCCATATCTTAACATAACCCAACAATTGGTATCAGAGCGGGAATAGGGTTGTAAACAATGGCTGAAGGTGGAAACATCAACAGACCCTCGTTTTTCGATGGAACAAATTATGCCTACTGGAAAGTACGGATTAAAGCATTTTTTATTTCCATCGACGAACGGGTGTGGCAATCTATCGAGTTAGGATGGTCAAATCCAACTGAAGTTATTGTTGATGTTCACACCATCAAACCTAGGTCGAAATGGACCAAGGAAGAGATAGACTTATCTTCTTACAATGGCAAAGGAATTAACGCTTTATTTAATGCCTTGTCACAAACAGAATTCTCTCGCGTCTCGGCATGTGAGACTGCGAAAGAAATCTGAGATGTTCTTCAAGTTACACATGAGGGAACTAACCTTGTGAAGATTCAAAAGCTGCAAATGCTTACGAGCAGATTTGACTCTATTTCCATGGCAGAAAATGAATCATTCACAGACTACTATACACGATTGCAAGACATCGTAAACACATGTGCTAACTTGGGAGAGAAAATTCCAGAATTTAAAATTGTATGAAAGATCTTAAGAACTCTTCCTGAAAGATTTCGTTCCAAGGTTACGACCATTGAAACTATTAAACACCCGGACGAAATCCGTGTAGAAGAATTAGTTGGTTCATTACAAACATATGAAATGACATTTCCTACTAACTATTCTTCTGGAAAAGCATCTACTTCTAAGTCTTCAGGTTTTGCGTTGAAAACAACAAAAGAATAAGACGCGGATTCATCCTCCTCAGGCGATGACGAGAACCTATCTATGGAGGACTTTGAGAAGCAGCTTGCTCTCTTGACAAGAAATTTTCGCCGAAACTTTCGAAGGGGTAATTCAAGTAAAACTTCATCCTCCGGAAAGTGGAAGAAAGGCAAAGGTTTTTCAAGCCAAAAGTCAAGAAAGAAAGAAAGTTTTTCAAAGGATAAGAAAAGCTCAGAAGGACAAGTCCAATGCTTCAAGTGCCGAGGATACGGCCACATCTCAACGGAGTGTCCAAATAAGAATCCGTCCAAGAAGAAAGCGATGCAAGCCGTCACTTGAGATGACACCTCAAAGTCAAATGAGTCATCTTCAAGTGATGAAGAGAATAACGCAACGGCGTTCCACGCGTCCACCCTTCATATGCTTAATGGCAAGTACATCCGATTCATTATCCAACTCCTACCAGGTTGAAAAAACTGCAACGGACGACGAATCGAGTAACTCTGAAGGTGAAGATTTTGCTCTAGCCTACCATAGACTTTTGAGGGATTCAAAGAAACTGGCTAAGCAAAACAAGGGGTTGAGAGGGAGATTGCAGGATCTCGAAGAAGAAGTACAAAGGGTAACTTCTCTCTCGACCGGTCTTGAAGTGGAAAGGGATAACCTGATAAAAGCAAATGCTTCACTTCAAGAGAAAAATGAGCATTTCGAGAAGATACATGTAACAATGATCGACAAAGCTGGTTACTTCTTGAAGCTCTACACCGAAGCCCGACAAGAAAAAATGGAGATGACAAAGACCATTTTCCAACTCAAGGATGATTTAAAGAGATTTTCTTCTGGAAGGAGCAAGTTGGATAAATTGCTTGGTCTTGGTCAAACAAACCGATTCGGCCTCGGATACACTCAAACTGGAGACATTCCTAGTTCGAGTGGAACAATTTTTGTGCCCCAGTCGGTAACTCCTCCTCCGACGACGGAATTCTCAGCATACAACGACAACAACCCTACCTCACCCTCTTCGGGATCATCAAGAATAAAGGTATGTTTTCGTTGTGGTTATGCAGGGCACATAAGAAGAAATTGCAAGGATGGAGCGCAAAGAACAAATCAAGCACATCTTGCAACTACTACCAATGAGTTCACTCCCCGCAAATCAAGGAAGGATCTTTCAAAAGGAAAGAACATTGGTAGTACATTAAACAAGACGACGACGTCAAGGAAAAGCGATGGATCATTCAAGACGCTTTCACCTAGGAAAATAACTTCACATTCATTGCCAACGCAGTCCAAAAAGGTTTGAGTGCGCAAAGGTGAAATTTTCCCTTGTCTTGTTGTTCATACTTCTCTACACGCATATGACAACTCGTCTTGGTATCTGGATAGTGGTTGTTCCCGTCACATGACCGGTGACAAAAATAGTTTTCAAACTTTAGAGAAAATCTCCGGAGGACATGTTGTTTTCGGAGATGGTCGATCTTCCAAAATTGTTGGAAAAGGAACAATCGCTATTCCAGAAGGCCCGGTTTTGAACAATGTTTTATTTGTTGAAGGCCTAAAGACTAACCTCATTAGTATAAGTCAACTTTGTGACAATGGGTTCTCAGTTAATTTTTCTTCTATAGAATGTGTTGTAACTGATAAGGACCAGGTATTCTTTTTGAAAGGGGTTAGATCGGAAAATAATTGCTATGTTGTTTCGAACAAAGTTTCTGAAAAATGTAACCTAGTTTCATTGGATAATGAAACTGTTTGGCATGAAAGACTAGGTCACATGAATTTTAAAGAACTAGCAAGGATTTCAAATAAAAACGTGGTTAAGGGGGTTCCTAAACTTTTATTTAAAGAAAACATTGTGTGTGGTGGTTGTCAAAAGGGAAAACAATCAAGGGTTGCACACAAGAACTTGAACCACGTCGGTACCAAACGGCCCTTGGAATTACTGCATATGGATTTAATGGGGCCGATTCGTCAACCATCTTTGGGAGGTAAATGGTATATTTTTATTTTGGTTGATGATTTCTCTAGGTATTCATGGGTAACTTTTTTAAAAGTGAAAGCGGATACTTTCGACTCTTTTCATGAGGTTTGTCATCGTATTATGAATGAAAGAAATGAAAAGATCGTTCGTGTTCGAAGTGATAGAGGTGGAGAATTCATTAATTTCAAATTCATTGATTTTTGCACTTCCAATGGCATAAAACATGAATTCTCAGCACCCTATACACCTCAGCAGAATGGTGTAGTTGAGCGCAAAAACAGGGTTGTTCAAGAGATGGCGCGTGTGATGCTTCATAGCCGGAATTTACCGTTATATTTTTGGGAAGAAGCTGTGAACACCGCCGTCTATGTAATTAATCGAGTGTTTTTGCGCCCTGGAACTTTAAATACACCATATGAGCTGTGGTTTAGTAGAAAACAGAATATCAAATATTTTCGTATCTTTGGGAGTCGATGTTTTATTCTGCGTGATCGCGAAAATCTTGGTAAGTTCGACTCTCGAAGCGACGAAGGGATTTTCATGGGTTATTCTACTAACAGTAGAGCATATCGGGTATTTAACTTGGAATCTAAAACGATGATAGAATCTATAAATGTTAAAGTAGATGAAGCTTTCCACTTTGCATCTGATAAATCTACCCTTGATATGTCTCTAGATGATGATACTCCTGTAAAAGCATCTTCTCGTAATAACTCTTTCAATAAAGTTGATGCATCTAATGGTTCTTCAAGTTTATCTAATGTGCAGGAATTATCACATGTACCTCCGACTACTCCGTTACTGCAAACGTTACGCATCTCCAAGGATCATCCGGAATCTAACATTATTAGAGACCCATAAGAAGGAGTTAGAACTCGGAGACAGTTGGTTTGTGGAGTCGCATGCTACGTCTCCATGATTGAACCAAAGAACATCGATGAAGCTCTTCAGGATGACTACTGGATTGAAGCAATGCAGGAAGAGCTCCATCAGTTCGAACGAAACAAAGTCTGGGAATTAACAAAGCCTCCGAAGCAACACAACGTGATTGGTACTAAATGAATTTTCAAGAATAAGAAAAACGAGGATGGTACCATCATCAGGAATAAAGCACGCTTAGTTGCTCAAGGCTACTCTCAAATAGAAGGTATAGACTTTGATGAAACGTTCGCCCCGGTAGCTAGACTCGAGTCAATTCGTATTTTATTCGCTATTGCTTGTCATTTTAAAATCGAACTCTTTCAAATGGACGTTAAGAGCGCATTTTTAAATGGGTTTTTAAATGAGGAAGTTTATGTGGCTCAACCGAAAGGTTTTGTAGACTGTAAACAACCTAACCATGTTTTTCGTTTGAAAAAGGCTCTTTACGGTCTAAAACAAGCACCGCGAGCGTGGTACGGAAGGTTGACAAAGCACCTATTAGAAAAGGGCTATACTCGAGGGGGAGCTGACCGGACTCTCTTTGTGAAGCATTATCAGGATAATTTCATTGTGGCACAAATCTATGTCGATGACATTGTATTTGGTGCAACTAGAGACAATGATGCTTCTAAATTCGCTGAAACCATGGAAAGCGAATTTGAGATGTCAATGATGGGCGAACTGACATACTTTCTTGGATTGCAAGTGAAACAAAATGATGATGGCGTCCTTCTGTGTCAATCCAAGTATGCAAGGGAGTTGGTGAAGAAATTCGATTTAGAAAACTCTAAAGATTTTCCGACTCCTATGGGAACTAGCAATAAGGGATTAGGAAGTGAATCTCGTAGTGAGAGTGTAGACGAGAAGCTTTATCGCAGCATGATAGGAAGTCTACTCTATCTTACAGCTAGTCGCCCGGATATATCCTTTAGTGTTGGTATTTGCGCGAGATATCAATCAGCACCAAAGGAGGTTCACCTGAAAGCGGTGAAAAGGATCATTCGGTACATCAAAGGAACTTTGAATTTCGGAATTTGGTATCCTATGGGAACAACGCTTGACATTATAGGATATTCAGATGTCGATTGGGCAGGATCTGTGGATGATCGGAAGAGTACGAGTGGTGCATGTTTTTATCTTGGCCATTGCCTTGTTGCATGGCATAGTAAAAAGTAAAACTGCATTGCACTCTCGACTGCCGAAGCGGAATATATGTCAACCCAACTCATCTGGATGAAAAGCGTGTTGAGCGACTTTCGAATTTCAGCAACTTCGGTAACGATTCTTTGTGACAACACAAGTGCTATAAACATTTCTAAAAACCCTGTGTTGCACTCGAGAACAAAACACATTGAACTTAGATATCATTTTCTAAGAGAGCTAGTTGAATCAAATATTCTTCAAATTTCCTACATTTCAACTGAGGATCAATTAGCTGACATCTTAACAAAACCTTTAGATCAAAAACGATTTATTCATTTGCGTAAGGCAATTGGAATGCTTTCCTTGAAATAATTCCTTTTGAAATCATTGCTTAGGTTAGGTTTTGTTTTTTGTGTTTTTGTTCATTATCTATGCTTAGACATGGAACATTAATTGAGCATGTGTATTATTGACTTTAATTGCATCCTTTCGTTTATTTAGAAATTTATTATGCTTTGGATATCATAATAATTCATTTGATGCAATGATCATTTATGTCAATTAAATCATCTTTGTTTTGATCAAAGTCAATTTCTCTCTCAAATGATCTCTTGGTTTAGTTTTTATCTTATTTGACAATTGAGTCGAGTATGAAATTGAGATCAATTTTTGGTTGAATACTTTATATTTTAAATAATTGATAGCCATTTGAGGGGGAGTTAATGAAAATTGTTATGCTCAAAAGATGTGGAAAGAGTTACATCCCAATGAGGAGTGTGAAAACTACCACCACATGGAGGAAAGAGCTACCACCTCGGTCGTCCGAGTACTGTGTGCAGCTACCACATGTATACCAAGCATGGTTATTCGAGTTGATTAAATAAAATGCTTTTTGGAATACTTGACTCTGTCAAATTCCAAGGTTGGTATAAGGTGGGGATTTTTATTGAAAGATGCTCAAAGAGCCACTCTTTACAATAATTTGACTAGATATATTATCTAACTTATCTGGGATTTCAAACATCTATTGATCTTGGTATTTCATTTTCTTTACCAAATTGATGATTTGATAAAGGCATTACTCATAAGATCGTGATAGATGTAATTGAACTTGTTCAACTTTAAGGGATTTAATTTTTATAAATTTCTGTTTCATTATTTGGATATTAATGATAGATTTAGCATAATCTATTTCTCTTGACATGAAACGATGATTTTTATTTAAAGTTGACATGCATAAGTGTCACGCCCCGGGGTCGAAACTACGGCCCGGGCTCGCTAACAGATCCGCCATCTGTACGGAAACTGTTGTACAGACGAAGCGTCTAACCTGCAAAAGATAGAACTACAGCTACACAGATATCAGAGCGGATAAGAAAGCTGTAATATAAAATCTCACTACTATAATGCTGAAAAAATAAATACAAGTCCATCTCCCCAGATACAAGGTAATACACATAGAAATCCACCTATACATCATCTACAACTCCAAAAGGGGAGATAACTAAAACTAGAAATGTAACAATACATAATCAAGCTCCCACAGTCCGGGAGGATACATCTACCTCACTCTAAAGACACAATGCTGGTAGGGAACTATCTCGCGACTCCCTGTCCTCGGTCCGTCAAGCCAGCTCGGGCAGGAATGGAAGAAAAGCCTCAGCAACCTGTCACCGACAGAGGGTGTGAGAACTACATCCTACAGTAGTTCTCAGTGGGTACCGTCTCCAAGAACCACGGTCTGCCCACTAAGTCTACTAGAGGCATAAGATAACAGAAAAAGACCGTGATAAGAATAAATAAGCTGGAAAGTATCTACAGCTATCATGCCTCTATCTACTATGCTCAAATGGGAAAAGAACAGCGATGATGGTATGCAACCACTCACTACCGACAACATGTCACCAGTACTATGCTCAAGGAAACACTACTATGACACAAGCCATGCCAACACTCTCTCAGTGTCACACAATCTCAATGACTGCCTCATAGGGTCCAGTCAAGCCTGCGCCGAACCTACTGCCGCACGTCCCGGAGGAACGGACTTACGTAGGGCGTCCCACACGGACTATCACAAGCGAACTCTAGTGTATCAACTAGTCGCATCAACGCAGCCTCGTCAGGCTCGGTATCATCACACACACACACACACACCCGGGTGGTAGCTCGAGGGGAGCGACCCCACCGAACTCAAGTATCTCATCTGTATCACTGTCTCATAGTCGGCTCCTGCAGGCTATAGTCCACGATCAAACAGATCGGTATCTCGATGCTAAAAGCACAACTTTGTCGGAGAACCCTCCACGACTCAACTCGCACACCGCTCGCTAAAAGGGAAAACTACTCAGCTGGGACCACCGTCACTCAATACGGCTCCCAAAAGACACCCCACTCATAGGCGAGAAGAACCGACTGACGCAGCAAAGGCCCGAGAATCCTGTTAGGCCGGTGCCTAGAACCCCAATCAAACAAGAACAGACTCTAGGCTCAGCCTATCGACGTTCTCGATCCTTTACCGTTCAGGGATTCGGCCCCTCTCGGTTAAAGTGGGAAGCCAACTCACACACCAAACTCAGGGGCTGGAGACGCTCAACAGCCAGAACCGCGAAGGGTCGCAAAACCCCGGGAGACTAGTACCTACGGCCCCAATCAAACAAGAACAGGCTATAGGCGTAGCCTCCCGTTGTTTTCGGCCCAAGAAAGAAATCAGCCCTTAGAACCCAGACCACTCGAATCATCTCGGGTGGATAAATTTATAAGAAACAGTGAAACTTATTACAGAAAACCATTTGATGTGAGAGAAATCTATCTTTTAATGATTTTTAGTCTTTTTAGGAAAACAATTTGCAAACGAGTTTTATGTCCAAACCTCGAAGAGCTAATGCCCTCGTCCTATCAAACAAGAACAGACTCAGGCGCCCCTGTGAGGCTTGGAAGAAAACATTGGCTGACTAAAATCATGCGTGCGTCCAAAAAAAGGTTCTGGGTTCAAGGTCCTGCTGCCACTAGTACACTACTGCCACTACTGCTGTAGTGACAACCACAACGAAGAACACAACGACTCGGGGCCACCGTCTACTCAAACGGCTCCCGCCCGAACTATACAACTAGCTCTATAAACCAGACTCCACTCGGCCCCCAGGCCCGAGTGTGACATACGTCCCACACTGCCCTGACCACTCGGCCCACTACTCGGGCGTAGAACTCTATGTCCAGAAAGATATGCAATGCGTGAGATGCCTAAAGCATAAAAGAACCTAGCCCAGATTAAGGTTCTCTATTGGTCTGGTTAAACACATGCAACATATGACAGGGGTGCTAGTCAAGGTTCCAATAATACACTTACTAGCATGCAAATCCTATCATAATAGAATTAGAAGGAAGTCCGTAGACTTGGAGAGAAAACCAACCCACCTCTGCTCGCCACCAATTGCTTGTGGACACTTGCAATTGGGCTCAGCGGGATTACCTTACCTCCACGGGGTCCGCACGCAAAAGAAGCATGGTGCCAGAATCAGCACGCAAATTGGAGCACGCCGTGACCAACCACAAGACCGCACGCTCCGCGGATGCCCCGAAGCCAGCCCGCGGCTCAACGCGGCGGAGAAACTCACAACCAGCCTCGACGGAAGCTAAAAACAGCACTGCAACTGCCAGGAAAGAAGAAATCACAAAATCAGTCAAACGGTCGAAAACCGAGCATCCGGCGGCGAAAAACAGCCTCTGTCGGCGAAAAACGGCGCCCGACGGCGAAAAACAGCGCGCGGCGGCGAAAAATGCTCTGTCGGCGAAAAACTGCGCCCGACGGCGAAAAACAGCGCGCGACGGCGAAAAATCGCAAAACTGCTCGCGAAAACAGCGGAAAACGGCCTGCGAAAACTTCTTGCGAAAAATAGCGAAAACCGCTTGCGAAACTGCTCGCGAAAACTGCGGAAAACGGCCTGCGAAAACTGCTTGCGAAAAACAGCGAAAACCGCACGCGAAACGCTCGCCAAGCCGCTGCTAGCAAAAGCAAAACAACCGCGCGGCGCCGCCGGCCGCACGGCTCCGGCAAGCCCGCCGCGCGGCGCCCTAGAGCGCCGCGCGCGCGGCCGCTCGGGGCCCTCGGCGCTGCGCGCGGCCCGCGCAGAGCCCGCGGCACTGCGCGCGGCCCGCAAGGGCCCGCGCGGTGCGCGCCATGCGCGCGGCCTTGCGGCACCGCGCGCGCCCCGCGCGCGGTCAGCAAGGCTGCGCGCGGCCCGCGCAGCGCCCGCGGCGCTGCGCACGGCCCGCGCAGCGCCCGCGGCACCGCGCGCAGCCCGCAAGGGCCCGCGCGGTGCGCGCCCTGCGCGCGGCCTTGCGGCACCGCGCGTGCCCCGCGCGCGGTCCGCAAGGCGGCGCGCGGCCCGCGCAGCGCCCGCGGTGCTGCGCGCGGCCCGCACAGGGCCCGCGGCACCGCGCGCAGCCCGCAAGGGCCCGCGCGGTGCGTGCCCTGCGCGAGGCCTGCGGCACCGCGCGCGCCTCGCGCGCGGTCCGCAGGGCCGCGAGCGCCCGCCGCGCGCGCTTGCGTGCGGCCTGCAGCGCCCGCACGGCGCTGCACCAGGGCGCCGCGCCCTGGTGCTGCCCGCGCACGCGGGTGGGCCGCAGGGTGCTGCCAGCCCTGCAGCACCCTGACGGCTGCTGCGCACGGCGCCCATGTGCGCCCGCGCAGCAGCCGCGCCGGCCGCTCGTGCCCCAATGCGCGCGCGCGCGGCCCCCACGGCGTGATCCCTCGCGCAAAAGAAAAGAAAAGAAAAGCAAAATAAATTTTCCAAAACCCCGAAAAATCCAATAAAGCCCCAAACACCGAAAACTGAAAATAGCTTACCTCGAGAACCTTCTTCATCTTTCTTTTCTTCCTTTCTTCTCTTTTTTTCTTCTTTCTCTTTTCCTTTCTTCTCTTTTTTCCTTCTTTCTCTTTTCCTTTCTTCTCTGCTATAGAGGGAGGTGGGGTTGGGGATGAAGGTGAGGTGGCAGTGGAGGGGGGGGGGGGGCTTTTATAAAGAAAAAAAGAAAAGAATGCTTTAATAAAACTAATTAACAACTTAATTAAGTTAGAGAGGAGCTTAATTTTAAAACCAAAATAAATCCACTTACGTCATTACACCACCCTCGACCTCACACTCACAGCCACCAAGCAAAAGACCCAAAAAGAAAACATACTAATTAATTAACTCATTAAAAATAATCCAAAAAGCCCAACTCCAACTCACTTTTTGCCTTCGGGCCCTCCGCCGCCGTCCGAAACCTCCCAAACTCCGCTGTAAATCGAAAGTACATGCGCTCACAGCTTTTTCTCTTCAAAAAGCTCATTCGTTGAGTCGGGGTGCTCAAATAAAAAACCAGCTCCGAAACTGTCAGTTCCGACTCACTTTTTGCCTCCGGATCCTCCGCGTCAGTCCGGGACCTCCCGAACTTCACTGTAATCTGATAATATACCTGTTCCAGTTGTTCCCGAATTTTCTGTACTCCACTGTGAGATCGGTAATTCCCAATCCAGTCCTCAATCGGCGCACAATGCCGGGAAAACCCCGAATCGAGCAGGGACTTCTGCGTTGGCTCGAATCAACCCGACATCAACAGTAAACATGACGCAACATGCCCGAGGCAAACTCTCTGCTCCACGTCATCATGTGCGGTCGGCGTGCCATCCGAAAACCCGGTACTCTACAATAAGTGCTTACAATCTTTTTCTGGATTTTCTAGAATTTTTCGGAATTTTTCTGAAGAAAAAGTTTGGAGCCGATCCGGACTGGATAATCCGATCCGGATCCCGAACGCAGGTGTTTCCTGCGGGTAGCCAGTCCGGACTGGATTCACGATCCGATCCGGACGGCGGCTAGGGTTTTATATAGAACAAAAGGGTTTTGATTTCTTTTTACTAGAATCTTTTGTTCTAAAGTCTCCAGAGCTTCTCTCTCTAGAAATCAACTGATTTGGAGCCTTTTCAACTCAGGTTCTTCGTTTCCAAGTAAGTTTTCTTGATCAAAAAACTCGGTTTTTCACAGTTTTCACTATTTTGCTCAAAACGTGTTGGAAATCTTGTAACATTTTCGTTTGAGATTGGTTTTTGGTCAAATTTCTTTTGAAATAAGAACTCTGGGTAGATTAGTTTTGATTATATGCTAGGTATTCTCTTGATTAACGGATTTTTAGGCTTCGATTTCTGAAAATTCGGTTTTAGGGTATATAATAGGAATTTTTGAAAATCATGAGATTGATCTATTTTTAAAATTCTTTTTGCAAAACTAACTTGATTCCTAGTCTCTCTACACGATAATGATTGTTTAGGTACAATTTTTCAAATTTTTGAAAATAAACAATTTTTCGTGTTCTTGAGTTGTTGCTCACGGGTTGCTCTTGACTAACGCACTAGCAGAGATGGTGATCACCTGGATAATGTTTCTACTTACTGCCATGGTTCACACGAGAGCAACTAACAAACTGAAAAGAGCAAAGAAAACTCAGCGGAAAGGTGAGTTTGTTTTTGTTAGTGACTCACAGACTGACTCTGACAAAGACAAGGTGAACTGGGACGAATTGGTGGATGATGAAACAATGCCTATTGAGTCGACGCAAAAGACCCCAGATTCACTAAAAGGAAAGACTCCTATGGATAAAGGTAAAGCACCAATGACATCATCTATCTCGATGAAAAGAAAAAGACTGGCTCGACGGTTTGGATGAGCACGAGGGTTTGAAATTAATGAACCAATAGCTCCGGATTCTCCACCCCGTGAGGAACAAGTGTTCATTAATGCGGATCGCCTAAGGGCGTTTGAGAATCGTGAATGCATTGGCGAGAGGCATGTTAATATTGGAGCTCTACGAGACCACTCCCCGGAGTTTGGAATTTTGATTGAACAAGCTAACCTTCTTCAAGTATGTCGATTCCCAAAAATGCTTGGATATTGTTTGCATCGCGTAAGGACTTTCTATACGAATGCACGACACCTTCGAGAAAATGAAAACGGTCCGATGGAGTTTTATACGAATATCCAAGGCACGAGATTTAAAATTACTTCACAATTGATTGGCGAGGTTTTGGGAATGCAAGCCAGCAAGACAAGAGTTAACTACTTGAAAGGAAAGAGTTTGACAAACACATTGTGGCAAACGGTTATAAAGGGAATATGTTTGGAGGGAACTCAATCAACGGAGAAATCTGTCAAGTCCAAAGAACTTCGTCTTGAGTACCGGTTCCTAAACTTCATCACATGTTACAATATCCTTCCAAATATGTAGACGAAAGTCTTGAGATGGGATCGAATGCTATTTTTGTATCTCTTAGGACATCCGTCAGAGACAATGGGATTAAATATTAACATTCCATACATTATTTGGAATAGAATGACAAGATATGTTGAGCATTCTCATCCCACGGAAAGAATCCCATTTCCATTGATTATAATGAGGATTTTAAAGAAATTTCAGGTTGATATTAGTTCAACAACTTATCATCACTGTTTGGGCATGATCGATGAGTCCACCATTGTTAAGTCCCTTCATAAGCTGCCTCATGTCACTCCGACTCCTCCATGCGGAACGAAACCCAGTGTCGGCAGTTCCGCATCACCATCACAACCAGCACCCGCACCAGCGGATGAAGCATCAGTCTCATCCATCTATAAAGAACAACAACGTTTATCCCTTGAGCAAGAACAGATTACGAAGGAACAGAAGAGAATTTCCGATGAGCTTGAAATCATTACGGCAGCTCAAATCACTTTGACGAAGAACGTCACGTCAATGAAAAAGTTAATGAAGAAAATGTTCTCGAAGATGGGCTGTACGAGCTCTGAGGACTCTGAGTTCGATGATTGATTCTTACTAATCATTTTTGTTGTGCAGGTTTCTCATTTTTTTTGGTTAGTTTAGTTCTCGAAGTTTTTGAACTTTTAACCTCTCATTATTTGTGTAAATTTTGGCAACTTTAGTGACAAAAAGGGGGAGAGAATATAAGAATAATTGGAACAATGGGTTTGAGAGAACTATGAAAGGTAAGTATCATGTTTGAGAGAACTATGAAAGGTAAGTATCAAAGCAACTTTTGGTTTTGTATTGTGATTGCATGCATGCTTCGACTAACTATTCGACTAACTATTTGAGCATGTATTATTACTAACAAGTTGTTTGATTACTAACAAGTTCTGTGACATTTGGATTTTATTGCTTAGAAGATATGTCTATTTCTGATTATGAAATCTTAATACATATCTGAGTTCATAAATGTCATAGTGAGTATAAACTCTATCTCTGTTTGGTTTTGAATGATAAATATTCTTGAGGTATCTAACGAGCTCTTTTGTCAAGAATGATTTCTTTTTGCAGAGAGTACAGATGTCTAAGTCTAGAGTCTGTTTTAGGAGTTTATCTCATGTATTTATCTCCTGGTTCTCAAATGTAAATTTTTGTTGTATGGTGATAGCAACAAAAATATCTTTTTGAATTTTCTTGAGTGGATTCTCTGTTTTGTCACGAAACTGCCAAAGGGGGAGATTGTTAAGGAATTTGTTTTGGCGTATTTCGTGAAAGTGTTAAGTCTTGAAGATTGAAGATAAAGAAGTTTGGATCATATACCTCAATCTCAAGAAAGAAGAATTCAAAAGGATCAGGTACGTTTAACTAATTAATTTTGATGATCCGAATACTTCTTATAGTGTAGAAACACTTGGATGAATTTTTAATTGCATAAAAATCAAAAAACTAGACATACTACATGTTCAGGATCCGGATCGGGCACTACAGTCCGGACCCCGAACGTAGGGTAGTTCATGCGCAATTCCAGTCCGGACCGTGGTATTTCAGTCCGGACCCCGAACGTTAATTCTGATGGAATTGCTTGGTCAGTTCGGACCGTGGTATTTCAGTCCGGACCCCGAACGTTAATTCTGAAGGAATTGCATGAACAGTCCGGACCGTGGTATTTCAGTCCGGACCCCGAACGTATGTTTTTCTGAAAATTGTCTGTTTAAGCCACGTCAGTCCGGACCGCCAATTCCAGTGCGGACCGTCGTCCTGCAAAATTCCAGATTAGGTCGGTTTTTGATTCTTATCCTCTTCCAACGGTTTCTAACCTATGAATAAACCCTACGATTTAGTTTTCCGTAGGAATCCGTGGTAATCAAAGAAAAACCTAAATACGGTCAAAAGAGAGAGATCCACATATAGAGAAGAAAGGAAATAACAAGATTACATCTATGTTTCTTCATCTATATTAATTAATTTGATTCTAGGTTTTCATACTCAGATTTTGAGTAGAATCAAATTAATGAATACTTAGATGGTATTTCCGATCTATCTTTGATCTAAGTATTCGGCGGATCATCACCACCCAAAAACAATGATTTTCCCAAAATCGGCGCGTGGACTCGCGTGGCCTTGTGGATTCAAGGTGCTACCGCTCTCGTGGATTCGGAGCGAGGTACGTTCGTGGATTCGAGACGTGCTACTGGGTGAAGACCGTGGATTCGGTTGGACGTCGTGGATTCGACGTTTGACGCCGTGGATTCGGCGTTGGACGCTAATCGTGGATTCGAGGAGCGTTGCGGAGCGAGCGGAGAAGATCTACTAGGAGCGTATTG
The DNA here is from genome assembly GCA_029204045.2 of Tillandsia leiboldiana. NCBI lineage: Eukaryota > Viridiplantae > Streptophyta > Magnoliopsida > Poales > Bromeliaceae > Tillandsia > Tillandsia leiboldiana. The sequence continues at coordinate 41,062,532 of CM055067.1, read as the reverse complement.
AAAAAGGTCGAGTCGTCTGTGAGTACGGTATATCACCTTTGTACGTGTTATAATTCTAGTGGATTTCGCCGTGTTATCGGTCCCGTGGTTTTTTACTCCGGTTTTGGAGTTTTCCACGTAAAAATCTTGCGTGTTATTTTTTCATTTCCGCATTGGGTTTTATATCGCAACGATTTTTTAGTGTTTATTGTTTACACCTATTCACCCCCCCTCTAGGTGGTTTTTCCCCTATTTAGATCCATATCTTAACATAACCCAACAGCATCACCACCGTGCATCAACGGCGTGGCACTAGGTCAAATAGACCCCTCGATCCATCAGATCCTACGCCTGCGCCGTCAGCTCTCTAACTGCTCCACTGGCGATATCCAATGAGGTGTTGTCGAGGGTGGCGCGGTTCCCCGAACCACGTCAACCGCAATCTCTATCTCCCTAACCGGCGGCATCATCAACAGCTCAGGTGAAATCACACCCGGGATGTCGTGGGCAACAGGGATATCCTTGAGTCCCGGTGTCGCCGTAAGCACCTCTCACACTGTCGCTATAACCCATGTGCTCTAACAATCTCAACAACCAAGCCTCCTCTCGTCTGCCTCGCAGAAGGTCAAAGTCCTCTCTTTCCGCAGTCAAACATCCTGTGGCACTGTGCCAACCAATCCCAAGCGCTGGGTCAAAACACCGAACTGCCACAATTACCAATAAGTCTGCTGGTATAACTTGCGGCCACAACTGCATTGGACATGATCCATAAGCCTCCTCCACATGCACAACACCAACAGGAACCTGTACCTCTAGTGCATGTGCTAATGACTCTACCTCTAGTCCATGCAGGAATGCAACATGCTCTAACTCCGACTGCTGTGATGAAATCACACCTGCGACAACTCGATCCACTACCGTGGCACCCTCCAACCGGGCGGCACAGACTCATCCGCTCGATGCAAGTGGTCGTCGCTTAGTCTGCCTGAAAATCAAGACTATCCACATAGGGAGCACGACCTCTGTCTCTGCTCACACAGAGGTGACAAATGCGGTCCTCCGCAATAACCAATCCATGCTACCGCCGCGCCACTCTGATGAAGATGCTGATGCTGCCATCGGGGTCCACCCGATCTCAGGCGTCACAGGAATCCGCTATCCTGGAAAAAGAAATCAGAAATGCCTCTGCCGGCCGATCTGTCCTCCATCACTCGGCGCCAAGCGCCTAAATCCAGAACTCACCTCTAGCGGCAGATCTCTATCCAAAGGAACTGCAGCGCCATGCTCCAAACACAACGCCTACACCATCGAGGCGTCAAAATCAATAACTAAGGGACTGAAAAAAAAAAAAAAAAAAAAAAATAGAAAGGTATCCTGGCGCAATCCACTCCCAAACACACATATCCTATGCGCCTCGTCCCTCGAAACCTGGAGCGCGTAATTCAACAGCTGCATAAACTCTCTAGCACAGGGAGGCTCTCAATTGATCACTCCATCACCACCAACCACGACTCTGCCTCCAATAGCTCCAAGCTCATTCCTATGAATCGGGGTGGTTTATCTACCAAATCTGGCTCAATAGATCGATCATGTTCCCTCAGCTCACCAGCTGTCAACTATCCACCCTGCCTCGGTGCCTCGGCACTAAACATTGGCACGGAGGGGGCTACTCAGTGCTCCGACAATTGTGTCACCAAGACCAGTTGCTCACTCAGTCGCTGATATGCCTCTAACAATCCTTTCATCTAGGTCCAGAGCTCTCTGACCTCAATCATGGTATCCGGTCCAAAACCAACCGCTCAAGCTCAACTGCTGTGACAGGATGCACACGGGTCAAAACCCAGCGTCGGGGAGACACAGCTCACCACGACAAAACCACAAAACAGCACACAACAACGCTCGACCCAATCCAGCGAAAATCTAAAGCATGTCACCCGTTCCACAGCATTATGTTGTCTGCAGCCAACATAATCACTTAGGAGAATAAACATGCCAATCACTCATCCCGTCCCCTGGGAGAGGTATAAAACTCAATCAGGACTCTCGCTATAAATCACGACTCTCACGAAGTCATCCAAGGGTCAAACCATAATGTAGAATACCGGGACTTTGGATGGCGCGGCGACCTCGCATGATGGCGTGAGGGGGGAGAATTTGCCTTGGATGTGTCCCATATTTGTTTACTGATGAGTTCGGATTGATTTGGATCTATGCGGAAGTCTCAGCTTGATTCGAAATTTTTCCAGGCCTTGTGCGCGATAGGAGACTGGTATGGGAAGCACCGACTCCTCTATGGGTTACAGAAAAATTGGAAAACACTTGGAGCAGGTGTATATTATGTTTATAGCGAAGTTTGGGAGGTTCCAGACTGACGCGAAGGACCCGAGGGCAAAAAGTGAGTTGGAACGGGCAGTTTTGGAGCCGATTTTTGGATTGAGCACACGGACTCCACGGTTGAGCTTCTTGAGGAGAAAAAGCCTTACGCATGTGTATTTTCAGATTACAGCGGAGTTCGGGAGGTTCCGAACTGCGGCGGAAGGCCCGAAGACAAAAAGTGAGTTATTGTGGCACTTTGGGATATTTTATTCTTTAATTAATTAAGTGTAGGCATAATTGGGTAGTGCTTTTATATGTGTGTGTATGTGCTGTTGAGGTGGAGTTAGCAGAGAGGAGTTGGTGGTGTGAGCTTAATTAAACCCCCCTTAATTAAGCTTCCTAGTGCTTTATAAAAAGCTCTCCTCTCCACCTCCTTCTGGAGGAAAAAGAAGAAAAGGAGAAAGAGAAGAAGGGGGTTTGGCTCTTGGCTTGGAGTGAAGCAGAGGAAGAAGAAGAAGGGTTTGAAGGTTGGGTTTCTTGAGCTTTTCTTCCCTGAGCGAGGGCGTGGAGCCGAGCAAGGTCGGCGAGCCTCGCCGAGGTAGGTATTATTTTTATTTTGCTTCTTGAGAGCTGGGGATTTTGGATTTTTATTTTCCCTTTCTTCTCCTGTTGTTGTGGCCTTGCGGACTGGCGGTCCGGGGTGGCGGCGCTGCGCGTTGCCGCGCTCGTGCTTTTCGGCGGCGCGAGGCTGTCGGGGGGCTGCCGCTGCGTGGGCGCGAATGAGCGCCGCGCGCAGCATGCGCCCTGCTGCCGTGTTGTGCAGCAGGGCACTGGTCGGCCCTAGGGGTGAGGCATGGGGCCGCGCGGCCCTGCAGGCCGCGCGCTGGGCGCCCGGCACTGCAGGGGTGCCGCGCGGGCGGCGGGCGGCCCTGCAGGCCGCGCGCTGGGCGCGCGGCACTGCGGGGGTGCCGCACGGGCGGCCCCTGTGCCGCGCGGCCCTGCAGGTCGCGCACTGGGCGCGCGGCACTGCGAGGGTACCGCGCGGGCGGCCCCTATGCCGCGCGGCCCTGCAGGCCGCGCGCTGGGCGCGCGACACTGCAGGGGTGCCGCGCGGGCGGGCCTTTGGCCCCCGCGGTCCTGCAGGCCGCGCGCTAGGCGCGCGGCACTGCAGGGGGCCGCGCGGCGGCCCTTTGGTCCCCGCGGCCCTGCAGGCCGCGCGCTAGACGCGCGGCACTGCAGGGGGCCGCACAGCGGCCCTTTGGGCCCCCGGCCCTGCAGGCCGCGCGCTGGGCGCGCGGCGCTGCAGAGGGCCGCGCGGGCGGCCCTTTGGGGCCCCGCGACCCTGCAGGCCGCGCGCTAGGCGTGCGGCACTGCAGGGGGCCGCACGGGAGCCCTTTGGGCCCCCGGCCCTGCAGGCCGCGCGCTAGGCGCGCGGCACTGCAGGGCACCGCGCGGGTGCCCTTGTGTGCCGCGCGGGCGGCCTTCGTGCTGCGCGGTTGGGTTTTTGGAGCCGTGCAGCTGTGCCTCTTTTTCCGCGCAGGCTGAGGCTCGGCGACGCGCTGCGGCGTGTGCGCGATGGGTTTTCCGCGCAGCGCGCGCGCCGTGTTTTCGTCGCCAGTTGGGTTTTCCGCGCAACTCGCGGCGTTTTAGTCGCCGGATGGGTTTCTTTTGCCTTTGGGAGCGCGGTTTTCAACCGCGGGTTTTCTGATCCCGGTTCCTCTTCTTATCTCGCAGTTGTGGCATAGTGTTGGCTTCCTACGTGGCCGGTGGCGCGTGTTTTGCCGCGTGGAGCTGCGGGATCGCTTCGGGACCTCCGTTTGGCGCACAGTTTCGCGGATTTATCCTAGGTGGGTTGGTTTTCTTCCAAATCATAGTTTGCTCATAATGCTTCCTTATGCAAAGGTATGGTGACCTCTTTTGGCCATTATTGTTTTATCCGGAGACTGTCGGACAGTCGTGATAGTTTTGGAGGAAACCGGGCTTGTTTTGGTGCACCCTTTTGTTAGTGGGCACTGTTAACGCTCCCGGGCCACTTTTATAAACTGAGAGAACCCTTTCATGCAAGAACTGGTCCTGAACGTATGTTTTAGAAGTTGATACATCTAGCCTTGTAGAGGGTTTGGGATTTCTTGCGGGTTTATCAGATTTTAGTCGAGGGATGTTGTTCCGACTTGGACACGAGTGCGAGGGGTGTCTTTTGAGCATTTGAGTTGTTCCGACCTAGTGGATCGTAGACTTTAGCCTGCTTATACTACTTGTTGAGATATAGGAGACATGTTTGATACCCGGTGGGGTCGCTCCCCTCGGGTCACGCTCCGGAGGCGTAGTTGTGATGATATCACTGGCCGAGTTACCAGATGGATGCATATCACTGGCCGAGTTACCAGAGGGATACATACCACTGGCCGAGTTACCAGATGGATGCAAATCACTGGCCGAGTTACCAGGTGGATATATATCACTGGCCGAGCTACCAGGGGGATACATACCACTGGCCGTGTTACCAGATGGATGCATATCTGTAAGACCCGGCTTTTCCTTAACCCTTCTGGTCACCCTCTTCTTGTAATGCCTGACCGGGGGCCTCATTTTTGGCATTTTTCCGGACAGACCGTCGGGGCCCGCAAATAATTTTAGGCGGTAGAGCTCGCGGAACGGAGCGCGTGGGCGCGATCGGTTTATTTTTCCGACTCCCGGTCTGACCAGAATTAATTCTCGAATTTGGGGTCCCCCTTAGACGCCTCGGGATCCGTGTTGGCAGCCGCACACCTTTTAAGGTAAACCCTAATTCTCTTAGTATATATATGTAGCCGTGAGGGAAAGAGGATTAGGGTTCCTCTTATTTTTTCTTTTGGTGGCCGCCTCTTTTCTTTTTCTTCCTCCCTCGTAGCCGCCGGCAAAGAGAAACCAAGCACACCGCAAGGGTGGACCGGTGGAGGCAAGCGGACGATCCCTCTCTTCCTCCTCTTTCGCACATCAAGGTGAGTCGGACGCGTTTCGTTCGGGGGAATCTCCCTCTTTCTTTCTTTTGTTGGTCACGAGGAGGGAGGAGGCCCGGCGCCGTCGCGCACCGCGGGCCGCGCGCCCGCGCGGCGCTCGGCCGCGCGGGGCCGCCCGCAGGAGGGGCGCCCGCGCGGGCTGGTGCCGCGCGGGGCCGCCCCGCACCGCGGGCCACGCGCCCGCGCGGCGCACGGCCGCGCGGGGCCGCCCCGCACCGAGGGCCGCGCGCCCGCGCGGCGCTCGGCCGCGCGGGGGCCGCCCGCAGGAGGGGGCGCCCGCGCGGGCTGGTGCCGCGCGGGGCCGCCCCGCACCGCGGGCCGCGCGCCCGCGCGGCGCTCGGCCGCGCGGGGGCCGCCCGCAGGAGGGGGCGCCCGCGCGGGCTGGTGCCGCGCGGGGCCGCCCCGCACCGCGGGCCGCGCGCCCGCGCGGCGCTCGGCCGCGCGGGGCCGCCGCAGGAGGGGGGCGCCCGCGCGGGCTGGTGCCGCGCGGGGCCGCCCCGCACCGCGGGCCGCGCGCCCGCGCGGCGCTCGGCCGCGCGGGGCCGCCCGCAGGAGGGGCGCCCGCGCGGGCTGGTGCCGCGCGGGGCCGCCCCGCACCGCGGGCAGCGCACCCGCGCGGCACTCGCCCGCGCGGGGCCGCCCGCAGGAGGGGCGCCCGCGCGGGCTGGTGCCGCGCGGGGTCGCCCCGCACCGCGGGCAGCGCGCCCACGCGGCGCTCGGCCGCACGGGGCCGCCCGCAGGAGGGGCGCCGCGCGGGCTGGTGCCGCGCGGGGTCGCCCCGCACCGCGGGCAGCGCGCCCGCGCGGCGCTCGGCCGCGCGGGGCCGCCCGCAGGAGGGGCGCCCGCGCGGGCTGGTGCCGCGCGGGGTCGCCCCGCACCGCGGGCCGCGCGCCCGCGCGGCGCTCGGCCGCGCGGGGCCGCCCGCAGGAGGGGCGCCGCGCGGGCTGGTGCCGCGCGGGGCTGCGCCCTGGCAGGGTGTTCGTCGCACGGGCCGGTGCCGTGCGAAGAACTCCGCCGCACGCTGTAGGGAGTCGTTGTAAGTTTCGGACTTCTAAGTCTCGATTTGCCTATGTTCCTTCAGGAGTGCGGGACGCTGTGGGCGACTGGAGCACAGACGCGGACTGGACGAACGCAGGACGACGCACACAAGGTGGGTACGTTCCCGGGGGTTTCGGGAATGGGGTTTAACTGTTAGAAATAGCATGTTGGGGCAAGGTGGAATTGTCAGTCTCCTTCTGTTTATGCACTAACCCTGTTATGTTATGTTATGATACTCAATGTCAATCTGAGGCTCAAATTTGCTACACCTACACCCGCGGTTTGGCCACCGCAAGGGTGTGCTTTTCCGAAAAAGTGGTACGTTGACCCGTGTACCCCACGCGGAGGTGGCGTTAGGAATGGGGGCCCCCATGGGTGGGGGGTGTGAGCGGTGACGTCGAGGCAGGTGCTCGGCGGCCGAGGCAGGTGCTCGGCGGTGGGCATCGGGGAAGGTGCCCGATGTTGCTTTGTGAGGCAGGTGCTCGGCGGTGGGCATCGGGGAAGGTGCCCGATGTCGTAATGATACAGGGTGTGGTTAAGGTGGAAGGTGCATGGGAGGGATAGTTGCTCCGGTGTTTGTGGTTTGCCTTATCTTTGTTTACTACGCTTATCATGCTATTTCTAGTCACTGACTTCCCACTTCGTGACAGGTTCGTCCAGGGGCGAGTGCTAGGGCGCCGGTGAGGACGTTAGGGTGCTGATCTGATTTATGGGTGACTTCAGATACAGTGACTCTTCTTTCCCTTTTCTTTTATTATTCATGGTAGCTAGTTGTGGATTGCGACACCCCCGTGGGGTCGAAGTGGATGTTGCCCTTTTCTTTCCTTTCTTTTTGAATAATTGAATGAATACTACGTTCTCTCTTACTTGGCCGTTTTGAACGATGAAAAACAAAGAAAACCGTTTGCGAAAACTATTTTTAAAACGTGGGTGTCGTGTGGGCACCAAGCTTTATAAACCTTGTGGGATTTATGTGTTTACGAACTGTTTTCACGAACGAGGGCATCGTGTGGATGCCGCTTTCAAAACCTTGTGATTATTTATCCTTTCAAAACACCGGCCTCTATGCTCTAAGTGAATGCTAGAATGTCACGTGAATTGTTTGGTTGTATGTGTACGAGACCCCAACTGATGTGGTTAGAGATTGTATGTACTACGCCTTGTGAGACACTTTGTAGTTGAGACGCCGTGCATATACAAAGGGGCCTCTGCTCATTTGCAGAGCGAATTTGTGTATGCGGCGGGTCTGTGCACGCGCCGGGGAGTAATGTTTTACAAAAAAAAATATATGGCTGAATCAGGGGCATCGGTGGCTCCTCTTCCACGCGATTCGAACCCCCGGGGCGTGACAGATTAAGATGGTATCAGAGAGGTAAACTTTAACCACAACAGTCGGGGCCTAACATCCACGGGCGCAATACTCTGGCTACTGAGTAATAAAGTGAACACGGGATAAATAAAACGCGAGTGCTCGTTGGGGGAAAAAGGGGGGAGGGAATTAGTGTTCTTTTCTTTTCTCCCTCTAGTGCCAGCACTAGTGGCGTGCCGTCTTATTTAAACTAGGAGTAACTGGTTCGTGCAAATGTTCAGATCATGGCCAGGACTAGATCCACAGCCGAGGACACGGGGGCGGACGCAGCGGAAGCGATGACTGCGGAGAATCAGCTCCTAAGGCAGCAGCTACAAGAGATGGCGGAACAGTTGGCAGCCCTGAACGACCGCGTGCGCCAACTGACGCAGCAACAGCAGGCCGCTGCGACGGCAGAGGTTGCCCCGGGCCCTCTCCCGGGGCCAGCTGCACCGGTGATGGAGACCGAAGGAGGGGCTGCCCCCACCCGGGCCTCGGCCCCAGAGGTGGCCCCTTCGACGGCAACGGCAGGGCCGGCGGCGACACCAATCGTCGGAATTGCTCCGAGTGTGACGGTAGTGTTACCCACTCCCGCCGCGACCGCCAACGTCGCGAAGGAGGGGGCGAACCTACCAAACGAGCGAGACCGTGTGCGCGCCAACCTGGCCGACTTCAAGAAATACGATCCGCCAACGTTCGAGGGGGACACGACGGACCCCTGGGTTGAGGAGAAATGGGTGGATACGATGGAGAAATTATTCGAGGACCTATTGATGGAAGACCATGAGCGGGTCCCCCTGGCCGCCCACTTGCTCGAGGGGAACGCCCGCATTTGGTGGAAGACCGTACGCCCCGACTCTGCGTCGGGCGCTACCCTTCCGTCATGGACTACCTTTAAACAGCAGCTATTCGGGGCGTTCTTTACCAACAGCGTGAAGAAACAACTGGAGGACGACCTAAACCACATCAGGCAGGGAACCAAAACAGTAATGGAGTACCAGAGGGAGTTCGTGAGACTGGCGAACTGTGTCCCGTTCGTCATTCGGGACGAATCCCATAAGGCACAACTGTTTGTGGATGGATTGAGGACTGACATTTTCCAAGTGGTGGACGCGGCGGATCTGCATACCTTTCAGAAGGTGGTCGACCGAGCCACCATCGTGGAGCGAGGCTTTGCCGTCACGCGCGCCCGAAGGGAAGGCTCCCACCAGCAAGACGACAGGAAGCGGACCCAGACGGCTTCAGGGGGAGGGGGCTCCTCTAGCGGGAATCGGCCCCCTAAGCGGTGGAGGCCCCAGCAAAGGACCAGGGGAGCGCCGGGAGAGGGACAACGCCCGGAGGACCGCTCATGCGTGATCTGCGGCGGGGCGCACCGAGTGATGGATTGCTCCAAGAGACAGGACCATTGTTTCCGATGTGGCAAGCAGGGACACTTCCGTTTCAACTGTCCCCTGAACCAAGGCACCACATCTTCAGCAGCCTCCGTGCCTTCACCCCAGCACGCAGGGCGGGGGAAAGCGCCAATGACGTCAGCCCCCAGACCGCCAGCACCCCGATCTGTAGGGGAAAAGCCACCGCCTTCGGGAGGCCGCGTCTATTCGATGGGTCAGCAGGAGACGCACCCGTCTGAGCACGTCGTCGCAGGTATCACTCTTGCTTCTGTTTATCGCGCTAGAACCCTTTTTGACACCGGAGCGACCCTCTCGTTTATGTCCCGAGACTTCGCACTGACCCATGATTTTGAGTTGAGACCCTTACCCAGTTTGATGACCGTACACACCGCGGGGGGATCCTTGGAGGCACGCAACATGGTGCCTTCCTGCCCTATATGGATGGGAAGGCTTCCGTGCCCCTGGGATCTGGTAGTCATTCCATTGAAAGAGTATGATGTAGTGCTCGGAATGGATTGGCTCACGTGGTACCTTGCGGTCATAGACTGCGAGAAGCGCGAGGTACGACTGATGTACCCCGATTTTCCGGAGAACGTGTACTTGGCTTGCAAGAGCGTTTCCTTTCTTCCATGATTCCTGCATCCCGAGCCAGGAAGCTGGTAGAGGGGCGGGTGTATGGCCTACTTGGTGTCGGTGGCCCTGGCCGCCGGATCCTCCACGGCACTCCCCGACATCCCTGTGGTGAGGGACTTCCCAGATGTTTTTCCGGCCGAACTACCTGGATTACCCCCCGAGCGAGAAGTTGTCTTTCCCATTGAGCTTCCACCCGGCACTCGACCAATCACGAAGGCCCCCTACAGGATGGCCTTCGCGGAGCTGAAGGAACTTAAGGCGCAGCTAGAGGACCTTCTGGACAAGGGGTTTATCCGACCGAGTGTGTCCCCTCGGGGCGCACCTGTACTCTTTGTACGAAAGAAAGACGGGAGCTTGCGGTTGTGCATCGACTACCGGGAAATCAACAAAGTCACAGTGAAAAACAAGTACCCCTTACCTAGGATTGATGACCTCTTTGACCAGCTGCGGGGTGCAACTGTCTTTCAAAAATCGACCTGCAGTCGGGCTACCACCAGCTCAGAGTTCGAGACGAGGATATTCCGAAGACGGCATTCCGGACTCGGTATGGCCATTACGAGTTCACAGTAATGCCGTTCGGGCTTACCAATGCCCCAGCGGTGTTCATGGACATGATGAACCGAGTTTTCAGACCCTTCCTGGATCAGTTCGTTGTGGTCTTCATCGACGACATCCTGATTTACTCCACCACCGATGAGAAGCACGAGGAGCACCTTCGAATTGTTCTACAGACCCTTAGGGAGCAAGAGCTGTTCGCAAAACTTAAGAAATGCGAATTCTGGCTTCGCGAAGTGGGGTTTCTAGGGCATATCATTTCAGCAGCAGGAGTCGCAGTGGATCCCAAGAAGGTGGAGTCGGTGACCGACTGGCCCAGCCGACCACAGTGACAGAGGTGCGCAGCTTCTTGGGCCTTGCGGGATACTACAGACGTTTCGTGGAGGGTTTCTCGAAGATTGCGACCCCTCTGAACCGCCTAACCCGGAAAGGAGTAAAGTTCATATGGACGGTCCAATGCCAAGAGAGCTTTGAAGAACTTAAGAAACGGTTAACAAGAGCGCCTGTGCTTGCCTTACCAACCCCTGGAGAAGACTACGAAGTCTACTGCGATGCATCGCGAATAGGACTGGGAGGAGTACTAATGCAGCAAGGAAGAGTCATTGCCTATGCTTCAAGACAACTCAAGGATTACGAACAGAACTACCCGATCCATGACTTGGAGCTTGCCGCAGTGGTCTTCGTTCTGAAACTGTGGAGGCACTACCTCTACGGTGTGCATTGCAACGTGTTCTCGGACCACCAAAGCCTTAAGTACCTTTTCACCCAGAAGGAGCTTAACCTACGGCAGAGGAGGTGGTTGGAGCTACTGAAGGACTACGACTTAACCATCCAGTACCACCCGGGGAAAGCAAATGTGGTAGCCGACGCTCTAAGCCGAAAGGGACAAGCAGAAGGAACTTCGGCGGGCGCGATCACGCAGCAGAACGACTTGATCGCGGAATTTTCACGATTGAGGTTGGAAGTGGTACCAGCAGGGACGGTTGAGCGACTGTTGACCCTAACAGTCGCGCCGACCCTATTGGAGAGGATTCGGGAAGGCCAAGGTGCGGATCCGCAGCTACAGCTGGAACGAGATAGGATTTCACCGGAGCAAGAGGAGACTTTGCAGTGGGAACGGACGGCACCCTTCGGTTCCGAGGGCGGATCTGCGTGCCCGATCTGCCGGATCTAAGAAAGAAATCCTGAATGAAGCACATTGCGCCCCTACGGGCGCACCCTGGAGGCACCAAGATGTACCGGGATATCCGACAGACCTTCTGGTGGCCAAGATTGAAGGGAGATGTGACGCTGTTCGTGGCTCACTGTTTGATTTGCCAACAGGTGAAAGCCGAGCATCAGCGGCCGGCGGGGAAATTGCAACCCTCTACCCGTGCCCGAATGGAAGTGGGAGCAAGTCACAATGGACTTCGTCACCGGATTCCCCCGTTCGCAATAGGGACACGACGCTATCTGGGTTGTCGTGGATCGGCTAACGAAGTCAGCTCACTTCCTACCCATCCACACGACCTGGACACGTGACCGGCTGGCACAGGTCTACCTCAGCGAGATTGTAAGGCTGCACGGGGTGCCAACGACGATCACCTCGGACAGGGACACGAGGTTCGTTTCGAACTTTTGGAAGAGTCTACAACGAGCCCTGGGGACCAAGTTACACTTCAGCTCAGCCTTTCACCCCCAGACGGACGGGCAATCCGAGCGGTGTGATCCAGATACTCGAGGACATGCTTCGGGCGTGCGTGCTGGATTTGGGAGACGGATGGTCGCGCTACCTAACCCCTTGCAGAGTTCGCTTATAACAACAGCTACCAAGCGAGCATTAAGATGGCGCCGTACGAAGCGTTGTACGGCAGACGCTGTAGATCCCCGATCTGCTGGGACGATCTTGGTGGAGAGAAAAGTGTTTTGGGGGCCGGACCTAGTGGCCGAGATAGAGGAAAGGGTGCGCCTCATCAGGCGACGTTTGGCGACCGCCCCAGAGCCGGCAAAAGAGTTACGCGGACCAGAAGAGACGTGCGCGACTTGGAATTCCAGGTTGGACGAGAGACGTGTTATTGCGGGTGTCGCCGTCGTAAGGGGGGTGAAGCGGTTTGGGTTGCGGGGAAAGCTGGAGTCCGCGGTACATAGGGCGGGTCGGTTGTGATTCTGGGCGCATCGGCCGGTAAGCCTACCGCCTCGCTACCTACCGCCGAACCTTGACGCGTTCATGATGTGTTCAGGATCCGGCTTCGGAAATACCTCTCCCGGACCCATCGAGAGGCTTGACGCCTCCGCGATTTTGAATCAGGAGGATCTAAGGTTCGCGGATAGTCAAGTACCAGTGCGGCTCGCCGGGGTGGACAAAAAAGCGCGCGTCGGACGATTCCTACGGTAAAGGTGCTTTGGAGCAATCAAGAGAGCGTGAGGCAATTGGAACCCGAGTCAAGATGAGGGAGTGCT
>CM055067.1:40981552-41049734 GCA_029204045.2 Tillandsia leiboldiana | reverse complement strand
TCACTGGCCGAGCTACACGGGGGATACATCCACTGGTCGAGTTACCAGATGGATGCAAATCACTGGGCCGAGTGACACAGGTGGACTATATTCACTGGCCGAGATGACCAGGGGAGACTAATACCACTGTCCGAGTTACCAGATGGATGCATATCACTGGCCGAGTTACCAGGTGGATACATATCACTGGCCGAGTTACCAGGGGGATACATACCACTGGCCGAGTTACCAGATGGATGCAAATCACTGGCCGAGTTACCAGGTGGATATATATCACTGGCCGAGCTACCAGGGGGATACATACCACTGGCCGTGTTACCAGATGGAGCATATCTGTAAGACCCGGCTTTTCCTTAACCCTTCTGGTCACCCTCTTCTTGTAATGCCTGACCGGGGGCCTCATTTTTTGGCATTTTTCCGGACAGACCGTCGGGGCCGCAAATAATTTTAGGCGGTAGAGCTCGCGGAACGGAGCGCGTGGGCGCGATCGGTTTATTTTTTCCGACTCCCGGTCTGACCAGAATTAATTCTCGAATTTGGGGTCCCCCTTAGACGCCTCGGGATCCGTGTTGGCAGCCGCACACCTTTTAAGGTAAACCCCTAATTCTCTTTAGTATATATATGTAGCCGTGAGGGAAAGAGGATTAGGGTTCCTCTTATTTTTTCTTTTGGTGGCCGCCTCTTTTCTTTTTCTTCCTCCCTCGTAGCCGCCGGCAAGAGAAACCAAGCACACCGCAAGGGTGGACCGGTGGAGGCAAGCGGACGATCCCTCTCTTCCTCCTCTTTCGCACATCAGGTGAGTCGGACGCGTTTCGTTCGGGGAATCTCCCTCTTTCTTTCTTTTGTTGGTCACGAGGAGGGAGGAGGCCCGGCGCCGTCGCGCACCGCGGGCCGCGCGCCCCGCGCGGCGCTCGGCCGCGCGGGGCCGCCCGCAGGAGGGGCGCCCGCGCGGGCTGGTGCCGCGCGGGGCCGCCCCGCACCGCGGGCCACGCGCCCGCGCGGCGCACGGCCGCGCGGGGCCGCCCCGCACCGAGGGGCCGCGCGCCCGCGCGGCGCTCGGCCGCGCGGGGGCCGCCCGCAGGAGGGGGCGCCCGCGCGGGCTGGTGCCGCGCGGGGCCGCCCCGCACCGCGGGCCGCGCGCCCCGCGCGGCGCTCGGCCGCGCGGGGGCCGCCCGCAGGAGGGGGCGCCCGCGCGGGCTGGTGCCGCGCGGGGCCGCCCCGCACCGCGGGCCGCGCGCCCGCGCGGCGCTCGGCCGCGCGGGGCCGCCGCAGGAGGGGGGCGCCCGCGCGGGCTGGTGCCGCGCGGGGCCGCCCCGCACCGCGGGCCGCGCGCCCGCGCGGCGCTCGGCCGCGCGGGGCCGCCCGCAGGAGGGGCGCCCCGCGCGGGCTGGTGCCGCGCGGGGCCGCCCGCACCGCGGGCAGCGCACCCGCGCGGCACTCGCCCGCGCGGGGGCCGCCCGCAGGAGGGGCGCCCGCGCGGGCTGGTGCCGCGCGGGGTCGCCCCGCACCGCGGGCAGCGCGCCCACGCGGCGCTCGGCCGCACGGGGCCGCCCGCAGGAGGGGCGCCGCGCGGGCTGGTGCCGCGCGGGGTCGCCCCGCACCGCGGGCAGCGCGCCCGCGCGGCGCTCGGCCGCGCGGGGCCGCCCGCAGGAGGGGCGCCGCGCGGGCTGGTGCCGCCGCGGGGTCGCCCCGCACCGCGGGCCGCGCGCCCGCGCGGCGCTCGGCCGCGCGGGGCCGCCCGCAGGAGGGGCGCCGCGCGGGCTGGTGCCGCGCGGGGCTGCGCCCTGGCAGGGTGTTCGTCGCACGGGCCGGTGCCGTGCGAAGAACTCCGCCGCACGCTGTAGGGAGTCGTTGTAAGTTTCGGACTTCTAAGTCTCGATTTGCCTATGTTCCTTCAGGAGTGCGGGACGCTGTGGGCGACTGGAGCACAGACGCGGACTGGACGAACGCAGGACGACGCACACAAGGTGGGTACGTTCCCGGGGGTTTCGGGAATGGGGTTTAACTGTTAGAAATAGCATGTTGGGGCAAGGTGGAATTGTCAGTCTCCTTCTGTTTATGCACTAACCCTGTTATGTTATGTTATGATACTCAATGTCAATCTGAGGCTCAAATTTGCTACACCTACACCCGCGGTTTGGCCACCGCAAGGGTGTGCTTTTCCGAAAAAGTGGTACGTTGACCCGTGTACCCCACGCGGAGGTGGCGTTAGGAATGGGGGCCCCCATGGGTGGGGGGTGTGAGCGGTGACGTCGAGGCAGGTGCTCGGCGGCCGAGGCAGGTGCTCGGCGGTGGGCATCGGGGAAGGTGCCCGATGTTGCTTTGTGAGGCAGGTGCTCGGCGGTGGGCATCGGGGAAGGTGCCCGATGTCGTAATGATACAGGGTGTGGTTAAGGTGGAAGGTGCATGGGAGGGATAGTTGCTCCGGTGTTTGTGGTTTGCCTTATCTTTGTTTACTACGCTTATCATGCTATTTCTAGTCACTGACTTCCCACTTCGTGACAGGTTCGTCCAGGGGCGAGTGCTAGGGCGCCGGTGAGGACGTTAGGGTGCTGATCTGATTTATGGGTGACTTCAGATACAGTGACTCTTCTTTCCCTTTTCTTTTATTATTCATGGTAGCTAGTTGTGGATTGCGACACCCCCGTGGGGTCGAAGTGGATGTTGCCCTTTTCTTTCCTTTCTTTTTGAATAATTGAATGAATACTACGTTCTCTCTTACTTGGCCGTTTTGAACGATGAAAAACAAAGAAAACCGTTTGCGAAAAACTATTTTTAAAACGTGGGTGTCGTGTGGGCACCAAGCTTTATAAACCTTGTGGGATTTATGTGTTTACGAACTGTTTTCACGAACGAGGGCATCGTGTGGATGCCGCTTTCAAAACCTTGTGATTATTTATCCTTTCAAAACACCGGCCTCTATGCTCTAAGTGAATGCTAGAATGTCACGTGAATTGTTTGGTTGTATGTGTACGAGACCCCAACTGATGTGGTTAGAGATTGTATGTACTACGCCTTGTGAGACACTTTGTAGTTGAGACGCCGTGCATATACAAAGGGGCCTCTGCTCATTTGCAGAGCGAATTTGTGTATGCGGCGGGTCTGTGCACGCGCCGGGGAGTAATGTTTTACAAAAAAAATATATGGCTGAATCAGGGGCATCGGTGGCTCCTCTTCCACGCGATTCGAACCCCCGGGGCGTGACAGATTAAGATGGTATCAGAGAGGTAAACTTTAACCACAACAGTCGGGGCCTAACATCCACGGGCGCAATACTCTGGCTACTGAGTAATAAAGTGAACACGGGATAAATAAAACGCGAGTGCTCGTTGGGGGAAAAAGGGGGGAGGGAATTAGTGTTCTTTTCTTTTCTCCCTCTAGTGCCAGCACTAGTGGCGTGCCGTCTTATTTAAACTAGGAGTAACTGGTTCGTGCAAATGTTCAGATCATGGCCAGGACTAGATCCACAGCCGAGGACACGGGGGCGGACGCAGCGGAAGCGATGACTGCGGAGAATCAGCTCCTAAGGCAGCAGCTACAAGAGATGGCGGAACAGTTGGCAGCCCTGAACGACCGCGTGCGCCAACTGACGCAGCAACAGCAGGCCGCTGCGACGGCAGAGGTTGCCCCGGGCCCTCTCCCGGGGCCAGCTGCACCGGTGATGGAGACCGAAGGAGGGGCTGCCCCCACCCGGGCCTCGGCCCCAGAGGTGGCCCCTTCGACGGCAACGGCAGGGCCGGCGGCGACACCAATCGTCGGAATTGCTCCGAGTGTGACGGTAGTGTTACCCACTCCCGCCGCGACCGCCAACGTCGCGAAGGAGGGGGCGAACCTACCAAACGAGCGAGACCGTGTGCGCGCCAACCTGGCCGACTTCAAGAAATACGATCCGCCAACGTTCGAGGGGGACACGACGGACCCCTGGGTTGAGGAGAAATGGGTGGATACGATGGAGAAATTATTCGAGGACCTATTGATGGAAGACCATGAGCGGGTCCCCCTGGCCGCCCACTTGCTCGAGGGGAACGCCCGCATTTGGTGGAAGACCGTACGCCCCGACTCTGCGTCGGGCGCTACCCTTCCGTCATGGACTACCTTTAAACAGCAGCTATTCGGGGCGTTCTTTACCAACAGCGTGAAGAAACAACTGGAGGACGACCTAAACCACATCAGGCAGGGAACCAAAACAGTAATGGAGTACCAGAGGGAGTTCGTGAGACTGGCGAACTGTGTCCCGTTCGTCATTCGGGACGAATCCCATAAGGCACAACTGTTTGTGGATGGATTGAGGACTGACATTTTCCAAGTGGTGGACGCGGCGGATCTGCATACCTTTCAGAAGGTGGTCGACCGAGCCACCATCGTGGAGCGAGGCTTTGCCGTCACGCGCGCCCGAAGGGAAGGCTCCCACCAGCAAGACGACAGGAAGCGGACCCAGACGGCTTCAGGGGGAGGGGGCTCCTCTAGCGGGAATCGGCCCCCTAAGCGGTGGAGGCCCCAGCAAAGGACCAGGGGAGCGCCGGGAGAGGGACAACGCCCGGAGGACCGCTCATGCGTGATCTGCGGCGGGGCGCACCGAGTGATGGATTGCTCCAAGAGACAGGACCATTGTTTCCGATGTGGCAAGCAGGGACACTTCCGTTTCAACTGTCCCCTGAACCAAGGCACCACATCTTCAGCAGCCTCCGTGCCTTCACCCCAGCACGCAGGGCGGGGGAAAGCGCCAATGACGTCAGCCCCCAGACCGCCAGCACCCCGATCTGTAGGGGAAAAGCCACCGCCTTCGGGAGGCCGCGTCTATTCGATGGGTCAGCAGGAGACGCACCCGTCTGAGCACGTCGTCGCAGGTATCACTCTTGCTTCTGTTTATCGCGCTAGAACCCTTTTTGACACCGGAGCGACCCTCTCGTTTATGTCCCGAGACTTCGCACTGACCCATGATTTTGAGTTGAGACCCTTACCCAGTTTGATGACCGTACACACCGCGGGGGGATCCTTGGAGGCACGCAACATGGTGCCTTCCTGCCCTATATGGATGGGAAGGCTTCCGTGCCCCTGGGATCTGGTAGTCATTCCATTGAAAGAGTATGATGTAGTGCTCGGAATGGATTGGCTCACGTGGTACCTTGCGGTCATAGACTGCGAGAAGCGCGAGGTACGACTGATGTACCCCGATTTTCCGGAGAACGTGTACTTGGCTTGCAAGAGCGTTTCCTTTTCTTCCATGATTCCTGCATCCCGAGCCAGGAAGCTGGTAGAGGGCGGGTGTATGGCCTACTTGGTGTCGGTGGCCCTGGCCGCCGGATCCTCCACGGCACTCCCCGACATCCCTGTGGTGAGGGACTTCCCAGATGTTTTTCCGGCCGAACTACCTGGATTACCCCCCGAGCGAGAAGTTGTCTTTCCCATTGAGCTTCCACCCGGCACTCGACCAATCACGAAGGCCCCCTACAGGATGGCCTTCGCGGAGCTGAAGGAACTTAAGGCGCAGCTAGAGGACCTTCTGGACAAGGGGTTTATCCGACCGAGTGTGTCCCCTCGGGGCGCACCTGTACTCTTTGTACGAAAGAAAGACGGGAGCTTGCGGTTGTGCATCGACTACCGGGAAATCAACAAAGTCACAGTGAAAAACAAGTACCCCTTACCTAGGATTGATGACCTCTTTGACCAGCTGCGGGGTGCAACTGTCTTTTCAAAAATCGACCTGCAGTCGGGCTACCACCAGCTCAGAGTTCGAGACGAGGATATTCCGAAGACGGCATTCCGGACTCGGTATGGCCATTACGAGTTCACAGTAATGCCGTTCGGGCTTACCAATGCCCCAGCGGTGTTCATGGACATGATGAACCGAGTTTTCAGACCCTTCCTGGATCAGTTCGTTGTGGTCTTCATCGACGACATCCTGATTTACTCCACCACCGATGAGAAGCACGAGGAGCACCTTCGAATTGTTCTACAGACCCTTAGGGAGCAAGAGCTGTTCGCAAAACTTAAGAAATGCGAATTCTGGCTTCGCGAAGTGGGGTTTCTAGGGCATATCATTTCAGCAGCAGGAGTCGCAGTGGATCCCAAGAAGGTGGAGTCGGTGACCGACTGGCCCCAGCCGACCACAGTGACAGAGGTGCGCAGCTTCTTGGGCCTTGCGGGATACTACAGACGTTTCGTGGAGGGTTTCTCGAAGATTGCGACCCCTCTGAACCGCCTAACCCGGAAAGGAGTAAAGTTCATATGGACGGTCCAATGCCAAGAGAGCTTTGAAGAACTTAAGAAACGGTTAACAAGAGCGCCTGTGCTTGCCTTACCAACCCCTGGAGAAGACTACGAAGTCTACTGCGATGCATCGCGAATAGGACTGGGAGGAGTACTAATGCAGCAAGGAAGAGTCATTGCCTATGCTTCAAGACAACTCAAGGATTACGAACAGAACTACCCGATCCATGACTTGGAGCTTGCCGCAGTGGTCTTCGTTCTGAAACTGTGGAGGCACTACCTCTACGGTGTGCATTGCAACGTGTTCTCGGACCACCAAAGCCTTAAGTACCTTTTCACCCAGAAGGAGCTTAACCTACGGCAGAGGAGGTGGTTGGAGCTACTGAAGGACTACGACTTAACCATCCAGTACCACCCGGGGAAAGCAAATGTGGTAGCCGACGCTCTAAGCCGAAAGGGACAAGCAGAAGGAACTTCGGCGGGCGCGATCACGCAGCAGAACGACTTGATCGCGGAATTTTCACGATTGAGGTTGGAAGTGGTACCAGCAGGGACGGTTGAGCGACTGTTGACCCTAACAGTCGCGCCGACCCTATTGGAGAGGATTCGGGAAGGCCAAGGTGCGGATCCGCAGCTACAGCTGGAACGAGATAGGATTTCACCGGAGCAAGAAGGAGACTTTGCAGTGGGAACGGACGGCACCCTTCGGTTCCGAGGGCGGATCTGCGTGCCCGATCTGCCGGATCTAAAGAAAGAAATCCTGACTGAAGCACATTGCGCCCCCTACGTGGCGCACCCTGGAGGCACCAAGATGTACCGGGATATCCGACAGACCTTCTGGTGGCCAAGATTGAAGGGAGATGTGACGCTGTTCGTGGCTCACTGTTTGATTTGCCAACAGGTGAAAGCCGAGCATCAGCGGCCGGCGGGGAAATTGCAACCTCTACCCGTGCCCGAATGGAAGTGGGAGCAAGTCACAATGGACTTCGTCACCGGATTCCCCCGTTCGCAATAGGGACACGACGCTATCTGGGTTGTCGTGGATCGGCTAACGAAGTCAGCTCACTTCCTACCCATCCACACGACCTGGACACGTGACCGGCTGGCACAGGTCTACCTCAGCGAGATTGTAAGGCTGCACGGGGTGCCAACGACGATCACCTCGGACAGGGACACGAGGTTCGTTTCGAACTTTTGGAAGAGTCTACAACGAGCCCTGGGGACCAAGTTACACTTCAGCTCAGCCTTTCACCCCCAGACGGACGGGCAATCCGAGCGGGTGATCCAGATACTCGAGGACATGCTTCGGGCGTGCGTGCTGGATTTGGGAGACGGATGGTCGCGCTACCTACCCCTTGCAGAGTTCGCTTATAACAACAGCTACCAAGCGAGCATTAAGATGGCGCCGTACGAAGCGTTGTACGGCAGACGCTGTAGATCCCCGATCTGCTGGGACGATCTGGGGGAGAGAAAGTTTTTGGGGCCGGACCTAGTGGCCGAGATAGAGGAAAGGGTGCGCCTCATCAGGCGACGTTTGGCGACCGCCCAGAGCCGGCAAAAGAGTTACGCGGACCAGAGACGTCGCGACTTGGAATTCCAGGTGGGAGAGCACGTGTTACTGCGGGTGTCGCCGTCGAAGGGGGTGAAGCGGTTTGGGTTGAGGGGCAAGCTGAGCCCGCGGTACATAGGGCCGTTTGAGATTCTGGAGCGCATCGGCCCGGTAGCCTACCGCCTCGCCCTACCGCCGAACCTTGACCGCGTTCATGATGTGTTCCACGTATCCATGCTTCGGAAATACCTCCCCGACCCATCGCGAGTGCTTGACGCCTCCGCGATTGAACTCAAGGAGGATCTAAGTTTCGCGGAAGTACCAGTGCGGATCCTAGCCCGGGAGGACAAAAAGCTGCGTAGTCGGACGATTCCCTACGTAAAGGTGCTTTGGAGCAATCAAGAAGAGCGTGAGGCAACTTGGGAACCCGAGTCAAAGATGAGGGAGTGCTACCCGGACCTGTTCGCCGCTGGGGAAGATTAAGTTTCGGGGACGAAACTTGTTTTTAGCGGTAAGTGGTGTAAGACCCGGCTTTTCCTTAACCCTTCTGGTCACCCTCTTCTTGTAATGCCTGACCGGGGGCCTCATTTTTGGCATTTTTCCGGACAGACCGTCGGGGCCCGCAAATAATTTTAGGCGGTAGAGCTCGCGGAACGGAGCGCGTGGGCGCGATCGGTTTATTTTTCCAACTCCCGGTCTGACCAGAATTAATTCTCGAAGTTGGGGTCCCCCTTAGACGCCTCGGGATCCGTGTTGGTAGCCGCACACCTTTTAAGGTAAACCCTAATTCTCTTAGTATATATATGTAGCCGTGAGGGAAAGAGGATTAGGGTTCCTCTTATTTTTTCTTTTGGTGGCCGCCTCTTTTCTTTTTCTTCCTCCCTCGTAGCCGCCGGCAAAGAGAAACCAAGCACACCGCAAGGGTGGACCGGTGGAGGCAAGCGGACGATCCCTCTCTTCCTCCTCTTTCGCACATCAAGGTGAGTCGGACGCGTTTCGTTCGGGGGAATCTCCCTCTTTCTTTCTTTTGTTGGTCACGAGGAGGGAGGAGGCCCGGCGCCGTCGCGCACCGCGGGCCGCGCGCCCGCGCGGCGCTCGGCCGCGCGGGGCCGCCCGCAGGAGGGGCGCCCGCGCGGGCTGGTGCCGCGCGGGGCCGCCCCGCACCGCGGGCCACGCGCCCGCGCGGCGCACGGCCGCGCGGGGCCGCCCCGCACCGCGGGCCGCGCGCCCGCGCGGCGCTCGGCCGCGCGGGGGCCGCCCGCAGGAGGGGGCGCCCGCGCGGGCTGGTGCCGCGCGGGGCCGCCCCGCACCGCGGGCCGCGCACCCGCGCGGCGCTCGGCCGCGCGGGGGCCGCCCGCAGGAGGGGGCGCCCGCGCGGGCTGGTGCCGCGCGGGGCCGCCCCGCACCGCGGGCCGCGCGCCCGCGCGGCGCTCGGCCGCGCGGGGCCGCCGCAGGAGGGGGGCGCCCGCGCGGGCTGGTGCCGCGCGGGGCCGCCCCGCACCGCGGGCCGCGCGCCCGCGCGGCGCTCGGCCGCGCGGGGCCACCCGCAGGAGGGGCGCCCGCGCGGGCTGGTGCCGCGCGGGGCCGCCCCGCAACGCGGGCAGCGCGCCCGCGCGGCACTCGGCCGCGCGGGGCCGCCCGCAGGAGGGGCGCCCGCGCGGGCTGGTGCCGCGCGGGGTCGCCCCGCACCGCGGGCAGCGCGCCCACGCGGCGCTCGGCCGCGCGGGGCCGCCCGCAGGAGGGGCGCCGCGCGGGCTGGTGCCGCGCGGGGTCGCCCCGCACCGCGGGCAGCGCGCCCGCGCGGCGCTCGGCCGCGCGGGGCCGCCCGCAGGAGGGGCGCCCGCGCGGGCTGGTGCCGCGCGGGGTCGCCCCGCACCGCGGGCCGCGCGCCGGCTCGGCGCTCGGCCGCGCGGGGCCGCCCGCAGGAGGGGCGCCGCGCGGGCTGGTGCCGCGCGGGGCTGCGCCCTGGCAGGGTGTTCGTCGCACGGGCCGGTGCCGTGCGAAGAACTCCGCCGCACGCTGTAGGGAGTCGTTGTAAGTTTCGGACTTCTAAGTCTCGATTTGCCTATGTTCCTTCAGGAGTGCGGGACGCTGTGGGCGACTGGAGCACAGACGCGGACTGGACGAACGCAGGACGACGCACACAAGGTGGGTACGTTCCCGGGGGTTTCGGGAATGGGGTTTAACTGTTAGAAATAGCATGTTGGGGCAAGGTGGAATTGTCAGTCTCCTTCTGTTTATGCACTAACCCTGTTATGTTATGTTATGATACTCAATGTCAATCTGAGGCTCAAATTTGCTACACGCACACCCGCGGTTTGGCCACCGCAAGGGTGTGCTTTTCCGAAAAAGTGGTACGTTGACCCGTGTACCCCACGCGGAGGTGGCGTTAGGAATGGGGGCCCCCATGGGTGGGGGGTGTGAGCGGTGACGTCGAGGCAGGTGCTCGGCGGCCGAGGCAGGTGCTCGGCGGTGGGCATCGGGGAAGGTGCCCGATGTTGCTTTGTGAGGCAGGTGCTCGGCGGTGGGCATCGGGGAAGGTGCCCGATGTCGTAATGATACAGGGTGTGGTTAAGGTGGAAGGTGCATGGGAGGGATAGTTGCTCCGGTGTTTGTGGTTTGCCTTATCTTTGTTTACTACGCTTATCATGCTATTTCTAGTCACTGACTTCCCACTTCGTGACAGGTTCGTCCAGGGGCGAGTGCTAGGGCGCCGGTGAGGACGTTAGGGTGCTGATCTGATTTATGGGTGACTTCAGATACAGTGACTCTTCTTTCCCTTTTCTTTTATTATTCATGGTAGCTAGTTGTGGATTGCGACACCCCCGTGGGGTCGAAGTGGATGTTGCCCTTTTCTTTCCTTTCTTTTTGAATAATTGAATGAATACTACGTTCTCTCTTACTTGGCCGTTTTGAACGATGAAAAACAAAGAAAATCGTTTGCGAAAACTATTTTTAAAACGTGGGTGTCGTGTGGGCACCAAGCTTTATAAACCTTGTGGGATTTATGTGTTTACGAATTGTTTTCACAAACGAGGGCATCGTGTGGATGCCGCTTTCAAAACCTTGTGATTATTTATCCTTTCAAAACACCGGCCTCTATGCTCTAAGTGAATGCTAGAATGTCACGTGAATTGTTTTGTTGTATGTGTACGAGACCCCAACTGATGTGGTTAGAGATTGTATGTACTACGCCTTGTGAGACACTTTGTAGTTGAGACGCCGTGCATATACAAAGGGGCCTCTGCTCATTTGCAGAGCGAATTTGTGTATGCGGCGGGTCTGTGCACGCGCCGGGGAGTAATGTTTTACAAAAAAAAATATATGGCTGAATCAGGGGCATCGGTGGCTCCTCTTCCGCGCGATTCGAACCCCCGGGGCGTGACAATATCACTGGCCGAGTTACCAGGTGAATACATATCACTGGCCGAGTTACCAGGGGGATACATACCACTGGCCGAGTTACTAGATGGATATATATATATCACTGGCCGAGTTACCAGGGGGATACATACCACTGGCCGAGTTACCCGATGGATATATATCACTGGCCGAGTTACTAGGGGGATACATACCACTGGCCGAGTTGCCAGATAGATGCTTATCACTGGCCGAGTTACCAGGTGGACACATGCCCTGGCCGAGTTACCAGGGGGATACTTGAAGGAAATTGAGATGACTTTCTAGTGTCATGTGAGAGTTTTAGCATTTCCAGTGCGGGGGCGGAAACTATGGACGGCTATGCCCACAGCCTGTTCATGGTTGATAGGGTTGTAGGGGCCAGTCGTTCAGAAATTCCAGGCCTCCCGTGAGGGAAATTGAGAACTTACTCCCTGCATTGCAAGGAGACATTTAGTGGTAGATTCATTTCCAGCATTCATTTTCTATCTATCTATCTATCTATCTATTTTTGTCTCCAACAGACTTAGTGGGCATACCGTGGGTTTTGGCGTCGGTACCCACTGAGATCTGCCTGTTGTAGTAGATCTCACACCCACTATGGTGACAGGTGTTCCTGAGGCGACCGTTCCAGGTGTGGCTCGTTCGGAGCCTTCAGACCGAGGTAAGGGCGTGGCCGACTAGTTCCTACCCGAGTCTGTGGAGTCAGTGATAGAGTCACCTATACTTTTTGGTTTCCACTTTTGTACCAGATAGTGTTATTGTACCTATGTTTTGAGAGATAGTGGACTTGTGTACTTGGACTTTTATCACTTAGTGATTCAGCTACTTCTTTCTTGGTATAGCTTCCTTTCAGCTCTGATACTTGTATAGCTTTAGATCTCTTCTGCAGGTTAGACGCTTCATCTGTGCGGCAGTTTCCGTACAGGCGGCGGATCTGTTGGCTAGCCCGGGTCGCAGTTCGACCCCCGGGGCGTGACAGATTAGGTGGTATCAGAGCCTAGGAATATAGGTCATTGAGGACTTAGAGACCCTAGGCTATTGGTTGGACAGTAGGAAGACTGTCGTGAGGGGCGTGACTTTAGCGAGAGTCTTGTTTGAGTTTGTACCTCCCCCAGAGGTTTGGGACGAGTAACTTTACATGTTATTTCTCTAAAGGTGATTATGTTGGCTGCAGACAACGTAATGCTTTAGAATGGATGACGTGTTTTAGACTGTCGCTTGATCGGGTCGAGAGATTTTTGCTCTCTTACGCCTTTTGCTTTGTTGCAGAGTTGCTTGCGATGCCTCCAAAGCGTCGCGCGGAGACGAGGGTGCACTCCATGTCAGATGAGGGGTCCGAGCACTAGGAGGCAGGGCAGGGCGAGATTCAGGAGCTACGGGCCCAGGTAGCCCAGATGTCAGAGGCTTTGCGGCGCCAGGAGGAGGCGGCCAAGCGCCAGGAGGAAATCATGGAACGTATGTTGAGGTTACTTGAGCAGAGGACGCCGGGGTCTAGTTCAGGAGAGAAACGCCCGGCGCCATCTGAGTTGGGCCACTCGGGCAGGCCGAGACCACCACGTTTCCGGCCTTGAGGCCGCGGGATGCAGAGGAGGCAGAGATCGGGGGGCTCTCGACCCCCTAGACCGCAGCAGTAGAGGCGCACTGATGGTTGCGTGTTTTGCGGCGGACCCCACGCACCTCCATAGTGTGATCAGAGGCAGGGCAGGTGTGAAGTCCCGGAATCCCCCGCATAGAGTTTGCTGGTTGTTGGGCAGCTTTTGGTGGCCGTTGGGAGTGTTTGTGCGCATGTCGGGCCCGAGAAATGGATTTGTGGTGCAATTCGGGTTTTAGTTTAAATCACTGGAGGCCTGCGTGGTCTGTTGGTGGTGTTTGCGCGAAGTTTGGACTCAAGTGTTGGGCTTTGGGCTTAAAAGGGGATCCCGTGGGAGATTGGAGGACCCGTCGAGTGTTTGGAAGTGGTTTCGCGCGACGCAGATGTCAATTTGGACTCCGGGCGAAATTTGGATAAAACTTTACCTCTCTGGTTGCCTTCGGGAATTTTTAGAGTTGAAATTTGGCAAATCGGACTTCAGAAATGGACCCGGCGCGGAAATCGGATCAAGTTGGCTATCCGGGGGCATTTGGCAAATTTTCAGATGAGAATTTGGAGGAACGGACATCGTTTTTGGATTCAGCGTGCGAAATCGTTAAGAAAGGACTATTTACTTGTTTATTTTGGAGCCCGGTTGAAAAGCGCATTTTTCGAGGCACGGCATGTTTTTCGAGGTGTGGCGCGGATCCCGAGGTGGCGCGCGGCTCGAGGCGGCGTACGGACGCGGGAATGCGTGCGTCTGGCGCGCGTTGGGAACGCGCACCTGCGCGGGTCAGCGCAGGGGCCGCCACGTGGCGGCCCCCCGTTGGCGCCCGCGCGGGCGCGAGGGCACGCGCGCCCGTGTGGCGGGCGCGTGTTGTCACGCCCCGGGTGGAAACCAGAACCCGGGCTCGTCCACAGATCCGCCGTGCACACAGTATTTCCCGTGTACACGAAGCGCTGGTAACCTGCTCAGATATAAAATAAATAATACAGGTGCATAAAACAGAGCTAAACTGAAACTAGTACATCTCTGACAAATGCTGGAAATAAAAGTACAATAATCTCTCATAAATATACATGTGTCTCTCCCAGCTCACGAAATAAATACAACCAGCTGGCCGCAGCCAGACCCAAAAATAAAAGAAAATACAACCGTCTGAGTGTACAGGGGATACAACAAAACTACTAAACTCAAGCTCGGGGTAGCAGCTATCTAGTCAGCGATCCTCTTACCTCGATCCTGGAAAGACGGTCCCGCAACTCCAGCAGATGACTCTGCAAAACAAAGGGGACAAGAAAAGTGAAAACAGTGGGGGTCAGAACTACTGTAAAAACAGTAGCCTCCCCTAGTGGGTAAACCTCTATCACAGACCTGCCCACTAGGACTACAAGAGGCGGAGAAATAAAACCTGGTGGTGAGCTATACGTATAACAACTGGTAAAAGCTACCACTAAGATGCCTCTCAAGTAATAAGCTAAAAGAGTAGTTAAATGCATACATCAGAGTATACATATGCCTGCCTGGGTAACCCAATCTAGACACCGGTGAACACCGGTACTGCCTACTATGCCCACTAACTCACATCTCAGCTGCGGGATGCAGACCGGTTCCTGACCGACACGGCCCCATCCCAGAGGCAACAGACCGGCTCCTGACCGGCACGGTCATAAGTACTGCAACAGACCGGCTCCTGACCGGCACGGTCTCAAGTACTGCAACAGACCGGCTCCTGACCGGCACGGTCACAAGTAACCCGATATAGTAGGACTGGACCAAGACTCTACTTAAGTGGGAACAACCCATCCACTAAAGAAGTCCCGATCCTGTATCCCCAAATCTGATGCACTAATAACAGTCCGGTCAACCGCCCAAAATCCGCGGTTGCCGCGAGTACCCTGTCCTGAACCCTGCCTGTCCCCAAATCCCAAAGCTGACTACACTATCCCAGTCCCTGCTCTAATCAGAGCATACTATCCCCTATGTCTAAGTGACTGGAGAAAGAATGAAACATGGTTTCTCCTAAGTCAATTCCAGCATGATAGTGTAGCAGAAAAAGGTGGCCTATCTAGGTGACCATTCAAGCATGCAAAAGTCCTTTTCTTGATGAAACCATTTTAAGTACTCTAACCGCATGTCCCAACCTTTCATTAAACATTCAACATGTTATGGATTTAGCATGATTTCCATGTAATTATACTACATATCTAAAGCATGGAAACACAACCTACTAACTTGTAGTTTTCTTGACAATGCAAATATTAACAAAGAAACCATGATCTCATACAAGTATGCTAGGTCCATTTCACAGTTCTACTAACAACATGATCAAGACCATTCTAGTAGGCCTAGTGACAAATCATAAGTAGGAGGTTTACAACATCACCCACCTCGAGCGCTAATCCCTGACCCAAAAGCGAATCCCACGCTCAGTCCAAAATAGTCACCACAACTCTGTACAAAATACCCCAAAGGAACATACATAAATTAATATAATATTCCAACCAAATCAGTCCAATTTTACAATAGTCCACAAATTGTCTGTTTTCACCTGTGAAAAATGCCCGGAAAAATCCAAGATAAATACTCTCGCGATCCTCGCGACGAACCCGTCAAAACGAGTACCTGCACGTTCAAATCCGATTTTTCTACGCTGAGTTACAAATTCTGCAAGGGAGACACCCCAAATTCAAATGTCCAGAAAATCTGTGTCAAAGCACTACAGTGGAAGGAGACTTTCACCTTCGTAAAATGTTCAAAAAATTCATGGAAAAATCCAGGAGATTCCTTGCGAAGTGTAGATGAAAATTCCCTTTTGAATCGCCTCGATCCGACGTCTGAGCGAAAAGATACGGCTAGAACACCGCGGTGCTGTCCAAAAATCCGCGAAGAAAAATGGGTCAAATGGGTGCTCCGAAAACTCCAAGGTCAGCATGGAAAACGAGGAACATCAAAACACAGGAGTTGAAGTCCTACCTGTCGTGAGTCCAACGGCGTGAAAATCGGCGAAATCGGAAGTCAGGGTGAGTCGGGGGAGTCCAAACACTGAGAAGTGGCGAAGCGGGTCGCCGGAGAACAAGCGTCGCGCCGCGCCGTAAAATCGTGAACCTTGAGAAACGTGCCACCAAAAATCTCCAAAGTCCTCCAAAGGATAGTGCACTGTGTGGGGGAAATTTTCTCTGAAGAACTCTCTGTGGAAAAAGATCCAGAAGAGCTGAAAAAAATACTAAGGACCCTATTTATAGCCCAGACCATAAGTGCTGTTGGGCCGGGTTTTCGGGAGCAAGTTTTGGGCGCACTGCGCCCGGAAACCCGGTCGTATACCTCCTGTCCGACGCATGCCGAATCACTCTGGTGATGCCACGTCACCCCGCAATAGGGGACAGCGGTGCAAGGGTCCCGCCGCGCGCCACATGTCCCCCCGCGGTCAGCGGGGGTAGGTACGGCCCGCCTGTCGCGTGCCGACACGTGTCCGCACTCGAGTGCGGTCGACCGCCCGCCTGGCGCTACTGTGCGCGCGCCGTCCCGAGGCGCCCCTCTGCGCACACCGTGGACCGCGCCCTCGTGAGCCAGCAAATCCCAAGCCGCCACGTGTCATGCGCCCGGTCCACCGTAACCCCGCAAAGCCCCTGAGCCGTGCCGCGTGCGTCGGCCATTCCGGGCACGCCACGCGTCCCCCGCCCGCGGTCCATGTACCGCCGCGCCTCCCCGTGGACCAAGCTGCGTGAGCCGACCAATAATAGGCTGCCACGTGGCTCAGGCCGGTCCACGAGCCTCCCCCATGCACCGAAAATCCCCGAAAACTTCCGGAAGCCCGCTTTTGGTCATCCGGACTCCAAATTTAACAGGCAAATAGCCGTTTTCAAGCATTTTTCCACGCTGAATCCAAATCCAACCTCAGATTGGTCCAAAACCTTTTCTAAAATTCGGCAAATGCAGCCGAAGGCCAAATCAGCTATCAAAGTCTCACAAGGTCCATCTGTGGCACCCCTTTGATGCACCATGGGCCAGACACACCAACACTAGGTGTTCTACATAGTGGATTCATCGGAAAGTTGCATGGGAAAAACCAGAACACTACATCCTCCCCCACAAGAAAAATTTTCGTCCTCGAAACAAAAGTCATACCTCAAGCAGGGGCCTCGAACAAGTGGGGGTAAGCATCCATCATCGCTGACTCCAGCTCCCAGGTAGCCTCGCGCTCATCATGACTGCTCCAGAGGATCTTCACATAAGGGATGGCCCGACTGCGCAACTCCCTAACCTCACGGTCCAAGATCCTCAACGGCCGCTCAACATAGCTCAGATTCTCAGCAACCTCCAATGGGGTGAAATCGATGATGTGGGACGGGTCATGAACATACCTCCTCAGAGTCGATACATGAAAAACATTGTGAACACCTGAAAGCCTGGGAGGAAGCGCAAGCTTGTAGGCAACTGGCCCTAAGCGCTCCAACACCTCAAAGGGTCCAATATAACGAGGGCTCAGTTTCCCATGAATGCCAAATCTCCGAATCCCCTTCGAAGGCGAGACTTTCAGAAAAACATGGTCACCCACCTGAAACTCCAAGTCTCGCCGTCGAGTATCAGCATAACTCCTCTGTCGACTCTGGGCGGTCTCGAGATGTCGTCGTACCAATCTGACCTTTTCCTCTGCCTCTAATAGTAGATCAGGACCCAAAGTCTTCTTCTCACCCACGTCACTCCAATATAGGGGTGACCGACACTTGCGTCCATACAACGCTTCAAACGGCGCCATCTGGATGCTCGCTTGATAGCTGTTGTTGTACGCAAACTCAACTAATCCCAAGTGTCGGTACCATCCTCCTCCAAAGTCCAGAACGCATGCTCTCAACATATCCTCGAGGGTCTGAATAGTGCGCTCTGACTGCCCATCGGTTGTGGGTGGAATGCTGTACTAAATCGGAGATGCGTCCCCAAGGCTGCCTGTAAACTTCTCCAAAAATGCGAGACAAACCTCGAGTCTCTATCTGATACGATGGAAACGGGTACCCCGTGCAATCTAACTACCTCTGCCAAGTACACCTGTGCTAGTCGCTCCATCGGCCAAGTCATCTGAACCGGTAAAAAGTGAGCGGATTTGGTAAGTCTGTCCACGACTACCCAGATACCATCCGCCCCCGTCTGTGCTCTCGGCAAACCTGTGACAAAATCCATCGTAACATGTTCCCATTTCCATTCGGGGATTGGGAGACTCTGCAACTTGCCAGCAGGTACACGATGTTCAGCCTTTACTTGCTGACAAGTTAGACAGTGTGCAACAAATCTCCCAATGTCTCTCTTCATCCCATTCCACCAAAACTGTGCCTTAAGGTCCCTATACATCTTAGTCCCACCAGGATGGATGGTATAAGGTGTATAGTGGGCCTCCCTCAAGATCTGCTCTCTGATCTCTGCATCCATAGGCACACAAGCTCGGTCCCTGTACCGCAGTACTCCCGAAGCATCGACTGTAAAGTCCCCTATCAAACCAGTCTGCATCTGCTCTCGAATCCTCATCAGGTGGGGGTCCTCACTCTGTCTCTCTCGAATCCTGTCCAACAGAGTGGGCTGCACGACTAGAGACATAAGTCGAGCAGAGACCCCAGGGGACACAACCTCGAGCTCTAACCGCCTCATCTGCTCAAGTAATGGCGCCTGATCGGTGATCATCAAAGATAGACTCTGTACTGCTCTCCTGCTCAGGGCATCAGCAACCGCGTTGGCCTTGCCAGGGTGGTATAATATGTCTACATCATAGTCTTTCAACAATTCCAACCATCTGCGCTGCCTCAAGTTGAGCTCCT
The DNA here is from genome assembly GCA_029204045.2 of Tillandsia leiboldiana. NCBI lineage: Eukaryota > Viridiplantae > Streptophyta > Magnoliopsida > Poales > Bromeliaceae > Tillandsia > Tillandsia leiboldiana. Next base: position 41,031,195 of record CM055067.1, on the reverse strand, counting down.
TCTGTGTGAACAGGTATTTCAAGCTCTTGTGGTCGGTGTAAATCTCGCAGTGCTCCCCATACAGGTAGTGGCGCCATAACTTTAGTGTGAAAATCACTACAGCTAGCTCCAAATCATGGGTAGGGTAATTCTTTTCATAATCTTTCAATTGCCGAGAGGCATACGCAATTACCCTTCCCTCCTGCATCAGCACGCAACCAAGTCCACTGTGCGATGCATCGCTGTAAATCACATATCCTTTCCCCATAATAGGGAGGGAAAGGATAGGAGCCGACATCAACCTGTTCTTTAATTCCTCAAAGCTCCTCTGGCAATCCTCACTCCAGATAAACTTAATCCCTTTTCGTGTCAAACGAGTGAGGGGTGTGGAAGGTTTCGCAAAACCTTCCACAAACCAACGGTAATATCCAGCTAAGCCCATAAAACTGCGGACCTCTGATACCGTCGTCGGTCGGGGCCAATCCCGGACTGCCTCAATCTTCGCGGGGTCTACTGCCACTCCTGCGGCTGAAATCACGTGGCCCAAAAAGACGACCTCCCGAAGCCAGAAATCACACTTAGATAACTTGGTATACAACTTCCTTTCTCTCAGAAGTTGCAGCACAATCCTCAAGTGCTCCTCATGCTCCACATCGCTCCGGGAGTAAACCAGGATATCATCAATAAAAACGACGACGAACCGATCCAGGTATGGTGGAAAGATCCTGTTTATTAAATCCATAAAAGCAGCAGGGGCATTTGTCAATCCAAAAGGCATGACGGTGAACTCATAATGCCCGTACCGCGACCTGAATGTCGTCTTCGGGATGTCCTCGGCCTTCACCTTCAATTGGTGGTAACCAGACTGTAAATCGATCTTGGAGAAGACACAAGACCCTTGCAGCTGATCAAATAGGTCATCAATGCGCGGCAAAGGGTACTTGTTCTTGATGGTCATTTTATTCAACTCCCGATAATCAACACATAGTCGAAGTGATCCATCCTTCTTCTTCACAAATAGCACCGGTGCTCCCCACGACGATACGCTTGGTCTGACAAAACCTTTGTCCATTAAATCCTGGAGTTGCGCCTTTAACTCTCGCAGCTTAGCCGGTGCCATTCGGTAAGGAGCCTTAGAGATTGGCGCAGTTCCTGGAACTACGTCAATCAAAAACTCAACCTCCCTATCCGGCGGCATATGAATCACCTCTGGAGGAAACACATCCGGGAACTCGTGGACAATAGGGATATCCGTGAGTCCCGGTGCCGCCGTAGGCTCCTTAACCACAGACGCCAAAAAGGCCACGCATCCACTGCGCATCATCTGCCTCGCTCGAGAAGTCGAAACCACAGAGGCAAAGAAAGCACTCTGGCACCCCCTGTAAACGAACACCTCCTGACCTGGCTCGCTAAAAGTAACAGTCCTCGCGGCGCAATCAATCGTCGCGAAATAGCGAGCCAGCCAATCCATCCCCAGTACAATGTCAAAATCTCGCAGCTGACTACGGACCATCAGGTCCGCTGGCAAAATCCAAGACTCAAGCTGTACAGGGCAAGACCAACAACACTCCTCTACATGCAAAATATGATAGGGAATCTGTACCTCTAATGCATGCGGCAACCGACCTAACTCTAGTCCATGCGATGATGCAAATGCTCTACTGATAAAAGAATGTGATGCACCGGTATCAAATAAAGTGCGAGCTCTAATGCCGAAAAGTAAAATAATACCTGCCACCACGTGGTCGGCTGCCGAGGAGTCCTCCACCTGGGCGGCATAAACCCGTCCGCTCTGAGCTGGTGGTCGGTAATCTGCAGGGTGGGAAGAAGGAGCCCTGCTCGCTGGAGCATGAGGCCGCTGCTGGGGCACCGAAGGGACTGATGCTGAGGAAGGAGCCGGCGATGTCGAAAAAGGGCAAGTAGCTCGCCGATGACCTGACTGCCCACATATGAAACAGCGACCATGCCTCATCTCACAAGTATCAGAGGGGTGCTGACCCCTACAGAAAACACACCCAACTGTAGACCGGGGCTGCGTCGACTGCTGCTGCTGCTGCCTCTGCCGCTGTGACCCCTGCTGTCGCGACTGCGACCTCTGCTGCTGCGAGTGCTGCTGCTATCGCTGGGGCTGCTGATGCTGCTGCTGCTGCGGGGGCCTCTGGGATCCCCCAGGCCCTCGCCGCTCCGAACGCCCACGGCCCGTAAACTGAGGCGGTGGCGGTCGTGGCGGCCTCCATGAACTGGCCTGTCCCCCATCGTCTGGCGCTGGCCGCTTTCTCTTAGAACTCTGAGCGACCAAGCCTCCGCGCCTAGCGACCACATGATCTCCCCTCTCCACCCACTGCGCGTGATCCACAGCCTCTGACAAAGTCTGGAGCTTCTGGGCATGCACTAAGGTATAAATCTCTGGGCGTAGACCCGTCTCAAAAAGCTCCACCTGGTGCGGCCCATCCCTAGCAACATAGGGTACGCAGTTGAGCAACTGCGTGAACTCCTGAAAGTAGTCCCACACTGTCCGATCACCCTGCTGAAGATTCTTCAGATCATCTTCCAGCTTTTTCTTCACGCTCGTGGAGAAATAGGTATCAAGGATCATCCTCCTGAACTCCGACCAGGGTAGCTGTCGGGTGATCTGAAACTCTAAGGGCTCGACCCGATGCCACCAAGCATCTGCATCCCCCTCTAGACAATGTACGGCCATGTGTACTCTGAATCTCGGATCAATGAAGAAATCTCTGAACAACTTCTCCATTGATGCTAACCACGATCCTATCTCCCATGGGTGAGTGCTCCGCCCCGAGAACCTAGGTGGTCCTCGCTTACAGAACTGTGCGAGTTTGTCAGCAAACTCCTGCTCCTCCGCTGGGGTCAATGGCCTGATCACCGCCTGAGCCCCACTGCTAGACGACGGTGCCGTAGGGACTAGTGGAATAGCCGGCGGTACAACCGGTGGTACAGGGGCCTCTACGGTAGTAGGGGGAGGTGCCGCAACCTGAGCCAGCAACTGCTCAAACCTCTGCTCCTGTCGGCGGTGACTCTCCGCCAACTGGGCCACCATGGCCCTCAGCTCACTGATCTCAGAGGGCCCGGACTGCTCCGGCTCCTCCGGGGGTATAGGAGTACCCCGAGTAGGGATCTGCCGCCTAGGAGGCATCCTGCCACACAAGAAACCACGGGTCAGTAAACAAAACCACACTCGACCCAATCCAGCGAAAGTCATGGACATCCCCCTATTTCTGTAACCTTATGTTGTCTGCAGCCAACATAACAGTCCACCAGAAATAGGCTATGCCAGTCCCTCTCCACTCACAGGAAGAGTTTAATAACAAATTGCCGACTTTCGCAAAATATCGCGTCACTCACGCCCTGCCTTCCTAGGGTCTGCCAAAAAGCCTAGGGTTTCCTAAGTCCCAACTGACCTATCCCTAAGCTCTGATACCAAACTAATCTGTCACGCCCCGGGTGGAAACCAGAACCCGGGCTCGTCCACAGATCCGCCGTGCACACGGTATTTCCCGTGAACACGAAGCGCTGGTAACCTGCTCAGATATAAAATAAATAATACAGGAGCATAAAATAGAGCTAAACTAAAACTAGTACATCTCAGACAAATGCTGGAAATAAAAGTACAATAATCTCTCATAAATATACATGTGTCTCTCCCAGCTCACGAAATAAATACAACCAGCTGGCCGCAGCCAGACCCAAAAATAAAAGAAAATACAACCGTCTGAGTGTACAGGGGATACAACAAAACTACTAAACTCAAGCTCGGGGTAGCAGCTATCTAGTCAGCGATCCTCTTACCTCGATCCTGGGAAGAGGGTCCCGCAACTCCAGCAGATGACTCTGCAAAACAAAGGGGACAAGAAAAGGGAAAACAGTGGGGGTCAGAACTACTATAAAAATAGTAGCCTCCCCTAGTGGGTAAACCTCTATTACAGACCTGCCCACTAGGACTACAAGAGGTGGAGAAATAAAACTAGGTGGTAAGCTATATGTATAACAACTGGTAAAAGCTACCACTAAGATGCCTCTCAAGTAATAAGCTAAAAGAGTAGCTAAATGCATACATCAGAGTATACATATGCCTGCCTGGGTAACCCAATCTAGACACCGGTGAACACCGGTACTGCCTACTATGCCCACTAACTCACATCTCAGCTGCGGGATGCAGACCGGTTCCTGACCGACACGGCCACATCCCAGAGGCAACAGACCGGCTCCTGACCGGCACGGTCATAAGTACTACAACAGACCGGCTCCTGACCGGCACGGTCTCAAGTACTGCAACAGACCGGCTCCTGACCGGCACGGTCACAAGTAACCCGATATAGTAGGACTGGACCAAGACTCTACTTAAGTGGGAACAACCCATCCACTAAAGAAGTCCCGATCCTCTATCCCCAAATCTGATGCACTAATAACAGTCCGGTCAACCGCCCAAAATCCGCGGTTGTCGCGAGTACCCTGTCCTGAACCCTGCCTGTCCCCAAATCCCAAAGCTGACTACACTATCCCAGTCCCTGCTCTAATCAGAGCATACTATCCCCTATGTCTAAGTGACTGGAGAAAGAATGAAACATGGTTTCTCCTAAGTCAATTCCAGCATGATAGTGTAGCAGAAAAAGGTGGCCTATCTAGGTGACCATTCAAGCATGCAAAAGTCCTTTTCTTGATGAAACCATTTTAAGTACTCTAACCGCATGTCCCAACCTTTCATTAAACATTCAACATGTTATGGATTTAGCATGATTTCCATGTAATTATACTACATATCTAAAGCATGGAAACACAACCTACTAACTTGTAGTTTTCTTGACAATGCAAATATTAACAAAGAAACCATGATCTCATACAAGCATGCTAGGTCCATTTCACAGTTCTACTAACAACATGATCAAGACCATTCCAATAGGCCTAGTGACAAATCATAAGTAGGAGGTTTACAACATCACCCACCTCGAGCGCTAATCCCTGACCCAAAAGCGAATCCCACGCTTAGTCCAAAATAGTCACCACAACTCTGTACAAAATACCCCAAAGGAACATACATAAATTAATATAATATTCCAACCAAATCTGTCCAATTTTACAACAGTCCACAAATTGTCTGTTTTCACCTGTGAAAAATGCCCAGAAAAATCCAAGATAAATACTGTCGCGATCCTCGCAACGAACCCGTCGAAACGAGTACTTGCACGTTCAAATCCGATTTTTCTACGCTGAGTTACAAATTCTGCAAGGGAGACACCCCGATTTCAAATGTCCAGAAAATCTGTGTCAAAGCACTATAGTTGAAGGAGACTTTCACCTTCGTAAAATATTCCAAAAATTCAGGGAAAAATCCAGGATATTACTTGCGAAGTGTAGATCAAAATTGCCTTTTGAATCGCCTCGATCCGACGTCTGAGCGAAAAGATACGGCTAGAACACCGCGGTGCTGTCCAAAAATCCGCGAAGAAAAATGGGTCAAATGGGTGCTCGGAAAACTCAAAGGTCATCACGGAAAACGAGGAACCTCAAAACACAGGAGTTGAAGTCATACCTGTCGTGAGTCCAACGGTGCGAAAATCGGCGAAATCGGAAGTCGGGGTGAGTCGGGGGAGTCCAAACACTGAGAAAGGGCGAAGCGGGTCGCCGGAGAACAAGCGTCGCGCCGCGCCGTAAAATCGTGAACCTCAAGAAACGTGCCACCAAAAATCTCCAAAGTCCTCCAAAGGATAGTGCACTGTGTGGGGGAAATTTGCTCTGAAGAACTCTCTGTGGAAAAAGATCCAGAAGAGCTGAAAAAAACACTAAGGACCCTATTTATAGCCCAGCCCATAAGTGCTGTTGGGCCGGGTTTTCGGGCGCAAGTTTCGGGCGCACTGCGCCCGGAAACCCGGTCGTATACCTCCTGTCCGACGCGCCCGAATCACTCTGGTGATGCCACGTCACCCCGCAACAGGGGACAGCGGTGCAAGGGTCCCGCCGCGCGCCACGTGTCCCCCCGCGGTCAGCGGGGGTAGGTACGGCCCGCCTGTCGCGTGCCGACACGTGTCCGCACTCGAGTGCGGCCGACCGCCCGCCTGGCGCTACTGTGCGCGCGCCGTCCCGAGGCGCCCCTCTGCGCACACCGTGGACCGCGCCCTCGTGAGCCAGCAAATCCCAAGCCGCCACGTGTCATGCGCCCGGTCCACCGTAACCCCGCAAAGCCCCTGAGCCGTGCCGCATGCGCCGGCCATTTCGGGCACGCCACGCGTCCCTCGCCCGCGGTCCATGCACCGCCGCGCCTCCCCGTGGACCGAGCTGCGTGAGCCGGCCAATAATAGGCCGCCACGTTGTTCAGGCCTGTCCACGAGCCTCCCCCATGCACCGAAAATCCTTGAAAACTTCCGGAAGCCCGCTTTTGGTCATCCGGACTCCAAATTTAACAAGCAAACAGCCGTTTTCAAGCGTTTTTCCGTGCTAAATCCAAATCCAACCTCAAATTGGCCCAAAACCTTTTCTAAAATTCGGCAAATGCAGCCGAAGGCCAAATCAGCTATCAAAGTCTCACAAGGTCCATCTGTGGCACCCCTTTGATGCACCGTGGGCCAGACACACCAACACTAGGTGTTCTACATAGTGGATTCATCGGAAAGTTGCATGGGAAAAACCATAACACTACGCGTGTCCCGCGCCCGGGGGTGGCGCGGTGTAACGCGCCCGTGTGGCGGGCGCGTTGCCGCACGCCGCCTGGCGCACGGGGCGCGTGCGTGGACCCGGTGCACGCGCCCCAGCCTCGTGGACCACCCAGCAGCTGGGCCCCCCTTTTGCGCGGTGCACCATGGACCGACAGCTGTGGACCACCTTCTCTCTCTCTCCTTCTTTTCTTCTTCTTCTTCCTCCCCCGCACGCCATTTCTTCCCTTCCTTTTCTTTCTTCTTCAACCGAGCGAGAGGGAGATTGAGGGAGGAGATGGTGGGTGGTGCGGCGGTGCGTCGTGGGCTTCGTGGAGCGCGCGGAGTTTTCCAACGGAGCGGTTGGGCGGCGCGGCGCAGTCGGGTAGGTCCCGCTCTTATTTTTACGGTATTTTTGGCACAGTTTTAGAGCAATCTTTTGGACAATTAATTGACCCTCTTGCTCTTATCTGTGTTAGGGATCGTGTTTTTCTGCACCGTTTTGCGTGCGGACCCTGACGGCGTGCTCCGTTTTGCGTGTAGACTCCGTTTTGCTTGCGGGTTTCGGCACCGTGCTCCGTTTTGCGTGCGGACTCCGTTTTGGCGCGAATTTTGGCACCGTGCTCCGTTTTGCATGCGGACTCCGTTTTGCGCGCGAATTTCGGCACCGTGCTCCGTTTTGCGTGCGGACTCCGTTTTGCGCGCGGATTTCGGCACCGTGCTCCGTTTTCAGTGCGGACTCCGACAGCATGCTCCGTTTTGCGTGCGGACTCCGGCAGCGGGCACCGTTTTGCGTGCGGATCGCGTGGAGGCCAATTGCAAGTGTCTACGAGCAATTGGTGGCAAATCGAGGTGGGTGGCCTTATCTCCACGTTTTATGGACTGTACAGTAATTCTACTGATGTAGGACTATGCATGATAGTTATTCTCTTGTGTAGCATGCTAGAAGGTAGAATTGTTATTCCTGATATTTATCTGATGATCTTATGATCCCTCTTGCTTCCTACCACATGTTAAATTATAGTTATCATTGAACTTGACCTAGCATCCCCGTCATATGTTGCATGTGTAACCAGACCAGTAGAAAACCCTCACTTGGGCTAGGGTTATTTATGTTTAGACATCCACACTGTTCTTTCATTCCTGGACTTAGTGTTATCCTCGCCCGGGTAGTGGGTCGAGAGGTCAGGACTTCTTTCTAGTGTGGGATGCATTTGCACTCGTGCTTGGGAGCAGAGTGGAGTCTGGTAGATGTTATGGATCGCTTGTCTGTACCGGGAACCGTTGGGGTAGACGGTGGTCCCGAGAGGTCTTGTTTTCCCCTGTTTGGGTTGTCGCCACTGTGTTAGTGGCAGTAGTTCACTAGTGTTAGTTGAACCTATAACCCTTTTCGACATACACATGATTTTAGTCTACCAATGTTTTCTTCCAAGCATCGAAGGGCCGCTGGAGTCTGTTCTTGTTTGATTGGACAAAGGCATCAGCCCTTCGGGGTTTGGGTAAAACACTTATTTTTCTAACTGTTTTTCTAAAAAGAACTAAAATCATTAAATATGGATTTCTTCCTGATCAAATAATTTTCAATAACAAATGTCACCTTTTTCTTGTAAATCTCCCCACTCGAAAGGATTCGAGTGATCCGGGTTCTAGGGGCCATCCCTTGTCGGGACGAAAGCCACGGGGGCCGAGCCTGGAACCTGTTCTTGTTTGATAGGGTTGTAGGTGTTGGTCTCCCGGAACTTCCGGGCCATAGCTGATATCTTCTGCGTGTTGTACCGAGGTTGTCGTGTTCCCGAACTGTAAGGGGGCCGAGAATTTCGATAGGCGGAGCCTAGAGTCTGTTCTTGTTTGATAGGGTTCTTAGAACCGACCTATCGGGTTTTCCAAACCCTTATGGTGTCGGCCCTTCCTGAGTTATCGGTGTGGTTGGTGTTCTGTTGTGAGAGCCCTTGGGGCTGACTATGGTCTCGGGTCGTTGAGTGTTGTCCGACCAGTTTTATTAGCCCTGAGTTGTGGGTCGTTCCTGGCTGTGGAGTATCTCCAGCCAGTGTGTTTTGGGTTGCGAGCTGTCGGAGAGGCTAGTGTCTCGTGTTTCGTGAGAGCTGATCAGCTGAGTCGTCGAGAGTGCTCCGACTGTTGTGCGAGATGTTTGAGGATTGAGTCTTTCCGTTCAGTGCGTGAGCGTGGATTTTGACTATAGCCTGCAGTGCCACCTTGAGCTCGACAGAGTGCGCGGATACCCTTGTCCTCGTTGGGGTCGCTCCCCTCGAGTGCCACGTCCGGGGTGGGTCTGCACATTGGTATCGCGACTTGTCGACGCCGTCCCTCTGACTGAGCCAGTTAGAGGCAGTTACGGACGCCGTCCCCCTGACTGAGCCAGTTAGTGGCAGTTACGGACACAGTCCCTCTGGCTGAGCCAGTTAGTGGCAGCTACGGACATACCTACGTTAGACCCGTCCTGTTGAGGATGTGCGACAGTAGGTAGGCGCAGGTTTGACTGGACCCTATGCGGCAGTCAGTGTAGATTGGGTGACTATACTTGTGAGTCAGTAGATGCATCATATTATCATCTGTTCCACTTCTTGAGCATCTAGATAGAGGCATAGTAGCTGTAGAGTTATCCTCTTCCAGCTCTTTTCTTTCTATATTACTTTGTTACTTTATGCCTCTAGTAGACTTAGTGGGCAGACCGTTGGGCTTGTTGACGGCACCCACTGAGAACTACTGTGGGAAGTAGTTCTCACACCCGTCGTGGTGTCTTTTCCCCAGGGGCTTCTACTCCTGTTCCTGTGCTTCGGTTGCTGATCCTTCTGACCGGTTTCGAGGGAGTCGCGAGCTAGTTCCCTACCCGTCGTTGGAGTGTAGCGGTACCTCCTTCAGATGAGAGCTTCAGTAGATTAGTTTACTTCTTTTCCCCCTGTTGAGAGACCCTTGTTGTGAGGTATAGAGTTGTACTTTATTTTACAGTTTGAGAGACTATTGTAGTGAGGATATTTTTGTATTGAGAGCTTGTACACTGATTTATTTATTGGGGATATCTCCCTTTTGGGTTTTTGTATCAGAGGACTTTTTATACGATCGTATTTGGGGAGATGGATATTGTATTATTTTCAGATGTACAGTGATTGGATTTCAGTTTTTAGTAGTTTACTTTCAGCTCTGATATCTGTATACTGTAGTTGATTCTTTTGCAGGTTAGACGCTTCGTCTGTACGGCAGTTTCCGTACAGATGGCGGATCTGTTAGCCAGCTCGGGTCGCAGTTTCGACCCCGGGGCGTGACAGCAGGTGCTACCGATGTGGGCAGGCAGGGCACAGGTCATGGTCTTGTCCTGGAGTGAGGTCAGTAGTGGCATCGACAGCTTTGGCTCCCCCTCCGCCCTTCCCGACAGGCGGAGCTTCGGCAGGTTATGGCCAGGTGGATAGGGCCACTTCTTCGGGGGCCGCTAGTCACATGGTAGCAGGTGTTAATCTTATCTCCCCTACTTGCACTTGAGCTTTTTTTTTTGTACCGGAGCGTCGCATGCATTTCTTCTGTAGGGCATTTGTATTGTTGCATGGGCTAGAGATAGGACTGTTAGCTGGTGCTCGTGGGGTTCTGTTACCTGATAACGTATTGCACGGAGATGAGCGTTGTTGGTCCTGCCCAGTGTAGTTAGGGCCCTGGGTTTTGTTTGCTGATCTTTTGGCCCTTTGTCGGCTCCGGGTTTTCGATATATTGTTGGGTATAGGACTGTGAGGATTTGTTACCCTGATGCTTGAGTTTGATGCCACACCGTTGATACACGGTAGTGATGCCACACCGTTGATACACGGTAGTGATGCCACACCGTTGATACACGGTGGTGATGCCACACCGTTGATATACGGTGGTGATACCACACCGTTGATACACGGTAGTGATGCCACACCGTTGATACACGGTAGTGATGCCACACCGTTGATACACAGGTGACGCGACACCGTTGATACACGGTGGTGATGCCACGTTGTAGGTACGCAACGATGTGAGTTCTTGGACGGGTTGGCGGTATAACCCGTCGTGGTTATTTGCATTATCTCCGAAGCGACTTGGAGTTTGAGGGGCACTTGAGGATAGTGCTACAACTTCTATGAGGGAAGGAGTTGTTTGCCAAGTTGAGAGAGAGTTGCTTCTTGACGTCGGAAGGTCTTGTTCATGGCCTATTAGCGACGGAAATGAAGATGAGGAAGATGATAGCTTTGATGTGGATGTTGCCAGCCATAGAGAGAGAGAATCGAGTTTTCATGGTTCCTCGAACTTAAAGTATTTGGATACTCAGGGGGTTTGGGTTAAGGTAACGCCGGTGATAGAATTTTCAAGGATGTATGATTGCTGGATCCCGGCAAAGACTTTAAGTTCGGTTACGCCTTGGTTAGGCGAGCAGTGTAACCATGGAGGTTGAAACTCTTCCCCTGTCAGTGTTGTGATAGTTGTATGGTGGAACGGGAGTTTCAGTTGCTAAGGATCAACAGAGGGGCTATGCCGTTTGGAGGCTTAGACCTTGGTTTTGAGAAATTTTGGTTTGTGGAAACCACCAGCCGCAGGGCTAATTATAGATTTGAGTTATGCGAGATGTTGGTTCGCGGGTATTGATCAGGCTGGCAAGTTTTGTATTGCTTTTCCTTGGAGTTAGACGAGGATGGAGTTATCGAGTTCGACTGATGCAATTCTTGCTGGTGAGACAGAAGATTTTCGCAATCGGGTCTTACCTTGGCGAAGGTGCAGTGGCGCCTTCTTAATGAAAGTGAGGCCACTTGAGAGCCTGGGATAAATTGAGGGCCTCCTACCCCCCCTTTTATTTGAGACCCCCTCCTGAATTATGGACTTAATTGGGTTTCGAGGACGAAACCCTTTTAAGGAGGGGAGAGTGTAGAATACTGGGACTTTGGATGGCGCGCCGACCTCGCATGATGGCGTGAGGGGGGAGAATTTGCCTTGGATGTGTCCCATATTTGTTTACTGATGAGTTCGGGTTGATTTGGATCTATGCGGAAGTCTCAGCTTGATTCAGGATTTTTCCGGGCCTTGTGCGCGATAGGAGACTGGTATGGGAAGCACCGACTCCTCTATGGGTTACAGAAATATTGGGAAACACTTGGAGCAGGTGTATATTATGTTTACAACGAAGTTCGGGAGGTTCCGGACTGACGCGAAGGACCCGAGGGCAAAAAGTTAGTTGGAACGGGCAGTTTTGGAGCCGGTTTTTGGATTGAGCACACGGACTCCAGGGTTGAGCTTTTTGAGGAGAAAAAGCCTTGAGCATGTGTATTTTTAGATTACAGCGGAGTTCGGGAGGTTCCGAACTACGGCGGAAGGCCCGAAGCCAAAAAGTGAGTTATTGTGGCACTTTGGGATATTTTATTCTTTAATTAATTAAGTGTAGGCTTAATTGGGTAGTGCTTTTATATGTGTGTGTGTGCTGTTGAGGTGGAGTTGGCAGAGAGGAGTTGGTGGTGTGAGCTTAATTAAACCCCCCTTAATTAAGCTTCCTAGTGCTTTATAAAAAGCTCTCCTCTCCACCTCCTTCTGGAGGAAAAAGAAGAAAAGGAGAAAGAGAAGAAGGGGGTTTGGCTCTTGGCTTGGAGTGAAGCAGAGGAAGAAGAAGAAGGGTTTGAAGGTTGCGTTTCTTGAGCTTTTCTTCCCCGAGCGAGGGCGTGGAGCCGAGCAAGGTCGGCGAGCCTCGTCGAGGTAGGTATTATTTTTATTTTGCTTCTTGAGAGCTGGGGATTTTGGAGTTTTATTTTCCCTTTCCTCTCCTATTGTTGTGGCCTTGCGGACTGGCGGTCCGGGGTGGCGGCGCTGCGCGTTGCCGCGCTCGCGCTTTTCGGCGGCGCGAGGCTGTCGGGGGGCTTGTCACGCCCCGGGGGTTCGAAACGCGCGGAAGAGGAGCCACCGATGCCCCTGATTCAGCCATATATATTTTTTTTTGTGAAGCATTACTCCCCGGCGCGTGCACAGACCCGCCGCATACACAAATTCGCTCTGCAAATGAGCAGAGGCCCCTTTGTATATGCACGGCGTCTCAACTACAAAGTGTCACACAAGGCGTAGTACATACAATCTCTAACCACATCAGTTGGGGTCTCGAACACATACAACCAAACCATTCACATGACATTCTCGCATTCACTTAGAGCATAGAGGCCGGTGTTTTGAAAGGATAAATAATCACAAGGTTTTGAAAGCGGCATCCACACGATGCCCTCGTTTGTGAAACAGTTCGCAAACACATAAATCCCACAAGGTTTATAAAGCTCGGTGCCCACACGACACCCATGTTTTTAAAAAAATAGTTTTCGCAAACGGTTTTCTTTGTTTTTCTTCGTTCAAAACGGCCAAGAAGAGAGAACGTAGTATTCATTCCATTATTTCAAAAGAAAGGAAAGAAAAGGGCAACATCCACTTCGACCCCACGGGGGTGTCGCAATCCACAACTAGCTACCATGAATAATAAAAGAAAAGGGAAAGTAAAGTCACTGTATCTGAAGTCATCCAAAATCAGATCAGCATCCTAACGTCCTCACCGGCGCCCTAGCACTTGCCCCTGGATGAACCTGTCACGGAGTGGGAAGTCAGTGACTAGAAATAATCATGATGAGCAAGAATACTATAATAAAACAAACCGCTGTAACTAGAGCAACTGTCACCCCCCCTCCCATGTACCGTCAACAATGATCACAACCTGCACCAACATAAACCGGGCACCCTCCCCGGACACCGCACCGAGCCCCTACCCCGGTGCCCCTCTCTGCCGAGCACCTGCCTCGGCCGCCGAGCACCAACCTCGGCGTCACCGCTCACACCCTCCACCTATGAGGGCCCCCATCTCTAACGCCACCTCCGCGTGGGGTACACGGGTCAACGTACCACTTTTCCGGAAAAGCACACCCTTGCGGTGGCCAAACCGCGGGTGTGCGTGTAGTAAAACTTGAGCCTCAGATGATAAAGCGAATAGAACGAGATTCGGAGTCAGCGTTGCTCATAAGGACAACCAGAAGGGTGAACACTTTTGCTCATGAGGAAATCTTAAGGAGGAAAACACCGTTGCTCAGTGGGAGCAACTTGAAGAGGAGCACACCTTCGCTCACGAAGAGCATTTTAGAGAGAAACCCACCTTTGCTCACGAGGAGCAACTTAGAGAGAAACACCTTTGCTCATGTCCGCCCTTACCCAATTAACCTCGGCGAATTTACCCACCTTTTGCGTGCGTCGTCCGGCGTTCGGTACGTCCGTGATCGTGCGCCCGTCGCCAACAATGTCCTGCACTCCTGAAGGAACAAGGGCAAGTCAAGACTAAGGATCCGACACTCACACCGACTCCCACTCATGTGCGGCGGAGTTCCCCGCCCGGTACTGGCCCGTGCGGCGGACACTCCGCCCGGGCACAGCATCGCGTGGCCCCCAGCCCGCGCGGGCGCGCTGCCCGCGGTGCGGGGGCGACCCCGTGCGGCACCAGTCCGCGCGGGCGCCCCACCAGCGGGCGGCCCCGCGCGGCCAAACGCCGCGCGGGTGCCTCGCCCGCGGTGCGGGGGCGACCCCGCGCGGCACCAGCCCGCGCGGGCGCCCCACCTGCGGGCGGCCCCGCGCGGCCAAGCGCCGCGCGGGTGCCTCGTCCGCGGTGCGGGGGCGACCCCGCGCGGCACCAGCCCGCGCGGAGCCCCACCTGCGGGCGGCCCCGCGCGGCCAAGCGCCGCGCGGGTGCCTCGCCCGCGGTGCGGGGGGCGACCCCGCGCGGCACCAGCCCGCGGCGGGCGCCCCACCTGCGGGCGGCCCCGCGCGGCCAAGCGCCGCGCGGGTGCCTCGCCCGCGGTGCGGGGCGACCCCGCGCGGCACCAGCCCGCGCGGGCGCCCCACCTGCGGGCGGCCCCGCGCGGCCAAGCGCCGCGCGGGTGCCTCGCCCGCGGTGCGGGGGCGACCCCGCGCGGCACCAGCCCGCGCGGGCGCCCCACCTGCGGGCGGCCCCGCGCGGCCAAGCGCCGCGCGGGTGCCTCGCCCGCGGTGCGGGGGCGACCCCGCGCGGCACCAGCCCGCGCGGAGCCCCACCTGCGGGCGGCCCCGCGCGGCCAAGCGCCGCGCGGGTGCCTCGCCCGCGGTGCGGGGGCGACCCCGCGCGGCACCAGCCCGCGCGGGCGCCCCACCTGCGGGCGGCCCCGCGCGGCCAAGCGCCGCGCGGGTGCCTCGCCCGCGGTGCGGGGCGACCCCGCGCGGCACCAGCCCGCGCGGGCGCCCCACCTGCGGGCGGCCCCGCGGGGCCAAGCGCCGCGCGGGTGCCTCGCCCGCGGTGCGGGGGCGACCCTGCGCGGCACCAGCCCGCGCGGGCGCCCCACCTGCGGGCGGCCCCGCGCGGCCAAGCGCCGCGCGGGTGCCTCGCCCGCGGTGCGGGGCGACCCCGCGCGGCACCAGCCCGCGCGGGCGCCCCACCTGCGGGCGGCCCCGCGCGGCCAAGCGCCGCGCGGGTGCCTCGCCCGCGGTGCGGGGGCGACCCCGCGCGGCACCAGCCCGCGCGGGCGCCCTACCTGCGGGCGGCCCCGCGCGGCCAGGCGCCGCGCGGGTGCCTCGCCCGCGGTGCGGGGCGGCCCCGCGCGGCATCAAGCGCCGCGCGGCGCCCCGTCCGCGGCCGGTCCGGCGGCGGCGGCGGTGTTCCCCGTGAAGACCCCACCCCGACACGCCTACACCACAGAACTAATAAAAACTCACCTTTGATCCGCCGGCAAAAGAGAGGAAGAGGATCGTCCTAACGTTGCCCGGTTGATCCCGCGAGCAAGAACCTCCGTCCTTTCCTTGAAAGCCCCGCCGTCGGTCGTACAAGAGCGAAAAAGGGTTGGGTCCCCGTTTTATTCTCCTCTTTTTCCCTCTCGTGGTGTTTCTCAAAGAGAAACCCTAGCCGTCCTTCCCCCTCTCTTTTTCCCTCTCGTGATGACTTTTAAAGGGAAACCCTAGCCGTCCTTCCCTCTCTCTTTTTCCCTCTCGTGATGACTTTTAAAGGGAAACCCTAGCCGTCCTTCCCTCTCTCTTTTTCCCTCTCGTGATGACTTTTAAAGGGAAAACCCTAGCCGCCGAACGAAGGGACCTAGGAGGGGACACCTAAAACCCTAGATTCCTCAAAGGGTAAGAGAATAACTAATTAATAGGGGATAGATCCAGCGGCTATAGTTACCTCGAGAAACGTGCCGATCGTCCACACGGATTCCGGGGCGCCTAAGTGGGGTCCGAACTTCGGAAAATTATTCCGGGTGAACCGGGAGTCGGAATCTAAAACCGATCGCGCCCCCGTTCTCCATTTCGCGAGCCCTTCGGCCTAAAAATGTCCGCGAGCCCCGACGGATTCTCCGGAAAAACACCAAAAAAAATTGTCCCTCAGTCGGGCAGTCGAAGAAAAAGGGGTTACGGGGAGGGTCACGGAAAAGTCAGGTCTTACATCACTCACTAATAAAAACAAGTTTCGTCCCCGAAACTTAACTCCTGCCTGCGGCGAAGGGGGTCCGGGTAGCACCCCCTTCACTCTCGATTCGGGTTCCCAAGTTGTCTCACGTTTTTCCCGATTGCTCCAAAACACCTTCACGTCGGGAAAAGTCCGACTTCGTAGCTTTTCAGTCCTCCCGCGCTTGGGTCCGCACCGGCTCTTCCTCATAGTTCAAGTTTCCTTTGAACTTGATTTGCGGAGTCGTCACTCACTCGCGACGGGTTGGGGGATACTTTCGAGGCACGAAGGCGTGGACACGACCAGAACTCGGTCGTGATTCGGTGGTAGGGCGAGGCGATGGGTCACGGGGCCGTCGCACTCCGGGATCCCAAAAAGTCCCACGTACTATGGCACTACTAGCCTCTCAACCCGACCCGCTTCGCCCCTGATCGTTCCAACAAATCGGGGGGGGGGGTCTGCAGCGCCTTCCGTACGATGCTTTGTACGGTGTCATCCGGGTACTTGTCTGGTAATCGATGTCGTAGACGAACTCGACGAGGGGTAGGTAGCGTGGCCATCCGCCCGTTCAAAACCAGTATGCATGCTCGGAGTATGTCCTCGAGGATCTGGATCGCCCGTTCGGATTGCCCATCCATCTGAGGTGATAGGCCGGGCCGAAGTGTAGTTTGGCCCGCAGTAGTTGGTGTCGACGTCCCGTGTCCAGGTCGAAGTCCTTCAATAGTCCCAACCACCGTCTTCGCCGTAGGTTCGGCCCCTTCTGGGTGGAGAGGCGCTTAAGGCTTTGGTGGTCCGTGGGTGCGTTACCGTGGGCCCCGAAGGGTTAGTACCTTAACAGTCTCAGGACGAGGACGACTGCGGTACACCCCAGGTCGTGTGTCGGTTAGTTCTACATGTAGTCCTTGAGTTGCCCTGTCGCATAGGCTACGACTCTTCCTTGCTGCCTTAGTACTTCCTCCCGTCCAATTCGCGATGCAGTGCAGCATACTTCGAAGTCTTCCCCGGGCGTTGGTACGGCGAGCACGGTCGCCCTTGTTAATTGCTTTTTAGGCTCTTCACGGCTTTCCTTAGCATTGGGCCGTCCAAAAGAACTTGGCCCCCTTCCGGGCCGAGCGGTTCAAGGAAGTGCGTGCTCTTACAGGGCTTCATCAAATTCCGGGTAGTCAACGCGCAGCTGCAAGCTCCTTCCCTGTTCCCGTGCCAGTAGAACGGCCATGCACCCAGCCGGTGCCTTCCGCTCTTCACTTTTTGCTACTAAGTGCATGGTCCCCAAGTGGGATAAAACAAAAAAAAAGTGCGTGCCTAAGTAGATCGAGGCCAAAACTGGTTGGTCTTGGATGGGAGAAAAGAAGGGATCTTCGGAAAGAGAAGGGAGTATCTGCGGACTATGCCGACGGCGGATTCCCGCAGTCCCTCTTAAAGGCGTTCGCCCCTCCCCAAGAGATCCGAGGAAAAACGGACAAAAAAACAACGAAGCTATTACTAACGACGGGACATAGCCGAAACCCATAACAGATGAAGAAAGGATGGTATAACTCAGGTTCGACGGATGTCCCCAACTAAAAAGAAGTAGTTCAAGTATTACCTGTCGTCACTCGGTTCGGGACGTTGCTCCGTCTGCTGGGGCGGCTGGGGTAGCCCTCCCGCAACCCCTGGGCCAGCGCCGCACTGCGTGGTTGGGCAGGGTCCTGGTGTCATACGAGTCCGCCGACGGCGAGCCGTCGGGTCGGTCCTTCTGTGGGTCGGGAGCCGCGGTATCCTCTCGTCCCTCCCGTTGTGGCGTCGCGGCGGTAGCGGCCTGCTCTCGCGGACATGAAGCGCGGGTGTGATCTGATTTGCCGCAACCATTGCAGTGGGAGTACCTCCAGAGGCAGCTCGTTACTCGATGCGCCTTTCCGCAGATGACGCAGGGCCCTTGTGGCGACTCCGGGGTCCCTGTAGCGGCCTGCTCTCGCGGACATGAAGCGCGGGTGTGATCTGATTTGCCGCAACCATTGCAGTGGGAGTACCTCCAGAGGCAGCTCGTTACTCGATGCGCCTTTCCACAGATGACGCAGGGCCCTTGTGGCGACTCCGGGGTCCCTGTGGGTACCCGCCCACCCTCCCTTGCATTTTCCAGGTGTTGGTTCGCCCGGTACCTTGGTTTGGGGCTCCCCTGCAAGGCGGGGGTGGCGGCTTCCTCTGGTTCGACAGGTCCTGGCGTCGGGGGCCTAGTGACGCCTAGCTTCTGGCGGCACGTGTAACGCGTGTGACCCGGTCTACCACACCGGAAACAGTGATCATCCCGCCAGGGGCAGCCCATCACTCGATGTGCGCCGCCACAAATGACGCACGGCTTCGATGGGCCGGGCCCCTCCTTCTTCACCGGTCCAGACTCCGGTTCTACCTTCGGACGTTTGGTCGCGCGGCTCGCCAGATAGGGGTCCTCCGCCGGGTCAGGGTAGGGGCACCCTTGCCGGGCGTACTCTTGCTCCGCACGCATGGCCAAATTAACTGCATCGTGATAGGTGGGAAATCTCGCCGGTGGCATCCCGCGAGGGGTACCGTCCCATGGGCCGTGCTGGAAGTGGTCAACGCTCTCAAGGTCCCGCGTCAGCATGCACAGACGCTCCGTGAGAGTCAGCAGCTGTCCTGCCACATCGCGCAGTTGGTTGCGCAGCAAGCGGTTCGCCCCGGCTGCGGTGTCCATTTCCGTCGGTCGTTGCTCACTGTGTTGGGCTGCTATTGTATTGTATCTGCGTACATAATGAAAGCATACCGATCATCACAAACATAGAGACATAACTGACAAGGCAACCCGGCTCCTAAAGGGTTCTACTAAATCTCTACCCTCCCCCACGTACACTCGTGTCCTATTTATTTATCCCGTGTTCACTTTATTACTCAGCAGCCAGAGTATTGCGCCCGTGGATGTTAGGCCCCGACTGTTGTGGTTAAAGTTTACCCGCTCTGATACCATCTTAATCTGTCACGCCCCGGGGGTTCGAAACGCGCGGAAGAGGAGCCACCGATGCCCCTGATTCAGCCATATATATTTTTTTTTGTGAAGCATTACTCCCCGGCGCGTGCACAGACCCGCCGCATACACAAATTCGCTCTGCAAATGAGCAGAGGCCCCTTTGTATATGCACGGCGTCTCAACTACAAAGTGTCACACAAGGCGTAGTACATACAATCTCTAACCACATCAGTTGGGGTCTCGAACACATACAACCAAACCATTCACATGACATTCTCGCATTCACTTAGAGCATAGAGGCCGGTGTTTTGAAAGGATAAATAATCACAAGGTTTTGAAAGCGGCATCCACACGATGCCCTCGTTTGTGAAACAGTTCGCAAACACATAAATCCCACAAGGTTTATAAAGCTCGGTGCCCACACGACACCCATGTTTTTAAAAAAATAGTTTTCGCAAACGGTTTTCTTTGTTTTTCTTCGTTCAAAACGGCCAAGAAGAGAGAACGTAGTATTCATTCCATTATTTCAAAAGAAAGGAAAGAAAAGGGCAACATCCACTTCGACCCCACGGGGGTGTCGCAATCCACAACTAGCTACCATGAATAATAAAAGAAAAGGGAAAGTAAAGTCACTGTATCTGAAGTCATCCAAAATCAGATCAGCATCCTAACGTCCTCACCGGCGCCCTAGCACTTGCCCCTGGATGAACCTGTCACGGAGTGGGAAGTCAGTGACTAGAAATAATCATGATGAGCAAGAATACTATAATAAAACAAACCGCTGTAACTAGAGCAACTGTCACCCCCCCCTCCCATGTACCGTCAACAATGATCACAACCTGCACCAACATAAACCGGGCACCCTCCCCGGACACCGCACCGAGCCCCTACCCCGGTGCCCCTCTCTGCCGAGCACCTGCCTCGGCCGCCGAGCACCAACCTCGGCGTCACCGCTCACACCCTCCACCTATGAGGGCCCCCATCTCTAACGCCACCTCCGCGTGGGGTACACGGGTCAACGTACCACTTTTCCGGAAAAGCACACCCTTGCGGTGGCCAAACCGCGGGTGTGCGTGTAGTAAAACTTGAGCCTCAGATGATAAAGCGAATAGAACGAGATTCGGAGTCAGCGTTGCTCATAAGGACAACCAGAAGGGTGAACACTTTTGCTCATGAGGAAATCTTAAGGAGGAAAACACCGTTGCTCAGTGGGAGCAACTTGAAGAGGAGCACACCTTCGCTCACGAAGAGCATTTTAGAGAGAAACCCACCTTTGCTCACGAGGAGCAACTTAGAGAGAAACACCTTTGCTCATGTCCGCCCTTACCCAATTAACCTCGGCGAATTTACCCACCTTTTGCGTGCGTCGTCCGGCGTTCGGTACGTCCGTGATCGTGCGCCCGTCGCCAACAATGTCCTGCACTCCTGAAGGAACAAGGGCAAGTCAAGACTAAGGATCTGACACTCACACCGACTCCCACTCATGTGCGGCGGAGTTCCCCGCCCGGTACTGGCCCGTGCGGCGGACACTCCGCCCGGGCACAGCATCGCGTGGCCCCCAGCCCGCGCGGGCGCGCTGCCCGCGGTGCGGGGGCGACCCCGTGCGGCACCAGTCCGCGCGGGCGCCCCACCAGCGGGCGGCCCCGCGCGGCCAAACGCCGCGCGGGTGCCTCGCCCGCGGTGCGGGGGCGACCCCGCGCGGCACCAGCCCGCGCGGGCGCCCCACCTGCGGGCGGCCCCGCGCGGCCAAGCGCCGCGCGGGTGCCTCGTCCGCGGTGCGGGGGCGACCCCGCGCGGCACCAGCCCGCGCGGAGCCCCACCTGCGGGCGGCCCCGCGCGGCCAAGCGCCGCGCGGGTGCCTCGCCCGCGGTGCGGGGGCGACCCCGCGCGGCACCAGCCCGCGCGGGCGCCCCACCTGCGGGCGGCCCCGCGCGGCCAAGCGCCGCGCGGGTGCCTCGCCCGCGGTGCGGGGCGACCCCGCGCGGCACCAGCCCGCGCGGGCGCCCCACCTGCGGGCGGCCCCGCGCGGCCAAGCGCCGCGCGGGTGCCTCGCCCGCGGTGCGGGGGCGACCCCGCGCGGCACCAGCCCGCGCGGGCGCCCCACCTGCGGGCGGCCCCGCGCGGCCAAGCGCCGCGCGGGTGCCTCGCCCGCGGTGCGGGGGCGACCCCGCGCGGCACCAGCCCGCGCGGAGCCCCACCTGCGGGCGGCCCCGCGCGGCCAAGCGCCGCGCGGGTGCCTCGCCCGCGGTGCGGGGGCGACCCCGCGCGGCACCAGCCCGCGCGGGCGCCCCACCTGCGGGCGGCCCCGCGCGGCCAAGCGCCGCGTGGGTGCCTCGCCCGCGGTGCGGGGCGACCCCGCGCGGCACCAGCCCGCGCGGGCGCCCCACCTGCGGGCGGCCCCGCGCGGCCAAGCGCCGCGCGGGTGCCTCGCCCGCGGTGCGGGGGCGACCCTGCGCGGCACCAGCCCGCGCGGGCGCCCCACCTGCGGGCGGCCCCGCGCGGCCAAGCGCCGCGCGGGTGCCTCGCCCGCGGTGCGGGGCGACCCCGCGCGGCACCAGCCCGCGCGGGCGCCCCACCTGCGGGCGGCCCCGCGCGGCCAAGCGCCGCGCGGGTGCCTCGCCCGCGGTGCGGGGGCGACCCCGCGCGGCACCAGCCCGCGCGGGCGCCCTACCTGCGGGCGGCCCCGCGCGGCCAGGCGCCGCGCGGGTGCCTCGCCCGCGGTGCGGGGCGGCCCCGCGCGGCATCAAGCGCCGCGCGGCGCCCCGTCCGCGGCCGGTCCGGCGGCGGCGGCGGTGTTCCCCGTGAAGACCCCACCCCGACACGCCTACACCACAGAACTAATAAAAACTCACCTTTGATCCGCCGGCAAAAGAGAGGAAGAGGATCGTCCTAACGTTGCCCGGTTGATCCCGCGAGCAAGAACCTCCGTCCTTTCCTTGAAAGCCCCGCCGTCGGTCGTACAAGAGCGAAAAAGGGTTGGGTCCCCGTTTTATTCTCCTCTTTTTCCCTCTCGTGGTGTTTCTCAAAGAGAAACCCTAGCCGTCCTTCCCCCTCTCTTTTTCCCTCTCGTGATGACTTTTAAAGGGAAACCCTAGCCGTCCTTCCCTCTCTCTTTTTCCCTCTCGTGATGACTTTTAAAGGGAAACCCTAGCCGTCCTTCCCTCTCTCTTTTTCCCTCTCGTGATGACTTTTAAAGGGAAAACCCTAGCCGCCGAACGAAGGGACCTAGGAGGGGACACCTAAAACCCTAGATTCCTCAAAGGGTAAGAGAATAACTAATTAATAGGGGATAGATCCAGCGGCTATAGTTACCTCGAGAAACGTGCCGATCGTCCACACGGATTCCGGGGCGCCTAAGTGGGGTCCGAACTTCGGAAAATTATTCCGGGTGAACCGGGAGTCGGAATCTAAAACCGATCGCGCCCCCGTTCTCCATTTCGCGAGCCCTTCGGCCTAAAAATGTCCGCGAGCCCCGACGGATTCTCCGGAAAAACACCAAAAAAAATTGTCCCTCAGTCGGGCAGTCGAAGAAAAAGGGGTTACGGGGAGGGTCACGGAAAAGTCAGGTCTTACAGGGCTGCCGCTGCGCGGGCGCGCATGAACGCCGCGCGCAGCATGCGCCCTGCTGTCGTGTTGTGCAGCAGGGCGCTGGTCGGCCCTAGGGGTGCGGCATGGGGCCGCACGGCCCTGCAGGCCGCGCGCTGGGCGCGCGGCACTGCAGGGCACACCGTTGATACATGGTAGTGATGCCACACCGTTGATACACGGTGGTGATGCCACACCGTTGATACACGGTGGTGATGCCACACCGTTGATACACGGTGGTGATGCCACACCGTTGATACACGGTGGTGATGCCACACCGTTGATACACGGTGGTGATGCCACACCGTTGATACACGGTAGTGATGCCACACCGTTGATACACGGTGGTGATGCCACACCGTTGATACACGGTAGTGATGCCACACCGTTGATACACGGTGGTGATGCCACACCGTTGATACACGGTGGTGATACCACACCGTTGATACACGGTAGTGATGCCACACCGTTGATACACGGTGGTGATGCCACACCATTGATACACGGTAGTGATGCCACACCGTTGATACACAGGTGACGCGACACCGTTGATACACGGTGGTGATGCCACGTTGTAGGTACGCAACGATGTGAGTTCTTGGACGGGTTGGCGGTATAACCCGTCGTGGTTATTTGCATTATCTCCGAAGCGACTTGGAGTTTGAGGGGCACTTGAGGATAGTGCTACAACTTCTATGAGGGAAGGAGTTGTTTGCCAAGTTGAGAGAGAGTTGCTTCTTGACGTCAGAAGGTCTTGTTCATGGCCTATTAGCGACGGAAATGAAGCTGAGGAAGATGATAGCTTTGATGTGGATGTTGCCAGCCATAGAGAGAGAGAATCGAGTTTTCATGGTTCCTCGAACTTAAAGTATTTGGATACTCAGGGGGTTTGGGTTAAGGTAACGTCGGTGATAGAATTTTCAAGGATGTATGATTGCTGGATCCCGGCAAAGACTTTAAGTTTGGTTACGCCTTGGTTAGGCGAGCAGTGTAACCATGGAGGTTGAAACTCTTCCCCTGTCAGTGATGTGATAGTTGTATGGTGGAACGGGAGTTTCAGTTGCTAAGGATCAACAGAGGGGCTATGCCGTTTGGAGGCTTAGACCTTGGTTTTGAGAAATTTTGGTTTGTGGAAACCACCAGCCGCAGGGCTAATTATAGATTTGAGTTATGCGAGATGTTGGTTCGCGGGTATTGATCAGGATGGCAAGTTTTGTATTGCTTTTCCTTGGAGTTAGACGAGGATGGAGTTATCGAGTTCGACTGATGCAATTCTTGCTGGTGAGACAGAAGATTTTCGCAATCGGGTCTTACCTTGGCGAAGGTGCAGTGGCGCCTTCTTGATGAAAGTGAGGCCAATTGAGAGCCTGGGATAAATTGAGGGCCTCCTACCCCCCCTTTTATTTGAGACCCCCTCCTGAATTATGGACTTAATTGGGTTTCGAGGACGAAACCCTTTTAAGGAGGGGAGAGTGAAGAATACTGGGACTTTGGATGGCACGCCGACCTCGCATGATGGCGTGAGGGGGGAGAATTTGCCTTGGATGTGTTCCATATTTGTTTACTGATGAGTCCGGGTTGATTTGGATCTATGCGGAAGTCTCAGCTTGATTCGGGATTTTTTCGGGCCTTGTGCGCGATAGGAGACTGGTATGGGAAACACCGACTCCTCTATGGGTTACAGAAATATTGGGAAACACTTGGAGCTGGTGTATATTACGTTTACAGCGAAGTTCGGGAGGTTCCGGACAGACGCGAAGGACCCGAGGGCAAAAAGTTAGTTGGAACGGGCAGTATTGGAGCCGGTTTTTGGATTGAGCACACGGACTCCACGGTTGAGCTTTTTGAGGAGAAAAAGCCTTGAGCATGTGTATTTTCAGATTACAGCGGAGTTCAGGAGGTTCGGAACTGCGGCGGAAGGCCCGAAGCCAAAAAGTGAGTTATTGTGGCACTTTGGGATATTTTATTCTTTAATTAATTAAGTGTAGGCTTAATTGGGTAGTGCTTTTATATGTGTGTGTGTGTGCTGTTGAGGTGGAGTTGGCAGAGAGGAGTTGGTGGTGTTAGCTTAATTAAACCCCCCTTAATTAAGCTTCCTTGTGCTTTATAAAAAGCTCTCCTCTCCACCTCCTTCTGGAGGAAAAAGAAGAAAAGGAGAAAGAGAAGAAGGGGGTTTGGCTCTTGGCTTGGAGTGAAGCAGAGGAAGAAGAAGAAGGGTTTGAAGGTTGGGTTTCTTGAGCTTTTCTTCCCCGAGCGAGGGCGTGGAGCCGAGCAAGGTCGGCGAGCCTCGTCGAGGTTGGTATTATTTTTATTTTGCTTCTTGAGAGCTGGGGATTTTGGAGTTTTATTTTCCCTTTCCTCTCCTGTTGTTGTGGCCTTGCGGACAGGCGGTCCGGGGTGGCGGCGCTGCACGTTGCCGCGCTCGCGCTTTTCGGCGGCGCGAGGCTGTCCGGGGGCTGCCGCTGCGCGGGCGCGCATGAACGCCGCGCGCAGCATGCGCCCTGCTGCCGTGTTGTGCAGCAGGGCGCTGGTCGGCCCTAGGGGTGCGGCATGGGGCCGCACGGCCCTGCAGGCCGCGCGCTGGGCGCGCGGCACTGCAGGGCACACTGTTGATACATGGTAATGATGCCACACCGTTGATACACGGTGGTGATGCCACACCGTTGATACACGGTGGTGATGCCACACCGTTGATACACGATGGTGATGCCACACCGTTGATTCACGGCAGTGATGCCACACCGTGGATACACGGTAGTGATGCCACACCGTTGATACACAGTGGTGATGCCACACCGTTGATACACGGTAGTGATGCCACACCGTTGATACACGGTGGTGATGCCACACCTTTGATACACGGTGGTGATGCCACACCGTTGATACACGGTGGTGATGCCACACCGTTGATACACGGTAGTGATGCCACACCGTTGATACACGGTGGTGATGCCACACCGTTTATACACGGTAGTGATGACACACCGTTGATACACGGTGGTGACGCGACACCGTTGATACACGGTGGTGATGCCACGTTGTAGGTACGCAACGATGTGAGTTCTTGGACGGGTTGGCGGTATAACCCGTCGTGGTTATTTGCATTATCTCCGAAGCGACTTGGAGTTTGAGGGGCACTTGAGGATAGTGCTACAACTTCTATGAGGGAAGGAGTTGTTTGCCAAGTTGAGAGAGAGTTGCTTCTTGACGTCGGAAGGTCTTGTTCATGGCCTATTAGCGACGGAAATGAAGCTGAGGAAGATGATAGCTTTGATGTGGATGTTGCCAGCCATAGAGAGAGAGAATCGAGTTTTCATGGTTCCTCGAACATAAAGTATTTGGATACTCAGGGGGTTTGGGTTAAGGTAACGCCGGTGATAGAATTTTCAAGGATGTATGATTGCTGGATCCCGGCAAAGACTTTAAGTTCGGTTACGCCTTGGTTAGGCGAGCAGTGTAACCATGGAGGTTGAAACTCTTCCCCTGTCAGTGATGTGATAGTTGTATGGTGGAACGGGAGTTTCAGTTGCTAAGGATCAACAGATGGGCTATGCCGTTTGGAGGCTTAGACCTTGGTTTTGAGAAATTTTGGTTTGTGGAAACCACCAGCCGCAGGGCTAATTATAGATTTGAGTTATGCGAGATGTTGGTTCGCGGGTATTGATCAGGCTGGCAAGTTTTGTATTGCTTTTCCTTGGAGTTAGACGAGGATGGGGTTATCGAGTTCGACTGATGCAATTCTTACTGGTGAGACAGAAGATTTTCGCAATCGGGTCTTACCTTGGCGAAGGTGCAGTGGCGCCTTCTTGATGAAAGTGAGGCCACTTGAGAGCCTGGGATAAATTGAGGGCCTCCTACCCCCCCTTTTATTTGAGACCCCCTCCTGAATTATGGACTTAATTGGGTTTCGAGGACGAAACCCTTTTAAGGAGGGGAGAGTGTAGAATACTGGGATTTTGGATGGCGCGCCGACCTCGCATGATGGCGTGAGGGGGGAGAATTTGCCTTGGATGTGTCCCATATTTGTTTACTGATGAGTTCGGGTTGATTTGGATCTATGCGGAAGTCTCAGCTTGATTCGGGATTTTTTCGGGCCTTGTGCGCGATAGGAGACTGGTATGGGAAGCACCGACTCCTCTATGGGTTACAGAAATATTGGGAAACACTTGGAGCTGGTGTATATTATGTTTACAGCGAAGTTCGGGAGGTTCTGGACTGACGCGAAGGACCCGAGGGCAAAAAGTTAGTTGGAACGGGCTGTTTTGGAGCCGGTTTTTGGATTGAGCACACGGACTCCAGGGTTGAGCTTTTTGAGGAGAAAAATCCTTGAGCATGTGTATTTTTAGATTACAGCGGAGTTCGGGAGGTTCCGAACTGCGGCGGAAGGCCCGAAGCCAAAAAGTGAGTTATTGTGGCACTTTGGGATATTTTATTCTTTAATTAATTAAGTGTAGGCTTAATTGGGTAGTGCTTTTATATGTGTGTGTGTGTGCTGTTGAGGTGGAGTTGGCAGAGAGGAGTTGGTGGTGTGAGCTTAATTAAACCCCCCTTAATTAAGCTTCCTAGTGCTTTATAAAAAGCTCTCCTCTCCACCTCCTTCTAGAGGAAAAAGAAGAAAAGGAGAAAGAGAAGAAGGGGGTTTGGCTCTTGGCTTGGAGTGAAGCAGAGGAAGAAGAAGAAGGGTTTGAAGGTTGGGTTTCTTGAGCTTTTCTTCCCCGAGCGAGGGCGTGGAGCCGAGCAAGGTCGGCGAGCCTCGTCGAGGTTGGTATTATTTTTATTTTGCTTCTTGAGAGCTGGGGATTTTGGAGTTTTTTTTCCCTTTCTTCTCCTGTTGTTGTGGCCTTGCGGACTGGCGGTCCGGGGTGGCGGCGCTGCGCGTTGCCGCGCTCGCGCTTTTCGGCGGCGCGAGGCTGTCGGGGGGCTGCCGCTGCGCGGGCGCGCATGAGCGCCGCGCGCAGCGTGCGCCCTGCTGCCGTGTTGTGCAGCAGGGCGCTGGTCGGCCCTAGGGGTGCGGCATGGGGCTGCGCGGCACTGCAGGGGTGCCGCGCGGGCGGCGGGCGGCCCTTCAGGCCGCGCGCTGGGCGCGCGGCACTGCGGGGGTGCCGCGCGGGCAGCCCCTGTGCCGCGCAGCCCTGCAGGCCGCGCGCTGGGCGCCCGGCACTGCAGGGGTGCCGCGCGGGCGGGCTTTTGGGCCCCGCGGCCCTGCAGGCCGCGCGCTAGGCGCGCGGCACTGCAGGGGGCCGCACGGCGGCCCTTTGGGCCCCGCGGCCCTGCAGGCCGAATGATAGGCACGCGGCACTGCAGGGGGCCGCACGGCGGCCCTTTGGGCCCCTGGCCCTGCAGGCCGCGCGCTGGGCGCGCGGCGCTGCAGAGGGCCGCGCGGGCAGCCCTTTGGGGCCCCGTGACCCTGCAGGCCGCGCGCTGGGCGCGCTGCGCTGCAGAGGGCCGCGCGGGCGGCCCTGCAGGTCGCGCGCTAGGCGCGCGGCACTGCAGGGCACCGCGCGAGCGCCCTTGAGTGCCGCGCGGGCGGCCTTCGAGCTGCGCGGCTGGGTTTTTGGAGCCGTGCAGCTGTGCCGCTTTTGCCGCGCAGGCTGCGGCTCGGCGACGCACTGCGGCGTGTGCGCGATGGGTTTTCCGCGCAACGCGCGCGGCGTGTTTTCGTCGCCGGTTGGGTTTTCCGCGCAACTCGCGACGTTTTAGTCGTCGTATGGGTTTCTTTTGCCTTTGGGAGCGCGGTTTTCAATCGCGGGTTTTCTGATCCCGGTTCCTCTTCTTATCTCGCAGTTGTGGCATAGTGTTGGCTTCCTTCGTGGCCGGTGGCGCGTGTTTTGCCGCGTGGAGCTGTGGGATCGCTTCGGGACCTCCGTTTGGCGCACAGTTTCGCGGATTTATCCCAGGTGGGTTGGTTTTCTTCCAAATCACAGTTTGCTCATAATGCTTCCTTATGAAAAGGTATGGTGACCCCTTTTGGCCATTATTGTTTTATCCGGAGACTGTCGGACAGTCGTGATAGTTTTGGAGGAAACCGGGCTTGTTTTGGTGCACCCTTCTGTTAGTGGGCACTGTTAACGCTCCCGGGCCACTTTTATAAACTGAGAGATCCCTTTCATGCAAGAACTGGTCCTAAATGTATGTTTTAGAAGTTGATACATCTAGCCTTGTAGTGGGTTTGGGATTTCTTGCGGGTTTATCAGATTTTAGTCGAGGGATGTTGTTCCGACTTGGACACGAGTGCGAGGGGTGTCTTTCGAGCATTTGAGTTGTTCCGATCTAGTGGATCATAAACTTTAGCCTGCTTATACTACTTGTTGATATATAGGAGACATGTTTGATACCCGGTGGGGTCGCTCCCCTCGGGTCACGCTCCGGAGACGTAGTTGTGATGATATCACTGGCCGAGTTACCAGATGGATGCATATCACTGGCCGAGTTACCAGGGGGATACATACCACTGGCCGAGTTCCAGATGGATGCAAATCACTGGCCGAGTTACCAGGTGGATATATATCACTGGCCGAGCTACCAGGGGGATACATACCACTGGCCGAGTTACCAGATGGATGCAAATCACTGGCCGAGTTACCAGGTGGATATATATCACTGGCCGAGCTACCAGGGGGAGACATACCACTGGCCGAGTTACCAGATGGATGCATATCACTGGCCGAGTTACCAGGTGGATACATATCACTGGCCGAGTTACCAGGGGGATACATACCACTGGCCGAGTTACCAGATGGATGCAAATCACTGGCCGAGTTACCAGGTGGATATATATCACTGGCCGAGCTACCAGGGGGATACATACCACTGGCCGAGTTACCAGATGGATGCATATCACTGGCCGAGTTACCAGGTGAATACATATCACTGGCCGAGTTACCAGGGGGATACATACCACTGGCCGAGTTACCAGATGGATATATATATATCACTGGCCGAGTTACCAGGGGGATACATACCACTGGCCGAGTTACCCGATGGATATATATCACTGGCCGAGTTACCAGGGGGATACATACCACTGGCCGAGTTGCCAGATGGATGCTTATCACTGGCCGAGTTACCAGGTGGACACATGCCCTGGCCGAGTTACCAGGGGGTGAAGGAAATTGAGATGACTTTCTAGTGTCATGTGAGAGTTTTAGCATTTCCAGTGCGGGGGCGAAAACTATGGACGGCTATGCCCACAGCCTGTTCTTGGTTGATAGGGTTGTAGGGGGCAGTCGTTCAGAAATTCCAGGCCTCCCGTGAGGGAAATTGAGAACTTACTCCCTACATTTCATGGAGACATTTAGTGGTAGATTCATTTCAAGCATTCATTTTCTATCTATCTATCTATCTATCTGTTTTTGTCTCCAGCAGACTTAGTGGGCATACCGTGGGTTTTGGCGTCGGTACCCACTGAGATCTGCCTGTTGCAGTAGATCTCACACCCACTGTGATGACAGGTGTTCCTGAGGCGACCGTTCCAGGTTTGGCTCGTTCGTAGCCTTCAGACCGAGGTAAGGGCGTGGCCGACTAGTTCCTACCCGAGTCTGTGGAGTCAGTGATAGAGTCACCTGTACTTTTTGGTTTCCACTTTTGTACCAGATAGTGTTATTGTACCTATGTTTCGAGAGATAGTGGACTTGTGTACTTGGACTTTTATCACTTAGTGATTCAGCTACTTCTTTCTTGGTATAGCTTCCTTTCAGCTCTGATACTTGTATAGCTTTAGATCTCTTCTGCAGGTTAGACGCTTCGTCTGTGCGGCAGTTTCCGTACAGGTGGCGGATCTGTTGGCGAGCCCGGGTCGCAGTTCGACCCCCAGGGCGTGACACATAAGCCTAGGGTTTCTAAGTCCACCATGACCTACAACCTAGGCTCTGATACCACTCTAATCTGTCACACCCTGTAATGTACCAGATCTCGGTATATAAATAAATGGAAATAAAAATGGTATGAAATACTATTTTTATTGAGTTTAGAAAGGTGAAGGATGACCTGGAAATGAATTGGGCCCAAATCGGGATTAGAATGAGAATCTAGAATCTTATATGAGAAAGTGGGCCCAGATTGTAAGTGGAAAATTCACAGTGTCGAAAAATTTCGAGAAAGTTACGGGAGCTCCGTAAATATGTTTTAAGGCCACAGTAAAAGTTTTGCGTTGATCGGACACCCGGATAGTGAGTACGGGCTCCGCCAGCGAATTCGAATACAGTGGGACTTTTGGTGACCTAGAGGTGGTCCAAACTGAAAAATTAAAGTACCATAAGGAAAATCAAGTTAAACTGTGGCTGCCCGTCAAATTAGAGCGAAAACGGGCGAGAAACGGGCGAAAACGGACGAAAACGGGCGAAACTGGGCTTGGGCCCAAGTTTCGGGCGCCCGAAAGTGGGTTCCCGGCGCCCGGAAAGTACTGTAGCAAACCGGCTTTTATGGGCTGCAGCGAACCGGGCTGCACTGTAGTGAACCCGGTTCACTGTAGCAGCCCGGTCCGGTTGGTGGTGCGCCCGAAAGTTACTGTAGCGCACGGATCCCGAGGCAGTGGCACGGATCCCGAGTCATTTGGCACAGATCCCGAGGCATTTGGCATGGATCCCGATGCAGTTGACACGGATCCCGAGGCGCGGGCGTGAATCCCGAGGCATGGCAACGCGCGCGGCGCATTGTGGCGCGCGGCGCGTTGTGGCGCGCGGCACGAGGCGCGCGGGGTAGGTGGGGAACGCCACGTGGCGTCTCCCCATTGGACGCGGTGACCGAGGGCGCGGGGAACAAGCGCGGACCCTAGCGCGGTGTCAGCGGGGAGGCCACGTGTCGGCCTCCCATTGGGCGGTCAGCGCGACGCGACGCGCTGACGTGACGCGACGCACCTACCGCGGGCGCGGGTGCAGTCCACGTGGCGGCCCCTGATTGGCCGCCGCAATTCCGTGGTCGCGGTGCACGGGTCCACGGACACGAGTCGTTTCAGGATAGGACGAGCGTTGGTGACGTGGCGCCCTACTGGCGCGTGGACCGCGGGGCGGTTTACTATAGCCGCCCGAAACATGGTTTCGGGCGCCCGAATGTTAGGACCCGAAATTCCCACTTTTGGATTACGGTTACATCTACAGCTTCTGGAGGACTACGCGGTGTGTCGGTGGTGTTTGTGCACAATTTGGACACAAGTGATGGACTTCGGGCTTAAAATGGATCACGTGAGTAGTCGGAGGACCCCGTCGGATGTTTAGAAGTGGTTTCGCGCGAAACGGATATTAAAATTGGACTCAGCGCGAAGTTTGGACCAAAGAACACCTTTCCGGATGCCATCGGCAATTATTAGAGTTGGAATTTGGCAAAACGGATAGCGGATGTGGATTCAGCGCGCGAAAATGATGAAAACGGACTATTCACTTGTATTTTTCGGAGCCCGGATGACACGCACGGATTTCGAGGCAGTAGGCACTGTTCCGGCGGCCGGGGGCAGCGTCGGCGGCGGCGGGCAGCGGCGGAGCACGGCGGCGCGGGCTCGGGCAGGCGGCGGTGTCACGCCCCGGGAGGTCTTAGTATAAGCGGAAAAACGTGTATTATATTTTTTTTTCTTCACACGTGAAGATCAACCTCGCCCCCGGTGCATGACAGACCGCCACATATACAAATTCACTCTGCAATCGGACAGAGTCTCCTTTGTATATGCACGGTGTCCCATTTACAATATCAACCATCAACCATACAGTCGTTATCATACATAGAGCAGAAGAAGTAATTACCTACGGTTTTGCAAACGGTGTCCACCCGACACCCAATTTTTAAAACAGTTACACATCCAAACAAGAGAGCGGCGACATCGTTTAGAAAGGATAAATCCAGAGGTTTACAAAATCTGTGCCCACACGGCACTCTGCTTTTGAAAACATTTTCGCAATCATTTTTATGATGATAAAAACATGCCGCGCCCGAAATCACGAAAGTATGTCTAAACCGTAATAGTACATCCAATCCACAGTGCTAACTATAACTAATATGATCCACATATACAAATTAAACTAAGAGTAGTTAAGAAAGAGTTGAGATAATTCCAAGGAACCACGAGTAGAAAGCCTCCTACGACTACGGTCCTCTCGACGCAGTCTCACCACCGTCCCGACTAATGTCCCTAGTCAAACCTGTCACGGAGTGGGTAAAGTCAGTGACAAATAAAGTAGATGTCTTAACAATTAACGTTGAATTAAAAACAAACCGATTATACCGGAACCTTTCGCTAAAACCCTGTTACAAAAATAAGCTGGGCCCCAACCCCAGAGTACCTGTCGGAGAGACGGAAGTCTCCCCTCGTGCACAGTCACAATACCCCTTTGATGCTTTTAACCTCTTCACGGTGCTAGTGCGGCGCCCTTAGCTGGCGTGAAGAGGTCCCCACCCCATACACGTGAGGAACACGGGTCACTCGGACCACTTCTCCGGAAAAGTACACCCATGCGGAGGCCAATCCGCCTGTGTACGTGCAACATCCAAAACCGAAATTGCCGGTGTCGGCATGTGATAAGCCCCGCGACCGCAGCCGCCACAATTATTAATAAAAAGCGTTAAGCCCCGCGACCGCAGCCGCCACAATTATTAATAAAAAGTATTCATACGAAGGTATAATAGTCCATCTACTTTATTAGACAAATTAACGAGCCTTTTACGATGATATGGTGCACTCACTGCACTCGCTGCACTTATAGCAAGGGTACCCACCTGGTTGCGAGGGGATCGGAGCACCCGGATCTTTCGCACACTCCCGTTGCGTATCTGGACCTAAGAAGAGTCCATAAGGGTAACCAAAATCAGAACCACGCATTAACTCTACAAAACGAAAGCCCGACATTACCAGTCCGACGGAAACCCAAGGAAACCGTCAAGCCCGTCGGTCGACGGATTTCCCCCCCCCCCCCCCCGCGCAGCCGACTGAACCCATGCGGCGATCGTCCGCGGGCAGCGCCCGCGTGGGTGTGGTCCGCGCGGCGCCCGCGCGGTGCCCACGCGGGTGCGATCCGCGCGGTGCCCACGCGGGTGCGGTGCCCGCGCGGTGCCCCCGCGGGTGCGATCCGCGTGGTGCCCGCGTGGTGCCCTGCGCGGGTGCGGTGCCCGCGCGGTGCCCACGCGGGTGCGATCCGCGTGGTGCCCGCGTGGTGCCCACGCGGGTGCGGTGCCCGCACGGCTCCCGTTGTTGCCGCCCACGCGATGCCCTAGCGGCATCGCGCGTCTCCGCCGCCCGTGTCGTGCCCTAACTTGCGCAACGACGGCGGCGGTGATGGAGACGATGATGACGACCGAAACCCTAAACAAAAACTTAAAAGAAGATCTCGAAAAACCACAACGAGGATTCACTCACCGAATTAATCCACGGGGGAGACGTCCGATCGCGCTCTTGTCTCCGGCTCGTTGTTCGGGGTGATCGGACTCCTTGGTTTCCTTCCTTTTCTCCTTTCTTTCCTTCGGCTAGTGTTCCGTCTTTTTTTCTTTTCTTTCTCTTTCGCGTTCTTTCTTTTCGGCTAGGGTTTCTCTTTTTTTTTCTTTGTACGTATTAATTTAACACCTTTTAAATCCTAGTCGCCGATTAATTAATTTCCTAATTTAATTTATCATAGGAGATAAAAATCCCAAATTTAATTGTACATAACCGATTAATTAATTCATTAATTAATTAATCACAGGAATATCCAAATTCCCCTAACAAACATGCCAGATATTTTATGCGGATTTTGATGCACGCCTTAAGTCATCGCGATCTTAAAAACCCCATTCCGGGAGATCCGTACATCGGATTCCCGATCCGATCGCGCCATCGGTCTTCGTTTTCTGAGCCCTTCGACGGAAAAATACCCGCACCACACACCGACTGAGTTTCAAACGTTAAATAATTTTATTCACTTAAGGGCATAAATAAATAACATGTGAGTCACAATTAGTCGTAAAAGCCGAATCACTACACCACTCACACTTTATAAAAAGTTTCGTCCCCGAAACTTAAGTACAAACATCACCAAACAACCCGGGAAAGCATTCCCTCATCCTCGATTCCAGTTCCCATGTCGCTTCGCGTTCTTCGTGGTTGCTCCACTGGACCTTTACGTAGGGAATAGTTCAATTACGCAACCTCTTGTCCTCTCTTGCCAAAATCCGCATCGGCGTCTCCTCGACGCTCAAATCCTCACGCAACTCGATGGTGGAAGCATCCAAGGCATGAGAGGGGTCAGCGAGGTACTTCCGGAGCATTGAGACGTGGAACACGTTGTGGACTCGTTCGAGGTTCGGTGGCAAGGCTAACCGGTACGCCACTGGACCCACGCGTTCTAGGATCTCGAATGGTCCCACGTACCTCGGACTTAACTTTCCTTTTAGGCCGAAACGTCGTTTTCCTTTGGATGGTGAGACTCGGAGCAAAACATGCTCACCTACCATGAACTCTAAGTCTCGTCGTCTCTTGTCCGCATAACTTTTCTGTCTGCTCTAGGCGGTCAGTTGTAGTGTCCCAGGTTTCCCGGTGGTTTTGCCCCTGTTTCGGGGTGTAGAACACCTATTATTGGTGTGTGGGGCCCCAACATGTCAAAGTGATATGTTGTTTGGAACCTGAGAGGATTTGGGAGCAAGCCTGACCTTCGGCTGCCTTTGTCGAATTTTAGGAGTGGAATCAGGCTAATCGGAGGCCGTATTTGAATTCAGCGTGGAAAAATGCTTGAAAACAGCTATTTACTTATTTATTTTGGAGTCCGGATGCCCAAAAATGGACCCCCGGAAGTTTTCTGCGCAAATTGGTGCATGGGGGGAGCCGTGGACCATCCCGGGACACGTGGCAGCCTATTATTGGGCCGACGCACCACTCTCGGTCCGCGGAGTGGACCGCCGGTGCACGGTGGACCGGCGGGCCACGTGGCAGGCGCTGGTTGGGCCGGTGCAGCGCGCGCGGCGCACGGGAGCGTGCGCGGGCAGCGCGGGCAGGCCGGGCAGTGGCGGGGCTGTGCGCGGTGCACGGTGGACCGGGGCGCGCCACGTGGCGGCCCCGGGTTGGACGGCGCAGGTGCGCGCGGTGCACCCGCGGGCGCGCGCCTGCGGCCGTACGCGCACGTGGGCGGCGCGTTGACTGACCGGCACCCGTGTCGGGTGGCGGCGCCGCCCCACGTGGCGTCACGCCAGTGGCGGGCGCCGCACGCGTGCTGACCCAGGGAGGGGAGCACGTGGCGCTTCCCCGCTGGGCCCGCACGGCTGCCGCCTGTTTGGCGGACACGTGTCGGGCCCTGGGGGCGGGTCGGACGGGCGAAGTGTGCGGCCGATCCGCTGTGCGAGCTGGGCTTGGGCCAGGCCGCACTGTGCGCGCCCGGAAATTGCTGGGCCGGGCCGCACTGTGCGCGCCCGAAATGGGCGGGCCGCAATGTTTGCGCCCGAATTCCGGGACATATTGGGAATTATTCCAATTGTTTTTGTGGGCCTATTTAAAGGCCTCCCCTCCCTTCTTTTCTCTGTTTTCCGAGAGATAGAGAGGGAACCTGTGGGAGGGGCCTTAGGAGAAGTTTTTCATCTTCTTATTTTCTACCTCGTGGTGCGTTCCCAAATTTTCTGGAAGTTCGACAGCGGCGATCCGGATTTTACAGTGTGCCCCATTTTTCCCCAATCTTGGCCCGTTATCGTCGCATTTCAGTCCGAGGAGTCGCCTGCGCAGTACAGGAGTCCTCTTTCGACGATTTCTTCGCCGGTGTGTTCCTAAGAGGTAGGGCTTCGTTTTCTGTGTTGGTGGTTTCTCTGGATTCCGATTCCTTGGCACGATTCCCGAGGTGTTTTGACCCCCTCTTTTGCTGTTTTGGTTTTTGGACAGCGACGTCTTCGACGAATTATTTCTCAGCGTAGGAATATCAGATCGAGGCGATTCAAGAGTCGATTTTGGGTTACTTTTCGTGAGGAACGCAACCGTGATTTTTTTGAGATTTTAGGAGCTCGAGACAGAGGTGAAATTCCTCATTTTGCATGCTGATTGTAAAAACAACAATTATGTGTTTGAAACTTGTAGTTTTTACACCGTGTACACTTATGTGATGTTGTAGGATACTGTTTCAGCAGACGGTGTGATTAGAGGACAGCGGGTATTTTTTGGGATATTGTGGACGCTTTTTGAGGTGGGTGGTTGCGTTTCCCTCTTTGTTGACTTGCACACTAGGAATAGTAGAGTTTCCCAATATTAAATGTGATAGTTAACTTGTGGTATATGAACCTATTGCATTGGCCCCCCTAAATTAAGTGATAGCTTTTATGTGATAAATCTGGGACAATAAAGTTGGAAAATTGCTATATCTTAATCCGCATGCAAATAAATAACCCTATAATATTTTAAATTGATTCTTTACAAGAAACCTTAGTCACCTTCCAAATGCTTTTAAAAGAGAACACTGGCATGCTTATTTGGACAACTAGTTAAGCCACTATTTTACTGCAGCACTTTATTATGGGATTTGACTTAGGAGAAAACATGCATTATTGTTATTAATCTCTATCGATGCATGATGATCGAGTAGGAGCGGGATCTTGAGATGGTGTAGTTGGATCTTGAGTCTGGGACACTTTAGACTCGTTTTCGGGATTATGGGGCATAGTGGCAACCGCGGATATTAGGCGGTTGACCAGATATTCTTACCTTATCAGATTAGGGGCTATGGGTTCAGCGGTGACCGCGGATTTTGGGCGGTTGACCGGATGTTATTATCACATCAGATTGGGGATCGGGGTTGCATTAGTGGATGGAGTATTCCCACTTTGATCATGGTCATGATCCAGTCCTGCTATTGTGAGACATTGGTTACAGAGATCCTTGATACAGAGATACTTTACTCGTGTGGGTCGCTCCCCCTCGAGTGCCACTCCGGAGTAGGCTTTACATCGTGCCGAGCGCCGGGCACAGTTGGTGAGTTGTGAGTGATGATAGAGCAGGCAGTGCCAGTATTTCCTGGCCCTCTGATTGGGTTTCTTTGGGCAGTCAGCTTTATAGTTGCATTTATACAGTTATCTTTTGGCACTGCATTTAGAGGCATAGTAGTGTTAGTTCCTTTTTCAGCAGTCTATACTGCATACCACTGTTCTTTTCTTTTGCCTCTTTATTCCTAGTGGGTGCGTCAGCATTAGAGGTTTTACCCACTAGGGGAGGCTACTGGTTTATCTAGTAGTTCTCACCCCCATTGTTGTTTTCTGTCTTCTTCCCTTTGTTTTGCAGAGTCATCTGCGCGGGCTGCTGGGCCTTCAGCGGCAGATCGAGGCAAGAGAATCGCCGACTAGCTAGATCATCTACCCCGAGCGAGAGACTAGCGAGGTTTTATTATACCCCCTTTTGTATCTCAGACTTCAGTAGTTTACTTTTGGGTCTGGATTTGGCCAGCTGTTTGTATCTTTTTGGGAGTTGGGAGTATATTGTACTTTTATTTCAGTCTGAGATTACTTTAGTTCTATTAGTTCAGCTCTGTTTATGCTCTTTTATTATATATTATCTATCTGAGCAGGTTACCAACGCTTCGTGTACATGGAAAATTCCGTGTGCACGTCGGATCTGTTGGCGGGCCCGGGTTCTGGTTTACACCCGTGGCGTGACAGATTAAGTTGGTATCAGAGCTTAGGGATAGGTCAGTTGGGTCTTAGGAAACCCTAGGCTTTTGGCAGACCCTAGGATGATAGGGCGCGAGAGGCGTGACACTTCGCGAAAGTCGTTGATTTATTTATTGGACTCTTCCAGTGAGTGAAGAGGGAACGACATACCCAATTTCTGGTGGACCGTTATGTTGGCTGCAGACAACATAAAGTCGCAGAAATTGGGGGATGTCTTTGACTTTCGCTAGATTGGGTTGTGTGGGGTTATGTTTCTTATTCGTGATTTCTTGTGGCAGGATGCCACCCCGACGTCGGATCCCTACTCGGGGTGTCCCGTTACCCCCTGATGAGCCAGGGCAGCCTACACCCCCCGAGCTTACTGAGTTGAGGGCCTTGGTGGCCCAATTGGCGGAGGGTCAGCGCCGCCAGGAGCAGAGGTTTGAGCAGCTCCTTGCCCAGAGAGAGGCACCATCCCCAGCTGGTCCTGAGGCCCTTGTGCCTCCTGTTGCACCTTTTGTGCCATCAGTGCCATCTTCGAGTAGCGGGGCTCCTGGAGCTATTCAGCCTTTGACTGCGGAGGAGGAGCAGGATATCGCCAACAAACTCTCCAAGTTTGTTCAGCGGGGACCCCCTAGATTCTCAGGGCGGGATGCGCAGCCCTGGGCTGTTGGGAGATGGCTTTCTGCGATGGAGAAGCTTTTTCGGGACTTCTTCATCGACCCGAGGTATCGAGTGCACATGGCGGTGCACTATTTGGACGGAGATGCTGATTTTTGGTGGCAGCGGGTAGAGCCCCTGGAGTTCCGGATTACTCGGCAGCTGCCTTGGGAGGAGTTCCGACGGATGGTGCTGGACACCTATTTTTCGACCAGTGTGAAGAAGAAGTTGGAGGACGACTTGAAGAACCTGCAGCAGGGCGATCGATCGGCTCATGCCTATTTCCAGGAGTTCACGGAGTTGCTGAACTGTGTGCCCTTCGTCGCTCGTGACGGTCCGCACCAGGTTGAGTTGTTCGAGGGAGGCCTTCGTCCAGAGATTTATACACTGGTGCATGCTCAGAGATTTCAGACTCTGGAGGCAGCCGCAGAGCATGCACAGTGGGTGGAGAGAGGTGATCAGGTGGTGGCCAGACAGAGGGCCGCGGTCGCTCAGAGCTCCGACAGAAAGCGACCAGCCCAGGACGAGGGGGGACAGGCCAGTACTTGGAGGCCGCCCCGACCGCCACCGCCTCAGTTCCCAGGCCGTGGGCGTTCGGAGCGGCGAGGGCCTAGTGGGTCCCAGAGGCCCCCGCAGCAGCAGCAGCAGCAGCAGAGATCGCAGTCGTCGCAGCGCGGGTCTCAGCGGCAGCCACAGCGACAGCGACAACCTCAGCAGCAGCAGTCCCGACAGTCACGGGCTCCCAGCAGTTGTATCTTCTATGGAGGTCCGCACTTCCCCGGCATTTGCGACCAGCGTTGGGGTCGCTGCTACGGATGTGGACAGCCTGGGCACATTCGAGCTGCGTGCCCCTTTTCGACTTCAGCCGCTCCTTCTTCAGCATCTGCCCCAGCATCATCGCAGCAGCGGTCGACGGCTCAGCGGCCTTTTGCTCTAGCAAGCAAGCCATCTTCTTCCCATCCCATCGATTATCGCCCTCCAGCTCAGAGTGGGCGAGTGTATGCAGCACAGGTAGAGGATTCTTCAGCAGCGGACCATATGGTGGCAGGTATCACCTTACTCTCTGGCATTAGGACACGTACCTTATTTGATACTGGAGCATCGCATTCTTTCATTAGTAGATCTTTTGCATCATTACATGGGTTAGAGGTAGGATTTTTGTCACGTGCACGAGAGGTTCAGATCCCCGATCACACTTTGCACGTGGACGAGTGTTGTTGGTTCTGCCCGATGCAGATCGAGTCCTGGATTATGCCAGCAGACCTGTTGGTCTTGAGACAGCTGAGGGACTTTGATGTGATTCTTGGGATGGACTGGCTGGCTCGGTATTTCGCGACTATTGACTGTGCCGCGAGGACTGTCACTTTTAGAGAGCCAGGCCAGGAGATGTTTGTATATCGGGGATGTCAGAGTGCTTTCTTTGCCTCTGTGGTTTCGACTTCCCGAGCGAGGCGGATGATTCATCGAGGATGTGTAGCCTTTTCGGCTAGTGTTGTTGAGGGGCCTACGGCGACACCGGGACTCGGGGATATTCCTATTGCCCGCGAGTTTCCGGATGTTTTTCCACCTGAGATGACTAGTATGCCGCCAGACAGAGAGATTGAGTTTGTGATTGACGTGGTTCCAGGAACTGCGCCAATCTCT
This sequence comes from Tillandsia leiboldiana, assembly GCA_029204045.2. NCBI lineage: Eukaryota > Viridiplantae > Streptophyta > Magnoliopsida > Poales > Bromeliaceae > Tillandsia > Tillandsia leiboldiana. The sequence goes on along the minus strand of CM055067.1, from coordinate 40,990,715 downwards.
AAGGCTCCTTATCGGATGGCACCGGCTGAGCTGCAAGAGCTTAAAGCACAGCTGCAAGATCTAATGGATAAGGGCTTTATTAGACCAAGTGTGTCGCCTTGGGGAGCACCGGTGCTATTCGTGAAAAAGAAGGATGGGTCACTTCGGTTGTGTGTGGACTATAGGGAATTGAACAAAGTGACCATTAAGAACAAGTACCCTTTGCCGCGCATCGATGATCTCTTTGATCAGCTGCAAGGGTCTTGTGTATTTTCCAAGATTGATCTACAGTCTGGTTACCACCAACTGAAGGTGAAGGCCGAGGATATTCCTAAGACTGCTTTCAGATCACGGTACGGACATTATGAGTTTACAGTTATGCGTTTGGATTGACTAATGCCCCTGCCGCCTTTATGGACTTGATGAACAGGATATTTCGGCCATTTCTGGATCGCTTCGTGGTGGTGTTCATTGATGATATCCTTGTTTACTCCCGAAGCGAGGCCGAGCACGAGGAGCACTTGAGGACTGTGCTACAACTTCTACGAGATAAGAAGTTGTATGCCAAGCTGTCAAAGTGCAAGTTTTGGCTTCGGGAGGTAGCTTTCTTGGGCCATGTGATTTCCGCCGCCGGTGTAGCAGTGGACCCGGCGAAGATTGAGGCAGTTAGAGATTGGCCCCGACCGACGACTGTATCTGAGGTGCGCAGCTTCATGGGTTAGCTGGTTATTATCGTCGGTTTGTGGAAGGCTTTGCGAAGCTTTCCACACCCCTCACTCGGTTGACGCGTAAAGGAGTTAAGTTTATCTGGAGTGAGGACTGCCAGAGGAGCTTTGAGGAGCTAAAGGATAGATTGATGACCGCTCCTATCCTTTCCCTCCCTGTTATGGGGAAAGGATATGTGATTTATAGTGATGCATCGCACAGTGGACTTGGATGCGTGCTGATGCAGGAAGGGAGGGTAATTGCTTATGCATCAAGACAGCTTAAGGATTACGAAAAGAATTACCCTACCCATGACTTGGAACTTGCTGCCGTGGTGTTTGCACTGAAGCTTTGGCGCCATTACCTATATGGGGAGCACTGTGAGATCTACACCGACCACAAGAGCCTAAAGTACCTGTTCACGCAGAAGGAACTGAATTTGAGGCAGCGCAGATGGTTAGAGTTACTGAAGGATTACGATGTGGATATCCTTTACCATCCAGGAAAGGCCAACGTGGTTGCAGATGCTTTGAGTAGGAGAGCGGTGCAGAGTTTGTCCATGCTGATTACAGATCAGGCGCCACTATTAGAGGAGTTGAGATGGCTCGAGATAGAGGTTGTATCCCCTGGGGTCTCTGCTAGACTGATGTCTTTGGTCGTGCAGCCCACTTTGCTGGAGAGGATCCGGGAGAAACAGAGCGAGGACCCCCATTTGACCAAGATTCGAGATCAGATTCCGAGTGATCGATCAGGGTATTTTTCAGTTGATACTGCGGGAGTACTGAGGTACAGGGATCGAGCCTGTGTGCCAGTGGATTCTGAGATCAGAGAGCAGATATTGAGAGAGGCCCATTATACACCTTACACCCTTCATCCTGGGGGGACTAAGATGTATAAGGACCTCAAGACACACTTCTGGTGGAATGGCATGAAAAGGGATATTGGGAGGTTTGTGTCTCAGTGTTTAACTTGTCAGCAGGTAAAGCTGAGCATCGTGTGCCAGCTGGCAAGTTACAAAGTCTTCCAATTCCCGAGTGGAAGTGGGACCACATCACGATGGATTTTGTGGTCGGATTACCGAGGGCACAAGGAGGTGCAGATGCTATCTGGGTAGTGGTGGATCGACTTACCAAGTCAGCGCACTTTTTGCCTATACAGACTACTTGGCCACTCGAACGACTAGCCCAATTATACTTGGATGAGATAGTGAGGTTACATGGGGTGCCAGCTTCCATAGTGTCAGATAGAGACCCGAGGTTTGTTTCGCGATTCTGGGGGAGTTTACAGACTACCTTGGGGACTCAGCTCAGATTTAGTACAGCTTTCCACCCACAGACTGATGGACAGTCAGAGCGGACGATTCAGATCCTTGAGGATATGCTGAGGGCTTGTATCCTAGAGTTTGGCGGTGGATGGATTCGACACTTATCACTGGCTGAGTTTGCGTACAACAACAGCTTTCAAGCGAGCATCCAAATGGCTCCGTTTGAAGCGTTGTACGGACGCAAATGTCGATCACCGCTATATTGGAGTGATGTGGGGGGAGAGAAGGACTCTGGGACCAGATTTGTTGCTTGAGGCAGAAGAAAAGGTCAGAGTGATCCGACAGCACCTTCAGATCGCTCAGAGTCGACAGGGGAGCTATGCTAATGTTCGGCGACGAGACTTAGAGTTTCAGGTGGGAGATCATGTATTTCTGAAAGTCTCGCCGTCCAAAGGGATAAGGAGGTTTGGTATTCGCGGGAAACTCAGTCCCCGATACATTGGACCCTTTGAGGTATTGGAGCGTATCGGGCCAGTTGCTTACCGACTTGCACTTCCCCCGAGACTGGCTGGTGTCCACGATGTGTTTCATGTTTCCACTCTGAGGAGGTACGTCTTCGACCCATCGCACGTCATCGACTTCACGCCGCTTGAGATCAGCGAGGATTTGAGGTATGAGGAGCGCCCACTACAGATTCTAAATCGAGAGGTGAGAGAATTGCGTAATCGGGTCATTCCCTATGTGAAGATCCTCTGGAGCAACCATGATGAGCGCGAGGCGACGTGGGAGCTCGAGTCAGCAATGATGGACGCCTACCCCTACCTGTTCGAGGCTCAGGATTGAGGTATGATTTTCGTTTCGAGGATGAAACTTTTGTTAGTGGGGGAGGATGTAGTGTCCCAGGTTTCCCGGTGGTTTTTCCCCTATTTCGGGGTGTAGAACACCTATTATTGGTGTGTGGGGCCCCAACATGTCAAAGTGATATGTTGTTTGGAACCTGAGAGGATTTGGGAGCAAGCCTGACCTTCGGCTGCCTTTGCTGAATTTTAGGAGTGGAATCAGGCTAATCGGAGGCCGTATTTGAATTCAGCACGGAAAAACGCTTGAAAACGGCTATTTACTTATTTATTTTGGAGTCCGGATGCCCAAAAACGGACCCCCGGAAGTTTTCTGCGCAAATTGGTGCATGGGGGGAGCCGTGGACCATCCCGGGACACGTGGCAGCCTATTATTGGGCCGGCGCACCACTCTCGGTCCACGGAGTGGACCGCCGGTGCACGGTGGACCCGGCGGGCCGCGTGGCAGGCGCTGGTTGGAAAGGTGCAGCGCGCGCGGCGCACGGGAGCGTGCGCGGGCAGCGCGGGCAGGCCGTGCAGTGGCGGGGCTGTGCGCGGTGCACGGTGGACCGGGGCGCGCCACGTGCGGCCCAGGGTTGGACGGCGCAGGTGGTGCGCGGTGCACCTGCGGGCGCGCGCCTGCGGCCGTACGCGCACCGTGGGCGGCGCGTTGACTGACCGGCACCGTGTCGGGTGGCGGCGCCGCCCCACGTGGCGTCACGCCAAGTGGCGGGCGCCGCACGCGTGCTGACCCAGGGAGGGGGGCACGTGGCGCTTCCCCGCTGGGCCCGCACGGCTGCCGCCTGTTTGGCGGACACGTGTCGGGCCCTGGGGCGGGTCGGAAGGGCGAAGGGTGCGGCCGATCCGCTGGTGCGAGCTGGGCTTGGGCCAGGCCGCACTGTGCGCGCCCGGAAATTGCTGGGCCGGGCCGCACTGTGCGCGCCCGAAATGGGCGGGCCGCACTGTTTGCGCCCGAATTCCGGGACATATTGTGAATTATTCCAATTGTTTTTGTGGGCCTATTTAAAGGCCTCCCCTCCATTCTTTTCTCTATTTTCCGAGAGATAGAGAGGGAACCTGTGGGAGGGGCCTTAGGAGACGTTTTTCATCTTCTTATTTTCTACCTCGTGGTGCGTTCCCAGATTTTCTGGAAGTTCGACAGCGGCGATCCGGATTTTACAGTGTGCCCCGTTTTTCCCCAATCTTGGCCCGTTATCGTCGCATTTCAGTCCGAGGAGTCCTCTTTCGACGATTTCTTCGCCGGTGTGTTCCAAAGAGGTAGGCTTCGTTTTCCGTGTTGGTGGTTTCTCTGGATTCCGATTCCTTGGCACGATTCCCGAGGTGTTTTGACCACCTCTTTTGCTGTTTTGGTTTTTGGACAGCGACGTCTTCGACGAATTATTTCTCAGCGTAGGAATATCAGATCGAGGCGATTCAAGAGTCGATTTTGGGCTACTTTTCGCGAGGAACGCAACCGTGATTTTTTTGAGATTTTAGGAGCTCGAGACAGAGGTGAAATTCCTCGTTTTGCGTGCTGATTGTAAAAACAGCAATTATGTGTTTGAAACTTGTAGTTTTTACACCGTGTACACTTATGTGATGTTGTAGGATACTGTTTCAGCAGACGGTGTGATTAGAGGGCCAGCGGGTATTTTTTGGGATATTGTGCACGCTTTCGAGGTGGGTGGTTGCGTTTCCCTCTTTGTTGACTTGCACACTAGGAATAGTAGAGTTTCCCAATATTAAATGTATAGTTAACTTGTGGTATATGAACCTATTGCATTGGCCCCCCTAATTAAGTGATAGCTTTTTATGTGATAAATCTGGGACAATAAAGTTGAAAAATTGCTATATCTTAATCCGCATGCAAATAAATAACCCTATAATATTTTAAATTGATTCTTTACAAGAACCTTAGTCACCTTCCAAATGCTTTTAAAAGAGAACACTACAAGAAAATTGATTTATAGCGACGGTTATTTTAGTAACATTTAATACAAGTGCTGTTAAAAGTATATTTTAGCAGCGATTTTAATGAATTATTCTAACAATTTTAAAACGCTGGTAAAAGTATATTTTAGCAGCGATTTAATAAAATTATTATAACAGTTATAAACCATCGGTAAATAATTTAGTTCAAATAATTTTTTTTTTTTTCAGTCCAAATTTTTAAAAATAAAATACGATTTATATTCTTCATATTTTCTAAATAAAATAATATAATTTTAACTCAAGAAATAAAAATTTTGAATTTTTTTTTATCAAAATTAGCCAACTATATTGTTAAATCTATCAAAATTAACCAAAATTATCAAAATCAAATTTTTAAAAAAAAATTCAAATTAAAAATTTTAAAATTTTTAAAAAATTTAAATTTTAAATGTTAAAAATTAAAATTATATATTTAATTTTAAATTATAATTTAAATTTTAAATCTCTCAATCCTAATCCCAACCCAAACCCAACCCTCTCCTTGGTGAACTCAGCTCGAGCTCACGCACCCTCACATCCCCCCCCCCATCCGCCCCTCTCCCGCGCGAGCTCGATCGAGCTCACGCGAACCTGCGCGAACTCTAGCTACAGCTCTCCGAGCTCTCCCCCCTATCTCCCTCCTCCCCCTTCCCGAGCTCGGATCCCCCCACTCTCCTCCTCATCCTCCTCCGACGATCTACGGTTAGAGTTCCGCGCTCCGGCTCCGCTGTCGCGGCCTCTCTCTCTCGGATTCGATTTTCATTATTTCGATTCACCGACCATTCAAAAGGTTCGATCTCTCTCCTCAGTTTAGGTTTTGAGGAAATTAGGTGTTTAGGTTTTGAGGAGGGAATCGACGGATTAGGAAGTTCTTGACCATGTATGATTAGTGTAAGTATGATATGTTTGGATGCTATGTTCTTGGAATTGTATGTAAGCAAGTTTATGAACTCTCTGCATGATGAAAGTAGTTATTGAAATTGTATGTGTTGGTAGTCTTTAGTGATCTGTGCTTGATCTTTCAGTGTTTTTTTTTTTTTTTTGTGTGTAAACTTGACATTGATTAACCTGAGGTATATGAATGTAAAAGAATGCCTTAAATAATTGAGATAGATTTTAGAAATATCAAGGTGTAATAAATTTTGACTTGTAAATATAAAGATTATAAATGTTAAAAGTCGCAGTGTTATATTTCCCCCAAAGATTTTGGTTTGGTAATATTATAACTTTCAGTACACATATAATTCCAATTGATTAGTTTCCTTTAAATATCGAGTTATATAATTCTGTAACTGATATCAAATTTGTTACAGAGCGCATCGTTTTAAACTTTGAGGTGTAGTTATTGTCTCCTTTTCGTATTTTATTCTAAGAATTATTGTTCAAGATAATTGTTGCCTATCCTTTTTCATGTCTTATTATATACTAATATCAGATATAGAAGATAAGGACTGATCAAAATGCTATGCCATTAGACACTAATGAAAGTTAAACAACTTCCTGGGTGTCAATGATTCAATCTGTAATGCATAGTACGTAATAGATTAGATTTAGGTGTCTAAGGATATGGACTCTTTTTTTTCCCTAAAGATTAGATTGATAAAAGACGACAGCGTTGGTAAAAATGTATTACTGGATGGAACTAGATATGTACTTTGTAGATTTTACTTTTGTTGACTTAATTGTGTTAATCAACATATTTGCTCCAAAGGAATTATATCCGTGTAATCAATTTGTTGATTGCTATCGAGTAAAATCTGTCATGACCTTATTTCTGCATTTTTGGGAGTTGAAATTATATTTACTAATTACTAGAGGTCGTTGGTGAAAATTAAGCAAAAGAATATTACTTGATTTAGCCGAATTCAAGTTACCTTTTGGCCTTCATTATTGATTGTTGTTTATTGAAAATCTGTTAACCTCTCAATGTAGTGACTGCTCGTTTGTGTGTTTACATGATATCAGGGAGCCTTTGTTGAGGGTATTAAAGAAGAAGTTGTTTTATCTCCTGCTCATGCTTGTCACTTATTGCCGCCGAGAAGGTTAATATCTTACTTTGTTCACATGAATGTCAATCTTTAATTTGAGAAAATATTTGATCTCTCAGACATGCAATTTGCTTTCATAATCATTTGTAGTTCCAGGTGGGAGTTAATAGGCATAAATATTTTATTAATTATTCAACTCATTTCGTTGTCTATGACACTTACAGTGTGATCCTAATTTCCAACCCCGTACTGTCCTTGTATACTAGAATAAGCCCATAAGCTTGTCGATTATACCTCAATAAATTATCTCATTGCGCCTTTTGTTCTAGCATAAATCATTTTTCTTTAGGATACCTTCTTGAGTGAACTTTCTCAGAATGGTCATATCTAATCTTGCATAGTCTACACCACAGATATGGAGTAACTAATTTCCAATAAATATTTTCTATTATTTGTTATATCCGACACCTCCAACTATGACTCATGCTAGTGATTTTATATATTTGTTGCCAAGCTACATATTTCCTTTTTATAGGTTGAGGTGTGTGGTTATGGTTTAGCAATATGTATGGAGTTTGAATTTATTGTATTCTAGATAGCATGCTTAATGTTTGGTGGTTGTACACAATTTGAGTGGGTTACCATTTACTTTTACCAATTATTTATTTGATCGGCATTATTTTGTATAATTATGAGCTCTCTTTATTTTGTAGGTTGATTTTACAACTTGATTAATATTGCAATGGATAAAAGTTGGATAAAAAAGGGTAGTGGACATATGAATATTACAAAGGAGTGAATGATTTTGTGGATTTTGCTTTTAAAAAATGCATCAGAGGATGGGAGAATTTCATGTCCTTGTATGAAATGCACAAATTCCTATAGTTGGGCTCGGGAAGTTGTACGCGATCACCTAATTTGCAATGGAATTAGTTCTAATTATGATAATTGGTTCTTTTATGGGAACCAATATCTAGAGCCACATCCAATCCTACTAAGAGAGCCGTAGTTTTCCGGTCCATAATGTGAATGATGGTATACGTGACTGCTCCATGAAGCTTTTCAAATGCATATAGTCACCTCAAGAGATTTTCGAGATGATAGTGATTTCAGACTCGCCCGTGGAAGGTTCTGATTCACAACACCCTAGATGCTCCAAATGAAGATGCAAGTAAATTTTATAGGTTACTTAAAGATGCCGAACAACCTTTGTCAATGGTTGTGAGAAGTATAGCAAATTGGCAGCTATTGTAGTTTTATATCATTTGAAGTCCCTTCATGGTTGGAGCAATAATCTTTAGTATGCTCCTTGAAGTACTAAAAGATATGCTTCCTTCAGGTTCTAAGTTGCCAGATGATTGCTATGCCGCAACAAAATATATTAGGGACCTAGGCCTTGGATATGAGAAAATTCACGCATGTCCCATAATTGTATTCTATTCTGGAAAGAGAATGCAGATGCTGAAATTTGTCCAAAATGCAGTACATCAAGATGGAAAGTAATGAGGTTAGTATTAATGTAGATGTGGAAGAAAAGTCCATAAAAAGAGAAAGCCGGCAAAAGTCCTGCGGGGGTTCCCTCTAAGCAAAGACTTCAAAGATTATTCATGTCCTCAAAAACTTCTATTCTATGATGAAATGATTTTTGAAGGTCGGACGAATGATGGGTTGATGAGGCATCCTGCTGATTCTTAGCATGGAAAAGCTTTGATAGGCGATATGAGGACTTCTCATTAGATCCTCGCAATGTTAGGCTAGGATTAGCAACTGATGGGTTCAATCCCTTTCGAACTATGAGCCTAAGTACAGGTTGTTGGCCGTTATCTTGATTCCATACAACTTGCCACCATGGGTATGCATGAAGAGGTCTTCGTTTATTTGTCATTACTTACTCATTCCAGCCCGAATTCTCCCTTCTGTAATATTAGATGATTTTTGCAACCTTTGATCGAGGAATTGGTACAATTATGGGAGCTCGGCCTTGATACATACGATGCATCTACGGAGAGAATTTTTGTATGCGTGCTGCATTATTGTGGAACATCAATGACTCCTGCGTATGGTGACTTATCTGGGTGGAGCCCAAGGGTCCCGCTTCTTGTCTTTCTTGTCATACGATACTCGCTCTCGATGGTTAAACTAGGTGGCAAGTATTGCTTTTGGGTCATAGGCGATTCTTACAGAGAACATAGATTTCGAAAAGATAGGATATCATCGTGGCATCAAGAAAGGAGTTGGCCCTAACTGTTATCTGGAATGAAGTTTTGGAGCACACCAACACGTTAATGTACTTTGGTACGCTATTATATTTCAAAAGAAGAGGAAAGATGAAAAGTGGAGTTCAACCATGGAGAGAAAGAGGAATTCTTTATGCTACCTATTGGGAACACCATCTGTTGCTCACAATTTCGATGTGATGC
>CM055067.1:40913302-40981452 GCA_029204045.2 Tillandsia leiboldiana | reverse complement strand
TATATACTCCCCTAACGCGACTAACGCATAAAGGCACCAAGTTATCTGGAATGATGCGTGTGAGAGAAGCTTCAGGGAATTGAAGGAACGGTTGACAACCGCCCCGATCTTGGCTTTGCTACTGCGGGAGCAGGGATACGTGATCTACAGTGATGCTTCCTTGAGTGGGTTAGGGTGTGTTTTGATGCAAAACAAGAAGGTTATTGCTTATGCCTCTCGTCAATTAAAGGACTACGAGAAAAACTATCCCACTCATGATTTGGAATTAGCCGCCGTGGTATTTGCATTGAAGCTGTGGCGACACTACTTATACTGTGAGCATTGTGAGGTATATACTGATCATAGAGTCTAAAGTACCTTTTACTCAGAAGGAGTTGAATCTTAGGCAGCGCAGATGGTTGGAGCTGCTTAGGATATATGATTTGACTATGCTCTACCATCCTGGGAAAGCAAATGATTGTGGGCGGATGCTCTAAGCCGCAAATCGATGGAAAATTTAGCGATGATGATCACTTACAACAACCATTACTTCAGATATGAGACGATTGGAGTTGGAGGTTGTGGCACCCGAGACACCCATGAGATTGATGGCATTGGTGTTGCAACCGACTCTTATGGAAAGGATCAAGATGAAACAAGTCCAAGATCCTAGTTGGAAAGATTCGGGCTACACTTGTCAATGGCCGAGCAGGTGAGTTTCATGTGGATGATCATGGCATACTCGTTTCGAAGTCGACTTTATGTACCGGCGGATTTGGAGATCAAAGAAGAGATCCTGAAGGAAGCACACCGAGCACCTTATTCTCTTCACCCAGGTGGCACCAAAATGTACAAGGACTTAAGGTTACTTATTGGTGGCCCGGCAATGAAGAAAGATGTTGGAAAATTTGTGGCTCAATGCTTGACATGTCAACAAGTGAAAGCCGAGCACCCGACTTCCCGCAGGCAAGTTGCAGAGCTTACCCATTCCCGTGTGGAAGTGGGAGAGGATCACCATGGATTTTGTTATTGGATTGCCTCGCTCTCAGGCTGGGCATGATGCTATTTGGGTGATAGTGGATAGGTTAACTAATCTGCTCATTTTATCCCTATCCATACTACCTGGTCTAGAGAGAAGCTTGCACAAAAGTACCTTGATGAGATTGTGCGATTGCATGGAGTGCCTGTTTCTATAGTTTCCGATCGAGATCCAAGATTTGCATCTCATTTTTGGAGGAGCCTTCACGAGGCCCTAGGCACGCAGCTGGATTTCAGTACAGCTTTCCACCCCCAGAGTGATGGGCAGTCTGAGCGAACCATACAAATCTTGGAGGACATGCTCAGAGCATCTGTTTTGGATTATCAAAGTGGTTGGCATCAATATCTATCGATGGCCGAGTTTGCCTATAACAATAGTTATCAAGCAAGTATCAAGATGGCGCCATTCGAGGCTCTTTATGGAAGAAAGTGTCGATCACCTCTTCATTGGAGCGAGGTGGGAGAACGATTGATTTTAGGCCCCGATGTACTTCAAGAGGCCGAAGACAAGGTACGACTAGCTCGGGAACGTTTGATTTCAGCTCAAAGTCGACAAAAGAGTTACGCGGAATAAGCGTCGGCGCGATTTGGAATTTCAAGTTGGAGACCATGTCTTCCTAAAAGTATCGCCGACTAGAGGAGTCAAGAGATTTGGCATCCGAGGGAAGCTTAAGTCCCCCGATTTATTGGACCTTTTGAGATTTTGGAGCGTATCGGCCCGGTGGCTTATCGGCTGGCTCTACCGCCTAACCTATAGGGAGTGCACAATGTGTTCCATGTTTCGACGCTCCGGAAGTATGTTTTTGATCCATCTCATGTGTGTGGACTTCGCCCCGCTGGAACTACACGAGGACTTGAGCTTTGGAGGAGCAACCGGTGAAAATTTTGGCTCGTGAGGTGAAGGAAACTTCGGAAATCGCGAGATACCTTATGTGAAGGTACTTTGGAGCAATCACGAGGATCGAGAGGCCACGTGGGAGCTTGAGAGCGCGCTGCAGGAGCAGTTCCCTCATCTTTTTCAGCTGGGAGACTTGAGGTACTTCACTTCTAGTTTCGCGGACGAAACTCCTTTTTAGGAGGGGTGATTGTAGTACACTGAACTTTATCAAATTGCGAAGTTCGAGTGTGTGGAGGGTTGAATGATACCTTAGAATGTTTTTGTAAGCTTCCGGAGGGTCCTAGAAGGTTCCCGGAGAGTTTGGGCGCAAATCGGAAATCTTCGAAAATTTTGAAATTTTGGGGTTTTTGGCTTCGGGATCCGGATCGGATAGGGTCGCTCCGGATCGTGCCCCCCGAAACTGGAAATTTCACGTTCGGGATCCGGATCGGATAGGGGCAATCCGGATCGTCCGCGCGAAACTGGAAATTCCACGTTCGGGATCCGGATCGGTTTGGGTGCAGTCCGGATCGTGCGAGTCTGGACAGCACAGTAAGAAATGTAATAACATTTCTTGCAAGTGGTCTTTTAGGATTTTGTTACATTAGGGTTTTTAACCCCCTTCACTCTTCTTTTCCTCTCATTTGGAGGAGAGCAAGAGAAAGTGTTAGAGAGAGAGTGAGAGGGAGAGAGAAATCTTGGATTTCCTTCTCCAACACATCTCACTATTTGGATTCTTCTTCAACCTCCTCTTCTCCACCATTGAAGCTTGCCACAAGAGCTTGGAGGAAGGCTAGAACTTGAAGAAGAAGGAAGTTTGGAGCTATTGTGCCTATCCTTTGCTTTTCCAAGGTGGGATTTGAGCTAAAAGAGGTTTGGAACACTTCTTTTTCCTTTCTTTTGGGATTTTTGAAGGAAAACCTAGGTTTTGGAAAACTAGGGTTATTTTGGGGCTTTTTGATTTATAGCTTTTGGGGTGGAATTGATGGGTGTAGAACACTCTTGTAGGTTGGTTTTGAAGCTTTTCTTGTTTGGATTTCAAGATTTAGCAAGATTTCTCAACCTAAGGTATTTTCCACCTATTTTCCTTATGATTTTAAGGGATTTTGTGATTAGGGTTTTGTGATGTTTTGACCCTTTGGAAACTTCTCTTAGGGCATAAGAGGAAGTGTGGGCTTCTTGGTTGGGATCCTTCACAAGGATTTGGCAACTACCGGTGGGTCTGACCTCACCGAAATGGGTGAACTCCCCCTATGTCTTCTATAGACTTTTAGGGCATCATTGCTATATTAAACATGCATCGTTTGATTTATCATGATTTATGATCATGCATTTGAACCCCTTCATGTGTAGAAAATTTCATACTCTATTTAGTAGAGGTAAACATTGTAGGTGCATGGGCACTTTGAGGGGGGATTGAATGGGAATTTTCGTGAACTTAAGCTTTTGGATATGAATAGAGAATAACTATACATGTTATAGAATTATTGAGATATGTTATGCATATGGTCATGAAGAAAATGGACATTATGACATTAGTGCCATCTAGTGTAGTGAGATACAAGTAAGTAGAAAACTTCTAAACTTGTACAATCAAGATGAAATAGTGAGATTCCATGTTTGAGACATGAGGACAACTTGTAAATGTTTTACTCTTTCATTATGCAAATTAATGTTAATATTGTACATGAAACATTGACACTTGGGATACTATACCCCGACTAAAGGTCGATGATGCTTTTCCGTGTTTTAGACACGATGACTTGCTATTCCGTGTTTCAGACACGATGATCGAGACTTGCTTGCTTGCCGTTTGTGCTCATTCGCACATGCTTGGTAGGGTCGCTCCCTCCAAGCCGGCACTCCGGAGTTGGCCATTTGCGACATTATGATCGCCGTGCGGGATTGGGTGCCGATTGGACGCCGTTGGTTTGGCATAGCTCCTGGGGGGTGCCACCACGGGACCATGAGGCGTGGCTCAAGCTTAGACTCAAAGAAAGTCTTCAAGAGAAAAGGATTAAGTTAACCAAACTTAACATTGAATATCACAAAGATGATACATTAATGGTAGTTGGACATACATGATAGATTCATATCATCATCACCTTGTACATGAGCATAGAGCATGATAGTAGTAGAGTACTTTACTTTTACTTCAGTTGTTTATTTTCTGCATTTCATTCCAGCAGTTTACTATCTTATGCCTCAGTTGACCTAGTGGTGTATTTCGCTTCTCTCGGCGCTTACCCACTGGGAACTATTGTTTAATAGTTCTCACCCCATTTGGGATGTTGTTTTTCAGAGCCATCCGCAGCGGGAGGGGCTCGGGACCGTGGCAAGGGGTTATCGCATAGCTAGCTATTCCCCGTCGGACCACTCGAGGTGGTTACAGGACACCTTTTCCTTTGTTTTTGTTAGAGAAGTGTTGGTGCATTTTGGCATAGAAACCACCCATGTATTTTGATAAGTTGTATTTAAGGGAACTACATGTGTATTTTGGATTTTAACTTCTTGTATGATAGTTGTTATCTACTTTCCTCTTTATGTATAGTTTAGTTGTGTTGTGCTCTGATTACTAGTAGGATGTGTTTATTGCCTTCCTTCCGCTTGTTGTTGTAGACGCCTTGTGTGTACCGGGGGTACCTTGTGCACACGGCGGGTCTGTGCACGTGCTGGGTAGGCTTCCGCTGGGGCCTGGGGCGTGACATTATAGCTATAATTTCTTGTAGTGTATTGAAGAGAGTGGCTCTTTGAGCATCTTTCATTAGAAATCCCACCTTATACCAACCTTGAAATTTTGACAGAGTCAAGTATTTCAACATGCATTTTATTTAATCAAACTTGAAAAACCTTGCTTGGTATACATGTGGTAGCTGCACACAGTACTCGGACGACCGAGGTGGTAGCTCTTTCCTCCATGTGGTGGTAGTTTTCACACTCCTCAATGGGATGTAACTCTTTCCACATCTTTTGAGCATAATACTTTTTCTTTGACTCCCCCTCAATTGGCTATCAATTATTTAAGATATAAAGTATTTAGCCAAATATTGATCTCGATTTCATACTCGACTAAACAGTCAAATAAGATAAAAACTATACCAAGAGATCATCGAGAGAGAAATTGACTTTGATCAAAACAAAGATGAGTTAATTGACATAAATGATCATTGCATCAAATGAAATATTATGACATCTAAAGCATAATAGATTTCTAAATATATAAAAGGATGCAGTTAAAGTCAATCAAACTATATGCTCAATTAATATTCTATGTCTAAGCATAGATAATGAACAAAAACACAAAAACAAAACCTAACCTAAGCAAAAGTTTCAAAAAGAAGTTTATTTCAAGGAAAGCATTCCAATTGCTTTACGCAAATGAATAAAACGTTTTTGATCCAAAGGTTTTGTTAAAATATCAGCTAATTGATCTTCAGTTGAAATATATGACAGTTGAAGAGTATTTGATTCAACTAGCTCTCTAAGAAAATGATATCTAAGTTCAATGTGTTTTGTTCTAGAGTGCAACACAGGGTTTTTGGAAATGTTTATAGCACTAGTGTTGTCACAAAGAATTGTTACCGAAGTTGCTGAAATCCGGAAGTCGCTCAACACACTTTTCATCCAAATGAGTTGGGTTGAACAACTACCCGCTGAGATATATTCCGCTTCGGCAGTCGAGAGTGCAATGCAGTTTTGCTTTTTACTGTGCCATGCAACAAGGCAATGGCCTAAATAAAAACATGCACCACTCGTACTTTTCCGATCATCCACAGATCCTGCCCAATCGGCATCTGAGTATCCAATAATATCTAAACTTGTTCCCATAGGATACCAAATTCCGAGATTTATGGTTCCTTTAATGTATCGGATGATCCGTTTCACCGCTTTCAGGTGAACCTCCTTTGGTGCAGATTGATATCTCGCGCAGATCCCAACACCAAAAGATATATCCGGGCGACTAGCCGTGAGGTAAGTAGACTTCCAATCATACTCCGATAAAGTTTCTCGTCTACATTCTCACTAAAAGATTCACTTCCTAATCCTTTATTGCTAGTTCCCATTGGAGTCGGAAAATCTTTACAATTTTCTAGATCAAACTTTTTGACCAACTCCATAGCATAGTTGGATTGACACAAATGGATGCCTTCGTCACTCTGTTTCACTTGCAATCCAAGGAAATAAGTCAATTCGCCCATCATTGACATCTCAAATTCGCTTTCCATGGTTTCAGCGAATTTAGAAGCATCATTATCCTTTGTTGCTCCAAAAACAATGTCATCGACATAGATTTGTGCAACAATGAAGTTATTTTGATAATGCTTCACAAAGAGAGTCCTGTCAGCTCCCCCTCGAGTATAGCCCTTATCCAATAGGTGCTTTGTTAGCCTTTCGTACCATGCTCGCGGTGCTTGTTTTAAACCGTAAAGAGCCTTTTTCAAACGAAAAAACATGGTTAGGTAGTTTACAGTCTACAAAACCTTTCGGTTGAGCCACATAAACTTCCTCATTTAAAAACCCATTTAAAAACGCGCTCTTAACGTCCATTTGAAATAATTTTATTTTAAAATGACAAGCTATCGCGAATAAGATACGAATGGACTCGAGTCTAGCTACAGGGACGAAAGTTTCATCAAAGTCTATACCTTCTACTTGAGAGTAGCCTTGAGCAACTAAACGTGCTTTGTTCCTGATGATGGTACCATCTTCATTTTTCTTATTCTTGAAAATCCATTTGGTACCTATCACATTGTGTTGCTTTGGAGGCTTGTTAATTCCCAGACTTTGTTTCGCTCAAACTGATGGAGCTCTTCCTGCATTGCTTTAATCCAGTAGTCATCCTGAAGAGCTTCATCGATGTTCTTTGGTTCGATCAAGGAAACGTAGCAAGAGAATCCACAAACCAACTGTCTCCGAGTTTTGACTCCTTCTTGTGGGTCTCCAATGATGTTTGATTCAGGATGATCCTTGGAGATTCGTAACGTTTGTTGCAACGGAGTACTCGGAGGTACATGAGATGATTCCTGCATATCAGATAAACTTGAAGAACCATTAGATGCATCATTAATATTGGAAGTATTATCATGAGAAGATGCACTTACAGGAGTATCATCATCAAGAGAGATATCGAGGGTAGATTTTTCAGATGCAAAGTGAAAAACTTCATCTACTTTAACATTTATAGATTCTACAATCGTTTTAGATTCCATGTTAAATACCTGATATGCTCTGCTATTTGTAGAATAACCCAAAAAGATCCCTTCGTCACTTCGAGAATCGAACTTACCAAGATTTTCGCGATCACGCAAAATAAAACATCGACTCCCAAAGATACGAAAGTATTTGATATCCGGTTTTCTACTAAACCACAGCTCATATGGTGTATTTAAAGTTCCTGGGCGTAAATACACTCGATTAATGACATAGACAGCGGTGTTCACAGCTTCAGCCCAAAAATATAGCGGTAAATTCCGGCTATGAAGCATCACACGCGCCATCTCTTGAACAACCCTGTTTTTGCGCTCAACAACACCATTCTGCTGAGGTGTATAGGGTGCTGAGAATTCATGTTTTATGCCGTTGGAAGTGCAAAAATCAATGAATTTAGAATTAATGAATTCTCCACCTCTATCACTTCTAACACGAATGATCTTTTCATTCTTTTCAATCATAATACGATGGCAAATCTCATGAAAAGAATCAAACGTATCAGCTTTCTCTTTTTTTAAAAAAAAAATGCTACCCATGAAAACCTAGAGAAATCATCAACCAATAAGAAAATATACCATTTACCTCCCAAAGATGGTTGACGGGTCGGTCCAAAGAAAGAAAAATAGTCTACATAAACTACACAACATTTAATCGTAGGAAGATTAAAGACAAGGAAAGATTTCACCTTTGCATACCCAAACCTTTTGAGTTTTAGAGTATGTTGGCAATGGTTGAGAAATTTTCCTTGATGAAGACGTCTTGTATGATTGATCTTTTTCTTTTGTCATCGTCTTGTTTGAAGTACTACCAATGTTCTTTTCTTTTGAAAAGTCCTTCTTTGATTTCCGGGGAGTGAACTCATTGGTAGCAGTTGCAAGATGTGATTGATTTGATCTTTGAGCTCCAATCTTGGAATTTCTTTCAATGTGCCCTGCAACATTACAACGAAAACATACCTTAGTGCTTGACGATTCCGAAGAGGGTGAAGTAGGCTTGTTGTCGTTGCTTGTCGTGAATTCCGGTGTCGGAGGAGGAGATACCGACTGAGGCACAAAAACTGTCCCAACCGAACTAAAGTTGTCTTCAGTTCGATTATATCCGAGGTCGAACTTGTTTGTTTGACCGAGACCAAAAAGCTTATCCAACTTACTCCTTCCTGATGAAAATCGCTGTAAGTTATCCTTGAGTTAGAGAATGGTCTCTGTCATTTCCAGTTTTTCCTGTCGAGCCTCGCCGTTGAGCTTCAAGAAGTAATTCACTTTGTTCACCATATCTACATAATTCTTCTCGAGTTGCTCATTGGACTCTTGAAGGGAATCATTTGCTTTTATCAGATTATCCCTTTCCACTTCAAGATCGGTCGAGAGAGAAGTTACCCTTTTTACTTCTTCTTCGAGATCCTGTAATCTCCCTCTCAACCCCTTGTTTTGTTTAGCCAGTTTCTTTGAATCCCTCAAAAGTCTGTGGTAGGCTAAAACAAAATCTTCACCTTCAGAGTTACTTGATTCATCATCCGTTGCAGTTTTTTCAACCCGGGAGGAGTTGGACAATGAATCTGAAGTACTTGCCATTAAGCACATGAAGGGTGAAGATGTGGACGCGTGGAATGCCGTTGCGCTTTCTTCTTCATCACTTGAGGATGACTCATTTGACGTTGAGTTGTCATCCCAGGTGACGACTTGCATCGCTTTCTTCTTCAACGGATTCTTAGTTGGACATTCCGTTGAGATATGGCCGTATCCTCGGCACTTGAAGCATTGGACTTGTCCCTCTGAACTTTTCTTATCCTTTGAAAAGTTCTCTTGCTTTCTTGACTTGTAACTTGAAGTACCCTTGCCTTTCTTCGACTTTCCGAAGGATGGAGTTTTACTTGAATTACCCCTTCGAAACTTGCGGCGAAACTTCCTTGTCAAGAGAGCGAGCTGCTTCTCAAATTCCTCCATAGATAGGTTCTCGTCATCGTCTGAGGAGGATGAATCCGTGTCTTCTTCCTTTGTTGTTTTCAAAGCATAACCTGAAGACTTAGAAGAGGATGCCTTTCCCGAAGAATAGTTAGTAGTAAATGTCATTTCATAAGTTTGTAATGAACCAACTAGTTCTTCTATACGCATTTCGTCCGGGTGTTTAATAGTTTCAATGGCTGTAACCTCTGGGCGAAATCGTTCAGGAAGAGTTCTTAAGATCTTTCTTACAACCTTAAATTCTGGAATCTTCTCTCCCAGGTTAGCACATGAGTTTACGATGTCTTGCAATCATGTATAGTAGTCCGTGAAAGATTCATTTTCTGCCATGAAAATAGAGTCAAATCTGCTAGTAAGCATTTGCAGCTTTTGAATCTTCACGAGGTTAGTTCCCTCATGTGTAACCTGAAGAACATCCCAGATTTCTTTCGCAGTCTCACATGCCGAGACGCAAGAGAATTCAATTTGAGATAAGGCATTAAAAATAGCATTAATTCCCTTGCCATTGTAAGAAGATGAATCTAACTCTTCCTTGGTCCACTTCGACCTAGGTTTGATGGTGCGAACATCAGCAATAATTTCAGTTGGATTAGACCATCCTAATTCAATTGATTGCCACACCCGTTCGTCGATGGAAATTAAAAAGGCTTTCATCCGTACTCTCCAGTACGCATAATTTATTCCATCAAAGAATGGGGGTCTGTTGATGTTTCCACCTTCAACCATTGTTTACAACCCTATTCCCGCTCCGATACCACTTGTTGGGTTATATGTAATAATGGATCTAAATAGGGGAAAAAACACCTAGAGGGGGGTGAATAGGTGTAAACAATAAACACTCAAAAATCATTGCGCAATAAAAACCCAATGCGGAAATATAAATGAACACGCAAGATTTTTACGTGGAAAACTCCAAACCGGAGTAAAAAACCACGGGACCGATAACACGGTGAAATCCACTAGAATTAAACACGTACAAGGTGATATACCGTACTCACAGACGACTCAACCTTTTCCATACGCTCCTAGTTGATCTTCTCCGCTCGCTCCGCAATGCGTCTCGAATCCACGATCTGCGTCCAACGCCGAATCCACGGCGTCCAACGTCGAGTCCACGACGTCTGACCGAATCCACGGTCTTCACCCAATAGCACGCTTCGAATCCATGAACGTACCTCGCTCCGAATCCACGAGAGCGGTTGCACCTTGAATCCACAAGGCCACGCGAGTCCACGCGCCGATTTTGGGGTAAATCGTTGTTTTTGGGTGGTGATGATCCGCCGAATACTTAGATCAAAGATAGATAGGAAATACCATCTAAGTATTCATTAGTTTGATTCAACTCAAGATGTGAGTATTAAAACCTAGAATCAAACTAATCAATATAGATGAAGAAACATAGAGTAATATCTAATGATTTCCTTTCGTCTCTATATGTGGATCTAGGGCCGTATAAGATGATATTTGATTATGACGGCTCTATCTGGATTATGTTGATTAATTGGATTAACCCTAGAAAAAGAATCATAGGGTCTATTTATAGGTTAGAAACCCTAGGAAGAAGATAAGGATCAAAAACTGTCATTTCTGGAAATTTTTACGACGGCGATCCGGATCGGATTAGCTGTGATCCGGATCGTCGTAACGAGTCAGGCAGTTCCAGAAAAACGAAGGTTCGGGATCCGGATCGAAGTGCTTGATCCGGATCGTTCATACAGTTCACCAAACATCAACGTTCGGGATCCAGATTGCGAAGCCTGATCCGGATCGTTCAAGGAAAATGGTAAACTCAATGTTCGGGATCCGGATCAAGGGAAGCTACGATCCGGATTGAACTGGTGTATGAACGAACCACCTTCGGGATCCGGATTGAACAATCTGATCCGGATCCTGAACATGTCTCATGTTCAGTTCTTGATTTTTATGCAATAAAAAATTCTTCCAAGTGTTTCTACACTACAAGAAGTATTCGGATCACCAAAAATATTTAGTTAAACTTACCTGATCCTTTTGAATTCTTCTTTCTTGAGATTGAGGTATATGATCCAAACTTCATTCATCTTCAATCTTCAAGACTTAACACTTTCACGAAATGCGCCAAAACAAAATCCTTAACACAGTGATCATGTCAGAGATAGACGGAGCGCCAGGGACCAGCTCCGGGGAGAGGCATCCAGTGCCGCCTGAGTTTGGACAGTCGAGTAGATCGAGACCCCGGGGCCGCCACGATTCCAGTCTGAGGGTCATGAGTCTCAGAGGAGACAGAGACCAGGAGGTTCTCCACAGCTGATGTATCAGCAGCAGCAGCGGGATGACTGTGTCCTTTGTGGTGGGCCGCATTTTGCGCCGCAGAGTGACCACAGGCAGGGAACAGATCATGGTCTTGTCCTAAAGCGGGGTCATCAGTCGCTTGGGCAGCTTCGACTCCTCCTCCTCCGCTCTTCCAGACAGGCGGAGCTTCGACAGGTTATGGCCAGATAGTTAGGGCCACTTCTTCGCGGCAGCCCGACGGACGACCACCCCCGAGAGGGAGCGTCTATGTCGCACAGGATGAGGATTCAGGGGCAGCTAGCCACGTGGTGGCAGGTATTAATCTTATCTCCCCTGCACGCACTTGAGCATTATTTGCTACCGGAGCATCGCATTCTTTTCTTCTGTAGGGCATTTGCATTGTTGTATGGGCTAGAGATAGGACCCTTAGCTTGTGCTCGTGAGGTTCAGATACATGATCACGTGTTGCAAATTGATGAGTGTTGTTGGTCCTGCCCAGTGCAGTTAGGGCCCTGGTTTTTGCCTGTTGTTCTTTTGGCCCTTCCTCAGCTCCGGGATTTCGAGGTAGTGTTGGGTGTAGGACTGTGAGGATCTGAGACCTTGATGCTTGAGTGATGCCACACCGTTGATACACGGTGGTGATGCCACACCGTTGATACACGGTGGTGATGCCACGCCGTTGATACACGGTGGTGATGCCACGCCGTTGATACACGGTGGTGATGCCACGCCGTTGATACACGGTGGTGATGCCACGCCGTTGATACACGGTGGTGATGCCACACCGTTGATACACGGTGGTGTTGCCACACCGTTGATACACGGTGGTGTTGCCACACCGTTGATACACGGTGGTGATGCCACGCCGTTGATACACGGTGGTGATGCCATGCTGTTGGTGCACGGCAGTGATGCCACGTTGTAGGTACACAACGGTCAGAGTTTTTGGATGGTTCAGACTTTTGACCGTGAGTTTGGGCATCAGCTTTATGATCGCCTTGTGAGCCAGTTTTCAGTCCCGTTCACCGACGGTTTGGTCCCCGTCAGGGTGTTCTTTATTAGTTGAGGGATCGACTTCGACCCGTGGGTCCGTTGGGGTTATGATAGCGTGCTGAGTGACTAACTGTGGCATGAGAGTGTGTCTCTTGAGGATCCCTTTTGAGGGTAGCCTGCGGTTGAGTAGTCCACTCGGGTGGTTTGGATCGGGAAGTAACCGAGTGAAGACCCCAGCTTAATGGATTCCTTTCCTTATTGGATGAATGTGTGGGTATGCTTCGGGTCGCCTTGTTGAGGTTGGCACCACGATGTGGTTTGGTGCGTGTTGCACTAGAGGTTATTTCCGTTTCCCCCAGCCTTTTATTGGAGCCCCATTGGTATTTCACGTCTCAGCTCAGGAGTGATGTGTTTTTCCTCGCCCGTGATTTACTTGCCCCTTTGAGATCTGTGATTGTTGGAGTACGAGGGATGCCCGTTGCAATTTCTGGCTCGAGAGATGAGAGAATTGCACATCGGGCCATACCGTACTTGTTGTTGTCGTTGTTGCGGAGTAATCACGGGGAGTGAGTGGTGTTTCGGGAGCTGGAGGCGTATTGATGGAAACCTACCCGTGGTATTTGTGACTCCTGATAGACTTGATCTAGTTTCGAGGACGAAACTTTCTTTTAGTGGGGGAGGATGTGAGGACCCGAATTCCCACTTAAGAGATTACTGTCGGTTTAGTGGCCTTTGGGAGTGTTTGTGCGCGTGTCGGGCCCAAGAAATAGATTTGTGGTGCAAATTGGGGTTTAGTTTGCATCACTGGAGGCCTGCGTGGTGTGTCGGTGCTGTTTGTGCGCAATTTGGACACAAGTGTTGGACCTTGGGCTTAAAAGGAGATCCCGTGGGAAATTGGAGGACCCGTCGAGTGTTTAGAGGTGGATAAAAGATTACCTCTCCGGTCGCCTTCGAAAATTTTTAGAGTTGGAATTTGGCAAATCGGACTTCAGATTTGGACCCGGCGCGAAAATCGGATCAAGTGGGCTATCCGAGGGCATTCGGCAAATTTTCGGATGAGAATTTGGAGAAACGGATATCGTTTTTGGATTCAGCGCGCGAAATCGCTAAGAATGGACTATTTACTTGCTTGATTTGGAGCCCGATTGAGTTGCACGTTTTTCAAGGCGACGCAGTGCGGAAATCGAGGTGTGGCGCGGATCCCGAGGGCGCGGCAGGCGCGTACGGCACGGGAATGCGCGCGTCTGGCACGCGTTGGGAACGCGCGCCTGCGGGTCAGCGCATGGACCGCCACGTGGCGGCCCCCCGTTGGCACCCGCGCGAGCGCGGGGTCACGCGCCCGTGTGGCGCGCGGGTGTCTCGCGCCTGGGGTGGCGCTGGTGTAACGCGCCCGTGTGGCGGGCGCGTTGCCGCGTGCCGCGTGGCGCTGTGGGCGCGCGCGCCCATGTGCCGTGGACCGCGAACGGTGGCCCCCCATTGGCCGGTGCACCGTGGACCGGTGCACCGTGGACCATCCCTTTCTCCTCCTCCTTTTCTTCTTCTTCTTTCTCTCCCGCACGCCATTTCTCCTCTTTTTTTTCCTTTCTTCTCCAACCGAGAGCGAGAGGGTGTGAGGGACAGGATTGTGGGTGGTGCGGCGGTGCGTCGTGGGCCTCGTGGAGCGCGCGGGTTTTCCAACGGGGCGGTTTGACGGTGCGACGCGTTGAGGGACCGTGTTTTACTGCACCGTTTTGCGTGCGGTCCCCAACGTCGTGCACCGTTTTGCGTGCGGACTCCGTTTTGCGTGCGGATTCTAGCACCGTGATCCGTTTTGCGTGCGGATTCCGGCATCGTGCATCGTTTTGCGTGCGGACTCCATTTTGCGTGCGGACTCCGGCACCGTGCACCGTTTTGCGTGCGGTCCCCGACGCCGTGCACCGTTTTGCATGCAGGCTCCGTTTTGCGTGCGAATTCTGTCACCGTGCTCTGTTTTGCGTGCGGATTCCGGCACCGTGCACCGTTTTGCGTGCGGACTCCGTTTTGCGTGCGGACTCCGGCACCGTGCACCGTTTTCCGTGCGGACTCCGGCGGCGTGCTCCGTTTTGCGTGCGGACTCCGGCGGCATGCTCCGTTTTGCGTGCGTATCGCGTGGAGGCCAATTGCAAGTATCTACGAGCAATTGGTGGCACATCGAGGTGGGTGGCCTTATCTCCAAGTTTTATGGACTGTACAGTAATTCTACTGATGTAGGACTATGCATTATAGTTTATTTTCTTGTGTAGCATGCTAGATTGTAGGAATTGTTATTCCTTTTATCCTCTGTTAATATAGTTATCTTGGAACTTGACCTAGCACCCCCGTCATATGTTGCATGTGTAACCAGACCAGTAGAAAACCCTCACTTGGGCTAGGGTTATTTATGTTTAGACACCCACACTGTTTTTCTATTCCTGGACATAGTGTTATCCTCGCCCGGGTAGTTGGCCGAGAGGTCGGGACTTTCTTTTAGTGTGGGAAGCTTTTGCACTCGTGCTTGGGAGCAGAGTGGAGTCTGGTAGTTGTAGTGGGTTGCTTATCTGTGCCGGGACCCGTTTGGGAAAACGGTAGTCCCGGGAGGTCTTGTATCCCTGTTGTGCTGTCGTGGGAGGGAGCCGTTGAGCAGACGGTAGTCCCGGGCCGTCGAGTATCTTCCGGTCAGTGTTGTTGGGAACCGTTGGGGTTGACGGTGGTCCCAGGTCATTGAGTGTTGTCCGACCAGTATTATTAGCCTGAGTTGTGGGTCGTTCCTGGCTGTGGAGTACCTCCAGTTAGTGTGCTTTGTGCTGCGAGCTGTTGGAGAGGCTAGTGTCTCGTGTTTCGTGTGAGCTGATCAGCTGAGTCGTGGAGAGTGCTCCTACTGTTGTGCGAGATATTTGGGGATCTTGAGTCCTACCGTTCTGAGAGTGAGCGTGGATCTTGACTATAGCCTGCATATGCCAATGTTTGATACTCTATGCCGCGCCGTTTTCCTCAGTTGGAGTCGCGTCCCAGAGATGCCGCTGTGGATATGATGGTTGGCCTGTTGAGGCAGTTTTCCGCAGTGGATGCAACGATGGGCCCGTTGAGGCAGTTTTGCGTGAGGGGTGAGTTAGTCGGGCAGGACGCCCCACGTAAATCCCGTCCTCATGTGGATGTGTGGTAGTGGGCAGGTGCGTTCCTAGTCGACAGGCGCAGGCTTGACTGGACCCTATGAGGCAGTCAGTTCGATTGGGTCGATTGAGCACCTTGGGTGCGAGTGGTCACCTTTACTTTCATCTGTTCCACTTTTTGAGCATCTAGATAGAGGCATGGTAGCTGTAGAGTAGCTCCAGCTTTTCTTGTTCAGATTTTATTGCACTGTTATCTTTTGCCTCTAGTAGACTTAGTGGGCAGACCGTTGGGCTTGTTGACGGCACCCACTGAGAACTACTGTGGGAAGTAGCTCTCACACCCGTCGTGGTGTCTTTTTCCCCAGGAACTTCTTCTCCTGTTCCTGTTGCTCCAGTTGCTGATCCTTCTGACCGAGGCGAGGGAGTCGCGAGCTAGTTCCCTACCCGTCGTTGGAGTGTAGCGGTACCCCTTCAGATGAGAGCTTCAGTTGATTAGTTTACTTCTTTTTCCTCTGTTGAGAGACCTTTGTTGTGAGGTATAGAGTTGTACTTTATTTTACAGTATGAGAGACTGATGTAGTGAGGATACCTTTGTATTTGAGAGCTTGTACACCGATGTATTTTATTGGAGATATCTCCCTTTTGAGTTTTGTATCAGAGGACTTTTTATACGATCGTATTTGGGAGATGGATATTGTATTATTTTCAGTTTTTAGTAGTTACTTTCAGCTCTGACATCTGTATACTGTAGTTGATTCTTTCTGCAGGTTAGACGCTTCGTCTGTACGGCAGTTTCCGTACAGATGGCGGATCTGTTAGCGAGCCCGGGTCGAAGTTCTGACCCCGGGGCGTGACACTGTCGAGGGTGGCGCGGTTCCCCAAACCACGTCAATCTCAAACTCTATCTCCCTAACCGGCGGCATCATCAACAGCTCAGGTGAAATCACACCCGGGATCTCGTGTGCAACAGGGATATCCTTGAGTCCCGGTGCCGCCGTAAGCACCTCTCACACTGTCGCTATAACCTGTGTGCTCTGACAAACTCAACCACCAAGCCTCCTCTCGTCTGCCTTGGTCAAAGTCCTCTCTTTCCGCAGCCAAACATCCTGTGGCACTATGCTAACCAATTCCAAGCACTGGGTCAAAACATCGAACTACCACAGTTACCAATAAGTCTGTCGGTATAACTCACGGTTTCAACTGCACTGGACATGATCCACAGGCCTCCTCCACATGCACAACAACAACAAAAAAATTATACCTCAAGTGCATGTGGTAACGACTCTACCTCTAGTCCGTGCAGGAATGCAACCTGCTCTAACACCGACTGCTGTGATGAAATCCCACCTGCGACACTCGATCCACTACCATGGCGCCCTCCAACCGGGCGGCACAGATTCATCCACTCGATGCAAGTGGTCGTCGCTCAGTCTGCCACAACAAATCTTGATTATCCACATAGGGAGCACGACCTCTGCCTCTGCCCACACTGGGGTGACAAATATGGTCCTCCGCAGATAACAAATCCACGCTACCGCCGCGCTACTCAAATGTAGATGCTAATGCTGCCATCGGGGTCCACCTGATCTCTGGCATCTCGAAAATTCGTTATCCAGGAAAAAGAAATCGGGAATGCCTTTGCCGGCCGATCTGTCCTCCATCACCCGGCGCCAAGCGCCAAAATCCAGAACTCGCCTCTGGCGGCAGATCCCTATCCAAGGAACTGCAGCGCCGCGCGCCCAACACAACGCCTACACCATCGAGGCATCAAAAATCCATAATGGAGGGACCAACTAAACTGAAAGGTATCCTGGCGCAATCCACTCCCAGCTACACATATCCTATGCGCCTCGTCCCTCAAACCTGGAGCGCGCAGTTAAGCAACTGCGTAAACTCTCTAGCATAGGGAGGCTCTTAATTGATCACTCCAATACCACCAACCACGATTCTGCCTCCAAAGGCTCCAAGCTCAATCCTCTGAATCGGGGTGGTTCATCAGCCAAAACTGGTTGACTAGATCGATCATGTCCCCTCAGCTCACCAGCTGTCAACTATCCACCCTGCCTCGGTGCACTAAACATTGGCACGGAGGGGGCTACTCAGTGCTCCGACAACTGTGTCACCCAAACCAGCTGCTCACTCCGCTGTTGATAAGCCTCTAACAATCCTGTCATCTGGGTTCGGATCTCTCTGACCTCAATCCGGGTGTCCGGCCCAAAACCAACCGCTCAAGCTCAACTGCTATGAAAGGATGCACATGGGTCAAACCCCAGCGTCGGGGAGACACAGCTCACCACGACAAAACCACAAAACAGCAAACAACAACGCTCGACCCAATCCAGCGAAAGTCTAAAGCATGCCACCCGTTCCATAGCATTATGTTGTCTGCAGCCAACATAATTACTTAGGAGAATAAACATGCCAATCACTCCTCCCATCCCTTGGGAGAGGTATGAAACTCAATCAGGACTCTCGCTACAAGTCACGACTCTCACGAAGTCATCCAAGGGTCAAACCATAAGCCTAGGGTTTCTAAGTCCACCATGACCTACAACCTAGGCTCTGATACCACTCTAATCTGTCACGCCCCAGGGTCGAAACTGCGACCCTGGTTCGCCAACAGATCCGCCGCCTATGCAAAACCCCACACAGGCGAGGCGTCTAACCTGCAAGAAAAGGTACTACGACTAACAGATATCAGAGCTATAAATAAAAATCTGCTGTAAAACTAAAATCAACCACTGTACAACTGGAAATAATAAAATAATGTCCAACTCCCAAAATATAATCATATAATATCCTCAGATACAAAATCTGGAACTCAACAGGGAGGTATCTCCAATAAATACATCAGTGTACAGGCTCTCAATACATATCATCTCCTCACTACATCGGTCTCTCAAAAGAGGAAAATAAATAACTAAATCTACTGAAGATCTCCTCTGAAGGGGTACTGCTACTCTCCAACGACGGGTAGGGATCTAGCTCGCGACTCCCTCGCCTCGATCAACAACCACAGAATCAGCAACACCGCTAAGACTCTGCAAAACAAAGGAGAGAAAAGAAAGGGAGGGGGAAAAATCCCCAATGGGTGTGAGAACTACACCAAAAAGGGAGTTCTCAGTGGGTACCACCGCCAGGCCCGACGATCTGCCCACCAAGACTACTAAAAGCAAAAAAACTAACCATGCAGTAAAAACTGAACTAGAAATGCTGGAGATACTCTACAGCTACCATGCCTCTATCTAAATGGTCAATGGGTGGTACAGATGAAAATATATGTAACTACTCGCACCCAAGGTGCTGAATCGACCCAATCGAACTGACTGCCTCATAGGGTCCAGTCAAGCCTGCGCCTACCTACTGCCGTTACATCCGAAGACCGGACTTACGTAGGGCGTCCCACACGGACAAACTCACCCCTCGCGCAAAACTGCCTCAACAGGCCTATCATCGCATCCACTGCGGAAAACTGCCTCAACAGGCCAAACATCGCATCCACTGCGAGAAACTGTCTCAACAGGCGACAGGCCAAACATCGCATCCACTGCGAGAAACTGCCTCAACAGGCCAAACATCGCATCCACTGCGAGAAACTATCTCAACAGGCGACAGGCCAAACATCGCATCCACTGCGAGAAACTGCCTCAACAGGCCAAACATCGCATCCACTGCGAGAAACTGTCTCAACAGGCCATACAGGCCTAACATCGCATCCACTGCGAACAACTGCCTCAACAGGCCAAACATCGCATCCACTGCGGCATCTCAGGGGGCGCGACCCCAACTGAGGAAAACGGCGCGGCATAGAGTAGGGAACATTGGCACATGCAGGCTATAGTCAAAATCCACGCTCACTCTCAGAACGGAAGGACTCAAGATCCCCAAATATCTCGCACCACAGTCGGAGTACTCTCAACGACTCAGCTAACAAGCTCTCACGAATCTCGAGACACTAGCGAACACCACCAACTTGTGGCACTAAACTCACTGGCTGGAGATACTCCACAGCCGGGGTCGATCCACAACTCAGGGCTAACAAAACTGGTCGGACGACACTCAACTGTTAGTTGTATGCCCCAAAAGCCTATCAGGCTGACGCATTTTTTTGATGGGACATATTTGTACTTGATCTTTATTATTATTTGGGCATGTTATGCCATTCATGTTTAATGTGTCCATGAATCGTCCTTTGAATTAATGAGATGATAATGTATATTCTTAAGAGTTAAGAATTTGAGATACATATTATTGGTGATTAAGTCATAAATGCTCTCAATCGGAGGATCATCATGGGGACGATGATTGATCCGGTAAAATTGATGTATGTGCCGCTCTCTTTTAGGATGACGAGTCTCAAGTCATCAGTGTGGGGACACTAGAGCGAACGTGCAGGTGGTTGTTAGAGAACAAGGGCACTGAGCGTGACCAATTATGAATAGTTACATGGATGTCTACTCATTCGTCAGTAACTGATTCGATGTTGCAGTGGTACATGTGAAGTCCCGGAATCCCCCGCGTAGGATTGCTGGTTGTTGGGCAGCGTTCGGTCGCCGCTGGGGGTGTTGGTGCGCGCGTTGGGGCCCAGAAATGGATTTGTGGTGCAATTTGGGTTATAGCTGGCATCACTGGAGGCCTGCGTGGTGTGTCAGTGGTGTTTGCGCGCAATTTGGACACAAGTGTTGGACTTCGTGTTTAAAAGGTTATCCCGTGGGGAATTGGAAGACCCGTCGGGTGTTTGGAGGTGATTTCGCGCGTTTCAGATGTCAAATTTAGACTCCGGGTGAAGTCCGGATAAAAGTTTACCTCTCCGGTCGCCTTCGGGAGTTTTTAGAGTTGGTATTTGGCTAATCGGACTTTAAAAATGGACCCGGCGCGAAAATCGGATCGAGTGGGCATTCGGCAAATTTTCGGGTGAGAATTTGGAGAAATGGACATCGTTTTTGGATTCAGCGCGCGAAATCGCTAAGAATGGACTATTTATTTGTTGAATTTGGAGCCCGGTTTAGTAGCGCGTTTTTCGAGGCATCGCGGCACGCATCCCGAGGCGAGGCGACGGCACGGTTCCCGAGGTGGCTCAAGGCGCGCGGCACGGAGTACGATGCGCGCGCTGGCGCGTGTTGGGAACGTGCGCCTGCGCGGGTCAGCGCAGGGGCCGCCACGTGGCGGCCCCCCGTTGGAGCCCGCGCGGGCGCGGGGGCAGGCGCGCCCGTGTAACGGGCGCGTGTCCCGCGCCTGGGGTGGCGCGGTGTAACGCGCCCGTGTGGCGGGCGCGTTACAGCGCGCCACGTGGCGCCCGGGCGCGTGCGTGAACCCGGTGCACGCGCCCGGTTGTGGACCGGCCGGTTGGGGGGCTCCCATTGGTGGCCGCCGTGGACCGGGCCTGTGGACCGGCCCCGTGGACCACCTTCTCCCTCCCTCCTTTTCTTCTTCTTCTTCCTCCCTGCACCGCATTTTCTCCCTTTCTTTCTTTCTTCTGCACCCGAGAGCGAGAGGGAGTGAGGGAGGGGGGTTGCGTGAGGTGCGGCGGCGCATCGTGGACCTCGTTTTGCGTGCGAGGTCGCCCGGCGGAGCGTTTCGGCGACGGCGGCGCTAACGGGTAGGTCCCGTGCGTTGGTTTTTCTGTATTTTTGTACAGTTTTTGGAGCGTTCTTTTAGAATGCAACTGACCCTCTTGCTCCTTTCTGTGTTGGGCACCGTGCACCGTTTTGCGTGCGGACTCCGGCACCGTGCACCGTTTTGCGTGCGGACTCCGTTTTGCGTGCGGATCCTGGCACCGTGCACCGTTTTGCGTGCGGACTCCGGCACCGTGCACCATTTTGCGTGCGGACTCTGTTTTGCGTGCGGATCCTAGCACCGTGCACCGTTTTGCGTGCGGACTCCGGCACCGTGCACCGTTTTGCGTGCGGACTCCGTTTGGCATGCGGATTCCGGCACCGTGCTCCGTTTTACGTGCGGACTCCGGCACCGTGCACCGTTTTGCGTGCGGACTCCGTTTGGCGTGCGGATTCCGGCACCGTGCTCCGTTTTGCGTGCGGACTCCGGCAGCGGACATCGTTTTGCGCGCGGACTCCGTTTGGCGTGCGGATTCCGGCACCGTGCTCCGTTTTGCGTGCGGACTCCGGCAGCGGACATCGTTTTGCGTGCGGATCGCGTGGAGGCCAATTGCAAGTGTCTACGAGCAATTGGTGGCAAATCGAGGTGGGTGGCCTTATCTCCAAGTTTTATGGACTGTACAGTACTTCTACTGATGTAGGACTATGCATGATAGTTTATTTCATTGTGTAGCATGCTAGATTGTAGGAATTGTTATTCCTTTTATTATCTGTTATTATAGTTACCTTGGAACTTGACCTAGCACCCCCGTCATACGTTGCATGTGTAACCAGACCAGTAGAAAACCCTCACTTGGGCTAGGGTTATTTATGCTTAGACATCCACACTGTTCTTTCATCCCTGGACATAGTGATTTCTCGCCCGGGTAGTGGGCCGAGAGGTCGGGACTTGCTTTTAGTGTGGGATGCTTTTGCACTCTTGCTTGGGAGCAGAGTGGAGTCTGGTAGTTGTAGCGGGTCGCTTATCTGTGCGGGGGCCGTTTGGGTAAACGGTAGTCCCGAGAGGTCTTGTTTCCCTTTTACGCTGTCGTAGGAGGGAGCCGTTGAGTAGACGGTAGTCCCGGGCCGTCGAGTATCTTCCGGTCCGTATTGTTGGGAACCGTTGGGGTTGACGGTGGTCCCAGGTCGTTGAGTGTTGTCCGACCTGTTTTGTTACCCTGAGTTGTGGGTCGTTCCTGGCTGTGGAGTATCTCCAGCCAG
The DNA here is from genome assembly GCA_029204045.2 of Tillandsia leiboldiana. NCBI lineage: Eukaryota > Viridiplantae > Streptophyta > Magnoliopsida > Poales > Bromeliaceae > Tillandsia > Tillandsia leiboldiana. The sequence goes on along the minus strand of CM055067.1, from coordinate 40,959,200 downwards.
TGAGCTTTGTGCTGCGAGCTGTTGGAGAGGCTAGTGTCTCGTGTTTCGAGTTAGCCGATCAGCTGAGTCGTCGAGAGTGCTCCGACTGTAGTGCGAGATATTTGGGGATCTTGAGTCCTACCGTTCTGAGAGTGAACGTGGATTTTGACTAGCCTGCATATGCCAATGTTTGATACTCTATGCCGCGCCGTTCTACTCAGTTGGAGTCGCGTCCTGAGATGCCGCTGTGGATACGATGGTTGGCCTGTTGAGGCAGTTTTCCGCAGTGGAGGCAACGATGGGCCTGTGAGGCAGTTTTGCGCGAGGGATGAGTTAGTCGGACACGACGCCCCACGTAAATCCCGTCCTCATGTGGATGTGTGGTAGTGGGCAGGAGCGTTCCTAGTCGACAGGCGCAGGCTTGACTGGACCCTATGAGGCAGTCAGTTCGATTGGGTCTATTGAGCACCTTGGGTGCGAGTGGTCTCTTTTACTTTCATCTGTTCCACTTTTTGAGTATCTAGATAGAGGTATGGTAGCTGTAGAGTAGCTCCAGCTTTTCTTGTTCAGATTTCATTGCACTGTTATCTTTTACCTCTAGCAGACTTAGTGGGCAGACCGTTGGGCTTGTTGACGGCACCCACTGAGAACTACTGTGGGAAGTAGTTCTCACACCCGTCGTGGTGTCTTTTTCCCCAGGAACTTCTTCTCCTGTTCCTGTTGCTCCAGTTGCTGATCCTTCCGACCGAGGGGAAGGAGTCGCGAGCTAGTTCCCTACCCGTCATTGGAGTGTAGCGGTACCCCTTCAGAGGAGAGCTTCAGTAGATTAGTTTACTTCTTTTTCCTCTGTTGAGAGACCTTTGTTGTGAGGTATAGAGTTGTACTTTATTTTACAGTTTGAGAGACTGATGTAGTGAGGATATTTGTATCGAGAGTTTGTACACTGATGTATATATTGGAAATACCTCCCCTTTTGAGTTTTGTATCAGAGGACTTTGTATACGATTGTATTTGGGAGATGGATATGGTACTATTTTCAGTTGTACAGGGTTTGGTTTTCAGTTCTTTTAGTGGTTTACTTTCAGCTCTGATATCTGTATACTGTAGTTGATTCTTTCTGCAGGTTAGACGCTTCGTCTGTACGGCAGTTTCCGTACAGATGGCGGATCTGTTAGTGAGTCCGGGTCGCAGTTTCGACCCCGGGGCGTGACAGATTAGAGTGGTATCAGAGCCTAGGTTGTAGGTCGTGGTGGACTTAGAAACCCTAGGCTTGTGGTTGGACATTAGGATGACTACGTGAGAGTCGTGACTTAGCGAGAGTCCTGATTGAGTTTTTACCTCTCCCAAGAGACGGGATGAGTGTTTGGCATGCTCATATTCCTAAGCGATTATGTTGGCTGCCGACAACATAATACTCTGGAATGGATGACATGTCTTAGACTTTCGCCGGATTGGGTAGTATGGTTGTTGTGTCCTGACGTTTGTTATTGTGCAGCGGATTGCGATACCCCGGAGACGTCGTGTTGTGAAGAGGACACACCCCTCACCTGATGAATACCCCACAGCGGGAGGCTGAACTATCAGAGTCGCGCAGCGGAAGCGTGGTGGGCCCATAACCCACAGGCCCCAGGATCGAAAACTTCGATAGGCTGAGCCTAGAAGAGCCTAGAATCTGTTCTTGTTTGATTGGGGTTCTAGGCATCGGTTTATCGGGATTTTCGGATTTTTGTCGCGTCAGTCGGTTCTTCTCGCCTATGAATGGGGTGTTATTGTGGGAGCCGTTTGGAGTGACGGCGGTCCCAGCTGTGTGGGTATTTTTCCCTGGCTGAGTTACCAGGAGGGCATTTTTTCCTGGCTGAGTTACCAGGAGGGCATTTTTCCCTGGCTGAGTTACCAGGAGGGCATTTTTCCCTGGCTGAGTTACCAGGAGGGCATTTTTCCCTGGCTGAGTTACCAGGAGGGCATTTTTTCCTGGCTGAGTTACCAGGAGGGCATTTTTCCCTGGCTGAGTTACCAGTAGGGCATTTTTCCCTGGCTGAGTTACCAGGAGGCCATTTTTCCCCTGGCTGAGTTACCAGGAGGGCATTTTTCCCTGGCTGAGTTACCAGGAGGGCATTTTTCCCTGGCTGAGTTACCAGGAGGGCATTTTTCCCTGGCTGAGTTACCAGGAGGGCATTTTTCCCTGGCTGAGTTATCAGGAGGGCATTTTTTTTCCTTAGCTGAGTTACCAGGAGGACATGCTCCTGGCTGAGTTACCAGGTGGGCACATGCCCCTGGCTGAGTTACCAGGTGGGCACATGCCCTGGCTGAGTTACCAGGAGGACACTTTCCACTGGCCGAGCTACCAGATGGATACATTGCCCCTGGCTGAGTTACCAGGTGGGCACATGCCCTGGCTGAATTACCAGGTGGACACATGTCCTGGCCGAGTTACTAGGAGGACAATTTTCACTGGCCGAACTACCAGATGGATACATTACCCCTGGCTGAGTCACCAGGTGGGCACATGCCCTGGCTGAGTTACCGGGAGGACACATGCCCTGGCCGAGTTACCAAGAGGACACCTTCCACTGGCCGAGCTACCAGACGGGTACATACCCCTGGCCGGGTTACCAGGTGGGTACATGCCCTGGTCGAGTTACTAGGTGGTTGCTGTACTGAGATTGAGGTGGTCTGACAGGACGCCGAGATTTGGTGGCGTCGAGTTCGTCCTGTTGGACTACCAGGAGCTCGGTTGTTGACTTGGAACCAGTTTCGTGCTTTGCTGCTCAGGGCCAATTTTCCTGACGGTGTAAGCAGAAACTGGAAGGGGATCTTAGACTCCTGCAGCAGGGGAGTCGACCTCTTCTGGAGTAGGTTCGCGAGTTTTGCGATTGTTGAGTGGTGTACCCTATGTCTCCTGGATGATATCCAGGATGTTGAGCTAGTTGAGAAAGGACTGCGGTGGCATATCTATCACTTGGTGTATTCTCGGCGGGTGCCAACGTTAGATGCGGCGATTGAGCATGCTTAGCGGGTTGACCGAGGATCAGTGATCTTGTCAGGGTTAGACAGAGCGCCAAGGACCAGCTCCAGGGAGAGGCATCCAGTGCCGCCTGTGTTTGGACAGTCGAGTAGATCGAGACCCCGGGGCCGCCACGATCCCAGTCTGAGGGTCGTGAGTCTCAGAGGAGACAGAGACCAGGAGGTTCTCCGCAGCCGATGTATCAGCAGCAGCAGCGGGATGACTGTGTCCTCGGTGGTGGGCCGCATTTTGCACCGCAGTGTGACCACAGGCAGGGCACAGATCATGGTCTTGTCCTAAAGCGGGGTCATCAGTCGCATTGGCAGCTTCGGCTCCTCCTCCTCCGCTCTTCCAGACAGGCGGAGTTTCGACAGGTTATGGCCAGATAGTTAGGGCCACTTCTTCGCGGCAGTCCGACGGATGACCACCCCGAGCGAGAGCGTCTATGTCGCACAGGATGAGGATTCGGGGGCAGCTAGCCACGTGGTGGCAGATACTAATCTTATCTCCCCTTCACGCACTTGAGCGTTATTTGTTACCGGAGCATCGCATTCTTTTCTTCTGTAGGGCATTTGCATTGATCTTTGGGCTAGAGATAGGACCCTTAGCTTGTGCTCGTGAGGTTCAGATACCTGATCACGTGTTGCACATAGATGAGTGTTGTTGGTCCTGCCCAGTGCTGTTGGGGCCCTGGTTTTTGCCTATTGATCTTTGGCCCTTCCTCAGCTCCGGGATTTCGAGGTAGTGTTGGATATAGGACTGTGAGGATCTGAGGCCTTGATGCTTGGGTGATACCACACCGTTGATACACGGTGGAGATGCCACACCGTTGATACACGGTGGTGATGCCACGCCGTTGATACACGGCAGTGATGCCACACCGTTGATACACGGTGGTGATGCCACACCGTTGATACACGGTGGTGATGCCACACCGTTGATACACGGTGGTGATGCCACGCCGTTGATACACGGCAGTGATGCCACACCGTTGATACACGGTGGTGATGCCACACCGTTGATACACGGCAGTGAGGCCACGCCGTTGGTACACGGCAGTAATGCCACGCCGTGGGTGCACGGCAGTGATGCCACGTTGTAGGTACACAACGGTGAGAGTCTTTTGGATGTTTCGGACTTTTGACCGCGGGTTGGGCATCAGCTTTATGATTGCCTTGTGAGCCAGTTTTCAGTCCCGTTCACCGACGGTTGGTCCCCGTCAGGGTGTTCCTTTTTGGTTGAGGGATCGACTTCGACCCGTGGGTCCGTTGGGGTTATGTTAGCATGTTGAGCGACCAACTGTGGCTCGAGATTGTGTCTCTTGAGGATCCCTTTTGAGGGTAGCCTGCAGTTGTGTAGTCCACTCGAGTGGTTTCGGATCGGGAAGTAACCGAGTGAAGACCCCAACTTATTGGATTTCCCTTCCTTATTGGACGAGTCCGCAGGTATGCTTCGGGTCGTCTTGTTGAGGGTGGCACCATGATGTGGTTTGGTGCGTAGTACACTTGTGGTTATTTCAGTTTTCCCCCAGCCTTTTAGTGGAGCCTTTGGTTTTTCACGTCTCAGCTCAGTAGTGATGTGATTTTTTCCTCACCCGTGATTTACTTGCCCCTTTGAGATCTGTGATTATTGGAGTACGAGGGACGCCCGTTGCAATTTCTTGCTCGAGAGATGAGAGAATTGCACATCGGGTCATACCGTACTTGTTGTTGTTGTTGCGGAGTAATCACGAGGAGCGAGTGGGGGAGCTGGAGGCGTATTGTTAGATACCGAGCCGTGGTATTCTTGACTCCTGATGGGCTTGATCTAGTTTCGAGGACGAAACTTTCTTTTAGTGGGGGAGGATGTGAAGTCCCGGAATCCCCCGCATAGGATTGCTGGTTGTTGGGCAGCGTTCGGTCGCCGCTGGGGGTGTTGGTGCGCGCGTTGGGGCCCAGAAATGGATTTGTGGTGCAATTTGGGTTTTAGTTGGCATCACTGGAGGCCTGCGTGGTGTGTCAGTGGTGTTTGCGCGCAATTTGGACACAAGTGTTGGACTTCGTGTTTAAAAGGTTATCCCGTGGGGAATTGGAAGACCCGTCGGGTGTTTGGAGGTGATTTCGCGCGTTTCAGATGTCAAATTTAGACTCCGAGTGAAGTCCGGATAAAAGTTTACCTCTCCGGCCGCCTTCGGGAATTTTTAGAGTTGGTATTTGGCTAATCGGACTTTAAAAATGGACCCGGCGCGAAAATCGGATCGAGTGGGCATTCGGCAAATTTTCGGGTGAGAATTTGGAGAAATGGACATCGTTTTTGGATTCAGCGCGTGAAATCGCTAAGAATGGACTATTTATTTGTTGAATTTGGAGCCCGGTTTAGTTGCGCGTTTTTCGAGGCATCGCGGCACGCATCCCGAGGCGAGGCGACAGCACGGTTCCCGAGGTGGCTAAAGGCGCGCGGCGCGGAGTACGATGCGCGCGCTGGCGCGCGTTGGGAACGTGCGCCTGCGCGGGTCAGCGCAGGCGCCGCCACGTGGCGGCCCCCCGTTGGAGCCCGCGCGGGCGCGGGGGCACGCGCGCCCGTGTAACGGGCGCGTGTCCCGCGCCTGGGGTGGCGCGGTGTAACGCGCCCGTGTGGCGGGCGCGTTACAGCGCGCCACGTCGCGCCCGGGCGCGTGCGTGAACCCGGTGCACGCGCCCGGTTGTGGACCGGCCGGTTGGGGGGCTCCCATTGGTGGCCGCCGTGGACCGGGCCTGTGGATCGGCCCCGTGGACCACCTTCTCCCTCCCTCCTTTTCTTCTTCTTCTTCCTCCCCGCACCGCATTTTCTCCCTTTCTTTCTTTCTTCTGCACCCGAGAGCGAGAGGGAGTGAGGGAGGGGGGTTGCGTGAGGTGCGGCGGCGCGTCGTGGACCTCGTTTTGCGTGCGAGGTCGCCCGGCGGAGCGTTTCGGCGACGGCGGCGCTAACGGGTAGGTCCCGTGCGTTGGTTTTTCTGTATTTTTGTACAGTTTTTGGAGCGTTCTTTTAGACTGCAACTGACCCTCTTGCTCCTTTCTGTGTTGGGCACCGTGCACCGTTTTGCGTGCGGACTCCGGCACCGTGCACCGTTTTGCGTGCGGACTCCGTTTTGCGTGCGGATCCTGGCACCGTGCACCGTTTTGCGTGCGGACTCCGGCACCGTGCACCGTTTTGCGTGCGGACTCCGTTTTGCGTGCGGATCCTGGCACCGTGCACTATTTTGCGTGCGGACTCCGGCACCGTGCACCGTTTTGCGTGCGGACTCCGTTTGGCGTGCGAATTCCGGCACCGTGCTCTATTTTGCGTGCGGACTCCGGCACCGTGCACCGTTTTGCGTGCGGACTCCGTTTGGCGTGCGGATTCCGGCACCGTGCTCCGTTTTGCGTGCGGACTCCGGCAGCGGACATCGTTTTGTGTGCGGACTCCGTTTGGCGTGCGGATTCCGGCACCGTGCTCCGTTTTGCTTGCGGACTCCGGCAGCGGACATCGTTTTGCGTGCGGATCGCGTGGAGGCCAATTGCAAGTGTCTACGAGCAATTGGTGGCAAATCGAGGTGGGTGGCCTTATCTCCAAGTTTTATGGACTGTACAGTACTTCTACTGATGTTGGACTATGCATGATAGTTTATTTCATTGTGTAGCATGCTAGATTGTAGGAATTGTTATTCCTTTTATTATCTGTTATTATAGTTACCTTGGAACTTGACCTAGCACCCCCGTCATACGTTGCATGTGTAACCAGACCAGTAGAAAACCCTCACTTGGGCTAGGGTTATTTATGCTTAGACATCCTCACTGTTCTTTCATCCCTGGACATAGTGATTTCTCGCCCGGGTAGTGGGCCGAGAGGTCGGGACTTGCTTTTAGTGTGGGATGCTTTTGCACTCTTGCTTGGGAGCAGAGTGGAGTCTGGTAGTTGTAGCGGGTCGCTTATCTGTGCGGGGAGCCGTTTGGGTAAACGGTAGTCCCGAGAGGTCTTGTTTCCCTTTTACGCTGTCGTAGGAGGGAGCCGTTGAGTAGACGGTAGTCCCGGGCCGTCGAGTATCTTCCGGTCCGTATTGTTGGGAACCGTCGGGGTTGACGGTGGTCCCAGGTCGTTGAGTGTTGTCCGACCTGTTTTATTACCCTGAGTTGTGGGTCGTTCCTGGCTGTGGAGTATCTCCAGCCAGTGAGCTTTGTGCTGCGAGCTGTTGGAGAGGCTAGTGTCTCGTGTTTCGAGTTAGCCGATCAGCTGAGTCGTCGAGAGTGCTCCGACTGTAGTGCGAGATATTTGGGGATCTTGAGTCCTACCGTTCTGAGAGTGAACGTGGATTTTGACTAGCCTGCATATGCCAATGTTTGATACTCTATGCCGCGCCGTTCTACTCAGTTGGAGTCGCGTCCTGAGATGCCGCTGTGGATACGATGGTTGGCCTGTTGAGGCAGTTTTCCGCAGTGGAGGCAACGATGGGCCTGTGAGGCAGTTTTGCGCGAGGGATGAGTTAGTCGGACAGGACACCCCACGTAAATCCCGTCCTCATGTGGATGTGTGGTAGTGGGCAGGAGCGTTCCTAGTCGACAGGCGCAGGCTTGACTGGACCCTATGAGGCAGTCAGTTCGATTGGGTCTATTGAGCACCTTGGGTGCGAGTGGTCTCTTTTACTTTCATCTGTTCCACTTTTTGAGTATCTAGATAGAGGTATGGTAGCTGTAGAGTAGCTCCAGCTTTTCTTGTTCAGATTTCATTGCACTGTTATCTTTTACCTCTAGCAGACTTAGTGGGCAGACCGTTGGGCTTGTTGACGGCACCCACTGAGAACTACTGTGGGAAGTAGTTCTCACACCCGTCGTGGTGTCCTTTTCCCCAGGAACTTCTTCTCCTGTTCCTGTTGCTCCAGTTGCTGATCCTTCCGACCGAGGCGAAGGAGTCGCGAGCTAGTTCCCTACCCGTCATTGGAGTGTAGCGGTACCCCTTCAGAGGAGAGCTTCAGTAGATTAGTTTACTTCTTTTTCCTCTGTTGAGAGACCTTTGTTGTGAGGTATAGAGTTGTACTTTATTTTACAGTTTGAGAGACTGATGTAGTGAGGATATTTGTATCGAGAGTTTGTACACTGATGTATATATTGGAAATACCTCCCCTTTTGAGTTTTGTATCAGAGGACTTTGTATACGATTGTATTTGGGAGATGGATATGGTACTATTTTCAGTTGTACAGGGTTTGGTTTTCAGTTCTTTTAGTGGTTTACTTTCAGCTCTGATATCTGTATACTGTAGTTGATTCTTTCTGCAGGTTAGACGCTTCGTCTGTACGGCAGTTTCCGTACAGATGGCGGATCTGTTAGTGAGTCCGGGTCGCAGTTTCGACCCCAGGGCGTGACAGTACAACTGATCCTTCGACCTGCGACACCACGGCCATTCAGTATGAGGCTACTGTAGTTTGACTATGCAATAAACTCTGATCCTAGTCACAGGTCTTAGTAGTATATGTTGGTTGCAGTCGATTCATATTAGGAATGGGTGTTTGTTTACAGGGGATCTATCGCTCTCGGTAGAGAGATAATTAGTCCTATGCTATTTGTAAGGCAAAGCTCAGAAATCCTCGGCCGGGGTAATATGGTTCATGGAAAGGTGTTTCCAAGAGTAACCATATGAGCTTCTGTCCTATCAAATTTGTCATATAACGGGTGATGGGGTTTGACGAGTATTCCATGACCTCCACTCAGTTGGGACTATGCGGTAGAAGGATTGTATTGTACGGTAACTGCACCTAGAGGTTCAGTCCAATATTCACTTCTGACTGGATTGCCACTATATGCTGCTAGGCGTCACTGGTGGATTGTGTGAACCAATAAGAATAATTATAGGCGAATAATTATTATACGATGGAAGAATCAAAAGTGTTTGATCCATCAAAAAGAGTTTCGATGATGATGCCGATGGGGATCGCATCATATCTCACTATCAGACAGAATTGAACCTATTAGGTCACACACATAAGGAATCGCGCATGATCGATATTATGGAGATGATAAAAAAATTTATAGAATGGATTAATTATAATCACAATACTAAAGTTTACTAATTTATTAGTAAAATGACTAATTTGCAATTATTGTAAATTAGAGGTATTTAAGTGCAAAAGTTGCATGGTGTATTTGCTAATCGTTAGTAAATATTTGGAGGACTTATGTGTAAATGTTACACACGAATCGAATTAGGATCCGGATTCGATTCATATTGAAACTAACTTAAGGGTAATGGATAATCCAATCGGACTAGGATTCGATAAGGATTAGATTTAGGATTAGGGTTTTCTCATTATAAATATATGTCATATGACATATTATATTTTGAGAAAAAGAAATAAAAGGAATAAGAAAACCCTAGCCGCCTATCCTCTCCCTCTTCCTCAAGTCCTCCATAATTAATTCATCGTTCTCGATCTTCGGAAGATTGCTAGCACAATTAGAAGATTGATTCATCCTCCTTACATCGACGCAAGAGTTAATTCGTGATCGGATCGCGAATCAAGGCGATCGACTATTTCGATCAAGGGCGTGATTCCGTGTGGACGCGAGTAGAGGCCGGGCGCGTGCGCGGCTAGCAAGGACGAACAATTTTTACCAACGATCATCGGCTTCGCGGTGATCTCGACCCGCGAAAGGTAAAAATTAAATCCTAATTGATAAGATCAATTAGATTACCTTTTAACAATCTAAAACAAAACACGAGGTGATCTTTGGTTTAAGAAAATTTTTAATTGTGTTTCTTTCTTCTGCTGCGCATATCCGTTTATTTTCTTACAGTGGTATCAGAGACGCCCTCGTCGTTTGTTTCAGATCTAATCTCTTTTTCGATGTTGATTGGGTTTTCTGGAATGATCAAAATCAAAACAATAAAGATTGTTTTTGCGTATATTATTTTGATTGTTTTGAAACATTAATTAAAATTAGCGCACGATGCACTATTAGCAAGGCACTAATGCTAATTAAATTAGTGCATGCGGGCAAGGCGCTGCAATGCTAATTAAATTAGTGCATGCGGGCAAGGCGCTACAATTCTAATTAATTAGCATTGACGTTGTCACGCCCCGGGGTCGAACTGCGACCCGGGCTCGCCAACAGATCCGCCGTCTGTACGGAAACTGCCGCACAGACGAAGCGTCTACCCTGCAAAAGATCTATAGCTAAACATGTATCAGAGCTGAAAAACAACTAGTAGCTACAGAATCAAAATACTGAACATCTGAATAAAAACAAATCCTCAATACAAGTCTCTCAACTATGAAAACACAGGTACAACCCTCACAAATCTCTCAGACTGTCCAGTACAAAAGTGGAAACATGAAAATAAAACAGGGTACATCTACCTCTGACTAAAAATGCTGGTAAGGAACTACTCGGCCTCGTCCTCACCTCGATCTGCTGTCTCCGCGCGAACCAAGCCGGAACAGCTGCCTCAAACCAGTCACCGCAGCGGGTGTGAGATCTACTGCAGAAGGCAGATCTCAGTGGGTACCGTCCCAATATCCACGGTATGCCCACTAAGTCTACTGGAGGCAAACAGATAGGTATGCAGATAGATAGATAAAAGGTAAGCTGAATGAAAACTACAGCTAATATGTGACAACCATCATGCTCAAAAGTAAACTCTACTATAAACATGCTATGCATACCCTCGCTACTGCTAAAATGCCTCAGTATCAATGCTCAAAGGAAAGAAACTCATCTAAGAACATAATATGCATACACCACTCGCACACGAGGTGCCCAATCGACCCAATCGAACTGACTGCCTCCTCGGGTCCAGTCAAACCTGCGCCTACCTACTACCATTACATCCACGTAGGACCGGACTGACGTAGGGCGTCCGTGACTGCCAAAACTGGCCCAGCCAGAGGGACCGCGTCCGTAACTGCCAAAACTGGCCCAGCTAGAGGGACTGCGTCGACAAGTCGCGATACAAAAGTAACAGATCCACCCCGGACGTGGCACTCGAGGGGCGCGACCCCATCGAGGAAAAAGGTATCCGCAATCTCTGTCGAGCTCAATGTGGCACTGCAGGCTATAGTCAAAATCCACGCTCACTCTCAGAACGGAAAGACTCAGGATCCTCAAACATCTCGCACAACGGTCGGAGCACTCTCGACGACTCAGCTGATCAGCTCTCTCGAATCACGAGACACTCGCAACTCTACCAACTCGTGGCACAAAACATACTTGCTCGAGATACTCCACAGCCGGGATCGACCCACAACTCAGGGCTAACAAAACTGGTCGGACAACACTCAACGACCCGGGGCCACCGTCAACCCCAACGGTTCCCCATGACACTAGCACAATCTAAACTCAGCTACCAAACTACACTCAGCCCCCAGGCATGAGTGCAACAATGTCCCACAGAAACCTGACCCCTCGGCCCACTACCCGGGCGAGGCAACACTATGTCCAGGAAAGATGCAAAGTGTGGGACGTCTAATACATAAAGGAACCTAGCCCAAGTGAAGGTTCTCTACTGTCTCATCTGTGTCAACAAGCGGCACATGCAGGCTAAGATCCACGATCAAATGCTCAAATAGCACAACTCAGTCGGAAAAAGACTCCATGACTCAATCTGATATGAAAAATCCACGATGTAGAATAATCACCTCAATCCCCACAAGGAAGCTCAACTCACATGACACTAGAACTCAGCACACAATGCTCTAAAATCCTCTCCCCCCCCCCCCCCCCCCCAGCACGAGTATACATGCACCCTGAACCTTTGCCGTTCCCCTGGCGAATTCATAATTTAAAAACCACCTTTGAAAATATCGATTTTTCCTAAAACGGGCTTTCTCGATTTTTAAAACGGTTCAGGTGCAATTATGATGCAAACAAAACATGAAACTTAGTGTCATATAATATCAGGAGTATACTAAAAATACTCGGGGGTTCCAATAAATTTTCCAAAAAATTCCAGGCAATTATCAGATTTTTCTACAGTGGAAAAAGCATAAAACATGATCAACTTGCATTCAGGAGCATTAAAGGGCATTCCATAAATTTTGGAGAAATTCCAACCCACCTGGAACGCTTTCCGTAGGCAAAGCCGAAGTCGGGGAAGCGCCGAAACCCTCAAACTGACGAAACGCCGAACCGCGCCGCTCGCGCTGCCACGTACCTTAAAATAACCTCCGGAAGCTCAAATAATTTCCCCCGAGTCCTCACAAAAACTGCACACACTACGGGTCGCTCCACGGCCAACTCACGGTACTCGATCGCGCTCCACCAGTCACAAACACACAAAACACGCACCAAAAGCCCACAGCAGCTCCAAGTGCAACCACAACATCAACAGCTCACAATAAAATCATATAACCACCTATAGCTCCAATGCACAACACACATACATCTCACAGCATCAACAACATGCTCACTTAAACACCAGTACACATTAGTTCCACAATCCCACCTTTACAAGCTCCAAAGCATACTAATAATTAATATCCACATATACACAAACCCTTAATTCCACCTTTACACAGTACCAACAACAACAGCCACATAAGGAAATCACTTACTCACCAACACCTGCAGCCCCCACAATACACAACACGCGCCCACAACATACCACAAGTCCACTATAACATCTGCACGCTCATAATATAAATGCTCACTTTCACAAATCATATAAATCCACACACAAACTCCAGCATCAACAAAATACACCCATAGCACACACCAACACAACCCAGATTGCTCATGTGGAAAAACCACGTGCCGCGCACTCGTTCCAGGTTCCGCACGGCATCTCGGCGAAAACCGCCCATTCCGACGACGTCCTGCGAGAGAAAAGGGGGAAAAACCGCGTCAACAACGGTCCACCAAAAAAAACCCACGATAAACCCGGCCAACCACGCGATCGCCGGCGAAAAAACAGACCCCATCGCGAAAATCCCAGCGCGCCGACGCGTGTCGCAAGCCGCAACCAACCATCAGCATGCTGCGCGGATGCTGCCCGCGCCGCTGGCGCGCCTGCCGCGCAGCACCCCAGCCTGCCGCGCGGCGCCAGGACAGCCTGCGCGGGCCCCTAGGCCTGCCCGCGCAGCTGCGCGCGGCGCCCCAGGCGCCCGCGCAGCGCTCAGGTGCAGCTGCGCGCGGCGCCCCTGGCGCCCGCGCGCAGCGCCCTGGCGCTGGCCGCGCAGCGCCCATGGGCCAGCCACGCGGCCCCCAGCTGCGCAGCGCCGCCTTCACGCGCCCCCGCGGCACCCTGCGGCCACACCGAGCACAAGGACAAGCAGTCCAAAAACACCACCAACCTCAGCTCCAGCAACCAAGAATCCAAAGCCAGCTCTCATCTAAAAAGAACTGAAAAAGCCTCATACCTCGCTCAAGGCTCGACGCGCGCTCCGCCGCGCTCGCTCCACACGGATTCACGCAGGGGTCACCACTACTTGCCTTAGTCATTTCCTCTCTTTTTCCCCCTCTTTTCTCTTCTCTTCTTACATTATCTTCTCCTTCTTCCCCTTTTTCTTTATTACTCTGTTTCTTCCATTTTACTCTGTTGTGGGTTGGAGGAGAAGAGGTGACGTGGCGACCTTAATTAGTGGATGGCTATTAATTAAGGGTGGATGGGATAACAATTAAATATTCCCAACATCAAAATATGTAACTCCCTTATATCCATATCCACTAATTCCAATCTCATCTATTCACTAATTTCTTTTTCTTTCTTTCCATCTCTAATTCCATTACATACAAAAATTATCCAAATTAATTATATTAATTAATTAATCCCTTTTTAGCCAACTCCAAGTCACTTTTTACCCTCGGGGCCTCCACACCAGTCCGGAACCTCCCGAACTCTGCTGTAATCTGAAAGTACACCCGTTCCAAGTAGTTCCCAATTTTCTGCATACCACAGTGGAGTCGTGGCTTCCACAAAATCAGTCCTCCATCGGCGCACAATGCCCGGAAAACTCCGATTCAAGATGGGGCCTCCGTATTGATCCGAGTCAACCCGAACTCATCTGTAAACACATATGGAACACGCTCAAGGCAATTTCTCCGCACCACGCCATCTTGCGAGGTCGGTGCGCTATCCGAAATCTCGGTATTCTACAGACGTGCATGACGGATTAGTGTATAGCAACACTAATTGATTAGTTCATGGTTTTCATTGCACGTGCTTGCCGCAATGTGTTTTGAACGCATTTACATGGTGCAGTCATGCGCGCCATGTGGTTGCTTTGTGCAAAATCGCAATTTAAAATTAATTCGAAACCCAATCAATTAGAAATCGAATTAGAGAATTTTATTTTATATTATATGCCTGTGATGTGTATGAGGTGATGATCATGGATAGCAACCTTGTGATGTACATGTATCATGTGATGATGTGAATTGGTGTAATTTAATAAGGACCCAGTGTTAGATTTATTTTGGGTGCCTGCGTGCACCAATTATATTATGTAATTTGGAGACCTGCATGTCTCATTACTAATTAAAGGGTTGTATTGTAATTGTTGCAAAATTAAAGGGTAAAGGGGTAGTTCAGGTTCATGACTTTGTTCCATTCAAGAGTTGATGCGGTGCAGATCAAGTTTGGACCAAATATTGATCGAGGGAGCCGACAAGAGTTGATCTACTCCAATCCGATCAAGATGCAGAGCAAGTTTTTTTTTCTTTTCTTGTGTGTAATACCCTCTGACCCGATTCCGGCCTAGTGGCTCAGGTCCGAATCAAATTAAAATCCATGATCATCACCGGTAGTTATTTTTATATATATGCGATATATGTGTGCATATGATGCGATGGTTTGCATGAGATGTAAATTAATAATAAATTAAACTGATGAGATAACAAATCTCCCTAAATAAAATATTAAGTTAGTGGTGTTATGAACCCATTAGTGGCCTTCCATCGTTGTAGGGTGTGGGCGTCTCTTTAGTATTGATTGATGCACCCAGACACGGGGGTCAGTTGCATTAGGGAGCCGCAACCATTCTATTGGCATGAGATGCTATGTGGTAAGAAAGGGGTTGAATCCAAGAATCTGTCAGAATGAGGATTCAATGACTTTTTTATTTGCATGATGAACGGTGGGTCTAACTTAACCAAAAGATAAGGCCAAGAATCTGTTAGGATGAGGCCTATATTTTTGGAGGCCAAAGATTAAATTGTGATTTGCTTGATAAGCATTGAACAAGAGTTATTCACTCATTTCTTTACTCATTGCCAAGAATCTGTTAGGATGAGGTGGTGTGCAAACAGATGGGACCGCAATTCCCACTAGAAACTTTTAGTAAAGTTTTCGTTTTCTCCACTCGGGGAGTGTGGAGATTCGCTAAAATTAGTGGGAGGCACCATTTAGATTTAAAGACCCTAATCAAAATGGATTATGATTAAGTACACAACTAATTAGAATCTTAACCATCTGCAGAAAATGGCCGCCTCTAACCCACTTGTCATAATACTTGATTATAATCGCTTAACTGGACCGAATTTCACCGATTAGCTGAGGAATTTGAGAATTGTTCTCAATTCTAAGAAATTAGCCTATGTGTTGGACACGGAGGCTCCAGCAGTGCCCGAAAATCCAACAGCTCAACAGAAATATGCTAGAAATAAATGGACTGATGATGATATGAAGGTAAAATGCTACATGCTTGCGTCTATGAGTAATGAGTTGCAACGCCAGCATGAGCACATGGAGAGTGCTGCTGACATCTTGCTCCATCTTAAAGAGTTGTATGATGAGCAAAGTCGAACAGCTCGTTACGAGGTGTCAAGGCAACTGTTCAGGACTAAGATGTCTGATGGTCACTCAGTTAATAATCATTGCTTGGCGATGATTAAGGACATTGAGGAGCTTGAGAAGCTCGGAATGACTATGGACGCAGAACTTCAAATTGATTTGATCTTACAATCCTTACCTGATTCATTTTCTCAGTTTATTTTAAATTTTCAAATGAATAAAATTACTTGCACTCTCGCCGAGCTGTTGAATTTCTTGGTCACGGCTAAAGGAATGCTAAAAGTCAATAAGGGCTCAGTTTTGGCTGTTGAACGGACTTCCTCCAAAAGAAAGTCTAAATGGAGAAAGAAGAAGCCTGCAAAGAAGCCAAAGACTGACACTGTCAAGGTAAATCCCAAAAAGAAGGCCGCCAAAGGAACTTGCTTCCACTGTCAAAAGGATGGCCACTGGAAGAGGAATTGCCCGGACTATTTGGCTAGCCTGAAGGACAAGGTGAAGGATAAAACTTTGGAAGGTATGTCCGATATTCATATCATTGAAACTACTAGCTTATCGGTTTGTTCTACTTTTACATGGGTCATTGACTCGGGATGCACCTCGCATTTGTGTATTTCAATGCAGGCGCTAAAGAAAAGTAGACAACTTAGGGATGGAGAGCTTACCCTACGCGTTGGAAACGGAGCAAGAGTTGCTGCTGTTGCTGTAGGGACTTATCCTTTATGTCTACCGACATGAGTAGTTTTAGAACTTAGAGATTGTCTTTATGTTCCTAGTGCGACTAGAAACCTTATTTCTGTTTCACGTTTGGTATTGGACGGTAATAAGTTTATTTTTGAATCAAACATTTGTTCAATTTATTTGAGAAATAATTTGATAGGTTGTTGTTCTTTAATAGACAATCTCTATTACTTACATATGGATGTTAGTATGAATACAGTTGACAATGGCATGAATGAGAATACTATTGGTTTTAAAAGACCTAGAGAGGAGGTAAACAAAACATACTTGTGGCATCTGAGGCTTGGTCACATTGGAGAAGATAGGGTTAACAAGTTGGCTAAGGATGGTATCTTAGGATCCTTACTCCCTGAACCATACCCAGCTTGTGAATCATGTCTTCAAGGACAAATGACTAAGTCTCCCTTTGTTGGACAAGGACAGAGAGCTACCGAAGTACTCGCCCTGATACATACTGATGTATGTGGCCCATTCGATGTGTCTGCTTGGGGCGGCTATCTCTACTTTATTACCTTTACTGATGATTATTCACGGTATGGGTACGTGTATTTAATTAAACACAAGTCTGAAGTCTTTGAAAAGTTTAAAGAGTTTAGACAAGAAGTAGAAAAGCAAATGGAAAAACAGATTAAGGCTCTTCGATCCGATCGAGGAGGGGAGCACGGATTTCTTAACCTACCTCAAGAATAATGGTATTGTCTCTCAACGGACTCCTCCTGGAACACCAGAATTGAATGGGGTGTCTAAACGGCGGAATCGAACTTTATTAGATATGGTTCGATCTATGATGAGTTTTACAGATTTACCTACGTCACTTTGGGGTTATGCACTTCTTACGGCTATTTATATTTTGAACAGAGTACCTTCCAAATCTATTCCCACCACACCATATGAGATGTGGCACGGTAGGAAACCAAGTTTTACTCACATTAAGACTTGGGGGTGTCCGGTTTATATTAAGAAATTAAAGACGGACAAATTGGAAAGCAGATCAGTCAAGGGAAGATTCATTGGTTATCCCAAGGAATCACTTGGATACTATTTTTATCTCCCAAAAAGTCATAATGTGATTGTGAGCCGTCATGCCTTCTTTCTTGAAAATAAATTTATTTTAGCAGGAGGCAGTGGGAGAAAAATAGAACTAGAGGAGAAAGTCTCTTTAGGATCGAGCATTCCAAGAGCCCTTCCTGATAACTCTGTGATACCAGAGATAACACTGCCACCTCGCAAGTCTAGTAGAATCTCTCATCCTCCTGATAGATACATGGGATTATTTATAGAGGACATGGAGAAAATGTTCCTAGTGGGAGACAAGGATCATAGAGATGATCCTAAGACTTATAGCGAGGCGATGTCAGACATCGACTCCGATAAATGGTTGGAAGCTATGAAGTCTGAAATAGACTCAATGTACTCCAATCAAGTTTGGACTTTGGTTGATCCACCAGAGGGTATTGTACCCGTTGGATGCAAATGGATTTTCAAGAGAAATATTGGTTCTGATGGAAAGGTAGAGACCTATAAAGCTAGGCTGGTAGCAAAAGGTTATAGTCAACGCGAAGGCATTGACTATCAGGATACCTTTTCACCTGTAGCCATGCTTAAATCTATCAGAACTCTGCTTGCTATTGCTGCACATTATGACTGTGGGGGCCCCGATCCCCGTGTAGCTTCTCCCATGAACCGTGGTGTAGAACACCTAGTATTGGTGTATCTGGCCCATAGTGCATCAAAGGGATGCCACAGATGGATCCTGTGTGTTATCCACAGCTGGATTGGCCTTTGGCTATATTTGCCGAATTTTTGAAATGGTTTTGGGCCAAACAGAGGTTGGATTTGGATTCAGCGCGGAAAAACGCTTGAATCGGCTATTTGCTTGTTTGATTCCGAGTCCGGAGGCCCAAAAACGGACTCCCGGAAGTTTTCGCTGAATTTCGGTGCATGGGAGGGGCCGTGGACGGCCGGCTGCCACGTGGCGGCCTATCATTGGCCGGTCTGCAGCGCTCGGTCCACAAAGCGCAGCGGCTGGGTGCATAGGCCCGGCGCAGGGACACGTGGCGCCGCCTGATTGGCAGGCTCAGAGGGCGCGGTCTACTGAACGGGCGCGCGGTGCATGGACCAGGGCGGGGACGCGTGGCGGCCCCCGGTTAGACGGTGCATGCGGCGCGGTCCACGGAATCCCGAAGTAGGGTGCGTGGACCGGGTGCAGGGGACACGTGTCGGCGCGACACTGGCTGGCTCATCGCGCGCGGCGCACGGAGGCATGGGACCCCGCCTCGGGGCGCATGCGCGTCAGGGCGCCAGGCGGCGCGACAGTGCCGCACGTGGGCCCTGTCGCAGCGGACACGTGGTGCCCGCGCATTGGCGGGCGCCAACCACCCGGTTGACAGGGTGGGGGCCACGTGGCCGCATCCGGGTGGCCCGCGTGGCTGTTCCCTATTTGCGGGCCACGTGGCAACACCGAGTTAATCCGGGCGCGCACAGTGTTGGGCCGAGCCCAACACTGTAGCCGCCCGGTTTGTGTGGGCGCCCGGAAAATCGGCCGAAAAGCCCAATTTCGTTGATTTTTGTGATTTTTTTCGGGTGAAGCCTATTTAAAGGCCCTTTTCCCTGCGTGTAGAGGCTTTTCCCGAGCTCTCTTGACCCAGCACCCTTCACCAAAGTTGTTGATCTCCTCGCTGTGCATCTCGTGGAGAAGGCCCGGATTTTTTGGAGGCCGCGGCGTCGGCGACTTCGGCATCGTAGCGCAGGGCGACATACTTTCATCGGAGGCTCGTGATCGTCGCACTTCGGTCTGAGAGGTATACAAAGCTGCCCCGACAGTGTTTTTGGACGATTTTTCCTGCGTTGGATTCACGAGAGGTAGACCTATGATTGTTGTAGTCCACTTTCCTCATATATGAGCTTTGAAGGGGGTTCCTGGTATGTTTTTAACCCTCTTTGCCGCTGGGTTATTGTCTTGATAGCAGCACCTTGATGGAATTTTATCTTCGCGCTTGGACATCAGATTGAGACGCTCCTATACACTTTTTGCATCTATACGTCGTGAGGATTATCACCGTATTTTTTGGGATTTTTCTGAGGCTTGCCCGGAGGTATAATTTTCTCCCTTAACTGTGCATGGAATTACAGATGTGTTGTTGTGAGATTGTGAGCACCCTGTGTTGTGGAATTTGTAACTCGGCCTACGGGGCTCGGAATTGGACGTGCAGATACCCGTTTCGAAGGTCTCGACGCGAGGATCGCTGTAGTATTTTTATCGGATTTTTCAGAGCCATTTCAGCAGGTAAAATAATTGCATCTTCAGGACTATTTTCTGCAGATTGTTGTACTTGGATATTTATGGATTAAAGTGTAACTTTGGACTGTATGTTTGTACCAGGAGGAGTTGTTCTGGGATTTTGGGACTGTGGATTATTGGTGGTTGCTGCTCCTAGTGTTTTCAGCTGTTGGATCTTGGACTGTTAGCGTCTTCAGGTGGGTGGCCTTGTCTCCAAGTTTGATGGACTGGACATTAAATCTGCTATAGTAGGACCATGCATGATAGTGGATTCTTGTGTAGCATGCTAGAATGTAGGAATTGTTATTCCTTATATTTATCTGATGATCTTATGATCTCATTTGCTTCCTACCACTTGTTAAATTATAATTATTGGAACTTGACCTAGCACCCCCGCCATATGTTGCATGTTTAACCAGACCAGTAGAAAACCCTCACTTGGGCTAGGGTTATTTATGTTTAGACATCCACACATTATGTTTCATTCCTGGACTTAGTGTTATCCTCGCCCGGGTAGTGGGCCGAGCGGTCGGGACTTCCTTTTAGTGTGGGATGCATTTGCACTCGTGCTTGGGAGCAGAGTGGAGTCTGGTAGATGTTGTTGATCGCTTGTCTGTGCCGGGAACCGTTTGGGGTAAACGGTGGTCCCGGGAGGTCTTGTTTCCCCTGTTTGGGTTGTCGCCACTATGTTAGTGGTAGTAGTGTACCAGTGTTAGCAGGACCTAGAACCCAGAACACTTTTCGACATACACATGATTTTAGTCGACCAATATTTTCTTCCAAGCATCGAAGGGCCGCTGGAGTCTGTTCTTGTTTGATTGGACAAAGGCATTAGCCCTTCGGGGTTTGGGTAAAGTACTTGTTTTCTAACTGTTTTTTCCTAAAAGAACTAAAAATCATTAAAAATGGGTTTCTCCTCAAATCAAGATAGTTTTTCAAAAAGGGAACTACTTTTAGTCCTCAACCGCGTGGGTTGAGTGAAAATGGTTTTCAGTAACAAATGTCACCCTTTTTCCTGTAAACCTCCCCACTCGAAAGGATTCGAGTGGTCTGGGTTCTAGGGGTCGTTCCTTTGTTAGGACGAAAGCCACGGGGGCCAAGCCTGGAACCTGTTCCTGTTTGATAAGGTTGTAGGTGTAGGTCTCCCGGAACTTTTGGGCCCTGGTTGGTGTCTTCTGCGTGTTGTACCGAGGTTGTTGTGTTCCCGAACTGTAAGGGGGTCGGGAACTTCGATAGGCGGAGACTAGAGTCTGTTCTTGTTTGATAGGGTTCTAAGCACCGACCTATCGGGTTTTCTAATCCCTTATGGTGTCGGTCCTTGCTGTGTTATCTGTAAGTTTGATGTTCTGTCGTTGGGAGCCGTTGAGTAGACGGTGGTCCCGGGCCGTCGAGTATCTTCCGGCCTGTGTTGTTGGGAACCGTTGGGGTTGACGGTGGTCCCGAGTCGTTGAGTGTTGTCCGACCAGTTTTGTTAGCCCTGAGTTGTGGGTCGATCCCGACTGTGGAGTATCTCCAGCCAGTGTGTTTTGTGCTACGGGTTGGTGGACTTTGCTAGTGTCTTTTGTTTCGAGAGAGCTGATCAGCTGAGTCATCGAGAGTGCTCCGACCGTTGTGCGAGATGTTTGAGGATCCTGAGTCTTTCCGTTCTGAGAGTGTGGGTGGATTTTGACTATAGACTGCAGTGCCACTTTGAGCTCGACAGAGTGCTCGGATACCTTTTTCCTCGATGGGGTCGCTCCCCTCGAGAGCCACGCCCGGGGTGGATCTGTTACTTTTGTATCGCGACTTGTCGACGCAGTCCCTCTGGCTGGGCCAGTTTTGGCAGTCACGGACGCCCTATGTCAGTCCGGTCCTACGTGGATGTAACGGCAGTAGGTAGGCACAGGTTTGACTGGACCCGAGGAGGCAGTCAGTGTAGATTGGGTGAATATACTTGAGAGTTAGTAGATGCATCATGTTTCTATCTGTTCCACTTTTTGAGCATCTAGATAGAGGCATAGTAGCTGTAGAGTTACTTTTCCAGCCCTTTCATTTCAGTATTATATTGTTACTTTATGCCTCTAGAAGACTTAGTGGGCAGACCGTTGGGCTTGTTGGCGGCACCCACTGAGGACTATTGTGGGATGTAGTTCTCACACCCGTCATGGTGTCTTTTTCCCCAGGGACTTCTACTCCTGTTCCTGCTGCTCCAGTTGTTGATCCGGCTGATCGAGGTAAGGGAGTCGCGAGATAGATCCCTACCAGTCGTCGTCCAGAGAGTAGATGTACCCCCTTACTTTTTGAGAGTTCTTGTTGAGAGACCTTTGTAGTGAGGTATAGAGTTGTATTTTTTTTTATTTTACAGATTGAGAGACTTATGTTTTTGGGGAGGATTTTGAGTTGTATATATTTTCTTTTTTAGCAGTTTACTTTCAGCTCTGATATCTGTATAGTATAGTTGATCTTTTGCAGATTAGTCGCTTCGTCTATACGGGGCTTCCCGTATGGGCGGCGGATTTGTTGGCGAGCCCGGGTCGCAGTTTCGACGCCGGGGCGTGACAATGACTACGAGATCTGGCAAATGGATGTAAAAACTGCTTTCCTGATTGGATATCTTGAAGAAGAAATCTATATGGAGCAGCCTTTGGGTTTCACTACCAAAGATAGAAGTCATAAAGTGTGCAAGCTTCAACGATCCATTTATGGGTTGAAGCAAGCTTCTCGGAGTTGGAACACTCGTTTCAATGATGCAGTCGAATCGTTCGATTTCATCAGAAATGAGGAAGAGCCGTGTGTGTATAAAAAGGTTAGTGGGAGTGTTGTTACCTTCCTCGTATTGTACGTGGATGACATACTCCTAATTGGGAATGACATTCCTATGTTAACATCGGTGAAGTTATGGTTATCCAAAGAGTTTTCTATGAAAGACCTTGGAGAAGCATCTTATATCCTAGGGATAAAGGTCTATCGGGATAGACCTAAGAAGTTGCTTGGTTTATCGCAAGCTATGTACATAGATGAAGTGTTGAAAAGGTTCAGCATGGAGAATTCCAAAAGGGGTATGGTACCTCTAAGACATGGAATTCACCTCTCTAAGACTATGTCTCCTAAGACACCTGAAGAGAGAAGTCACTTGAGCAGGATCCCTTATGTTTCCGCGATAGGGAGTTTAATGTATGCGATACTATGTACTCGACCTGATATAGCACAGGCTGTGAGCGTCACTAGTCGATATCAGTCGAACCCAGGCGAAGAGCATTGGGTAGCGGTAAAGAATATCATTAAGTACTTGAGAAGAACAAAGGATATGTTCTTGGTTCTTGGAGGTGGAGAACTCAAAGTTAATGGCTATACAGACTCAGACTTTATGTCTCATATAGACGATAGAAAGTCTACGTCTGGGTATCTATTTATTTGCAATGGTGGGTCAATAGTTTGGAAGAGTTCTAAACAAGAGACGATTGCTGATTCTACTATGGAGGCGGAGAACATCGCTGCATCTGAAGCTGCCAAGGAAGCTGTTTGGATCAAGAAATTTATCACTGAGCTTGGCGTGGTTCCCTCTAGTAGGGATCCCCTGCCACTATATTGTGATAATAATGGCGCTGTAGCATTAGCTAAGGAGCCGAGATCTCATCAGAAATCCAAACATATCGAGCGGCGGTATCACAAGATCAGAGAGTACATCAAAGATAAACATATTGAAGTGCAAAAGGTTGCCTCCGCAGATAACGTGGTGGACCCGCTAACTAAGGCTTTGACTCAGCAGAAACTAGAGACTCATCTTGAGAAGATGGGCATTAGATACATGACTGATTGGCTTTAGTGCAAGTGGGAGATTGTTAGTTGTATGCCCCAAAAGCCTATCAGGCTGACGCATTTTTTTCTATGGGACATATTTGTACTTGATCTTTATTATTATTTGGGCATGTTATGCCATTCATGTTTAATGTGTCCATGAATCGTCCTTTGAATTAATGAGATGATAATGTATATTCTTAAGAATTAAGAATTTGAGATACATATTATTGGTGATTAAGTCATAAATGCTCTAAATCGTAGGATCATCATGGGGACGATGATTGATCCGGTAAAATTGATGTATGTGCCGCTCTCTTTTAGGATGACGAGTCTCAAGTCATCAGTGTGGGGACACTGGAGCGAACGTGCAGGTGGTTGTTAGAGAACAAGTGTGGTGACCTTGATCCCCGTGTAGCTTCTCCCATGAACCGTGGTGTAGAACACCTAGTGTTGGTATATCTGGCCCATAGTGCATCAAAGGGATGCCACAGATGGACCCTGTGTGATTGTCACGCCCCCGGGGGTTTTTGAGTCTTTCAAGCGAAAAATTGTGTGTATTATTTTTTTTTCTTAACAAGGTAACTTAAACCTCATCCCCGATGCGTGCCAGACCGCCACATACACAAATTCTCTCTGCCCACGGACAGAGTCTCCTTTGCATATGCACGGCGTCTCATTTACAACATCATACATCAACCATCAGCCATACAATAGACATACATCGTCAAACAGAGTACAGTAATTTAACTAATGTTATAAAAGCGGCGTCACCGTTTGGAAAGGATAAAACCAGCGGTTGCAAAACCCGTGCCCACACGGCACTTCGTTTTGAGAAAACGTTTTCGAAATCATTTAGCTTTTCCTGAAAGCGTGCCGCATAAGAAAACATCACTGACAGCAACTAAAACGCATAGGTACATCTCATCCACAGTGCTATCTAATACATGTCCACGACTAATAAGATCCACAAGCAAATGAACTAATTTAAGCATAAGGAAGACGAGATAAAAAACCCAAGTATCCTGACTACGGTCCTCGCGACGCAGTCTCACCGCCCTCCCGGCTAACGCACCTCGTAACACCTGTCACGGAGTGGGTAAAGTCAGTGACAAACAAAGTAGATGTCTAATATCAATAAGGAATAAGGAGCAAACCAAATACACCGGAACCTTTCGCTAAAACCCTGCACATAATTAAGCTGGGCACCAACCCCAGATTTACCAATTAAGTTGGGCACCAACCCCAGAGTACCTGTCGGGGAGACTAAAGTCTCCCCTCGTGCGCAAACACCTTTTTGATGCTTTTAACCCCTTCACGGTGCTGGTGTGGTATTTTCAGCAGGCGCGAAGAGGTCCTCACGGCTCCCACCCCTTTGTGAGGTACACGGGTCAAAAAGAGACCACTTCTCCGGAAAAGTACACCCATGCGGAGGCCAATCCGCCTGTGTATGTGCAGCATCCGAAAACGGATTTGCCGAGATCGGCGTGTAGTGAGCACCGCGACCGTAGCCGCTTCAATTGTTAGATAAAATACAATTATGCGAAAGGTTAAAATGTCCATCTACTTTGTTAGACAAATTAAGAGCATTTTAATGACGATAGATGCACTTACTGCACTTGTTGCACTTATCGCAACCGTACCCACCTAGTTGAAGAGAAATCGGAACACCTGAATCCTTCGCGCACCCCCGCTGCGCTGCTGGACCTAAAGAAAGTCCGTAAGGATAACTATAGTCAAAAACGTGTACTAACATCCCAAAACAAAAGACCCAATTTACTCTTTTCGACGGAAAAGTCCAACACCGTCCGGGTTGACGAAAACCGGAAATCCCGCGCCGCCGTAGTCGTCCGCCGGAGCCCCGCGCAGTTCGGAACCGCGCGGCGTGTCTCCGCGGGCGACGCCCACGCGGCGCGGTGCCTCGCGCGGGTGCTGCCCGTGCGGCGGCCGCGCGGTGCCCGCGCGGTTGCGGGTCCGCGTGGGTGCCGCCCGCGCGGTAGCCGCGCGGCGCCCGTGCGGTGCCCGCGCTGTTGCGGGTCCGCGTGGGTGCCGCCCGCGCGGTAGCCGCGCGGCGCCCGTGCGGTGCCCGCGCGGTTGCGGGTCCGTGTGGGTGCCGCCTGCGCGGTAGCCGCGCGGCGCCCGTGCGGTGCAGGCGCGGTTGCGGGTCCGCGTGGGTGCCGCCCGCGCGGTAGTCGCTCGGCGCCCATGCGGTGCCCGCGCGGTTGCGGGTCCGCATGGGTGCCGTCCGTGCGGTAGCCGCTCGGCGCCCGCGCGGGTATGGCCCGCGCGGTCCCGTCGCCACTTGCGGCGGCGGTGGCCGTCCGCGACTCTCCTCCGCGCGATGCCCTAGCGGCACCGCGCGCCTCCGCCGTCCGTTCCGTGCCTTAGCATGGCGACGATGACGGCGACGGCGACGGATACGACGGAGAAACCCAAGAACTCAAACAAAAAGGACGACGGAAAAATCCCAAATAATTTGTAACAATTATTTTACTAACCGAAGATCGGCGGGAAGGTTGTCCGGTCGCGTTCTTGCCTTCGGTTCGATGTCCGGGAAGATCGGGCTCCTTCTCTTTCTCCTTTCCCTTTCTTCCGGCTAGGGTTCCGTCTTTTCCTTTTTTTCTCTCCTCACCGATTAGGGTTTTTATTTTTCTTTTCTTTTCTTTTCGATAATCGGGATCCCTTATATAGCTCGTATTATATCTTTAATTAATTTCCTCTTTAAGTCGTACGTAAGAGAATTCTATTTTCCGTCATCGAATAATTAATTAACTAATTAATTATCCCCTACGAGATAACCCACCTTGTCTCTAACGGGTGCAAGATATTTTGCACGGATTCCGATGCATGACTAATCACCGTATCACTAGGAATTCCGTTCCGGGAGATCCCGATATCGGATTTCAGATCCGATCGCACCGTCGGCCTTCTTTTTCCGCGCTCTATCGCAGAAAAATACCAGCACCACACACTGGCCAACTTTTAAGAATTGAATAATTTTATTTCACTTAAAGGCTTAAATGACTATATGTGGGTCAAAAATACCCCTAAGGGCCGGATCACTACACCACTCACACTTTATAAAAAGTTTCGTCCCGAAACTTAAGTACAAACCCCACTAATCAATTCGGGAAAATATTCTCTCATCTTCGATTCCAGTTCCCAAGTCGCCTCGCGCTCTTCGTGGTTGCTCCACTGGACCTTTACATAGGGGATTGTTCGTTTGCGCAACTTCTTGTCCTCTCTTGCCAAAATCCGCACCGGCGTCTCCTCGACGCTTAAATCCTCTCGCAACTCGATGGTGGAGGCATCCAAGGCATGAGAGGGATCAGCTTGGTACTTCCGGAGCATTGAGACGTCGAACACGTTATGGACTCGTTCGAGGTTCGGCGGCAGGGCCAATCGGTACGCCACCGGTCCTACGCGTTCTAGAATCTCGAACGGTCCTACGTACCTCGGGCTTAACTTTCCCTTTATGCCGAAGCGTCGTTTCCCCTTGGAGGGCGAAACTCGGAGTAACGCATGCTCACCCACCATGAACTCTAAGTCTCGGCGTCTATTGTCCGTGTAGCTTTTCTGTCTGCTCTGGGCGGTCAGTAGCCTTTGTCTAATCAATCGCACCTTTGCTTCGGTCTCCTCCACCAAATCTGGGCCCAGAAACTTACGCTCACCCAAGTCATCCCAGCATATTGGAGACCGACAGCGGCGCCCGTACAGGGCCTCGTATGGTGCCATCTGAATGCTGGCCTGGTAACTGTTATTGTAGGCAAATTTCACTAGGGGCAAACACCGTGCCCACCCTTCGCCCAAGTCCAAAACGCATGCCCGAAGCATGTCCTCCACAATTTGTATCACCCGCTCTGATTGTCCATCGATCTGCGGATGAAAAGCCGTACTGAGGTGCAACTTGGTTCCCATTGCTCGCTGCAGGCTCTGCCAAAAGTTTGACACAAATCGCGTGTCCCTGTCCGACGTGATGGATGTCGGCACCCCATGCAACCTTAATATCTCGTTGATGTAGGTTTGTGCCAGTCGTTCCCACGTCCACGTCGTGTGTATGGGCAGGAAGTGGGCCGATTTCGTCAGACGGTCCATAATTACCCATATTGCATCGTGTCTCTGTGACGATCTCGGGAACCCGGTCACAAAATCCAAGGTAACCATGTCCCACTTCCATTCGGGCACCGGTAAGGGTTGTAATTTTCCTGCCGGACGCTGGTGCTCGGCCTTCACCCGTTGGCACACCAGGCAGTGTGCCACAAACCGAGTCACGTCTCCCTTCATTTTGGGCCACCAGAAGGTCTGTTTGACGTCCTTGTACATCTTCGTTCCCCCGGGATGCGCTGTATATGGAGCAGTATGCGCCTCCCGCAGGATTTTCTCTTTGAGTTCCGGTAGATCCGGCACGCAGATTCGTCCCCGAAATCGTATCGTGCCGTCGGAGTTTACTGTAAAATCACCTTCTTGGTCGGCAGTTACTCTACTTCGCACCAGCTGGAGTTGGTCATCAGTCGACTGCCCCTCGAGAATTCTGTCAAGCAAGGTAGGTCTGACCACCAGCGTCAGAAGTTGTGCGACTGTACCTGCCGGTACTACTTATAGTCTTAATCGCGAAAATTCCGCAATCAGACTATCTTGCTGGGTGATGGCACTTACCCCTGCCTTTTCGGCCTGCCCCTTGCGGCTCAGGGCGTCGGCCACCACGTTTGCCTTTCCCGGGTGGTAGTGGATCGTTAAATCATAATCCTTCAGTAGCTCGAGCCACCGTCTTTGTCGCAAATTTAACTCCTTTTGGGTGAAAAGGTACTTAAGACTTTTATGATCTGAGTACACATTGGAGTGTGCCCCATACAGGTAGTGTCTCCAAAGCTTGAGGACGAACACAACCGCTACGAGTTCCAAATCGTGCACGGGGTAGTTCCGCTCGTATTCCTTGAGCTGCCTTGACGCATTGGCTATAACCTTTCCCCGTTGCATGAGTACTCCACCCAGTCCGCTTCGCGATGCATCGCAATACACTTCATAATCCTCCCCTGGTTCTGGCAGGGCGAGAATCGGGGCTCGCGTCAATCTATCCTTGAGCTCCTCGAAGCTCCTCTGACATTTGTCCGTCCAGATGAACTTTTTCCCCTTTTTAGTCGAACGGTTTAAGGCGGTGGCTATCTTGGAGAAACCCTCCACGAAGCGCCGGTAGTACCCTGCTAACCCCAGGAAGCTTCGAATCTCCGTCACCGTCGTCGGTTGGGACCAGTCCGTCACCGAATCTATCTTCTTCGGATCGACTGCGACTCCAGCCGCCGAGATTACGTGCCCCAAGAAGCCGACCTCACGGAGCCAAAACTCACACTTTTTTAGTTTGGCGTAGAGTTTCTGTTCCCGTAGGGTCTGGAGGGCTGTGCGCAGATGTTCTTCGTGTTCCTCGTCTGTACGGGAGTAGATGAGGATATCGTCGATGAAGACCACCACGAATAAGTCCAGGAAGGGTTTGAATACCCTGTTCATCATGTCCATGAACACCGCCGGGGCATTTGTGAGCCCGAACGGCATTACTGTAAATTCGTAATGGCCGTAGCGAGTTCGGAAAGCCATTTTGGGGATGTCCTCCCCCTTAACCTGGACCTGATGATAGCCCGACTGCAGGTCAATCTTTGAAAACACCGTCGCCCCCTGTAGTTGGTCGAAGAGGTCGTCGATCCTTGGCAGGGGGTACTTGTTCTTAACGGTGACCATATTTATCTCCCGGTAGTCGATGCACAACCGGAGACTTCCTTCCTTCTTCCTCACAAACAGGACGGGCGCGCCCCAGGGTGACGCGCTAGGTCTGATGAAACCCTTATCCAAAAGGTCCTCCAACTGTGCCTTGAGTTCCTTCAACTCCGCGAAGGCCATCCTGTACGGTGCCTTGGTGATGGGTTTGGTGCCGGGAAGTAATTCAATAGGGAAGTCGACCTCTCGTTCCGGTGGCATCCCGGGGAGCTCTGCCGGAAATACATCCGGAAATTCCCTTACCACGGGACCGCTGATCCTTATCTGGGGAGCGGCCCTGAACTACCTATCGGCCCATTGGGTTCTCGGCTGCAAGGCATAGGGTGGAGCCTATTTATTCCTTGCATGGCCCTTAACGGGCCCCGAGTACACAAGGTTCTCCTATGCTTCGAAGCCCGCCCGCGTACATCGGCCGGGGAAGGCTTCACCTAATACTTAAGGATTTTAGAGAGAGGGAGAGAGAGAGAGAGAGTCTAACAGGGGTAGTAGGCTAAGGTGTAACCGGTGCTCCTAATCTAATAGGGAAAAGAGAAACCGCATATTACCTGCCGTTACTAGGTCTGGGACGTCGCGTCCTCCACTGTAGTATCCCGGGGAGTCCGTCCACAGCCCTTGGGCCAGCGTCGTAAGGCGTGCTGGGGAAGGGACTTGATGTCTGAGGAGTCTGCGGATTACTGGTCGCCGGGCAAATCCTTTGGCTGAACGGGGGCCGCAGCACTCTCTGGTCCTTCCTGCTGTGGTGGCGCGGCGGCGGCGGCGGGGGTGGGCCTCTGAGGGCAGAAGGCACGGGAGTGGTCCGGTAAGGCGCACTGATTGCAGTAATGGTACCTCCACATACATTCCGCCACTAGGTGAGCACCCTCGCAGATTACACACGGTCCCTGAGGTGGTTTCGCGCCCCTCGCTGGTGTCGGTTCGTCCTTCCGTGCTTTCTCCGGACGTCCTCCTCCTGGGCCCTCCGGGGCGGGGCCCCCTTGCGGAACGGGTGTAGCAGTCTTCTCTGTCCCCTCCGGTCGCGGTGCCGGAGGCCTGGTGGTGCCCGGTTTCCGTGGGCACTCATAGCGTGCGTGTCCTGGTCTGCCGCATCGGTAGCAATGGCCATGTCTCCATGGACAATCAGTCACCTGATGCGCCCCACTGCATATGGGACACGGCTTCCTCTGCGGTTTGGATTCTCCTCTCATCGCCTTTCCAAAGTTCCCCTCTGTCCTCGGGCGTTTGAGTGCCGGGCCCTGCTGGAAAGGGTCCTCCGCCGGACTGGGATAGGGATAACTCTGCCGAGCGCATGTCTCGGCCAGTTCTTGCTCTGCCCGCCGGGCCAACATAACCGCTTCGTTAAATGTGGGGAACCCTGCCGGTGGCATTCCCCGACAGGCGTCGTCCCTGGCGTCTCGCTGGGTGCGGTCGACACCCTCGAAATCTTGAGTCAGTAGGCCTAGGCGCTCAGTGAGAGTTAGCATTTGCCCCGCTATGTCGCGTAGCTGGTTGCGGAGTAAGCGGTTGGCTGCGGCTACGGAATCCATCCTGTCCATTGAGAATGGTTAGCGCTCGGTGGCCGGATCCTCGCCGTTGTCTGCTGTGATACATAGAAACCACGTTAACCCTAAGGTTATAACCCTAGCACCCTGTCTTACGATTACACCTATATTACGTTCCCTTTTTTCCCGTACTCTCACGTACTACGCACCTATGCCTTGGTTATCTCATGTCCAATTTGCTTGTGGCACCCTACACTGTGGATGTGGATCACGTCTACTATGGTTATGGTTGTTTGCTCTGATACCATTTAATCTGTCACGCCCCCGGGGGTTTTGAGTCTTTCAAGCGGAAAATTGCGTGTATTATTTTTTTTTTCTTAACAAGGTAACTTAAACCTCATCGCCGATGCGTGCCAGACCGCCACATACACAAATTCTCTCTGCCCACGGACAGAATCTCCTTTGCATATGCACGGCGTCTCATTTACAAGATCATACATCAACCATCAGCCATACAATAGACATATATCGTCAAACAGAGTACAGTAATTTAACTAATGTTATAAAAGCGGCGTCACCGTTTGGAAAGGATAAAACCAGCGGTTGCAAAACCCGTGCCCACACGGCACTTCATTTTGAGAAAACGTTTTCGAAATCATTTAGCTTTTCCTGAAAGCATGCCGCATAAGAAAACATCACTGACAGTAACTAAAACGCATAGGTACATCTCATCCACAGTGCTATCTAATACATGTCCACGACTAATAAGATCCACAAGCAAATGAACTAATTTAAGCATAAGGAAGACGAGATAAAAACCCAAGTATCCTGACTACGGTCCTCGCGACGCAGTCTCACCGCCCTCCCGGCAAACGCACCTCGTAACACCTGTCACGGAGTGGGTAAAGTCAGTGACAAACAAAGTAGATGTCTAATATCAATAAGGAATAAGGAGCAAACCAAATACACCGGAACCTTTCGCTAAAACCCTGCACATAATTAAGCTGGGCACCAACCCCAGATTTACCAATTAAGTTGGGCACCAACCCCAGAGTACCTGTCGGGGAGACTAAAGTCTCCCCTCGTGCGCAAACACCTTTTTGATGCTTTTAACCCCTTCACGGTGCTGGTGTGCTATTTTCAGCAGGCACGAAGAGGTCCTCACGGCTCCCACCCCTTTGTGAGGTACACGGGTCAAAAAGAGACCACTTCTCCGGAAAAGTACACCCATGCGGAGGCCAATCCACCTGTGTACGTGCAGCATCCGAAAACGGATTTGCCGAGATCGGCGTGTAGTGAGCACCGCGACCGTAGCCGCTTCAATTGTTAGATAAAATACAATTATGCGAAAGGTTAAACTGTCCATCTACTTTGTTAGACAAATTAAGAGCATTTTAATGACGATAGATGCACTTACTGCACTTGTTGCACTTATCGCAACCGTACCCACCTAGTTGAAGAGAAATCGGAACACCTGAATCCTTCGCGCACCCCCGCTGCGCTCCTGGACCTAAAGAAAGTCCGTAAGGATAACTATAGTCAAAAACGTGTACTAACATCCCAAAACAAAAGACCCAATTTACTCTTTTCGACGGAAAAGTCCAACACCGTCCGGGTTGACGAAAACCGGAAATCCCGCGCCGCCGTCGTCGTCCGTCGGAGCCCCGCGCGGTTCGGAACCGCGCGGCGTGTCTCCGCGGGCGACGCCCACGCGGCGCGGTGCCTCGCGCGGGTGATGCCCGTGCAGCGGCCGCGCGGCGCCCGCGCGGTGCCCGCGCGGTTGTGGGTCCGCGTGGGTGCCGCCTGCGCGGTAGCCGCGCGGCGCCAGCGCGGTGCCCGCGCGGTTGCGGGTCCGCGTGGGTGCCTCCCGCGCGGTAGCCGCGCGGCGCCCATGCGGTGCCAGCGCGGTTGCGGGTCCGCGTGGGTGCCGCCTGCGCGGTAGCCGCGCGGCGCCCGCGCGGTGCCCGCGCGGTTGCGGGTCCGCGTGGGTGCCGCCCGCGCGGTAGCCGCGCGGCGCCCATGCGGTGCCCGCGCGGTTGCGGGTCCGCATGGGTGTCGTCCGTGCGGTAGCCGCGCGGCACCCTCGCGGGTATGGCCCGCGCGGTCCCGTCGCCGCTTGCGGCGGCGGTGGCCGTCCGCGACTCTCCTCCGCGCGATGCCCTAGCGGCACCGCGCGCCTCCGCCGTCCGTTCCGTGCCCTAGCATGGCGACGATAACGGCGACGGCGACGGATACGACGGAGAAACCCAAGAACTCAAACAAAAAGGACGACGGAAAAATCCCAAATAATTTGTAACAATTATTTTACTAACCGAAGATCGACGGGAAGGTTGTCCGGTCGCGTTCTTGCCTTCGGTTCGATGTCCGGGAAGATCGGGCTCCTTCTCTTTCTCCTTTCCCTTTCTTCCGGCTAGGGTTCCGTCTTTTCCTTTTTTTCTCTCCTCACCGATTAGGGTTTTTATTTTTCTTTTCTTTTCTTTCCGATAATCGGGATCCCTTATATAGCTCGTATTATATCTTTAATTAATTTCCTCTTTAATTCGTACGTAAGAGAATTCTTTTTTCCGTCATCGGATAATTAATTAACTAATTAATTATCCCCTACGAGATAACCCACCTTATCTCTAACGGGTGCAAGATATTTTGCACGGATTCCGATGCATGACTAATCACCGTATCACTAGGAATTCCGTTCCGAGAGATCCCGATATCGGATTTCAGATCCGATCGCACCGTCAGCCTTTTTTTTCCGCGCTCTATCACAGAAAAATACCAGCACCACACACTGGCCAACTTTTAAGAATTGAATAATTTTATTTCACTTAAAGGCTTAAATGATTATATGTGGGTCAAAAATACCCCTAAGGGCCGGATCACTACACCACTCACACTTTATAAAAAGTTTCGTCCCAAAACTTAAGTACAAACCCCACTAATCAATTCGGGAAAATATTCTCTCATCTTCGATTCCAGTTCCCAAGTCGCCTCGCGCTCTTCGTGGTTGCTTCACTGGACCTTTACATAGGGGATTGTTCGTTTTCGCAACTTCTTGTCCTCTCTTGCCAAAATCCGCACCGACGTCTCCTCGACGCTTAAATCCTCTCGCAACTCGATGGTGGAGGCATCCAAGGCATGAGAGGGATCAGCTAGGTACTTCCGGAGCATTGAGACGTCGAACACGTTATGGACTCGTTCGAGGTTCGGCGGCAGGGCCAATCGGTACGCCACCGGTCCTACGCGTTCTAGAATCTCGAACGGTCCTACGTACCTCGGGCTTAACTTTCCCTTTATGCCGAAGCGTCGTTTCCCCTTGGAGGGCAAAACTCGGAGTAACGCATGCTCACCCACCATGAACTCTAAGTCTCGGCGTCTGTTGTCCGCGTAGCTTTTCTGTCTGCTCTGGGCTGTCAGTAGCCTTTGTCTAATCAATCGCACCTTTGCTTCGGTCTCCTCCACCAAATCTGGGCCCAGAAACTTACGCTCACCCAAGTCGTCCCAGCATATTGGAGACCGACAGCGGCGCCCATACAGGGCCTCGTATGGTGCCATCTGAATGTTCGCCTGGTAACTGTTATTGTAGGCAAATTCCACTAGGGGCAAACACCGTGCCCACCCTTCGCCCAAGTCCAAAACGCATGCCCGAAGCATGTCCTCCACAATTTGTATTACCCGCTCTGATTGTCCATCGGTCTGCGGGTGAAAAGCCGTACTGAGGTGCAACTTGGTTCCCATTGCTCGCTGCAGGCTCTGCCAAAAGTTTGACACAAATCGCGTGTCCCTGTCCGACGTGATGGATGTCGGCACCCCATGCAACCTTACTATCTCGTTGATGTAGGTTTGTGCCAGTCGTTCCCGCGTCCACGTCGTGTGTATGGGCAGGAAGTGGGCCGATTTCGTCAGACGGTCCACAATTACCCATATTGCATCGTGTCCCTGTGACGATCTCGGGAACCCGGTCACAAAATCCATGGTAACCATGTCCCACTTCCATTCGGGCACCGGTAAGGGTTACAATTTTCCTGCCGGACGCTGGTGCTCGGCCTTCACCCGTTGGCACACCAGGCAGTGTGCCACAAACCGAGTCATGTCTCCCTTCATTTTGGGCCACCAGAAGGTCTGTTTGACGTCCTTGTACATCTTCGTTCCCCCGGGATGCGCTGTATATGGAGCAGTATGCGCCTCCCGCAGGATTTCCTCTTTGAGTTCCGGTAGATCCGGCACGCAGATTCGTCCACGAAATCGTATCGTGCCGTCGGAGTTTACTGTAAAATCACCTTCTTGGTCGGCAGTTACTCTACTTCGCACCAGCTGGAGTTGGTCATCAGTCGACTGCCCCTCGAGAATTCTGTCAAGCAAGGTAGGTCTGACCACCAGCGTCAGAAGTTGTGCGACTGTACCTGCCGGTACTACTTCTAGTCTTAATCACGAAAATTCCGCAATAGAACTATCTTGCTGGGTGATGGCACTTACCCCTGCCTTTTCGGCCTGCCCCTTGCGGCTCAGGGCGTCGGCCACCACGTTTGCCTTTCCCGGGTAGTAGTGGATCGTTAAATCGTAATCCTTCAGTAGCTCGAGCCACCGTCTTTGTCGCAAATTTAACTCCTTTTGGGTGAAAAGGTACTTAAGACTTTTATGATCTTAGTACACATTGGAGTGTGCCCCATACAGGTAGTGTCTCCAAAGCTTGAGGACGAACACAACCGCTGCGAGTTCCAAATCGTGCACGGGGTAGTTCCGCTCGTATTCCTTGACCTGCCTTGACGCATAGGCTATAACCTTTCCCCGTTGCATGAGTACTCCACCCAGTCCGCTTCGCGACGCATCGCAATACACTTCATAATCCTCCCCTGGTTCTGGCAGGGCGAGAATCGGGGCTCGCGTCAATCTATCCTTGAGCTCCTCGAAGCTCCTCTGACATTTGTCCGTCCAGATGAACTTTTCCCCCTTTTTAGTCAAACGGTTTAAGGCGGTGGCTATCTTGGAGAAACCCTCCACGAAGCGCCGGTAGTACCCGGCTAACCCCAGGAAGCTTCGAATCTCCGTCACCGTCGTCGGTTGGGACCAGTCCGTCACCGAATCTATCTTCTTCGGATCGACTGCGACTCCAGCCGCCGAGATTACGTGCCCCAAGAAGCCGACCTCACGGAGCCAAAACTCACACTTTTTGAGTTTGGCGTAGAGTTTCTGTTCCCGTAGGGTCTGGAGTTCTTGACCAAAGTTGATCCTCACGCAGTGTAGCTTCCATCTGCAGAGTTTGGGGATTTTTCGGGACACGCTTTTCGAGATTCTTATTTTCTTGGCGCGTCGCGACGCTCTTTCTTCGGTGCTTCTTTCATCGCGTTTCGGTGCACGAGCTCCCCCGGCCTACTCCGACCATATTTTCGAGCGATTTCTTCACCGTTGGATTCGCGACAGGTAAGGCTACGATTTTAGTTCCTTCCACATTTCCTAGTTTCGCGCTTTTCGAGGAGTTCTTCCATGCTCACTGAGGACCTTGTTTGCTGTGTGGATTTTTGAGGACAGCGGATTGATGGAATTTTATCTCCGCACTCGGGCATCGGATTGAGACGCTCTTATACACTTTTTTCATCTACTCGACGCGAGGATCATCACTGTATTTTTCTTGGAATTTTTGGAGACCTCGCCGAAGGTATACATTTTCCTTTTTATCTGTACAAGAGTTTATAGTTGTTTGGTTATGGGATTTTGCGCACCGATACTGTGGAATTTGTAACTTGGCTTACGGTGCTCGGAATTGGGCGTGCAGGTACCCGTTTCGAAGGTATCGACGCGAGGATCGCTGTAGTATTTATTTCAGAATTTTTGGAGCTCTTTATACAGGTGAAAAATCGACTTCTTTGCGGCTGAAATTTCAGTGTTGTATACTTGGCAGATTTTGGGAATAAAGTGTAACTGTAGCCTTGTGTTGTACCCAGGAGAGTGTGCGGGTATTGCTGGACCCGTTGGAGTTGGAGATTTGGATTTCATGGTGTTTTCAGCTGTTGGATCTTGGACAGTTAGCATCTTCAGGTGGGTGGCTTTGCTTTCAGGATCTATGGTCTGAGCACTAATTCTATTGTTATAGAATCATGCATGATAGTGATTGGACTTGGGTAGCATGCTAGAGTGTAGGAATTGTTGTTCCTAGTATTATTGTTACGGAATTTAAGTTGGCGTATTTCGTGAATTCGGCTAAGTCTTGAAGATTGAAGGTAAAGAAGGTTGGATCATATAACTCAATCTCAAGAAAGTAGAATTCAAAAGGATCAGGTATGTTTAACTAATTATCTTTGGTGATCCGAATACTTCTTATAGTGTAGAAACACTTGGATGAATTTTTAATTGCATAAAAATCAAAAACTGGACATGGGACATGTTCAGGATCCGGATCAGATATTCCAATCCGGATCCCGAAGGGTGTTAGTTCATACGCAACTGCAATCCGAATCGTAGCCTTCCTTGATCCGGATCCCGAACACTGGTTCTTACCGAAATGTATGAACGATCCGGATCTTGTTTTTCAATCCGGATCCCGAACAGTGGTGTTTGGTGAATTGTATGAACAATCCGGATCAGGCACTTCGATCCGGATCCCGAACCTTTGCTTTTCAGGAAACTGCCTGTCTCGTTACTGCAATCCGGATCGCCTGAATCCGATCCGGATCGTCGTCCTGAAAAATTCCAGAAAAGGATAGTTTTTTATTCTTATCTTCTTCCAATAGTTTCTAACCTATAAATAGACCCTATGATTCTTTTTCTAGGGTAAGCCGTGGAAGCCGTAAAAGCTAAATAATTCAAAGACGGCCATATCAATCCACCTATAGAGAAGAAAGGAAATCAATAGATTTAATCTTATGTTTCTTCGTCTATATTGATTGATTTGATTCTAGGTTTTCATACTCATATTTTGAGTAGAATCAAATCAATGAATACTTAGATGGTATTTCCAATCTATTTCTAATCTAAGTATTCGGCGGATCATCACCACCCAAAAACAACGATTTATCCCAAATCGGCGCGTGGACTCGCGTGGCCTTGTGGATTCAAGGTGCTACCGCTCTCGTGGATTCGGAGCGAGGTACGTTCGTGGATTCGAAGCGTGCTACTGGGTGAAGACCGTGGATTCGGTCAGACGTCGTGGAGTCGACGTTGGACGTCGTGGATTCGGCGTTGGACGCAGATCGTGGATTCGAGAAGCGTTGCGGAGCGAGCGGAGAAGATCAACTAGGAGCGTATGGAAAAAGGATGAGTCGTCTGTGAGTACGGTATATCACCTTTGTACGTGTTATAATTCTAGTGGATTTCACCGTGTTATCGGTCCCGTGGTTTTTTACTCCGGTTTGGAGTTTTCCACGTAAAAATCTCTGCGTGTTATTTATTTTTCCGCATTGGGTTTTATATCGCAAAGATTTTTGAGTGTTTATTGTTTACACCTATTCACCCCCCTCTAGGTGTTTTTTTCCCTATTTAGATCCAATTATACATAACCCAACAAGTGGTATCAGAGCGGGAATAGGGTTGTAAACAATGGTTGAAGGTGGAAACATCAACAGACCTCCGTTCTTCGATGGAACAAATTATGCGTACTGGAAAGTACGGATGAAAGCCTTTTTAATTTCCATCGACGAACGGGTGTGGCAATCAATTGAATTAGGATGGTCTAATCCAACTAAATTTATTGGTGATGTTCGCACCATCAAACCTAGGTCGAAATGGACCAAGGAAGAGACAGATTTTTCTTCTTACAATGGCAAAGGGATTAATGCTCTATTTAATGCTTTGTCTCAAACTGAGTTCTCTCGCGTCTCGGCATGTGAGACTGCAAAAGAAATCTGGGATGTTCTTCAAGTTACACATGAGGGAACTAACCTTGTGAAGATTCAGAAACTGCAAATGCTTACGAGCAAGTTTGACTCTATTTTCATGGCAGAAAATGAATCTTTCACAGATTACTATACACGATTGCAAGACATCGTAAACACATGTGCTAACTTGGGAGAGAAGATTCCAGAATTTAAAGTTGTAAGAAAAATATTAAGAACTCTTCCTGAAAGATTTCGTTCCAAGGTCACAGCCATTGAAACTATTAAACACCCGGACGAAATCCGTGTAGAAGAATTAGTTGGTTCATTACAAACATATGAAATGACATTTCCTACTAACTATTCTTCTGGAAAAGCATCCTCTTCTAAGTCTTCAGGTTTTTCTTCGAAAACTACAAAAGAAGAAGGCGCGGATTCATCCTCCTCAGGCGATGACGAGAACTTATCTATGGAGGACTTTGAGAAACAGCTTGCTCTCTTGACAAGAAATTTTTGCCGAAACTTCCGAAGGGGTAATTCAAGTAAAACCTCATCCTCCGAAAAGTGGAAGAAAGGCAAAGGTTTTTCAAGCCAAAAGTCAAGAAAGCAAGAAAGTTTTCAAAGGATAAGAAAAGCTCAGAAGGACAAGTCCAATGCTTCAAGTGCCGAGGATACGGCCATATCTCAACGGAGTGTCCAAATAAGAATCCGTCCAAGAGGAAGGCGATGCAAGCCGTCACTTGGGATGACACCTCATCGCCAAATGAGTCATCATCAAGTGATGAAGAAGATAACGCAACGGCGTTCCATGCGTCCACATCTTCACCCTTCATGTGCTTAATGGCAAGTACATCCGAGTCATTGTCCAACTCCACTGTTGAAAAGAATGCAACGGACGATGAATCGGATAATTCGGAAGGTGAAGATTTTGCTCTAGCCTACCACAGACTTTTGAGGGATTCAAAGAAACTGGCTAAGCAAAACAAGGGGTAGAGAGGGAGATTGCAGGATCTCGAAGAAGAAGTAAAAAGGGTAACTTCTCTCTCGACCGATCTTGAAGTGGAAAGGGATAATCTGATAAAAACAAATGCTTCACTTCAAGAGTCCAATGAGCAATTCGAGAAGAATTATGTAGATATGGTGAACAAAGCGAATTACTTCTTGAAGCTCAACGGCGAGGCTCGACAGGAAAAATTGGAAATGACAGAGACCATTCTCCAACTCAAGGATGATTTACAGCGATTTTCATCAGGAAGGAGTAAGTTGGATAAGCTTCTTGGTCTTGGTCAATCAAACAAGTTCGGCCTCGGATACAATCGAACTGAAGACAATTTTAGTTCGGTTGGGACAGTCTTTGTGCCCCAGTCGGTATCTCCTCCTCTGACACCGGAATTGACGACAAACAACGACAACAAACCTACTTCCCCCTCTTCGGAATCGTCAAGCATCAAGGTATGTTTTCGTTGTAATTTTGCAGGGCACATAAGGAAAAATTGCAAGATGGGAGCCAAACGCTCAACTCAAGCACTTCTTGCAACGACTACCAAAAGGGTGATTCCTCGGAAATCAAATGCAAATTATTCGAAAGGAAAAAGCCTCGGTAGTTCATCAAACAAGACGACGACGTCAAGGAAAAGCGATGGATCACACAAGACGCTTTCACCAAAGGTATCAACTTCACGATCATTTCCGACATACACCAAAACTAAAAAGGTTGGGTACGCAAAGGTGAATTCTTCTTTCATCCTTGAACCACGTCGGTACCAAACGGCCCTTGGAATTATTGCATATGGATTTAATGGGGCCGACACGTCAACCATCCTTGGGAGGTAAATGGTATATTTTCTTATTGGTTGATGATTTCTCTAGGTATTCTTGGGTAGCATTTTTAAAAGAGAAAGCTGATACTTTTGATTCTTTTCACGAGATTTGCCTTCGTATTATGATTGAAAGAATGAAAAGATCATTCGTGTTAGAAGTGATAAAGGTGGAGAATTCATAAATTCTAAATTCATTGATTTTTGCACTTCCAATGGCATTAAACATAAATTCTCAGCACCCTATACACCTCAACAGAATGGTGTAGTCGAGCGCAAAAACAGGGTTGTACAAGAGATGGCACGTGTTATACTTCACAGCCGGAATTTA
Organism: Tillandsia leiboldiana; assembly: GCA_029204045.2. Taxonomy (NCBI): domain Eukaryota; kingdom Viridiplantae; phylum Streptophyta; class Magnoliopsida; order Poales; family Bromeliaceae; genus Tillandsia; species Tillandsia leiboldiana. Next base: position 40,918,513 of record CM055067.1, on the reverse strand, counting down.
CCGCTATATTTTTGGGCTGAAGCTGTGAACACTGCAATCTATGTTATTAATCGAGTTTATTTGCGCCCGGGGACTTTAAATACACCATATGAACTATGGTTCCGTAGAAAACCAAACATCAAATATTTTCGTATCTTTGGGAGTCGGTGTTACATTTTACGTGACCGCGAAAATCTTAGAAAATTTGACTCTCGAAGTGACGAAGGGATTTTCTTGGGTTATTCTACAAATAGTAGAGCATATCGGGTATTTAACTTGGAATCTAAAACGATTGTAGAATCCATACATGTTAAAGTAGATGAAGCTTTCCACTTTGTATCTGATAAATCTACCCCTGATATCTCTCTTGATGATGATACTCCTGTAAATGCATCTTCTCATGATAATACTTCCAATATTAATGATGCATCTAATGGTTCTTCAAGTTTATCTAATGTGCAGGAATCATCTCATGTACCTCCGAGTACTCCATTACCTCAAACGTTACGCATCTCCAAGGATCATCCTGAATCAAACATTATTGGAGACCCACAAGAAGGAGTCAGAACTCGGAAACAGTTGGTTTGTGGATTCGCTTGCAACGTTTCCTTAATCGAACCAAAGAACGTTGATGAAGCTCTTCAGGATAACTACTGGATTGAAGCAATGCAGGAAGAGCTCCATCAGTTTGAACGAAACAAAGTCTGGGAATTAACGACGCCTCCGAAGCAACACAATGTGATCGGTACTAAATGGATTTTCAAGAACAAGAAAAATGAGGATGGTACCATCATCAGGAACAAAGCACGTTTAGTTGCTCAAGGCTACTCTCAAATAGAAGGTATAGACTTTGATGAAACGTTCGCCCCTGTAGCTAGACTCGAGTCCATTCGTATCTTATTCGCTATTGCTTGTCACTTTAAAATAAAACTCTTTCAAATGGACGTTAAGAGCGCGTTTTTAAATGGGTTTTTAAATGAGGAAGTTTATGTGGCTCAACCGAAAGGTTTTGTAGACTGTAAACTACCTAACCATATTTTTCGTTTGAAAAAGGCTCTTTACGGTTTAAAACAAGCACCGCGAGCGTGGTACGAAAGGTTGACAAAGCACCTTTTGGAGGAGGGCTATACTCGAGGGGGAGCAGATCGGACTCTCTTTGTGAAGCATTATCAAGATAACTTCATTGTTGCACAAATCTATGTCGATGACATTGTATTTGGAGCAACAAAGGACAATGATGCTTCTAAATTCGCAAAAACCATGGAAAGCGAATTTGAGATGTCTATGATGGGCGAATTGACATACTTTCTTGGATTGCAAGTGAAACAAAATGGTGAAGGCATCCATCTGTGTCAATCCAAGTATGCAATGGAGTTGGTAAAGAAATTCGGATTAGAAGATTCTAAAGATTTTCCTACTCCTATGGGAACTAGCAATAAGGGATTAGGAAGTGAATCTCTTAGTGATAGTGTAGACGAGAAACTCTATAGAAGCATGATTGGAAGTCTACTCTACCTCACAGCTAGTCGCCCGGACATATCCTTTAGTGTTGGGATCTTCGCGAGATTTCAATCAGCACCAAAGGAGGATCACCTGAAAGCGGTGAAACGGATCATCCGGTACGTCAAAGGAACTGTAAACTTCGGAATTTGGTATCCTATGGGAACAAGTCTAGACATTATAGGATATTCAGATGCCGATTGGGCAGGATCAGTGGATGATCGGAAAAGTACGAGTGGTGCATGTTTCTATCTTGGCCATTGTCTTGTTGCATGGCATAGTAAAAAACAGAACTGCATTGCACTCTCGACTGCCGAAGCGGAATATATCTCAGTGGGTAGTTGTTCAACTCAACTCATTTGGATGAAAAGCGTGTTGAGCGACTTCCGGATTTCAGCAACTTCGGTAACTGTTTTATGTGACAACACTAGTGCTATTAACATTTCAAAAAACCCTGTGTTGCACTCTAGAACAAAACACATTGAACTTAGATATCATTTCTTAGAGAGCTAGTTGAATCAAATATTCTTCAAATTTCCTACATTTCAACTGAAGATCAATTAGCTGACTTTTTAACAAAACCTTTGGATCAAAAACGTTTTATTCATTTGCGTAAAGCAATTGGAATGCTTTCCTTGAAATAACCTCTTTTTGAAACTCTTGTTTAGGTTAGGTTTTGTTTTTCTGTTTTTGTTCATTATCTATGCTTAGTCATAGAACATTAATTGAGCATTAGTTTTATTGACTTTAACTGCATCCTTTTATATGTTTAGAAATTTATTATGCTTTAGATATCATAATATTTCATTTGATGCAATGATCATTTATGTCAATTAAATCATCTTTGTTTTGATCAAAGTCAATTTCTCTCTCGATGATCTCTTGGTATAGTTATTAACTTATTTGACTATTTAGTCGAGTATGAAATCGAGATCAATTTTTGGTTGAATACTTTATATCTTAAATAATTGATAGCCAATTGAGGGGGAGTCAAAGAAAAAGTGTTATGCTCAAAAGATGTGGAAAGAGTTACATCCCAATGAGGAGTGTGAAAACTACCACCACATGGAGGAAAGAGTACCACCTCGGTCGTCCGAGTACTGTGTGCAGCTACCACAGGTATACCAAGCAAGGTTTTTCAAGTTTGATTAAATAAAATGCATGTTGAAATACTTGACTCTGTCAAAATTTCAAGGTTGGTATAAGGTGGAATTTTAATGAAAGATGCTCAAAGAGCCACTCTCTTCAATAAATTGACTAGATATATTATCTACCATATTTGGGATTTCAAATATCTATTGATCTTGGTATTTCATTTCTTTACCAAATTGATGATTTGATAAAGGCATTACTCATAAGATCAAGTTAAATGTAATTGAAGTTGTTCAACTTTAAGGGACTTAATTTTTATAAATTTTCGTTTCATTTGTTGAATATTTGATAGATTTGGCATAATCTATTTCTTGTTGTATGAAACGATAATTTTCGTTTAAAGTTGATACACAAAAGTGCTTACAATCTTTTTCTGGATTTTGTGAAATTTTTCTAAATTATTCTAAAGAAAAAGTTGGAGCCGATCCGGATTGGACATGCCGATCCGGATCCCGAACGCAGATATTTTTCTGCGGGCAGACGATCCGGATTGGACATGCCGATCCGGATCCCGAACGCAGATTTTTTCTGCGGGTAGCCAATCCGGATCGGAATAACGAACTGATCCGGATCGCGGCTAGGGTTTTATATAGAACAAAAGGGTTTTGATTTCTTTTTACTTCAATCTTTTGTTCCAAAGTTTCCAGAGCTTCTCTCTCTAGAATTCATCCATCTTGGAAGCTTCCAAACTCAAGTTCTTCGATTCTAAGTAAGTTTTATTGATCAAAATCTCGGTTTTTCACAGTTTTTCATATTTTCCTCAAAACGTAATGAAATTCATGTATCTTTTCGTTTATGGATGGTTTTTGATCAAATTTCTTTTGAAATAAGAACTCTGGGTAGATTAGTTTTGATTAATGCTAGGTATCTCAAGATAAACGGACTTTTGGGCTTCGATTTCAAAAATTTTCGGTTTTAGGGCATATAATGGGAATTTTCGAAAATCATGTGATTGATCTATTTTTAAAATTCTTTTTGCAAAACTAATTTGATTCTTAGTCTCTCTACACGATTATGATTGTTTGGGTACAATTTTTCAAATTTTTAAAAATTAACAATTTTTGTCGTGTTCTTGAGTTGTTTCTCATAGGACCTTATTTCTCACAAGAAACTAGTAGCAATGGTGATCACCTGGATCATTTTTCTTCTGGCTGCTATGGTTCACACAAGCGATACTATCAAGCCAAAGAAGGCTAAGAAGGCGAAGAAAACAAAAGGATGATTCCGATACGGAATCTGAAACGGAACCAATTGATTGGGATGAGCTTCAAGTTGAAGCAATTACTCCCACTGCTTCGAAAGGGAAAGCCCCTGCAGAGACATCAAAGGCAAAGGTTCCACCACTGCTGCTGAAAAAGGAAAGCTCCAATGGAAGAAACTTCTGTGAAAACAAAAAGAAAAAGTGTTGCTCGCAAGAGAGGGAGTGATCAAGGAATTTCCATTGAGCAACCAGTGCTAGCCAGCCTCCTCCACAAGACTTTATCAGCTCTGCTAGGATAAAGGATTTTGAGAACAGGGAATGCATTGGCGAAAGACATGTTAATGTCAAAGCCTTGAAGGAACGATCTCCGCTATTGGGACTCTGTATGACCAGACAGGTCTTGCTCCCATTTGTATTTCCCCGAGACCACTGGGTATTGTCTTCACTCAGTAAGGATGTTTTATCAAATGCTTGCTATCTAGTTGATCAGGAGAGCGGACGTCGAGAATTTCAAACATTGGTTAAGAATGTCAGATCAAAGTAACCCTCAACTGATTGGAGAGGCGTTAGGGATGAAGGCCCGAGCTGATGGCGCTCATTATTTGAAGAGTCAAACCTTCACCACCAACTCCTGGAGAGTGGTAGTTGATGAATCTGTCTTCCAGATACTCGGTCGGCAGGAAAACTCCGTCTTTCAAAAGAGCTTCGACAGAAGTTTCGCTACTTGAACTTCATTGTTGTTATAACGTCCTTCCACATATGAATACAAAGGTTCTTCGGTGGGATGGATGTTATTCCTTTATCTTCTTGGAAACCCACAGCAGCCATGGGAGCAAACTTAAACATTCCTTACGTCATCTGGTCAAGGATGGCACGTTATGTGGAACATGCTCACCCCTCAGAGAGACTCCCTATCCAATGATCATATGCGCATTTCGTAAATTTAAAGTTGACACAAGTTCGAGTTTCCTACCTGCACTCTATTAACGATCAATGAAACAACTATTGTAAAGTCTCTCTCAACAAACAAGATGACCCCTCCGCCCTATCTCACCGACGAAGAGCACAACAACCACAACACCTCTGCACCACGCACACCAGCTCCAGTTCGCAACCGCATAGCTCACAACAGAGCCCTCCATCAACATCCATGATGATGCATCGGTTCCCTATTTTATAAAGACAGCAACGCTCTCCAACGTCGAGGACGCATATCGGAATTAACTTATTGCAAGTAAGGAAAATAAAGACGGTCAACAAGAAGCAGATCTATCCATGAAGCAAACGATTAAGAACATCATTCCATTAGACTCGGCTGCCTCATGTGGATGATCGGATATCCTTATCCTTCTAATTCTTCCTTTGTGCAGGTATTAATT
>CM055067.1:40835164-40913202 GCA_029204045.2 Tillandsia leiboldiana | reverse complement strand
CACAATGCTTCACTTCAAGAGTCCAATGAGCAATTCGAGAAGAATTATGTAGATATGGTGAACAAAGCGAATTACTTCTTGAAGCTCAACGGCGAGGCTCGACAGGAAAAATTGGAAATGACAGAGACCATTCTCCAACTCAAGGATGATTTACAGCGATTTTCATCAGGAAGGAGTAAGTTGGATAAGCTTCTTGGTCTTGGTCAATCAAACAAGTTCGGCCTCGGATACAATCGAACTGAAGACAATTTTAGTTTCGGTTGGACAGTCTTTGTGCCCCAGTCGGTATCTCCTCCTCTGACACCGGAATGACGACAAACAACGACAACAAACCTACTTCCCCCTCTTCGGAATCGTCAAGCATCAAGGTATGTTTTCGTTGTAATTTTGCAGGGCACATAAGGAAAAATTGCAAGATGGGAGCCAAACGCTCAACTCAAGCACTTCTTGCAACGACTACCAAAAGGGTGATTCCTCGGAAATCAAATGCAAATTATTCGAAAGGAAAAAGCCTCGGTAGTTCATCAAACAAGACGACGACGTCAAGGAAAAGCGATGGATCACACAAGACGCTTTCACCAAAGGTATCAACTTCACGATCATTTCCGACATACACCAAAACTAAAAAGGTTTGGGTACGCAAAGGTGAATTCTTCTTTCATCCTTGAACCACGTCGGTACCAAACGGCCCTTGGAATTATTGCATATGGATTTAATGGGGCCGACACGTCAACCATCCTTGGGAGGTAATGGTATATTTTCTTATTGGTTGAATGATTTCTCTAGGTATTCTTGGTAGCATTTTTAAAAGAGAAAGCTGATACTTTTGATTCTTTTCACGAGATTTGCCTTCGTATTATGATTGAAAGAATGAAAAGATCATTCGTGTTAGAAGTGATAAAGGTGGAGAATTCATAAATTCTAAATTCATTGATTTTTGCACTTCCAATGGCATTAAACATAAATTCTCAGCACCCTATACACCTCAACAGAATGGTGTAGTCGAGCGCAAAAACAGGGTTGTACAAGAGATGGCACGTGTTATACTTCACAGCCGGAATTTACCGCTATATTTTTGGGCTGAAGCTGTGAACACTGCAATCTATGTTATTAATCGAGTTTATTTGCGCCCGGGACTTTAAATACACCATATGAACTATGGTTCCGTAGAAAACCAAACATCAAATATTTTCGTATCTTTGGGAGTCGGTGTTACATTTTACGTGACCGCGAAAATCTTAGAAAATTTGACTCTCGAAGTGACGAAGGGATTTTCTTGGGTTATTCTACAAATAGTAGAGCATATCGGGTATTTAACTTGGAATCTAAAACGATTGTAGAATCCATACATGTTAAAGTAGATGAAGCTTTCCACTTTGTATCTGATAAATCTACCCCTGATATCTCTCTTGATGATGATACTCCTGTAAATGCATCTTCTCATGATAATACTTCCAATATTAATGATGCATCTAATGGTTCTTCAAGTTTATCTAATGTGCAGGAATCATCTCATGTACCTCCGAGTACTCCATTACCTCAAACGTTACGCATCTCCAAGGATCATCCTGAATCAAACATTATTGGAGACCCACAAGAAGGAGTCAGAACTCGGAAACAGTTGGTTTGTGGATTCGCTTGCAACGTTTCCTTAATCGAACCAAAGAACGTTGATGAAGCTCTTCAGGATAACTACTGGATTGAAGCAATGCAGGAAGAGCTCCATCAGTTTGAACGAAACAAAGTCTGGGAATTAACGACGCCTCCGAAGCAACACAATGTGATCGGTACTAAATGGATTTTCAAGAACAAGAAAAATGAGGATGGTACCATCATCAGGAACAAAGCACGTTTAGTTGCTCAAGGCTACTCTCAAATAGAAGGTATAGACTTTGATGAAACGTTCGCCCCTGTAGCTAGACTCGAGTCCATTCGTATCTTATTCGCTATTGCTTGTCACTTTAAAATAAAACTCTTTCAAATGGACGTTAAGAGCGCGTTTTTAAATGGGTTTTTAAATGAGGAAGTTTATGTGGCTCAACCGAAAGGTTTTGTAGACTGTAAACTACCTAACCATATTTTTCGTTTGAAAAAGGCTCTTTACGGTTTAAAACAAGCACCGCGAGCGTGGTACGAAAGGTTGACAAAGCACCTTTTGGAGGAGGGCTATACTCGAGGGGGAGCAGATCGGACTCTCTTTGTGAAGCATTATCAAGATAACTTCATTGTTGCACAAATCTATGTCGATGACATTGTATTTGGAGCAACAAAGGACAATGATGCTTCTAAATTCGCAAAAACCATGGAAAGCGAATTTGAGATGTCTATGATGGGCGAATTGACATACTTTCTTGGATTGCAAGTGAAACAAAATGGTGAAGGCATCCATCTGTGTCAATCCAAGTATGCAATGGAGTTGGTAAAGAAATTCGGATTAGAAGATTCTAAAGATTTTCCTACTCCTATGGGAACTAGCAATAAGGGATTAGGAAGTGAATCTCTTAGTGATAGTGTAGACGAGAAACTCTATAGAAGCATGATTGGAAGTCTACTCTACCTCACAGCTAGTCGCCCGGACATATCCTTTAGTGTTGGGATCTTCGCGAGATTTCAATCAGCACCAAAGGAGGATCACCTGAAAGCGGTGAAACGGATCATCCGGTACGTCAAAGGAACTGTAAACTTCGGAATTTGGTATCCTATGGGAACAAGTCTAGACATTATAGGATATTCAGATGCCGATTGGGCAGGATCAGTGGATGATCGGAAAAGTACGAGTGGTGCATGTTTCTATCTTGGCCATTGTCTTGTTGCATGGCATAGTAAAAAACAGAACTGCATTGCACTCTCGACTGCCGAAGCGGAATATATCTCAGTGGGTAGTTGTTCAACTCAACTCATTTGGATGAAAAGCGTGTTGAGCGACTTCCGGATTTCAGCAACTTCGGTAACTGTTTTATGTGACAACACTAGTGCTATTAACATTTCAAAAAACCCTGTGTTGCACTCTAGAACAAAACACATTGAACTTAGATATCATTTTCTTAGAGAGCTAGTTGAATCAAATATTCTTCAAATTTCCTACATTTCAACTGAAGATCAATTAGCTGACTTTTTAACAAAACCTTTGGATCAAAAACGTTTTATTCATTTGCGTAAAGCAATTGGAATGCTTTCCTTGAAATAACCTCTTTTTGAAACTCTTGTTTAGGTTAGGTTTTGTTTTTTCTGTTTTTGTTCATTATCTATGCTTAGTCATAGAACATTAATTGAGCATTAGTTTTATTGACTTTAACTGCATCCTTTTATATGTTTAGAAATTTATTATGCTTTAGATATCATAATATTTCATTTGATGCAATGATCATTTATGTCAATTAAATCATCTTTGTTTTGATCAAAGTCAATTTCTCTCTCGATGATCTCTTGGTATAGTTATTAACTTATTTGACTATTTAGTCGAGTATGAAATCGAGATCAATTTTTGGTTGAATACTTTATATCTTAAATAATTGATAGCCAATTGAGGGGGAGTCAAAGAAAAAGTGTTATGCTCAAAAGATGTGGAAAGAGTTACATCCCAATGAGGAGTGTGAAAACTACCACCACATGGAGGAAAGAGTACCACCTCGGTCGTCCGAGTACTGTGTGCAGCTACCACATGTATACCAAGCAAGGTTTTTCAAGTTTGATTAAATAAAATGCATGTTGAAATACTTGACTCTGTCAAAATTTCAAGGTTGGTATAAGGTGGAATTTTAATGAAAGATGCTCAAAGAGCCACTCTCTTCAATAAATTGACTAGATATATTATCTACCATATTTGGGATTTCAAATATCTATTGATCTTGGTATTTCATTTTCTTTACCAAATTGATGATTTGATAAAGGCATTACTCATAAGATCAAGTTAAATGTAATTGAAGTTGTTCAACTTTAAGGGACTTAATTTTTATAAATTTTCGTTTCATTTGTTGAATATTTGATAGATTTGGCATAATCTATTTCTTGTTGTATGAAACGATAATTTTCGTTTAAAGTTGATACACAAAAGTGCTTACAATCTTTTTCTGGATTTTGTGAAATTTTTCTAAATTATTCTAAAGAAAAAGTTGGAGCCGATCCGGATTGGACATGCCGATCCGGATCCCGAACGCAGATATTTTTCTGCGGGCAGACGATCCGGATTGGACATGCCGATCCGGATCCCGAACGCAGATTTTTTCTGCGGGTAGCCAATCCGGATCGGAATAACGAACTGATCCGGATCGCGGCTAGGGTTTTATATAGAACAAAAGGGTTTTGATTTCTTTTTACTTCAATCTTTTGTTCCAAAGTTTCCAGAGCTTCTCTCTCTAGAATTCATCCATCTTGGAAGCTTCCAAACTCAAGTTCTTCGATTCTAAGTAAGTTTTATTGATCAAAATCTCGGTTTTTCACAGTTTTTCATATTTTTCCTCAAAACGTAATGAAATTCATGTATCTTTTTCGTTTATGGATGGTTTTTGATCAAATTTCTTTTGAAATAAGAACTCTGGGTAGATTAGTTTTGATTATATGCTAGGTATTCTCAAGATAAACGGACTTTTGGGCTTCGATTTCAAAAATTTCGGTTTTAGGGCATATAATGGGAATTTTCGAAAATCATGTGATTGATCTATTTTTAAAATTCTTTTTGCAAAACTAATTTGATTCTTAGTCTCTCTACACGATTATGATTGTTTGGGTACAATTTTTCAAATTTTTAAAAATTAACAATTTTTGTCGTGTTCTTGAGTTGTTTCTCATAGGACCTTATTTCTCACAAGAAACTAGTAGCAATGGTGATCACCTGGATCATTTTTCTTCTGGCTGCTATGGTTCACACAAGCGATACTATCAAGCCAAAGAAGGCTAAGAAGGCGAAGAAAACAAAGGATGATTCCGATACGGAATCTGAAACGGAACCAATTGATTGGGATGAGCTTCAAGTTGAAGCAATTACTCCCACTGCTTCGAAAGGGAAAGCCCCTGCAGAGACATCAAAGGCAAAGGTTCCACCCACTGCTGCTGAAAAAGGAAAAGCTCCAATGGAAGAAACTTCTGTGAAAACAAAAAGAAAAAGTGTTGCTCGCAAGAGAGGGAGTGATCAAGGAATTTCCATTGAGCAACCAGTTGCTAGCCAGCCTCCTCCACAAGACTTTATCAGCTCTGCTAGGATAAAGGATTTTGAGAACAGGGAATGCATTGCCGAAAGACATGTTAATGTCAAAGCCTTGAAGGAACGATCTCCGCTATTTGGGACTCTGTATGACCAGACAGGTCTTGCTCCCATTTGTAATTTCCCCGAGACTACTGGGTATTGTCTTCACTCAGTAAGGATGTTTTATCAAAATGCTTGCTATCTAGTCGATCAGGAGAGTGGATGTCGAGAATTTCAAACATTGGTTAAGAATGTTAAGATCAAAGTAACCCCTCAACTGATTGGAGAGGCGTTAGGGATGAAGGCCCGAGCTGATGGCGCTCATTATTTGAAGAGTCAAACCTTCACCACCAACTCCTGGAGAGTGGTAGTTGATGGAATCTGTCTTCCAGATACTCGGTCGGCAGGAAACTCCGTCTTTTCAAAAGAGCTTCGAACAGAGTTTCGCTACTTGAACTTCATTGTTTGTTATAACGTCCTTCCAAATATGAATACAAAGGTTCTTCGGTGGGATAGGATGTTATTCCTTTATCTTCTTGGAAACCCCACAGGGGCAATGGGAGCAAACTTAAACATTCCTTACGTCATCTGGTCAAGGATGGCACGTTATGTGGAACATGCTCACCCCTCAGAGAGACTTCCCTATCCAATGATCATTATGCGCATTTTTCGTAAATTTAAAGTTGACACAAGTGCGAGTTCCTACATGCACAGTCTAGGAACGATCAATGAAACAACTATTGTAAAGTCTCTCTCAACAAAACAAGATGAGCCCCCATCACCTTCTCACCGACGAAGAGCACAACAACAAGCAACAACCTCTGCACCAGCAGCACCACCTCCAGTCCAACCAGCATATGCATCACAACAGGCACCTCCATCAACATCCGATGATGATGCATCGGTTACCTCTATTTATAAAGAACAGCAACGGCTCTCCAACGAGCAAGAACGCATATCGAATGAACTTATTGAAGTAAAGGAAGAAATAAAAGAGGTCAACAAGAAGCAGTCATCCATGAACAAACGATTAAAGAAAATCTTCCATATACTCGGCTGCATCAGTTCGGATGAATCTGAGTAATCCTTATCCTTCTAATTCCTTCCTTTGTGCAGGTATTAATTTTTGCTTTTAGTTCTCAAACTTTTGGTTCTCGAACTTTTTAACTCTCCCTATTATTCTTGTAATCTTGGCTACCTTCGTGACAAAAAGGGGGAGAGAATATTAGAACATTGAACAATGATACTATGATCGATTGTCCAGTTGTGAACCATGAAGGTAAGTATAACTTCAACTTTTGGTTTTCATTTGTGATTGCATGCATGCCTCGACTAACTATTCGATTAACTATTTGGGCATGTAATATAACTAACAAGTTGATGTTCACTAACAATTTTGTGACATTTGGTTTTTGATTGCATAGAAGATATGTTGGTTTGTTAACTATGATCCAATTACATATCTGAATGTATAAATGTCATGGTAAGTATAAATGAGTATAAACTTCATCTCTGTGTGTGGTTTTTGAATGACATAAAATTCTTGAGGTATCTAACGATTTCTTTTGTCAAGAATGATTTCTGTTGCAGAGAGTACAGATGTCTAAGTCTAGAGTCTATTTTAGGAGTTTAACTCATGTATCTATCTTTATTTGGATCGCATTGTAAATTTTTGTTGTATGGTGATAGCAACAAAAATATCTTTTTGAATTTTCTTGAGTGGATTTGTGTTTTGTCACGAAACAGCCAAAGGGGGAGATTGTTACGGAATTTAAGTTGGCGTATTTCGTGAATTCGGTTAAGTCTTGAAGATTGAAAGTAAAGAAGGTTGGATCATATAACTCAATCTCAAGAAAGAAGAATTCAAAAGGATCAGGTATGTTTAACTAATTATCTTTGGTGATCCGAATACTTCTTATAGTGTAGAAACACTTGGATGAATTTTTAATTGCATAAAAATCAAAAACTGGACATGGGACATGTTCAGGATCCGGATCAGATATTCCAATCCGGATCCCGAAGGGTGTTAGTTCATACGCAACTGCAATCCGGATCGTAGCCTTCCTTGATCCGGATCCCGAACACTGGTTCTTACCGAAATGTATGAACGATCCGGATCTTGTTTTTCAATCCGGATCCCGAACAGTGGTGTTTGGTGAATTGTATGAACAATCCGGATCAGGCACTTCGATCCGGATCCTGAACCTTTGCTTTTCAGGAAACTGTCTGTCTCGTTACTGCAATCCGGATCGCCTGAATCCGATCCGGATCGTCGTCCTGAAAAATTCCAGAAAAGGATAGTTTTTTATTCTTATCTTCTTCCAATAGTTTCTAACCTATAAATAGACCCTATGATTCTTTTTCTAGGGTAAGCCGTGGAAGCCGTAAAAGCTAAATAATTCAAAGACGGCCATATCAATCCACCTATAGAGAAGAAAGGAAATCAATAGATTTAATCTTATGTTTCTTCGTCTATATTGATTGATTTGATTCTAGGTTTTCATACTCATATTTTGAGTAGAATCAAATCAATGAATACTTAGATGGTATTTCCGATCTATTTCTAATCTAAGTATTCGGCGGATCATCACCACCCAAAAACAACGATTTATCCCAAATCGACGCGTGGACTCGCGTGGCCTTGTGGATTCAAGGTGCTACCGCTCTCGTGGATTCGGAGCGAGGTACGTTCGTGGATTCGAAGCGTGCTACTGGGTGAAGACCGTGGATTCGGTCAGACGTCGTGGAGTCGACGTTGGACGTCGTGGATTCGGCGTTGGACGCAGATCGTGGATTCGAGAAGCATTGCGGAGCGAGCGGAGAAGATCAACTAGGAGCGTATGGAAAAAGGATGAGTCGTCTGTGAGTACGGTATATCACCTTTGTACGTGTTATAATTCTAGTGGATTTCACCGTGTTATCGGTCCCGTGGTTTTTTACTCCGGTTTGGAGTTTTCCACGTAAAAATCTCTGCGTGTTATTTATTTTTCCGCTTTGGGTTTTATATCGCAAAGATTTTTGAGTGTTTATTGTTTACACCTATTCACCCCCCTCTAGGTGTTTTTTCCCCTATTTAGATCCAATTATACATAACCCAACAATTATCTGTCGATCTTATGATCTTTTACTTCCTTCTATCTGTTAAATTATAGTATCTTGGAACCTGACCTAGCACCCCCGTCATATGTTGCATGTGTAACCAGACCAGTAGAAAACCCTCACTTGGGCTAGGGTTATTTATGTTTAGACATCCACACTTTATGTTTCATTCCTGGACTTAGTGTTATCCTCGCCCGGGTAGTGGGCCGAGTGGTCGGGACTTCTTTTTAGTGTGGGATGCATTTGCACTCGTGCTTGGGAGCAGAGTGGAGTCTGGTAGATGTAGTGGATCGCTTATCTGTACCGGGAACCGTTTGAGGAAAACGGTGGTCCCGGGAGGTCTTGTTTTCCCCTATTTGGGTTATCGCCACTGTGTTAGTGGCAGTAGTTTACTAGTGTTAGCAGGACCTAGAACCCATAACCCTTTTCGACATACACATGATTTTAGTCTACCAATATTTTCTTCCAAGCATCGAAGGGCCGCTGGAGTCTGTTCTTGTTTGATTGGACAAAGGCATCAGCCCTTCGGGGTTTGGGTAAAACACTTGTTTCTCACTGTTTTTCTAAAAAGAACTAAAAATCATTAAAAATGGATTTCTTCTCAAAACAAGATAGCTTTTCAATAACAAATGTCACATTTTTCCTGTAAATCTCACCACTCGAAAGGATTCGAGTGGTCTGGGTTCTAGGGGCCGTTCCTTTGTCGGGACGAAAGCCACGGGGGCCGAGCCTGGAACCTGTTCTTGTTTGATAGGGTTGTAGGTGTAGGTTTCCCGGAACTTTCGGGCCCTGGTTGGTGTCTTCTGCGTGTTGTACCGAGGTTGTTGCGTTCCCGAACTATAAGGGGTCGGGAACTTCGATAGGCGGAGCCTAGAGTCTGTTCTTGTTTGATAGGGTTCTTAGCACCGGTCTATCGGGTTTCCGAACCCTTATGGTGTCGGTCTTTCCTGTGAGTTTAGTGTTCTGTTGTGGGAGCCGTCTGGTGGACGGTGGTCCTGGCTGTGGAATATCTCCATCCAGTGTGTTGTGCTGTGAGCTGTTGGTGAGGCTTGTGTCTCGTGTTTCATGAGAGCTGATCAGCTGAGTCGTCGAGAGTGCTCCGACTGTTGTGCGAGAGGTTTGAGGATTGAGTCCTTCCGTTCAGAGCGTGAGCGTGGATTTTGGACTATAGCCTGCAGTGCCACCTGAGCTCGACAGAGTGCGCGGATACCTTTGTCCTCGTTGGGGTCGCTCCCATCGAGTGCCACGTCCGGGGTGGGTCTGCACTTTGATATCGCGACTTGTCGACGCCGTCCCTCTGACTGGGCCAGTTAGTGGCAGTTACGGACGCAGTCCCTCTGGCTGGGCCAGTTAGTGGCAGTCACGGACGCCCTACGTAAGTCCGGTCCTCCGTGGATGTAACGGCAATAGGTAGGCGCAGGTTTGACTGGACCCTATGCGGCAGTCAGTGTAGATTGGGTGACTGTACTGTGTGTGTTAGTAGATGCATCATGCTTCCATCTGTTTCATTTTCTTGAGCATCTAGATAGAGGCATAGTAGCTGTAGAGTTATTTTTCCAACCCCTTTCATTTCAGTTTTATATTGTTACTTTATGCCTCTAGTAGACTTAGTGGGCAGACCGTCGGGCTTGTTGGCGGCACCCACTGAGAACTACTTGGGACGTAGTTCTCACACCCGTCGTGGTGTCTTTTCCCACAGAGACTTCTACTCCTGTTCCTGCTGCTCCTGTTGCTGCTTCTTCTGATCGAGGTAAGGGAGTCGCGAGATAGATCCCTACCAGTCGTCATCGTCCAGAGAGTAGATGTACCCCTTACTTTTTGTGAGTTCATGTTGAGAGACTTTGTAGTAAGGTATAGAGTTGTACTTTTATTTTACTGCTTGAGAGACTTATGTACTTTTGGTGAGGGCTTCGTGTTGTATATTTTCTTCTTTTTAGCAGTTTACTTTCAGCTCTGATATCTGTATAGTATAGTTGATCTTTTGCAGGTTAGTCGCTTCGTCTATACGGGGCTTCCCGTATGGGCGGCGGATCTGTTGGCGAGCCCGGGTCGCAGTTTCGATGCCGGGGCGTGACAACAAGGGCACTGAGCGTGACCAATTATGAATAGTTACATGGATGTCTACTCATTCGTCAGTAACTGATTCGATGTTGCTGTCACGCCCCGGGGGTTCGAATCGCGCGGAAGAGGAGCCACCGATGCCCCTGATTCAGCCATATATTTTTTTTTTGTAAAACATTACTTCCCGGCGCGTGCACAGACCCGCCGCATACACAAATTCGCTCTGCAAATGAGCAGAGGCCCCTTTGTATATGCACGGCGTCTCAACTACAAAGTGTCTCACAAGGCGTAGTACATACAATCTCTAACCACATCAGTTGGGGTCTCGTACACATACAACCAAACAATTCACGTGACATTCTAGCATTCACTTAGAGCATAGAGGCCGGTGTTTTGAAAGGATAAATAATCACAAGGTTTTGAAAGCGGCATCCACACGATGCCCTCGTTTGTGAAAACAGTTCGTAAACACATAAATCCCACAAGGTTTATAAAGCTTGGTGCCCACACGACACCCACGTTTTTTAAAAATAGTTTTCGCAAACGGTTTTCTTTGTTTTTCATCGTTCAAAACGGCCAAGTAAGAGAGAACGTAGTATTCATTCAATTATTCAAAAAGAAAGGAAAGAAAAGGGCAACATCCACTTCGACCCCACGGGGGTGTCGCAATCCACAACTAGCTACCATGAATAATAAAAGAAAAGGGAAAGAAGAGTCACTGTATCTGAAGTCACCCATAAATCAGATCAGCACCCTAACGTCCTCACCGGCGCCCTAGCACTCGCCCCTGGACGAACCTGTCACGAAGTGGGAAGTCAGTGACTAGAAATAGCATGATAAGCGTAGTAAACAAAGATAAGGCAAACCACAAACACCGGAGCAACTATCCCTCCCATGCACCTTCCACCTTAACCACACCCTGTATCATTACGACATCGGGCACCTTCCCCGATGCCCACCGCCGAGCACCTGCCTCACAAAGCAACATCGGGCACCTTCCCCGATGCCCACCGCCGAGCACCTGCCTCGGCCGCCGAGCACCTGCCTCGACGTCACCGCTCACACCCGCCACCCATGGGGGCCCCCATTCCTAACGCCACCTCCGCGTGGGGTACACGGGTCAACGTACCACTTTTCCGGAAAAGCACACCCTTGCGGTGGCCAAACCGCGGGTGTGCGTGTAGCAAATTTGAGCCTCAGATTGACATTGAGTATCATAACATAACATAACAGGGTTAGTGCATAAACAGAAGGAGACTGACAATTCCACCTTGCCCCAACATGCTATTTCTAACAGTTAAACCCCATTCCCGAAACCCCCGGGAACGTACCAACCTTGTGTGCGTCGTCCTGCGTTCGTCCAGTCCGCGTCTGTGCTCCAGTCGCCCACAGCGTCCCGCACTCCTGAAGGAACATAGGCAAATCGAGACTTAGAAGTCCGAAACTTACAACGACTCCCTACAGCGTGCGGCGGAGTTCTTCACACGGCACCGGCCCGTGCGACGAACACCCTGCCAGGGCGCAGCCCCGCGCGGCACCAGCCCGCGCGGCGCCCCTCCTGCGGGCGGCCCCGCGCGGCCGAGCGCCGCGCGGGCGCGCGGCCCGCGGTGCGGGGCGACCCCGCGCGGCACCAGCCCGCGCGGGCGCCCCTCCTGCGGGCGGCCCCGCGCGGCCGAGTGCCGCGCGAGCGCGCTGCCCGCGGTGCGGGGCGGCCCCGCGCGGCACCAGCCCGCGCGGGCGCCCCTCCTGCGGGCGGCCCCGCGCGGCCGAGCGCCGCGCGGGCGCGCGGCCCGCGGTGCGGGGCGGCCCCGCGCGGCACCAGCCCGCGCGGGCGCCCCCCTCCTGCGGCGGCCCCGCGCGGCCGAGCGCCGCGCGGGCGCGCGGCCCGCGGTGCGGGGCGGCCCCGCGCGGCACCAGCCCGCGCGGGCGCCCCCTCCTGCGGGCGGCCCCCGCGCGGCCGAGCGCCGCGCGGGTGCGCGGCCCGCGGTGCGGGGCGGCCCCGCGCGGCACCAGCCCGCGCGGGCGCCCCCTCCTGCGGGCGGCCCCCGCGCGGCCGAGCGCCGCGCGGGCGCGCGGCCCGCGGTGCGGGGCGGCCCCGCGCGGCCGTGCGCCGCGCGGGCGCGTGGCCCGCGGTGCGGGGCGGCCCCGCGCGGCACCAGCCCGCGCGGGCGCCCCTCCTGCGGGCGGCCCCGCGCGGCCGAGCGCCGCGCGGGCGCGCGGCCCGCGGTGCGCGACGGCGCCGGGCCTCCTCCCTCCTCGTGACCAACAAAAGAAAGAAAGAGGGAGATTCCCCCGAACGAAACGCGTCCGACTCACCTTGATGTGCGAAAGAGGAGGAAGAGAGGGATCGTCCGCTTGCCTCCACCGGTCCACCCTTGCGGTGTGCTTGGTTTCTCTTTGCCGGCGGCTACGAGGGAGGAAGAAAAAGAAAAGAGGCGGCCACCAAAAGAAAAATAAGAGGAACCCTAATCCTCTTTCCCTCACGGCTACATATATATACTAAGAGAATTAGGGTTTACCTTAAAAGGTGTGCGGCTGCCAACACGGATCCCGAGGCGTCTAAGGGGGACCCCAACTTCGAGAATTAATTCTGGTCAGACCGGGAGTCGGAAAAATAAACCGATCGCGCCCACGCGCTCCGTTCCGCGAGCTCTACCGCCTAAAATTATTTGCGGGCCCCGACGGTCTGTCCGGAAAAATGCCAAAAATGAGGCCCCCGGTCAGGCATTACAAGAAGAGGGTGACCAGAAGGGTTAAGGAAAAGCCGGGTCTTACACCACTTACCGCTAAAAACAAGTTTCGTCCCCGAAACTTAATCTTCCCCAGCGGCGAACAGGTCCGGGTAGCACTCCCTCATCTTTGACTCGGGTTCCCAAGTTGCCTCACGCTCTTCTTGATTGCTCCAAAGCACCTTTACGTAGGGAATCGTCCGACTACGCAGCTTTTTGTCCTCCCGGGCTAGGATCCGCACTGGTACTTCCGCGAAACTTAGATCCTCCTTGAGTTCAATCGCGGAGGCGTCAAGCACTCGCGATGGGTCGGGGAGGTATTTCCGAAGCATGGATACGTGGAACACATCATGAACGCGGTCAAGGTTCGGCGGTAGGGCGAGGCGGTAGGCTACCGGGCCGATGCGCTCCAGAATCTCAAACGGCCCTATGTACCGCGGGCTCAGCTTGCCCCTCAACCCAAACCGCTTCACCCCCTTCGACGGCGACACCCGCAGTAACACGTGCTCTCCCACCTGGAATTCCAAGTCGCGACGTCTCTGGTCCGCGTAACTCTTTTGCCGGCTCTGGGCGGTCGCCAAACGTCGCCTGATGAGGCGCACCCTTTCCTCTGTCTCGGCCACTAGGTCCGGCCCCAAAAACTTTCTCTCCCCCAGATCGTCCCAGCAGATCGGGGATCTACAGCGTCTGCCGTACAACGCTTCGTACGGCGCCATCTTAATGCTCGCTTGGTAGCTGTTGTTATAAGCGAACTCTGCAAGGGGTAGGTAGCGCGACCATCCGTCTCCCAAATCCAGCACGCACGCCCGAAGCATGTCCTCGAGTATCTGGATCACCCGCTCGGATTGCCCGTCCGTCTGGGGGTGAAAGGCTGAGCTGAAGTGTAACTTGGTCCCCAAGGCTCGTTGTAGACTCTTCCAAAAGTTCGAAACGAACCTCGTGTCCCTGTCCGAGGTGATCGTCGTTGGCACCCCGTGCAGCCTTACAATCTCGCTGAGGTAGACCTGTGCCAGCCGGTCACGTGTCCAGGTCGTGTGGATGGGTAGGAAGTGAGCTGACTTCGTTAGCCGATCCACGACAACCCAGATAGCGTCGTGTCCCTGTTGCGAACGGGGGAATCCGGTGACGAAGTCCATTGTGACTTGCTCCCACTTCCATTCGGGCACGGGTAGAGGTTGCAATTTCCCCGCCGGCCGCTGATGCTCGGCTTTCACCTGTTGGCAAATCAAACAGTGAGCCACGAACAGCGTCACATCTCCCTTCAATCTTGGCCACCAGAAGGTCTGTCGGATATCCCGGTACATCTTGGTGCCTCCAGGGTGCGCCACGTAGGGGGCGCAATGTGCTTCAGTCAGGATTTCTTTCTTTAGATCCGGCAGATCGGGCACGCAGATCCGCCCTCGGAACCGAAGGGTGCCGTCCGTTCCCACTGCAAAGTCTCCTTCTTGCTCCGGTGAAATCCTATCTCGTTCCAGCTGTAGCTGCGGATCCGCACCTTGGCCTTCCCGAATCCTCTCCAATAGGGTCGGCGCGACTGTTAGGGTCAACAGTCGCTCAACCGTCCCTGCTGGTACCACTTCCAACCTCAATCGTGAAAATTCCGCGATCAAGTCGTTCTGCTGCGTGATCGCGCCCGCCGAAGTTCCTTCTGCTTGTCCCTTTCGGCTTAGAGCGTCGGCTACCACATTTGCTTTCCCCGGGTGGTACTGGATGGTTAAGTCGTAGTCCTTCAGTAGCTCCAACCACCTCCTCTGCCGTAGGTTAAGCTCCTTCTGGGTGAAAAGGTACTTAAGGCTTTGGTGGTCCGAGAACACGTTGCAATGCACACCGTAGAGGTAGTGCCTCCACAGTTTCAGAACGAAGACCACTGCGGCAAGCTCCAAGTCATGGATCGGGTAGTTCTGTTCGTAATCCTTGAGTTGTCTTGAAGCATAGGCAATGACTCTTCCTTGCTGCATTAGTACTCCTCCCAGTCCTATTCGCGATGCATCGCAGTAGACTTCGTAGTCTTCTCCAGGGGTTGGTAAGGCAAGCACAGGCGCTCTTGTTAACCGTTTCTTAAGTTCTTCAAAGCTCTCTTGGCATTGGACCGTCCATATGAACTTTACTCCTTTCCGGGTTAGGCGGTTCAGAGGGGTCGCAATCTTCGAGAAACCCTCCACGAAACGTCTGTAGTATCCCGCAAGGCCCAAGAAGCTGCGCACCTCTGTCACTGTGGTCGGCTGGGGCCAGTCGGTCACCGACTCCACCTTCTTGGGATCCACTGCGACTCCTGCTGCTGAAATGATATGCCCTAGAAACCCCACTTCGCGAAGCCAGAATTCGCATTTCTTAAGTTTTGCGAACAGCTCCTGCTCCCTAAGGGTCTGTAGAACAATTCGAAGGTGCTCCTCGTGCTTCTCATCGGTGGTGGAGTAAATCAGGATGTCGTCGATGAAGACCACAACGAACTGATCCAGGAAGGGTCTGAAAACTCGGTTCATCATGTCCATGAACACCGCTGGGGCATTGGTAAGCCCGAACGGCATTACTGTGAACTCGTAATGGCCATACCGAGTCCGGAATGCCGTCTTCGGAATATCCTCGTCTCGAACTCTGAGCTGGTGGTAGCCCGACTGCAGGTCGATTTTTGAAAAGACAGTTGCACCCCGCAGCTGGTCAAAGAGGTCATCAATCCTAGGTAAGGGGTACTTGTTTTTCACTGTGACTTTGTTGATTTCCCGGTAGTCGATGCACAACCGCAAGCTCCCGTCTTTCTTTCGTGCAAAGAGTACAGGTGCGCCCCAAGGGGACACACTCGGTCGGATAAACCCCTTGTCCAGAAGGTCCTCTAGCTGCGCCTTAAGTTCCTTCAGCTCCGCGAAGGCCATCCTGTAGGGGGCCTTCGTGATTGGTCGAGTGCCGGGTGGAAGCTCAATGGGAAAGACAACTTCTCGCTCGGGGGGTAATCCAGGTAGTTCGGCCGGAAAAACATCTGGGAAGTCCCTCACCACAGGGATGTCGGGGAGTGCCGTGGAGGATCCGGCGGCCAGGGCCACCGACACCAAGTAGGCCATACACCCGCCCTCTACCAGCTTCCTGGCTCGGGATGCAGGAATCATGGAAGAAAAGGAAACGCTCTTGCAAGCCAAGTACACGTTCTCCGGAAAATCGGGGTACATCAGTCGTACCTCGCGCTTCTCGCAGTCTATGACCGCAAGGTACCACGTGAGCCAATCCATTCCGAGCACTACATCATACTCTTTCAATGGAATGACTACCAGATCCCAGGGGCACGGAAGCCTTCCCATCCATATAGGGCAGGAAGGCACCATGTTGCGTGCCTCCAAGGATCCCCCCGCGGTGTGTACGGTCATCAAACTGGGTAAGGGTCTCAACTCAAAATCATGGGTCAGTGCGAAGTCTCGGGACATAAACGAGAGGGTCGCTCCGGTGTCAAAAAGGGTTCTAGCGCGATAAACAGAAGCAAGAGTGATACCTGCGACGACGTGCTCAGACGGGTGCGTCTCCTGCTGACCCATCGAATAGACGCGGCCTCCCGAAGGCGGTGGCTTTTCCCCTACAGATCGGGGTGTTGGCGGTCTGGGGGCTGACGTCATTGGCGCTTTCCCCCGCCCTGCGTGCTGGGGTGAAGGCACGGAGGCTGCTGAAGATGTGGTGCCTTGGTTCAGGGGACAGTTGAAACGGAAGTGTCCCTGCTTGCCACATCGGAAACAATGGTCCTGTCTCTTGGAGCAATCCATCACTCGGTGCGCCCCGCCGCAGATCACGCATGAGCGGTCCTCCGGGCGTTGTCCCTCTCCCGGCGCTCCCCTGGTCCTTTGCTGGGGCCTCCACCGCTTAGGGGGCCGATTCCCGCTGGAGGAGCCCCCTCCCCCTGAAGCCGTCTGGGTCCGCTTCCTGTCGTCTTGCTGGTGGGAGCCTTCCCTTCGGGCGCGCGTGACGGCAAAGCCTCGCTCCACGATGGTGGCTCGGTCGACCACCTTCTGAAAGGTATGCAGATCCGCCGCGTCCACCACTTGGAAAATGTCAGTCCTCAATCCATCCACAAACAGTTGTGCCTTATGGGATTCGTCCCGAATGACGAACGGGACACAGTTCGCCAGTCTCACGAACTCCCTCTGGTACTCCATTACTGTTTTGGTTCCCTGCCTGATGTGGTTTAGGTCGTCCTCCAGTTGTTTCTTCACGCTGTTGGTAAAGAACGCCCCGAATAGCTGCTGTTTAAAGGTAGTCCATGACGGAAGGGTAGCGCCCGACGCAGAGTCGGGGCGTACGGTCTTCCACCAAATGCGGGCGTTCCCCTCGAGCAAGTGGGCGGCCAGGGGGACCCGCTCATGGTCTTCCATCAATAGGTCCTCGAATAATTTCTCCATCGTATCCACCCATTTCTCCACAACCCAGGGGTCCGTCGTGTCCCCCTCGAACGTTGGCGGATCGTATTTCTTGAAGTCGGCCAGGTTGGCGCGCACACGGTCTCGCTCGTTTGGTAGGTTCGCCCCCTCGTGTCCTCGGCTGTGGATCTAGTCCTGGCCATGATCTGAACATTTGCACGAACCAGTTACTCCTAGTTTAAATAAGACGGCACGCCACTAGTGCTGGCACTAGAGGGAGAAAAGAAAAGAACACTAATTCCCTCCCCCCTTTTTCCCCCAACGAGCACTCGCGTTTTATTTATCCCGTGTTCACTTTATTACTCAGTAGCCAGAGTATTGCGCCCGTGGATGTTAGGCCCCGACTGTTGTGGTTAAAGTTTACCGCTCTGATACCATCTTAATCTGTCACGCCCCGGGGGTTCGAATCGCGCGGAAGAGGAGCCACCGATGCCCCTGATTCAGCCATATATTTTTTTTTTGTAAAACATTACTTCCCGGCGCGTGCACAGACCCGCCGCATACACAAATTCGCTCTGCAAATGAGCAGAGGCCCCTTTGTATATGCACGGCGTCTCAACTACAAAGTGTCTCACAAGGCGTAGTACATACAATCTCTAACCACATCAGTTGGGGTCTCGTACACATACAACCAAACAATTCACGTGACATTCTAGCATTCACTTAGAGCATAGAGGCCGGTGTTTTGAAAGGATAAATAATCACAAGGTTTTGAAAGCGGCATCCACACGATGCCCTCGTTTGTGAAAACAGTTCGTAAACACATAAATCCCACAAGGTTTATAAAGCTTGGTGCCCACACGACACCCACGTTTTTTAAAAATAGTTTTCGCAAACGGTTTTCTTTGTTTTTCATCGTTCAAAACGGCCAAGTAAGAGAGAACGTAGTATTCATTCAATTATTCAAAAAGAAAGGAAAGAAAAGGGCAACATCCACTTCGACCCCACGGGGGTGTCGCAATCCACAACTAGCTACCATGAATAATAAAAGAAAAGGGAAAGAAGAGTCACTGTATCTGAAGTCACCCATAAATCAGATCAGCACCCTAACGTCCTCACCGGCGCCCTAGCACTCGCCCCTGGACGAACCTGTCACGAAGTGGGAAGTCAGTGACTAGAAATAGCATGATAAGCGTAGTAAACAAAGATAAGGCAAACCACAAACACCGGAGCAACTATCCCTCCCATGCACCTTCCACCTTAACCACACCCTGTATCATTACGACATCGGGCACCTTCCCCGATGCCCACCGCCGAGCACCTGCCTCACAAAGCAACATCGGGCACCTTCCCCGATGCCCACCGCCGAGCACCTGCCTCGGCCGCCGAGCACCTGCCTCGACGTCACCGCTCACACCCCCCACCCATGGGGGCCCCCATTCCTAACGCCACCTCCGCGTGGGGTACACGGGTCAACGTACCACTTTTCCGGAAAAGCACACCCTTGCGGTGGCCAAACCGCGGGTGTGCGTGTAGCAAATTTGAGCCTCAGATTGACATTGAGTATCATAACATAACATAACAGGGTTAGTGCATAAACAGAAGGAGACTGACAATTCCACCTTGCCCCAACATGCTATTTCTAACAGTTAAACCCCATTCCCGAAACCCCCGGGAACGTACCCACCTTGTGTGCGTCGTCCTGCGTTCGTCCAGTCCGCGTCTGTGCTCCAGTCGCCCACAGCGTCCCGCACTCCTGAAGGAACATAGGCAAATCGAGACTTAGAAGTCCGAAACTTACAACGACTCCCTACAGTGTGCGGCGGAGTTCTTCGCACGGCACCGGCCCGTGCGACGAACACCCTGCCAGGGCGCAGCCCCGCGCGGCACCAGCCCGCGCGGCGCCCCTCCTGCGGGCGGCCCCGCGCGGCCGAGCGCCGCGCGGGCGCGCGGCCCGCGGTGCGGGGCGACCCCGCGCGGCACCAGCCCGCGCGGGTGCCCCTCCTGCGGGCGGCCCCGCGCGGCCGAGTGCCGCGCGAGCGCGCTGCCCGCGGTGCGGGGCGGCCCCGCGCGGCACCAGCCCGCGCGGGCGCCCCTCCTGCGGGCGGCCCCGCGCGGCCGAGCGCCGCGCGGGCGCGCGGCCCGCGGTGCGGGGCGGCCCCGCGCGGCACCAGCCCGCGCGGGCGCCCCCCTCCTGCGGCGGCCCCGCGCGGCCGAGCGCCGCGCGGGCGCGCGGCCCGCGGTGCGGGGCGGCCCCGCGCGGCACCAGCCCGCGCGGGCGCCCCCTCCTGCGGGCGGCCCCCGCGCGGCCGAGCGCCGCGCGGGTGCGCGGCCCGCGGTGCGGGGCGGCCCCGCGCGGCACCAGCCCGCGCGGGCGCCCCCTCCTGCGGGCGGCCCCCGCGCGGCCGAGCGCCGCGCGGGCGCGCGGCCCGCGGTGCGGGGTGGCCCCGCGCGGCCGTGCGCCGCGCGGGCGCGTGGCCCGCGGTGCGGGGCGGCCCCGCGCGGCACCAGCCCGCGCGGGCGCCCCTCCTGCGGGCGGCCCCGCGCGGCCGAGCGCCGCGCGGGCGCGCGGCCCGCGGTGCGCGACGGCGCCGGGCCTCCTCCCTCCTCGTGACCAACAAAAGAAAGAAAGAGGGAGATTCCCCCGAACGAAACGCGTCCGACTCACCTTGATGTGCGAAAGAGGAGGAAGAGAGGGATCGTCCGCTTGCCTCCACCGGTCCACCCTTGCGGTGTGCTTGGTTTCTCTTTGCCGGCGGCTACGAGGGAGGAAGAAAAAGAAAAGAGGCGGCCACCAAAAGAAAAATAAGAGGAACCCTAATCCTCTTTCCCTCACGGCTACATATATATACTAAGAGAATTAGGGTTTACCTTAAAAGGTGTGCGGCTGCCAACACGGATCCCGAGGTGTCTAAGGGGGACCCCAACTTCGAGAATTAATTCTGGTCAGACCGGGAGTCGGAAAAATAAACCGATCGCGCCCACGCGCTCCGTTCCGCGAGCTCTACCGCCTAAAATTATTTGCGGGCCCCGACGGTCTGTCCGGAAAAATGCCAAAAATGAGGCCCCCGGTCAGGCATTACAAGAAGAGGGTGACCAGAAGGGTTAAGGAAAAGCTGGGTCTTACAGTTGCAGTGGTACAACTGATCCTTAGACCTGCGACACCACGGCCATTCAATATGAGGCTACTGTAGTTTGACTATGCAATAAACTCTGATCCTAGTCACGGGTCTTAGTAGTATATGTTGGCTGCAGTCGGTTCATATTAGGATTGGGTGTTTGTTTACAGGGAATCTATCGCTCTCGGTAGAGAGATAATTAGTCCTATGCTATTTGTAAGGCAAAGCTCAGAAATCCTCGGCCGGGGTAATATAGTTCATGGAAAAGTGTTTCCAAGAGTAACCATATGAGCTTCTGTCCTATCAAATTTGTCATATAACGGGTGATGGGGTTTGACGAGTATTCCATGACCTCCACTCAGTTGGGACTATGCAATAGAAGGATTGTATTGTACGGTAACTGCACCTAGAGGTTCAGCCCAATATTCACTTCTGACTAGATTGCCACTATATGCTGCTAGGCGTCACTGGTGGATTGTGGGAACCAATAAGAATAATTATAGGCGAATAATTATTATACGATGGAAGAATCAAAAGTGTTTGATCCATCAAAAACAGTTTCGATGATGATGCCGATGGGGATCGCATCATATCTCACTACCAGACAGAATTGAACCTATTAGGTCACACACATAAGGAATCGCGCATGATCGATATTATGGAGATGATAAAGAAATTTATAGAATGGATTAATTATAATCACAATACTAAAGTTTACTAATTTATTAGTAAAAGGACAAATTTGCAATTATTGAAAATTAGAGGTATTTAAGTGCAAAAGTTGCATGGTGTATTTGCTAATCGTTAGTAAATATTTGGAGGACTTATGTGTAAATGTTACACACGAATCGAATTAGGATTCGGATTCGATTCATATTGAAACTAACTTAAGGGTAATGGATAATCCAATCGGACTAGGATTCGATAAGGATTAGATTTAGGATTAGGGTTTTCTCATTATAAATATATGTCATATGACATATTATATTTTGAGAAAAAGAAATAAAAGGTATAAGAAAACCCTAGCCGCTTATCCTCTCCCTCTTCCTCAAGTCCCCCATAATTAATTCATCGTTCTCGATCTTCGAAAGATTGCTAGCACAATTAGAAGATTGATTCATCCTCCTTACATCGACGCAAGAGTTAATTCGTAATCGGATCGCGAATCAAGGTGATCGACTATTTCGATCAAGGGCGTGATTCCGTGTGGACGCGAGTAGAGGCCGGACGCGAGTAGAGGCCGGGCGCGTGCGCGGCTAGCAAGGACGAACAATTTTTACGAACGATCGTCGGCTTCGCGGTGATCTCGACCTGCGCAAGGTAAAAATTAAATCCTAATTGATAAGATCAATTAGATTACCTTTTAACGATCTAAAACAAAACACGAGGTGATCTTTGGTTTAAGAAAATTTTTAAGTGCATTTCTTTCTTCCGTTGCGCATATCCGTTTATTTTCTTACATCAACGACCCAGGACCACCGTGAACCTCAACGGTTCCCAACAACACTAGCACAGGTCCAAACTCGACAATCAGACTCCACTCAGCCCCCGGGCACGAGTGCGACAAAGTCCCACAAACTAAATCCAATTTGTCCTAGACACACAGTCCCGACTACACTATCCCAAACCCCTGCTCGAACCCGAGCAACATGAATCTAGAAGAAAAGGGAGAAAGAACAAACATGGTTTCTCCTAAGTCAGATTCCAACAAGATAGTGTAGCAGTAAAAGATGGCCTATCTAGATGTCCATTCAAGCATGCTTTTGTCCTCAGAAACGATAAAAGAGAGTGTAACATATAATATAGCAAGGCATGCTAAAGTATTCCTACATGATATACCAATCTCACATAAGTAGGCCAATGAATAAACATGTATGATCTCTATATCATCTAGTGTGGGATAAGTATAACCGTCTACCATATGCTAAGTCTCTAATTCACCAAACATGTACAATGATCAGGTAAGCATCAATCCACAAGATCTAGGCCATTCTCTGCTTACCTCTCACTCATATCGGTTGTACATTAATTATGCATGCTATCAGTCATAGAGGGGTGACATTCCCATAGGTGTACTTACATTAACCATAACATAAACATCCATAAAAACCTTATCATTCCCTTATACAATTACCAATATTAAGCTTACCCACCTGAAGTGCTTAAACCAAGGCAAACCTGAGGTCGGTGAGAGCGTGGCCACTTGCTAACTATATCAGCTGAACCCGTATCCACGGTACATGTCGCACAAGCCTCGGCTACAAACAACAACACAACACTCTAGTCAAAACCCCACACACATACCCGCTGTTTTTCCAAAACAGCACAAGGAAGGGAATTTCTCACCTCCAAGCAGTGCTCCAAAAATTCCAGAAAATTCACGGTTGCGATCCTCGCGACGAGTAGCCCCAAAATGAGTACTTATACGCCCCATCCCGACACCTGTAGGCCAAGAAACCATTACAACAACACCAGAAGCCAAACGATCCACAACCTGCAAAAACAGCGGGATACAACCCCAAAGAAGCTCAAATAAAACTTAATTCCAACTACATGCTATCTACCAAAACAGTCCCAAAACTGTGCTGTCTTCACCTGCGAGATGAGCTCATAAAATTCCAGGGAAAATACCACCGCGACCCTCATGACGAGCCGATCGAAACGAGTACCTGCACGTCCCAAACCGAGTTCCGTACATCAAGATAAAAATCCGACAAGGTGACCCTCTCAAAAGAATCCTGTACAAAAAATCTGTAGCACTATGCTCTGGAAAAGGGGATATTTCACCTTCGGGAGAAACTCAAAAAAATCCAGGAAAATTTGAGGACATTCCTTGCGCTGCGTAGATGCAAAATGACTACAGGCACGCCTCCATCCGATATCCGGGCGCAAAGTTATCGCCGAAAAACCGACGTGTTGTCCAAAACTCCGCAGTGGAAAATGGGTCATAAAAAGGCTCGGGAAACTACAAGAAAAACTCGCAAAGAGGACAAGCTCAAATCATGAGAATCGTAGCCCTACCTGTCGTGAAACCAATGGCGCAAGAATCGCCGGAAAAGAAGGTCGGAGTAGGCCGGGGGAGCTCATGCACCGAAAAGCGACGTAAGAGATCACCGAAGAAGAACGTCGCGCCGCGCCGGAAAAATGGAAACCTCGAAGTGCGTGCCCCTAAAAAATCCTCGGAGCCCTCCGAAAGTTGCGGTTCAGGGTGAGGAAGAACCTTGTCGAAGAGCTCCCTGCGAAAAACTGGCCAGAAGAGGAGAAAAAAACGAGCACAAGGTCACTCGGGTCCCATTTATAGGCCAGAAAACAATTCGAGAAATACCGTCCAAGTCCCGGTTTCCGGGCGCCCGATTTAATCGGGCGCCAATAGTGCGCCGATACAATGCCCCACGGAGCGCCCGAAATAATCCGGTTCCGCCACGTCACCCGCCAAAACAGCGGACAGCGGAAACGACCACTAGTTGTGCGCCGCGTGGCCCCACGCGGAGCCGACGCGTGGCGCGCCCGAGCGCGGGAAAACGCGTCAACACGCGCCCACGTGCGCGCCTACGCCGCCGTCTGCGCTCTCTGCACGCACGCGCCCTGAGGCCGAGCGCACCCATTCCGTGGACCGGGTCCCTGCACCAACCAATCCACATCCACCACCTGTCCGCACCTAGCCCAATAGAAAAACGCCACGTGGCACTCCTAACCCCGCAACACCGCGGCTGCCCGTGCGCTGCCCGCGCCCGCGCCACCTGTAGTAGCCGCAGGTTTTAAAATACTTTGGTTCCCTTCGTTAGTTTTATTTTTGCACCGCGGTTCGCTTAAGGGGTCCGGAGGGGGGACTAATATTTCCTTGTTTCTGGGCAGACCGTCGGGGCTCGCGGGTATTTTTAGACAATAAAGCTCGCGAAACGGAGAACGGCGGCGCGATCGGTGTTGGATTCCGACTCCGGAATCTCCCGGAATAAATTCCGGAAGGTCGCTAGCAGTTTAGACGACTTACACGGTTATCGAGGCGGACCGGACCCTGGTTTGTGACCGATCGCCCTAGTCTTTCTGTTTGAGGTTTGGGTTAATTCCCACTATTCTTTTGACCGGGCGCCGTTTTCAACAATTGTGGGTTTATCCTTTCAATCTGATCGGCCATGAGATTTATTCAGCAATTGTGAATGGTTGTATGTCTGAACTGTTGTGATTGAATGAATATCCGTTTTTTGACATTGTACGAGCCGCGACGCCGTGCATATACAGGGGAGACTCTGTCCGTTTGCAGAGTGACCCTGTATATGCGGCGGATCTGGGCACGCGCCGGGGAAGAAGATTTTTTCAAAAAAAATTTACGCGCCAAATACATATCTTTTTGTGAATCGTTTCCGCTAAAATAAACCCCCGGGGCGTGACACCGCCGCGCTCCGCCGCTGCCCGCCGGCCGCCGGAACAGTGCCAAGTGCCTCGAAAACTGCGTGCGTCATCCGGGCTCCGAAAAATACAAGTAAATAGTCTATTTTTATCGTTTTCGCGCGCTGAATCCAAATCCGTTGTCCATTTTGCCAAATTCCAACCCTAAAAATTGTCGAAGGCATCCGGAAAGGTGTTCTTTTGTCCAAACTTTGTGCTGAGTCCAATTTTAATATCCGCTTCGCGCGAAACTAGTTCTAAACATCCGACGGGGTCCCCCGATCACTCACGTGATCCAATTTAGGCCCGAAATCCATCACTTGTGTCCAAATTGTGCACAAACACCACCGACACACCACGTAGGCCTCCAGAAGCTGCCAATCAACCAGTAAACTCATCGTGGGATCCGGGTCCTCACACCTGCTACCTCGTAAGCCAGGACCACTCCCCTACTATTTCATATCTTTATATATCTGCATTTACTGCTTTCCTAAATAATTTTACTGTATTTTTTAGGAGTAGATCAACTTGTAATCGGCTCCCTATTACTCTTGTAACCCTACTCCAAGCAATACAATTCCTAATCGGCTCCTTAGTCATGTCCAATTTTTGTCTCTATACCCCAGTTCGGCTATTCTAGGTCGAACTCTCTCTATCTCCACATCCCGATTCGGCTAATTTAAGCCGGACGGTCGCGAGAGTTGACTGAGCAGAACCCGACCGAGCGGATCCCTTCTCGACCCGATCGTTTGATCCATTGGCACGCGGCACATCACAACTAAAGGGTCATCCCCACAGGATTTGATCGACGATCGAGCCCGGTCAACAGTCAGCGCAATATTTTTTGCCCCAACACAACTGAAATTTTTTTTTAAATATAAGCAATAGAATAGAAATGAATGAATGACGTCAATAAATAAAAAGTATAGGAGCACTCAAAAGATTTTGTTTTACATAATTTTGGCTAAATCACACTTTTGGTTTTTGAACTATGAGGCTCATGATATTTTAGTCCACAAATTTTAATTATGGCTAAGTTCTAATTTAAATTTTATTATTGTGACAAATAAGTTCTACTAGCTAATTTAGTTGACTAAATATTAAGTTATTAATGAGAAAGTTATGTATTAGTGTCTATAGCTACAACACTGATACCTTAGTTTTACATTGGCAACACATTAACATACATTAAAATAAATTAGACTACAAAATTTGATTATAACAATTCAAAAAATTTAAATTGGATTTAAAGTTTTAGTATTAGAGTGTCACAGGCCTCCTAATTAGAGGACAAAAAGTGTAATTTAGCATATAATTTTACATAACATTAATTAAAGCAGGAGGTAGTAAACTCGTATCTCACTAAATTTTAGTCTTATTTAATTAATTGTTATTTAATTTTTATTTTTATTTTCAATCTATTAAAAATTTTCGAACCACACTTTGCATCAAATGTAATACCATCTTATTAGCGTCACGATGTTGTAAAAAGTAGAAATAATAGAAAAACTATTATTCTATTTGTAGAAGCGACACACGATAGGAATAAGAGGTGGATCCTGGGGCACACGGCAACGGTTAAAGCTGGTTTAATAATTACCTTGCTACGGGGACAATAAAAAGGCAAGCAGAAATCACGTTGGTTACGACAGGGAGCTGTCGGCTTGCCGCAGGAACCCAGAGAAGCCATCAAGAAGATCATTCACTCATGCATGCCACGGTCGTGCATTTATTTTATAGTTTAAATTTCTGTAATCCGTCCGTATCAGGTACCTAATCCGGCACCATCAAAGCGGGACCGTCCGATCGTGACCTCTTCTTTTCAATCTGGACCGCTCTGAAGACTGCAGTCGGAGGTAGACCAACTCGTCCTCCCGCGTCAGGGCGGAAGCCCAATGAGCGCTTCCGAGGCCTGACTTGGGACTCGCGCCGGAATATTTGACCTCCTTGGCTAAAGCAGTATAACTTCTGTCATATTATTATCAGGATGATTTATTTTAAAATTTATAATATTTTAATTATATTTTATATTTTTTTATTAGAAACTTTTGTATATAATCCCCTAGTAAATTTTTATTTACAAATAAATTATTAAAATTTATATTTATAAAAATAATTTTATATTTGCCACGTAAACACCACATGAGCATCAGGCATTGTGAGAGGTTTGAGTTGAATACGGTGAATAATTCATCGTCAAACACAATAAATAATTCACCATGTCCAATCACTTTTCTGTGTTTGGACCATAGTTAGTTAATTCGCGTATTATTCGCGAATTATTGAGAATTCGAATTAAACGGTCCGTTTCCGAATTTTTCCAAAAATTCGGATTAATTCGAAAAAAATTTTCCAAAAATTATTATTCGCGAATAATTCGCGAATTCCGAATTTTTCCCCCAAAAATTCGGTATTATTTTTTTTTTGAATTTCAAAAGTTAAACCCAAATTTTTTTAACCAAGAGTCAAAGACTCTGGTGCACAGTTACCCACTGCATTAACCATTGGGTAAGTGAAACAACTTTACACTTTACAGTTTCCCTTCCCAAGAAAAAAAAAAAAAAAAAAAAAATTACTGTTCACAGAATCACCACTTCACCTTCACCCCTGAGTCCCTGACCCCACAGCACAGCCGAGCCGGTTTTGTGCGGCCGGCGTCGCAGCTCGCCATCGCACCATCGGAACCCTCCCGGCCCGCGCGCCGCTCGCCATTGGAACTCCTGGCCCGCGCGCTGCTCGCCAAGTCGCCATCGGAACCCTCCCGGCCCGCGCGCCGCTCGCCATCGGAACCCCTCCTGTCCCGGCCCGCGCGCTGCTCGCCATCGGAACCCTCCCGACCCGCGTGCCGCTCGCCATTGGAACCCCTCCCGTCCCGACCAAAAATAAAGGTAAAAAAATAATCTGCTAATTTTTTTTTATTTCTGCTAAATATAAGTATAAATAGATTGATATAACAAATGAATAAAATTTTAATATAAGATTTATGCTTATACTTGCAAAATTACTCAAGAGAAAGAAAAAAAAGAAAAGCATTTCTTTTGAGATAGGTGAGCTAGTACAATTTTAACTGTTGGCTGATAATCTACACATCAAACCAAATCTTTATGAGTTTATGATATGATTAAGAAGTAAGTTCGAAGTCTTTTAGATTTTAGTAAAATAATAGGATTGATAGTGATCATCTCTATACAGAATACTAACTAGTTTATTTTTAATATATATAGTTTGCATAAAAAAAATTCCTTTTTTTTTAAGTATTTTGTTTTATTTCTAAAGTAGGTTGAGTAAATTATCCTCCCTCTACATAATACTTTATGATTTCTCACTAAAAATATTTTTGTTATTATCAAATAAAATAAAAATCTATGAAAACATATAAAGCAAACCATCTACTGATAAAGCTAAATTACAAGAAGGATATGCTTTAGATATCTGTGTCTAAGTAAAATAAAGGTAATTGAAATTATTAAATGTGTAGTTAGTACTTAGTAGTTACAGAAATTTCAAGAGTTATAGTGTCATTACTTATTTTATTCGTTGCGTCTCCTATTGTTATTTCTTATTTGTTAGTACTTAGTATATGTTAGACTATGAATGCTTAAGATAAATTTGAATGTCTAATTTAGAGCATCTAGCAAGTTAAGTGCATGCATTGTTTTGATTTGATAAATTGATACACTATATTAACGGTATTTCGTAATTATTTTTCATTACACTCATCGTGGGAAGACAATTGTAATTCTAACTTGTCTTGTGCAGAAAAATGGTTCGAAAAAAAGATAAATTTTGGGTTCACGCGGAAGAATTGAGTGGAAAATTTAAGTGCAAATATTATTGTAAAGTGTACTCGGGTGGTGTAGCAAGACTCAAATCCCACCTATCTCAAATTTCAGGACGTGATATTGAAATATGTGATAAAGTACCACCAGATGTGCAAACAGAAGCATTCACATCTATTGGTGGAGATTCTAACAAAAGAACTAAGAGTATAGGAAGTACAAATGTCGATGAGTATGGTGAGAGTTTTGGAGTTTCTGGTTCTAAATCATTTGGAGGAATTAATCAAATGACAATGCAGGACGTTTATAAGAAGAAGAATAAAGATGAAGTTGATCAGTTTCTTGCTAAGTTTTTTATAATGAATAACATTTCTTTTAATGTTGTTCAATCAGAGTCATTCATTGATCTTATAACAGAAGTTGCGAACTATGGTACTGGTTACAAAGTACCATCCTATTCAACACTCCGAACAAAATTGATTCCAAATGAAAGAAAGGAAGCCGAGATTTATGTTGAAAAGGTGAAATCCTCATAGCATTTGAGTGGTTGCACCATTATGTCGGATGGTTGGACTGACTTGAAAGGAAGAGCATTCACTAATGTCGTTGCCTATTCACCTGGAGGTGCAATTTTCATAAACTCTTTTGAATCGTCGAGGGAGAGGAAAACTGCTATGTATCTTAAAGATATTTTATCATCTGTAATTGAAGATATTGGGCCAGATAATGTTGTCCAACTCATCACCGACAATGGTAGCAATTTTCTAGCAGCAGGTGACATGCTTGTGGGAAAGTATCCAAGAATGTACAAGACTCGATGTGCAGCACATGGCTTACAATTGCTCTTAAAAGATATATATAAGGATGTTGAATGGGTGCGAATTGTAATTGACGAGGCAAGGTTGATTGAAAATCATATGTACAAGCACACCGTTCTTTTGGCATTGATGCGAGAAGCTACTCAAAAAGAATTAAAGCATCCTTGTGTTACAAGATTTGCTTCAAATTTTCTTGTGTTGCAATCACTCGTAGAAGTTGAGAATGAATTAAGACTTTTTGTTGCTTCTGCTGAATGGAGAGGAAGCAATTTAAACAAGAGTCGACAAGCAAAGAAAGTTATAGAACTCGTCCAAAGTAATGAATTTTGGAATAGAGCGAAGGAGGTCCTACAAGCTTTAGAGCCTATTGTTCGAGTTCTACGTTTAGTTGATGGCGAGGGATCTACTTCGGGGTACTTATATGAATCTATGGAAAAAGCCAAAGAAGCAATCAAATGTTGCTCGGGTAATAATCAAAATAAATTCATGCGCATATTGGAGTTATTTGATGAAAGAAGAAATGAAAATATTATGCATCCTATATAATGCAGCTGCTGCTCTTTTGAATTCGTCTTATATGTTTCATGAAGGGTTTAGAGAAAGTCGGGAAATGAAAAATGGTATAATTTTCATGTTTGAGAATTTAATTCTTCTAGAGGAGAAAGAAGATTTCTTAAAACAAATACAAGTTTATCGTTCTAAAGCAACTTCAATTTTCAATTCTGCGGCTTTGATGATGTTAAAAACCTCACATCCTCGTAAGTTATGTTTTTTTAAAACTTTGGTGTAATTTTTTTAAAATATTATTAGCTAATTTTTATTCTTCATTACAGGAGTTTGGTGGGATTATTGTGGTGATCTCCTTCCAGTGGTAAGAAAATATGCAGTTCGTATTTTAAGTCAACCATGTAGTTCTTCATCTTGTGAAAGAAATTTGAGTGCCTATGAAGCCGCACAAACAAAGAAAAGAAACAAATTATCTCCGGAAATGTTAGAGAAGCTTGTGTATACTAGAATGAATACATTGGCAATGAAAAAGTGGTCAACTTTGGAATCACAAGATTTGGAGCCTATTAATTTAGAAAAACTTCATGAACTTTCAGAATATGTGGATCATGGAAAAGATGGAGATGAAGACGACAATGAAGAAATTGAAGAAAATTCATTACCTAATCTCGACCTTTTTGTGGTTAAATCAGGAGCCGGATTTCGTTGATTATAATTATTAGAACTTTTTGTACTTGTGTGTTTTATGTTTATTTAAATTTTCTGTATGCTTGTATATGGTATTGTGAACTTTATGTCCTAGGACTTTTTGTGTTTGTGTGTTTTATGTTTATTTAAACTTTTATGTAGAACTTTTTGTGCTTGTGTGTTTTATATTTATTTAAATTTTTGTGTATGCTTGTATGTGGTATTGTGAGCCTAATATATCTTTTTTTGTTTACTGTTTGAATATGTTAGTAGGCACTATACACTATGTAGAGTGCGGACTTTATCTTATATTTAATTTTCAACTATGTTAGTATATAGACTTTATATGTTTTATGTTTATGTATGGACAATCTTAATTATTTACTTGATTATATATATATCCTGGTGTGTATTGTGTAATATAGTTTGCTATATTATTTTTTTTTAATACCGATATCCATTCTCTTGTTCTGATTCTTATACTTATTATTTGAGTTGCAATACCAGTCCTTTTAGGAGGAACTAGAGTATTGAATGAGATAAAAGAGATAAGTGTAATATTATCTGGACTCATATAGAAAGTTGAATGACGATTAGAAGTATCAGTTTTGAATCTTTTGATTGAATAGCCTATTTATAATAAAGAATTAGACGTTTTTTCAACCTTCAGACTTCAAACTTGAAATCTTGTTAGCCTATTTATTTTATTTTGTATCTATTTATTTTTATATTCTTAAAAATTATAACTGATTATGCTTATAGTATAAATCTAGAAAAAAAAATTAATTTAATAGCCGAATTTTTGATCCCGAATTTTTAATTGGTGAACGAATAATTTCCGTATAAATCACGTATCCGAATAATTATCGAGTCCGTTTTTTTACCGAATTTTTCAACGAATTTAAAAATCATGATACGAATTTTATCTGTATTATATCCGAACCGAATTTTTGCCGAATCCGAATTAACTAACTATGGTTTGGGCACGGTAAATTATTTACCGTGTTCCACTATGCCCCCAATCTTCTCTCTACTTAACTTTGCGAGATTTTATGAATAAAACGATGAATGGTTTTCCGTATTTAAACACGGTAAACTATTTATCGTGTCTAAACATGGTAAACCCGTGTTTAGATATAGTAAACTTTTTACCGTGTTCAGTATATATATATATATATATATATATATATATATATATATATATATATATATATATATATATATATATATATATATATATATATATATATATATATATATATATATATATATATATATATATATATATCAGACATTAACATTTTAGTACTTTAAATATTAAATAAATATAATATTAAATAGTATGAATACAACATGAACAATATGAACCAAATATGAATACAATATCAAATCAACTATCACGCTCCGGAAGTGGTTTTAAAACAAAAAAATACTCCTTTTTTTTTTTATAAAGACTCCCGTCCTGGCACGTGTCCAGACCCGCATATATACAGAATCTCTCTACACAAATGGACAGAGTATCCCCTGTATATGCACGACGTCGCATAAATATACATACATCAACCATATACAGTTTTTCAAACACAGAGTACTTAAAAGGGAAATAAGCTAGTCTTTTCATTCATACGAGTGAACATCGCCCACACGGCGTACCCCAAGTTGAAAGGATAAAACTACAAGAGTTAAAAACAGTCCCAACCCAGCACTCAGTTTTAAAAACAGATTTCACAAATATTTTATCACTTTAAAAAAATCCCGCATTCCACATGCATCCATAAAAACCATAAAACCGAATCCAAAAGATCTCTACCTGTCAAAAGCATCCATCTGTCCCAACATCCACATCATCACAATGTCCATACCTCATACAAGTAATACCAACCACAAGTAATAGCCAAAGGAGAAGAGGTAAAGTGTCACCAGAATGACGAAAAACGGAGTCACTCCCTAGTCGTAGCCTCACCCCCGTCAAACTCTCCGCCCTCGACAGAACCCGTCACACAGTGGGAGTTAGTGACAAAAACGAAAGTAAGGAAAAACAAATAAAACGATGAATGACTGCAAAAGATAGGTACGATAAGGTAAAAAGGACATCAAACCGTAAACCGGAACACCCGAATCATCCATACCGCTATCCCGGTTCCCACCACAGGAATCTGGATATACCCGCCTCATTGGTCCTCTGACCTTAGGCAATACAACAAACCTACTCATCTAACCGGTGCCAAACAAACCCTTATCGCAATGTCCGCGATTCCGCAATGTCCACGGGGGTCCCTTCATGCACTTGCCGTAGGGATCATAGGTTACCACATCTCCAGAAAAGTACACCCATGGGGTGGCCAAACCACTGGTGTGCGTGGACAGCGCCATGAGCCTGACGATCACATATCCGTGTAAAAGTCTCTGCGACAACAGTCGCTACTGTGTAACAAGTCACGGTAACTGAAACCTATAAGGTTAAAAATCCGTTCATGTCCTTTATGTATGTAACATTTCGTCACATTAGCCGTGACAATGCCATTCCTTACATTCATAATAATGATGTCAAAAGAAACAACAAGAGGGAGAGGAGGGTTGAACAACACCGTTCAACAACGTCCCCTACCTCAGATCGGGTACCCACCTTAACCGATGACGATAACGGAGCACAAAAACCCTCCAATGTCCCCGCGGCCTTGTCCGGATGCAATTGACGGACCTCTCGGTGGCGAAGGAAGAGTCCGGGCTTCTACCGTTGTGTTGACGAGACCCGCAACGAAAAACAAACTAACAAAAGCCTCCTGACGGAAAAACGAACCCAAAACCGTCAACAAAAACCCAATTAGAAACCAATTCCGTCAACGACAGTGGCTAGGCAAGCGGCGGCAGTGGCACGGTCAAACGGCTTGGCGCGCGCCCGGCCCGCAAGTGGCGTGGCAGTGGCCTGGCGCGCGGCCCGGCTGGCAATGCGGTAGCGCGCAGCGCACGCGGCCCCCAGTGGCGTGGCAGCGCCTGGAGCGCGGCCCGCTGCGGTGAGACAGCGCCTAGTGTGCGGCCTGCTTTGGCGCTGTAGTGCCCATGCACGCTTGCAGCGGCGCGGCTATGCAGCGCCTGCCAATGCGCGGGCGGCGACGCGGCACCTGGCGGCGCGCGGGCAGCGGCGTGGCTGTGCGGCGCCAGGCACGGCTTGGCAGCGGCTTGCGGCTAGGGCAACGGCGGCGGTGGCGGCCTTGCCAATAACTCTGCCCAAACCTCCCGCTTTGACGGAAACACAAGAAACCGAAAACAAAAGAGCGGAAACCCCAAAGAGAACAAAACGAAGGCAACGAAAACCAAGATCTAGCCTTGTTTCGGATGGGAAGATGATGCGATTCCCGATCTCCGATCTCCGACGGCGGTGGTGTTTCCGAATCTGGCGTCCAACGATGATGACATTTCCAACTCCAAAACCCGGCGCGCACAACAAGAAAGAAGAAAAGCCAATCTTTTAGGAAAAGAGGAAAAGGGTTTTTGTTTCTTTCTCTTACGTATAAGATAAATCCCGATCCTCATGTATTTATAAGAAGATTCTCAACTGCTTTAACCGCTTTTTTCTCAAATTGCGTACCAAGATAACCAAGACGTCCCTTATTATTTAACACGTATTTCAAAGCACCACAAAGCATTAACCGGTATTTAAAAAACCTTTTCAGACTGTTAACATCGAAAAATCATACCGAGAGATCCGTATATCGGATTTCCGATCTGATCGTACCGCCATTCTCCGTTTAACAAGCTCTATGACATGACAATCAAAACCAATAAGATCGACACAAGAAGAAAATAAGGAAAACAACACACACACTGAATGTGACTCGAAGGGAAAAATCGTGGGCACTACATCAACACAATATCGATACAATATAAATACAAAATCACATTAGGATAACATCACCATGCTAATCGAATGGATCTATGACTTCTAACTGATCGAGATGTTCGATAGAAGAGCCCTTTGATTGTGAAGGAGTTGAAAATATGGGATGATCTAAATTAAGAGAAGGTAACAGTTGGTGCCGTGGGTGTCTATGATAAACAATATCAGGTCATCGAGGTTATAATGTTCGGGTATTTTGGGGCCTTACAAACTTGCACTGATAGCTGACCGATGCATTTGGAGATTGTCGGGTTGAGTTGGAACCGTTTTATGCGTAATTGATGTGAAAACGGGATCTAAGAGGAGCGAATTTATGGAAATTGGAGTTTACATGAATTGGGGCGCCCGAATCCTCAATTCGGACGGTTCGAATTCATGAGGATTAGAATCCGAAAATGGCCCAATTTGGACCATGATTCGGGCCTTGCTTCCAAGAGCCTGAATCCCGTTTCGAGTGCCCGAAAAATATTTGAATAGGTATAGATCCATATTAGTTTTGTTGTTGATTCACATATCCATTTTACCATGAACTATTTTTCTATAAAAGAGTACTTAGGGGAGGATTTTTAGGGTTTTTTCCCATCCTCTTTTGAGATTTGGTCCTCTCCAATACCCCCTCAATCCTTCCCTGGAGCCATTGGAGAAGAAGCCGGCAGCAACGGGAGCTTCACCAACGAGGAGCTTGAGCAACTTGAAGGCATGTTTTGTGTTTTCTTTGGCTTTCGGACACTGCGGGAGTGGATTTCATGTGCTGTGGGAGAGCGACTGAGCGAAGCTGTAGGGCATCCACCATCTTCTTCTCCATCTGTGAGGCTTGAGGTGGGTTGTGTTACGGAATTTGAGTTGGCGTAGTTTCGTGAAAGTCTTAAGTCTTGAAGATTGAAGGTGAAGAAAGTTGGATCATTTAACTCAATCTCAAGAAAGAAGAATTCAAAAGGATCAGGTATGTTTAACTAAAGATTTTGTGTGATCCGAATACTTCTTGTAGTGTAGAAACACTTGGAAGAATCTTTCATTGCATAAAAATCAAAAACTGGACTTGGGACATGTTCAGGATCCGGATCAGGTTGTTCGATCCGGATCCCGAAGGTGGTTCGTTCATACACCAGTTCAATCCGGATCGTAGCCTCTCTTGATCCGGATCCCGAACACTGAGTTTACCATCTTCCTTGAACGATCCGGATCAGGCTTCGCAATCCGGATCCCGAACGTTGATGTTTGGTGAACTGTATGAACGATCCGGATCAAGCACTTCGATCCGGATCCCGAACCTTCATTTTTCTGGAATTGCCTGACTCGTTACGACGATCCGGATCACAGCTAATCCGATCCGGATCGCCGTCCGTAAAATCTCCAGAAATGTTAGGTTTTTTATTCTTATCTCCTTCCTAGGGTTTCTAACCTATAAATAGACCCTATGACTCCTTTTCTAGGGTTAAGGAAAGTAGCCGTCATATTCTTGTATCATCTTATACGGCTCTAGATCCACATATAGAGAAGAAAGGAAATCATTAGAGAATACTCTATGTTTCTTCATCTATATTGATTAGTTTGATTCTAGGTTTTCATACTCACATCTTGAGTTGAATCAAACTAATGAATACTTATATGGTATTTCCGATCTATCTTTGATCTAAGTATTCGGCGGATCATCACCACCCAAAAACAACGATTTACCCCAAAAATCGGCGCGTGGATTCGCGTGTCCTTGTGGATTCAAGGTTCAACCGCTCTCATGGATTCGGAGCGAGGCACGTTCGTGGATTCGAAGGGTGCTATTGGGTGAAGACCGTGGATTCGGTCGGACGTCGTGGATTCGACGTTGGACGCCGTGGATTCGGCGTTGGGCGCAGATCGTGGATTCGAGAAGCGTCGCGGAGCGAGCGGAGAAGATCCTCTAGGAGCGTATGGAAAAGGTTGAATCGTAATTGTGTACGGTAAATCACCTTGTACGTGTTTTAATTCTAGTGGATTTCTGCCGCGTTATCGGTCCCGTGGTTTTTTACTCCGGTGATGGAGTTTTCCACGTAAAAATCTTGCGTATTATTTTTTATTTCCGCATTGGGTTTTATCGCAACGATTTTTGAGTGTTTATACGTTTACACCTATTCACCCCCCTCTAGGTGTTTTTTCCCCTATTTAGATCCTTATTACATATAACCCAACAAGTGGTATCAGAGAGGGAATAGGGTTGTAAACAATGGTTGAAGGTGGAAACATCAACCGACCCCCGTTCTTCGATGGAACAAATTATGCGTACTGGAAAGTACGGATGAAAGCCTTTTTAATTTCCATCGACGAACGGGTGTGGCAATCAATTGAATTAGGATGGTCTAATCCAACTGAATTAATTGGTGATGTTCGCACCTTAAAACCTAGGTCGAAATGGACTAAGGAAGAGTTAGATTCATCTTCTTACAATGGCAAGGGAATTAATGCTATCTTTAATGCCTTATCTCAAACTGAATTCTCTCGCGTCTCGGCATGTGAGACTGCGAAAGAAATCTGGGATGTTCTTCAGGTTACACATGAAGGAACTAACCTCGTGAAGATTCAGAAATTGCAAATGCTTACGAGCAAGTTTGACTCTATCTTAATGGCAGAAAATGAATCTTTCACGGACTACTATACACGATTGCAAGACATCGTAAACTCATGTGCTAATCTGGGAGAGAAGATTCCAGAATTTAAGATTGTAAGAAAGATCTTAAGAACTCTTCCTGAACGATTTCGCCCAAAGGTTACTGCCATTGAAACTATTAAACACCCGGACGAAATACGTGTAGAAGAATTAGTTGGTTCATTACAAACTTATGAAATGACATTTACTACTAACAATTCTTCTGGAAAGGCATCCACTTCTAAGTCTTCAGGTTATGCGTTGAAAACAACTAAGGAAGAAGACGCGGATACATCCTCCTCAGACGATGACGAGAACCTTTCTATGGAGGAATTTGAGAAGCAGCTCGCTCTCTTAACAAGGAAGTTTCGCCGCAACTTTCGAAGGGGTAATTCAAGAAAATCTCCATCCTTCGGAAAGTTGAACAAAGGCAAGGGTACTTCAAGTTACAAGTCAAGAAAGCAAGAGAACTTCTCAAAGGATAAGAAAAGTTCAGAAGGACAACTTCAATGCTTCAAATGTCGAGGCTACGGCCACATTGCAACGGAGTGTCCTAACAAGTATCCGGCAAAGAAGAAGGCGATGCAAGTCGTCACTTGGGATGACAACTCAACATCAAATGAGTCGTCTTCGAGTGATGAAGAAAAGAGCTCCACCGCATTCCACGCGTCCGTATCTTCACCCTTCATGTGCTTTATGGCAAGTACATCCGAGTCGTTGTCCAACTCCACTGTTGAAAAGAATGCAACGGACAACGAATCGGATGATTCGGAAGGTGAAGAATTTGCTCTAGCCTATCACAGATCTTTACGGGATTTAAAGAAACCGGCTAAGCAAAACAAGGGGTTGAGAGGGAGATTGCAGGATCTCGAAGAAGAAGTAAAAAGGGTAACTTCTCTCTCGACCGATCTTGAAGTGGAAAGGGATAAACTGATAAAAGAAAATGTTTCCCTTCAAGAGTCCAATGAGCAACTCGAGAAGAACTATGTAGATATGGTGAACAAAGCGAACTATTTCTTGAAGCTCTACGGCGAGGCCCGACGGGAAAAATTGGAAATGACAGAGACCATTTGCCAACTCAAGGATGACTTACAGCAATTTTCTTTAGGAAGGAGTAAGTTGGATAAACTTCTTGGTCTTGGTCAAACAAACAAGTTCGGCCTCGGATACAATCGAACTGAAGACAATTTTAGTTCGGTTGGGACAGTCTTTGTGCCTCAGTCGGTATCTCCTCCTCCGACACCGGAAATCATGACAACCAACGACAACAAGCCTACTTCATCCTCTTCAGAATCGTCAAGCACAAAGGTATGTTTTCGTTGTAATTTTGCAGGGCACATTGGAAGAAATTGCAAGATTGGAGCTCAAAGATCAAATCAACCACATCTTGCAACTGCTACCAATAAGTTCACTCCATGGAATTCAAAGAAGGATTTTCCTAAAGAAAAGGACATTGGTAGTACTTCAAACAAGACGTTGACAAAAGAAAAAGACCAATCTTACAAGACGTCTTCATCAAGGAAAACTTCTCAACCATTGCCAACATACTCCAAAACTCAAAAGGAATCATCTCATGTATCTCCGAGTACTCCGTTTCAACAAACGTTACGAATCTCCAAGGATCATCCGGAATCGAATATTATTGGAGATCCACAAGAAGGAGTCAGAACTCGGAGGCAGTTGGTTTGTGGATTCGCTTGCTACGTATCTTTAATCGAACCAAAGAACATAGATGAAGCTCTTCAGGATGACTACTGGATTAAAGCAATGCAGGAAGAGCTCCATCAATTTGAGCGAAACAAAGTCTGGGAATTAACGAAGCCTCCAAAGCAACATAATGTGATAGGTACCAAATGGATCTTCAAGAACAAGAAAAATGAGGATGGTACTATCATCAGGAACAAGGCACGATTAGTTGCTCAAGGCTACTCTCAAGTAGAAGGTATAGACTTTGATGAAACTTTCGCCCCTGTAGCTAGACTCGAGTCCATTCGTATACTATTTGCTATTGCTTGTCATTTTAAAATCAAATTATTTCAAATGGACGTTAAGAGCGCATTTCTAAATGGGTTTTTAAATGAGGAAGTTTATGTGGCTCAACCGAAAGGTTTTGTAGATCATAAACAACCTAACCATGTTTTTCGTTTGAAAAAGGCTCTTTACGGTCTGAAACAAGCACCGCGAGCATGGTACGAAAGGTTAACAAAGCACCTTTTGGAGAAGGGCTATACTCGAGGGGGAGCTGATAGGACTCTCTTTGTGAAGCATTATCAAAGCAATTTCATTGTAGCACAAATCTATGTCGATGACATTGTATTTGGCGCAACAAGAGATAATGATGCTTCTAAATTCGCGGAGACCATGGAAAGCGAATTTGAGATGTCCATGATGGGCGAATTGACTTATTTCCTTGGATTGCAAATTAAACAAAATGATGAAGGTATTCACTTGAGTCAATCCAAGTATGCAATGGAGTTGGTCAAAAAGTTTGATCTAGAAAATTGTAAAGATTTTCCGACTCCAATGGGAACTAGCCACAA
Organism: Tillandsia leiboldiana; assembly: GCA_029204045.2. NCBI lineage: Eukaryota > Viridiplantae > Streptophyta > Magnoliopsida > Poales > Bromeliaceae > Tillandsia > Tillandsia leiboldiana. Next base: position 40,873,443 of record CM055067.1, on the reverse strand, counting down.
GGGACTTGGAAGTGAATCACATAGTGAGAATGTAGACGAGAAACTGTATAGAAGTATGATTGGAAGTCTACTTTACCTCACGGCTAGTCGCCCGGATATATCCTTTAGTGTTGGGATCTGCGCGAGATATCAATCTGCACCAAAGGAGGTTCACCTGAAAGCGGTGAAAAGGATCATCCGGTATATCAAAGGATCAATTAATTTCGGAATTTGGTATCCTATGGGAACAAGTTTGGATATTGTTGGATACTCAGATGCCGATTGGGCAGGATCAGTGGATGATCGGAAAAGCACGAGTGGTGCATGCTTCTATCTTGGCCATTGCCTTGTTGCATGGCACAGTAAAAAGCAGAACTGCATAGCACTCTCGACTGCCGAAGCGGAATACATTTCAGCTGGAAGTTGCTCAACTCAACTCATTTGGATGAAAAGCGTATTGAGCGACTTCCGCATTTCAGCATCTTCGGTAACAATTCTTTGTGACAACACAAGTGCAATTAACATTTCTAAAAACCCTGTGTTGCACTCTAGAACAAAACATATTGAACTTAGATATCATTTTCTTAGAGAGCTAGTTGAATCAAATACTCTTCAACTTTCATATATTTCAACTGAGGATCAATTAGCTGACATTCTAACAAAACCTTTGGATCAAAAACGTTTTATTCATTTGCGAAAAGCAATTGGAATGCTTTCCTTGAAATAAACTTCTTTTTGAAACCTTTGCTTAGGATAGGTTTTGTATTTGTTTTTGTTTTGTTCATTATCTATGTTTGTACATAGGACATTAATTGAGCATAGATCATAATTGACTTTAATTGCATCTTTTCGCACATTTAGAATTCTATTATGCTTTTGCCATCATAATATTTCACTGTTGCAATGATCATTTATGTTAATTAAATCATCTTCTAAGTGATCAAAGTCAATTTCTCTCTCTCTATGATCTCTTGGTATAGTCATTATCTTATTTGACTGCTTAGTCGAGTATGAAATCGAGATCAATATTTGGTTGAATACTTTATATCTTAAATAATTGATAGCCAATTGAGGGGGAGTCATAGAAAAGGTAAAATGCTCAAATGATGTGGAAAGAGTTACATCCCAATGAGGAGTGTGAAAACTACCACCACATGGAGGAAAGAGCTACCACCTCGGTCGTCCGAGTATTGTGTGCAGCTACCACATGTATACCAAGCATGGTTGTTCAAATTTTTGATTAAGTAAAATGCATGTTGAAATACTTGACTCCGTCAAATTTCAAGGTTGGTATAAGGTGGGTTTTTAAAGAAAGATGCTCAAAGAGCCACTCTCTTCAACAGATTGTCTAGATACATTATCTATTATATTTGGGATTTCAAACATCTATTGATCTTTGTATTTCATTTTCTTTACTGAATTGATGATTTGATAAAGGCATTACTCATAAGATCAAGTTAGATGTAATTGAAGGTGTTCAACTTTAAGGGATTTAACTTTTGTAAATTTTCGTTTCATTTTTGGATATTATTGATAGATTTGGCATAATCTAATTCTTGTTGTATGAAACGATGATTTTTGTTTAAAGTTGATACACATTTGTGCTTACAATCTTTTTCTGGTTTTTCTTGAATTTCTCTGAAATTTTCTAAAGAAAAAGTTGGAGCCGATCCGGATCGGGCAAGATGATCCGGATCCCGAACGCAGGAATTCTTCTGCGGGCTGACGATCCGGATTGTATCTGCCGATCCGGATCCCGAACGCAGTTTCTCGCTGCGGGTAGCCGATTCGGATCGCAGTTATGAACTGATCCGGATCGCGGCTAGGTTTTATAAATAACAAAAGGGTTTTTGATTTCTTTTACTCCAATCTTTTGTTCCAAAGTTTCCAGAGCCTCTCTCTCTAGATTTCATCCTTCCTGGAAGCTTTCAAACTCAAGTTCTTCAACTCCAAGTAAGTTTTATTGATCAAAATCTCGGTTTTTCACCGTTTTTCTCTCCTCTTCCTCAAACATCATGAATTTCTTGGATCAACTTTGTTTGTGGATGGTTTTTGATCAAATTTCTTTTGAAATAAGAACTCTGGGTAGATTAGTTTTGACTATATGCTAGGTATTCTCCTGATTAACGGATTTTTAGGCTTCGATTTCTAAAATTTCGGTTTTAGGGCATATAATAAGGATTTTCGAAAATCATGCAATTGATCTATTTTTAAAAGTCCTTTTGCAAAACTAATTTGATTCTTAGTCTCTCTACATGATTATGAGTGTTTGGGTATAATTTTTCAATCTTTGAAAATTAACATTCTTCTTGTGTTCTTGAGTCGTTCCACACAGGATTCCTTTTCTCAAGAAACCATTAGCAATGGTGATCACTTGGATTGTCTTCCTACTTGCGGCTATGGTACATACGAGAGACACTGTCAAGCCCAAGAGGGCTAAGAAGGCTAAGAAAGCGAAGAAAGCTAAAGATGATTCCGATACAGAATCTGAAACGGAATCAATTAATTGGGATGAACTGCAAGTTGAAGCAACGACTGTTCCGACTGCTTCAAAGGGAAAAGCACCTGCAGAAACATCGAAGGCTCCGCCCACTGCTGCTCAGAAAGGCAAAGCTCCAATGGAAGAAACTTCTGGGAAGACAAGAAGAAAAAGTGTTGCTCGCAAAAGAGGGAGTGGACAAGGAATCTCCATTGAGCAACCAGCTGATAGGCAAGCACCTCCACAAGACTTTGTCAGCTCGGCTAGAATAAAGGATTTTGAAAACAGAGAATGCATTGGAGAAAGGCATGTTGATGTAAAAGCCTTAAAGCAGCGTTCTCAGACGTTTGGGACTTTGTTTGACCAGATAGGTTTTGCTTCCATTTGCGATTTCCCGGAGACCACTGGGTATTGTCTTCACTCAGTGAGGATGTTTTATCAGAATGCCTGCTACCTAGTTGATCAGGAAAGCGGGCGTCGGGATTTTCAAACATTAGTCAAGATTGTCAGAATCAAAGTAACGCCTCAGCTAATTGAAGTACTAGGGATGGACGCCCGAGCCGATGGCACTCATTACCTGAAGAATCAAGCCTTCAACACCTACTCCTGGAGAGTGGTAGTTGATGGAATCTGTGTTGCAAATACTCGGTCGACAGGAAACTCCGTTTTCTCGAAAGAACTACGACCAGAGTACCGCATCTTAAACCTTATTGTTTGTTACAATGTTATTCCAAACATGAACACAAAGGTTCTTCGGTGGGAAAGAATGATATTCCTCTATCTACTTGGAAACCCCACAGCAGCAATGGGAGCTAACTTAAACATTCCCTACGTCATCTGGTCAAGGATGGCACGATATGTGGAGCAAGCTCATCCGTCAGAGAGACTACCTTATCCAATGATCATCATGCGCATTCTTCGCAAATTTAAAGCTGACACAAATGCGAGTTCCTATCTGCACAGTCTAGGAACGATCAATGACACAACAATTGTAAAGTCTCTTTCGACGAAGCCAGATGAACCTTTCATACCTCTTCACCGGCAACGAGAACAACGACAACAAGCAACAACCTCTGCACCGGCAGCAGCTCCTCCAGTCCAACCAGCACCACCATCACAACCAGCACCTCCGGCACAACAAGCACCGCAATCAACTTCTGATGATGATGCATCTGTTACCTCAATCTATAAAGAACAGCAAAGGCTCTCCAACGAGCAAGAACGTATATCAAATGAACTAATTGAGGTAAAGGAAGAAATAAAGAAGGTAAATAAGAATCAATCATCAATGAACAAGCGATTAAAGAAGATATTCCAAATCCTCGGCTGTATCAGTTCAGACGAGTCTGAATAATCCATATCCTTCCAATTTCTGTTTATTATGCATATGTTTAAATCCTTCTTTTGTGCAGGTTTTTAAGTTTTAATTTGCGTCTTTAGTTCTCCAACTTGAACTGTTAACCATTCTCTCCACTTCTGTAATCTTTGGCTTTGTTTGTGACAAAAGGGGGGAGAGAGTTTAGAGAACTTGAACAATGATAGTGTGAAAATTGTGATGAACAATGATTGTGAAAATCTTGCTGATGAAGATTTTGTATACATCAAGGTAAGTATCACTTCAACTTCAACTTTGGTTTTTATCGTGTGATTGTTTGCATGTTTCGACTAACTATTCGACTAACTATTTGGGCATGTAATATGACTAACAAGTTGATGTTGGACTAACATTTTGTGACATTTGGTTTTTAATTGCATAGAAGATATGTTGGTTTTTGACTATGATTCTCTTACATATCTGAATTCTCAAATATCATGATGATCAGATAAACTCTATCTCTGTACTAGGTTTTGTATGCTAAATATTCTTGAGGTATCTAACGATCTCTTTTTGTCAAGAATGATTTCTTTGTGCAGAGAGTACAGATGTCTAAGTCTAGAGTCTGTTTTAGGAGTTTATCTCATGTTTTTAAATTTTTGTTTCTCCATTGTAAATTTTTGTTGTATGGTGATAGCAACAAAAATATCTTTTTGAATTTTCTTTAGTGGATCTGTGTTTTGTCACGAAACAGCCAAAGGGGGAGATTGTTACGGAATTTGAGTTGGCGTAGTTTCGTGAAAGTCTCAAGTCTTGAAGATTGAAGGTGAAGAAAGTTGGATCATTTAACTCAATCTCAAGAAAGAAGAATTCAAAAGGATCAGGTATGTTTAACTAAAGATTTTGTGTGATCCGAATACTTCTTGTAGTGTAGAAACACTTGGAAGAATCTTTCATTGCATAAAAATCAAAAACTGGACTTGGGACATGTTCAGGATCCGGATCAGGTTGTTCGATCCGGATCCCGAAGGTGGTTCGTTCATACACCAGTTCAATCCGGATCGTAGCCTCTCTTGATCCGGATCCCGAACACTGAGTTTACCATCTTCCTTGAACGATCCGGATCAGGCTTCGCAATCCGGATCCCGAACGTTGATGTTTGGTGAACTGTATGAACGATCCGGATCAAGCACTTCGATCCGGATCCCGAACCTTCATTTTTCTGGAATTGCCTGACTCGTTACGACGATCCGGATCACAGCTAATCCGATCCGGATCGCCGTCCGTAAAATCTCCAGAAATGTTAGGTTTTTTATTCTTATCTCCTTCCTAGGGTTTCTAACCTATAAATAGACCATATGACTCCTTTTCTAGGGTTAAGGAAAGTAGCCGTCATATTCTTGTATCATCTTATACGGCTCTAGATCCACATATAGAGAAGAAAGGAAATCATTAGAGAATACTCTATGTTTCTTCATCTATATTGATTAGTTTGATTCTAGGTTTTCATACTCACATCTTGAGTTGAATCAAACTAATGAATACTTATATGGTATTTCCGATCTATCTTTGATCTAAGTATTCGGCGGATCATCACCACCCAAAAACAACGATTTACCCCAAAAATCGGCGCGTGGATTCGCGTGTCCTTGTGGATTCAAGGTTCAACCGCTCTCGTGGATTCGGAGCGAGGCACGTTCGTGGATTCGAAGGGTGCTATTGGGTGAAGACCGTGGATTCGGTCGGACGTCGTGGATTCGACGTTGGACGCCGTGGATTCGGCGTTGGGCGCAGATCGTGGATTCGAGAAGCGTCGCGGAGCGAGCGGAGAAGATCCTCTAGGAGCGTATGGAAAAGGTTGAGTCGTAATTGTGTACGGTAAATCACCTTGTACGTGTTTTAATTCTAGTGGATTTCTGCCGCGTTATCGGTCCCGTGGTTTTTTACTCCGGTGATGGAGTTTTCCACGTAAAAATCTTGCGTATTATTTTTTATTTCCGCATTGGGTTTTATCGCAACGATTTTTGAGTGTTTATACGTTTACACCTATTCACCCCCCTCTAGGTGTTTTTTCCCCTATTTAGATCCTTATTACATATAACCCAACAGGTTGAGCTTATTTATGGATGGTTTCCAGTTAGTTTTTCTTGGGATTTTTTGAGTTCCTCCATCTACGACTGTACATAGCCTTTATTACCAAATTTTTGGGGACTTTCCTTTTCCCTGTTGTTGAGACCAAAATTTTCGCCACTCGAGAAAGTGACACATGGCGTATACCTTCTATCACGCCCCGGCATCGAAACTGCGACCCGGGCTCGCCAACAGATCTGCCACCCATACGGGAATCCCCGCATAGGCGAAGCGTCCAACATGCAAAAGGTAACATCTAACCCCTATACAGATATCAGAGCTGAAAATAACTACTGTAATAAAAATCTGAACCATTATACAACTAAAATAAAGGTACAATATCCATCTCCCAAAAATAATACTACAATAATCTGGTCAACTGAATCAAAGTACAAATAGAATCCTCCTATACAACATCTATGAATCCAAAAAGGGAGATAAACTAAAATAATAAAAAATACAACAGTGTATAGTAAAACCCACAATCCGGGCTAGTATATCTATCTCACTAAAATGAAAATACTAGTAGGGATCTATCTCGCGACTCCCTCACCTCGATCCGTCGAGCCAACTGAAGCAGGGACGGAAGGGAAGCCTCTGCAAAACTGTCACCAATAGAGGGTGTGAGAACTACATCAATCAGTAGTTCTCAGTGGATACCGTCTCCAAGCCCAACGGTCTGCCCACTAAATCTACTAGAGACATAAGATAACAGGAATACTATAAATAAGAATAGATAAGTTGGAAAGAAGTCTACAGCTATCATGCCTTTATCTACGGTGCACAATGGGTGAATAGATGATGATATGCAACCACTCTAACTCGAGGTGCCCAAAAAGACCCAATCGTAAAGATTGCCAAAAAGGCCAGTCAAGCCTGCGCTCACCTACGGTTCCTCCACTCACTGGGCAGGAATAACGTAGGGCGTCCCAACGGATTAATATGCTCTCACCCACAACCACTGTCCTATCTGGACTGGTCTCATAGGATGTCCCAACGGACTATCATTCGCTCTCCTACCACCACTGTCCTATCCGGACTGGTCTCGTAGGGCGCTTAAATGAACCGAAACAACCATCGCATCCGGAGCGGCACTCAAGGGGAGCGACCCCACTGAGGAAAATAATTGTGCAGAATCGAGAACCAGAGCTATAGCACATGCAGGCTGTAATCGAAGACCCCGATCAAATAGATCGGAAAACTCGCAAATCCAAAGTAACTAACCACACCGGCCGGAATACTCAACATCGAACCCAACCGACTAACAACACTGGTCGGAACGCCTCTCGGCCCAACATCGAACCCAACCAACTAACAACACCGGGACCGAGAATTTCGAAAAACTGACGCCTACAACCCAAATCAAATAAGAACAGGTTGCAGGCACAGTCTCCCATAGCTCTTGTGTGGTGTCCCGAGGCCCCGTGTGACTTGACTATGTGGTTGGTGGTGAGAAAATATCTATTTTTAGTATATCGAGTGTGTTGTGCGTCAAACAGAAGCTAAAAATGGACTCAGCGTGCGAAAACGATCAAAATCAGCTATTTCCGGGGCCTATTGGGCCCAATTTTGATGCAGGCCGGTCCACGGCCCTTGGCGCGTGCAGCAGGACCAGCGAGAGCGCGCGCCAGGCCACGTGGCGTCTTCTGATTGGCCGAGCCGCGCCAATCATGCCGCGATTGGCGGGGCTGCACCATGTGGTGCCTTCCGATTGGCCGTCAGCGACGCGGGAGACCCGGCGCAACGCGCGGCGCGTGGACCGCAGCGTGGACCGTGCTAGGCCACATGGCGCGCTGCAATTTGCGGGCGCCAGCCTTCGCAAGTGCGCCGGGCGCGCGGAGCATAGGGGCGGGACACATGGCAGCATCAGGGCAATTCGGGCGCAGAGCAGGAGCCGCTTGGATGAGCGCCGCGTGTCAGGGCGCGGCACTGTTCGAATCCGAGCGCCCGAAAATCCCCCCTTGACGCGAATTGACTTCTTTTGGTCTTTTCTCTATAAATAGCCTATCTTGGGCTTCTTTTGAGGGGTTTTTGGACCCGTTTTTGGGACCATCTTCGACAGAGAGTTTCTTCATCGAGCCTTCTTCGCATTTTGGCATCTTGGAGGATTTTTAGACGCTGCTTCATAATTTTCCTATGTGAAGACCGGGATCTTTTTGAGTGGATATGTTGGTGGGTTGGTAGCTTGTTGGCACATTTTCGGTGTGTTAGAGCTGTCGGTGCGCGAAAAGGATGCGAAAATCGGATCCAGTGCGAAAAATTGCATGAATACGATGAGCGGGAGCACTGTGGTGGTTGTACAGTTAGATCGGAGAGCTTTGACGACACTTTCTCGGTGTGTCGGGATCCTCGGTTCACCAAATGGTCGAGAAAAATGGACCCAGTGCGAAAAACTGTGCGAAATACAGTATATCTGGGTATTTTGGAGGTAAAGTATAGAATTTAGGTGTTTATTGTGCGTGCACTCGGTCTACGGCGGTCGACGCACGGCCTGTGCACCGACTGGTGTAGAGCGGGTGCACAGGCAGCGCTGCACCGGGTCCAGGCGAGCGGGCGCACGGCAGGTGCACGAGCGGTGCACCAGGCACCGCTCGGGCTCGCGCACTCGCGCGTGCGCCCGTGAGTGGGCCGGGCTGTGCTGGCGCCCACGCCCGTGGACGCGTGGAGCGGCGCGTAGCGGGTCGGGTCGGCTTCGCGGGGTGCATCCGGATCCGATAGCAGGGGTTTTGATGGTTTTTGAAGTGTTTTTGTGGATTTTTTAATCAAATGGAGGGCTTTTTGAGGGCTGTAAAAGAGAGGTTTTTGCATCAAAAATTCCTCTAAGTGTTCTTCTCCTTCTCCAGGAATTTGCAAGGAAAAATACCACCCTTGGAGCATCTTTAGTGGATCTTGAAGTTTATGTGTTGATTGAACCATTTCTCCACTTTTTCTTCCAGAGGACCTCCAGAACTGTAGATGTGGAATTTTGAGGTGATTTTTGTGGGGTTTTCTTCAGAAATTCAAGATCTTCAACTTTGGTATTGAAGAGTAGACCTAGTTTGAGCTCTAAGTCAGGTAAAAGTAGTGCTCTTTGAGGTACTTGTTTTTTGGTTGTTGATTCTGAACTATAGTCAGTGTTTTTACTCCCCTGGACAGTACAAATGAAATTTTGAGTTGATTTTTGATGGAAAATTTTCAGAATTTAAAGACCTTCAACTTTCGTGTTTGCTGAAGTTTCAAATTTTAGCTTTAAGTCAGGTAAAATGATCCATCTCTGGGACTTTTGTGCACAGCTGAGAATTTAAACTAAGTTTTGCGTCATGTTTAGTGTTTTTATTCCCCAGGACAGTAGGAATGAAATTTTGAGTTCATTTTTGTGGGGAATTCACCAGGACTTAAAGCCCTACAATTGTTGAAGAGGAAGGGTGATTCTGGCTTCTAACAAGGTAAATTTTCCCATCTTTGATCCTCTATGTTCATATTATAGTTTTGGACAACCTGTAGTAATCTTCGGATATCTTTTTCTTCTCTTTATGAAATGATGAAATTCAAGTTGGGAAATCTTCTAGACTTCAAGTGGAATAATTTGATACCTTAATCATGAAATTTGGATAAGAATTGATACCCCATCTTTAGTGTTCTTCTCAGTGCAAGTGTTGCTGAAAATCTGCTTGTAAGTTGGAATGACTTATGTGGTTAATTGAGGGTTGGCTATATTTCGTGATTAATTTTGGTTGTGGGGGTTAACTTAAATGGATAATTGTAATCTCAGAAGTATGATGAACAATTTCACTTTTGGGTTCAACTTGTATTTATGTTCATATTGAGAGATATAACAAGTTGAAGGTTATGGTAGAATTTTGGGAAAGCATTGATGCATTTGTGAGATGAGTTTATTTGAAAGAGTTAAGTTTAACTTTTTGTAAACCTCTTGGCATTTCTATGTTAATTGGAAACTTAGAAATCAAGTTTGGGTTGTGGTGTTAGAGATTTATGAGACATATATAGCAGATTTTGTGTTCATTGTCTACTTGTTCGAAATTTGAAAATTTAGCGCAGCTAGTAATGTCTTTGCTATAACTTTCTATCCGACAGAAGTTTTGGGGCATTTATAGATTCGTTGGAAAGGTATCGAGAAGTGGATTGTGGTCACCAAAAATCAGAATAATCGGACTTCAAATCAGCGAGCAAACAGGTGAGTTGTTGAGCATATCGAAACTGCGGCCTACAAGTCGACTCAACCAAAAGTGCAACTTTGTGTGATGCGTACTATCTATATTGGTTTAATCATGCTTATATTCAAGTTTTATGTTGAGAACTATATTGATTATGCGTGAGAACTATTCCTTGATATCTGGACATATAGATAGGCTATATTTCCTTTATTAATGCTATACTATTCATGTTGGAATCAAACTTAGGAGAAAACCTTTTCTTTTTCTCTTATACTATTATTGCTCGGGTTAGAGAACAGGGATGGGGATAGTATAGCTATGTGTTGAGTCGGGTGGGATAGCACCAGATTATCGACTCGGGATTTGTTTCGGCAACCACGGATTGTGGGCGGTTGGGCCGATTATTGAGTCGGGTGGGATAGCACCAGATTATCAACTCGGGATTTGTTTCGGCAACCGCGGATTGTGGGCGGTTGGGCCGATTAGTATTATGCATCAGTTGGGCTGGGTATTGCATTGTGGATAGAGTGAGTCTCCACTTTGAGCATAGTATCGACTTTTACCTGCTTAACAGAGATACTTGACATGGGTTACTTATTTACTCGAGCAGGTTGCTCCCCTCGAGGGTCACTCCGGAGTAGGCGTGATAGTTATAGTCTGTCAGATATATATATATATATATATATATATATATATATATATATATATATATATATATATATATATATATATATATATATATATATATATATATATATATTTTTATTTATTTATTTATTTATTTATTTATTTATTTATATTTATATAGACAGTTATAGTCTGTCTGAGAGATATAGACCGTTATAGTCGGTCAGAGGTTCTATTGTGATACGAGCGCAGGCAGGTCCATGTTTTATTCAGGACCATTTGATTGGGTTATATTCCGGTAGTTGTTCTTTTATGATGCATACATATATCTATTTGATATCATATAGTTGAGGACATCATATAACTCAGTAGTGGTTTTCCATGATGCATACATGTATCTATTTGAGATCATACAGTTGAGGACATCATATAGCTCAGTAGTGGTTTTTCATGATGCATACATGTATCTATTTGAGATCATACAGTTGAGGGCATCATATATCATACATTTGAGGACATCATTGGTACACGAGGGTAGTGGTGATCTGCTGTCACGCGAATAGTTCGGCAATCTCGAAAGACTGCTCCAAAAATGGAGAAGGTACTGGAATCTATTCTTGTTTGATAGGGTGAAGGTCCTAGCCTTTCGAGATTTTCGAACCTTTCGCTGTTGCCAGTAGTTTCTTTCAGTGATACATTTATACATACATTCAACATTATTCAGTTGGCATTGGGCATAGTAGAGTAGTTTTCTTTCCAGTTATTATCGTTATTCTCCTTACCATCTCCTACTTTGCCCTTTCAGTAGACTCGGTGGGTAGGTCGGAGGTTCGATAATTTACCCACTGAAAACTGCTTGTTAGTAGCTCTCACACCCATTGTTGCTCCCCAATGATCTCTTCAGGAGCAGTGGTACAGGCAGAGCGCGGCGAGGGAGTCGCGAACTAGATAGAGCTCCACCCCGATGGTTCTGATAGAGGTTGCCCTATAGTTTATTTATTTCTTTCAGTCTTTTATGTACTCAGACTACTGTATATATTTGGTCTGGCTTGAGCCAGCTTTATGTATTTATGTTAGTCCCAGAGTTGTATTTATATTGTTAGAGTTGTATTTGTGGGGGTTGTTGGAGAGTTGGTTGGAGTTGTGTAATAGTGATGTACTGGTTATTTCTATGTAGTAGAGTTGTTATTTTGAGAGTTGTATGTTATGTTAAGAATTTAATTATTAGAGTTATAGTGGACTAGTGTTATGATGATATTTGGAGTTGTACCTATTCTTGTTGGAGGTGGTATTGTGGGATTGTTTTGGAGTTGTTTTTATTTATATACAGTTAGTCTGTGATTTATTTCCTGCTCTACACCACTCTTTGCGGTTTCACTCACTCCCGGGTACTTTATCGGGTTGTTTGAGTTGTTGTAACACTTCATATACGTAGGAAATACTGCGTATACGGCGGATCTGTTGCCGAACTCGGGTTCTGGTTATGGATCCTCAAGGATCTAAATAGGTTCTATCAAATACCTAGAGGGGGAGTGAATAGGTATAATATCAAAAAAACCAAATCTCAGTGCAATTTAAAATAAATGCAGAAAATAAAAACAGCATACCGAGATTTACGTGGGAAAACTCCAACGAGGAGAAAAAAACCAACGGGACCAACACGCAATAACAATCCACTACGAATAGAAAGATAACAAGGTGATTACCGACTCCACGGACTCAAACTCCTCCTTCAACTTCTTTGGATCTTGTGCTCACCGACTGCAGGTCCAATGCACACGTCCGAATCCATGAACGCCACTCGAATCCACGAGCAACACGTTTCGAATCCACGAAACGCCTTCAACACACCGAATCCATGATGTCACGTCAAATCCTTGACGCAAACTCAGCCGTAACGAAAGTATAGGCTTCAATAGTGATACTTTGCTTAGAATAACATTAGAGTACCATGGATGAACTCTCTAAGCAAAGATTAGATCAATTCGACAAAAAACATATCGTCAAAGAACAGTCGAATTGACCTAAGAGAGGCTAAAAAGAAGAACGATAAAAACCTAGCCTCTAGGGTTGCTCTCAAGTGTTTCTGAGTTGGTCGGTACCTCTTGAGAAACCCTAAGTATCTATTTATAATCTTTGGAATTCAATAAAAGTCGGTTTAGCATACTTATCATAATTTAAAATTGCGTACCGGTACTAAAAGACAGGTTCCGGTACTCAATGATGCAACAGACAAAATTTTCTATTGCGTACCGGTACTCAAAGTCAGGTACCGGTACCCGAGGCAAATTCCAGAAAATCTTGTGACGGATTTTGAGGAACTCAAAGTGTGGTTCCGGTACTCAATGTAAAATACTGAATTTTTCAAAAATAAATTTAACAAAACAAGCCATGTACCGAAATCCAAACTTAAAATAAGTTATAAGATAAAAATCAAGTTCCCAAAACCTCTACTAAACCCGGTTTCGATAGATTCATGATTCCAAAGATTGTAAATAAATATAAATCATCATGAATACTATAATCATACCTGAGTGTCAACTTGAGCTCTTTGTTGAATCTTCATAGTCTTCGAATATTGATTTGACAATTTGATCACTTTAAGACTCCGACTCAAATCACGAAATATGCCAACATAAAATCCGTAACAATCTCTCCCTTTGGCAATTTCGTGACAAAACCCAAAAATACATAAAACGCTCAAGGCACTCATCTTAAACCAAAAAATCGAAACTCAATGTCATCACCAAAACATTGAATCTCTTTCGTGTGAATGATCCAAATAAACAAAAATACAATCGAACCAATTCTAGAACAAACTCTATGACTTAGGACTCGGAGACTTAAAGTGATGTATATCCTGCAAAACAAAACTCCAAATAAAATTAAAAGTCAGTTGTCAGAATTTAAATGTAAGTCCTACATTTGATTCGTCCTTTTTGTTCTTTTTTATTTTCGTCTCCTTTTTGTCATCTCCCCCTATCTCGATCATCTCATCTCCGTCTTTTATCTTCTCCCATTTTTGTCATAAATTGTCAAACAGTGAAAATACTAGACAAAAGAAAATCACTAAGAGTATTAGCATGACCATAAAAGTTCTTGTTCATCAACAAATTAAAAAGAAAATGAAAAGCAAGAACAAGAAAAGCAAAGAGTCACTCATCGTCATGTCCTGAATCATTAGAGAGAGAAAAGGAGAGTTTTTGTTGAAAGGGAAGTGAGAAAATACAACTCGGTTCTGGTATTTAACAAAAACGCAGATTGCGTACCGGTACTCGAAGGTGCGTACCGGTATCCAATTAAAAATCTGAAAAATTCAGCTTCGGGATCCGGATCAAAAACCTTTTTCCGGGAATTCCGTTCCGGTATCGAAAGGGGAGTACAGGTACTCCAGAGCAAAAATCATAAAATTCTTGATACAATCCAAATTTTGTAATCTTTAAAATACTGATTTGCGTGCAATCAAGAAAATCAATTTAAGTGCTTGAAAAATGTGAGATCACACAGATGTCATTCAATCCAATTAATTTTACAAAAATTAAAAAGATTTACTCCTTAATCATAAAAATCAAAGATAAAATATTATAACTGTTTTTCATTTTATATACGTCAAACACAAGTCATCAAAAATAATCTAGAGATCCAAACTCTATCAAGATGTAATGGATTATCAAAAATGACTTACAGAAATTTTCAAATGACATCAATTTGATAAATATCCTTTCAAATTCGAGATAAGCACAAAAATAACTAAGGGTGGCTCTTTGAGAATCTTTCAACTATCCCACCTTATACCAACCAGGAGATTGTTCAAAAATATAAGAAATTTGAATATAAATCTCCAAATGCTTAACCAAAATTTTTTTTACCAAAAATATTATCAAGCATTCAAAACATGTGGTAGCTTCACACACTTACCGGACGACCGGGGTGGCAGTTATTTCTAACATGTGGTGATAGTTTTCACTCCTTTACGAATGTAACTCTTTCCACATCTTTTTCATCTCATTTATTTACCCTTGTAAGAATGCAATCTCTTACGTAAAAAAATTATATCCCAAATTTTAGTCTATAAAAAATCACTATTCATCACAGTGAATACACACAATCGAGATAGGTTGAGCATCTTAAGATCACACATGATTACTAAAATTTGATGAATATAAATATCAAAAACTCCTTTAATGGAATATCTTCAAAGATAATGATTAAGGAGTAAAGTTGATAATTAATATAAAATTAAATAGGAGTCACGCGACAATTATTTTCTACATTACCGGTGATTATAATTGCCGCTAAATAATTTAGCGGCCATTACAATAATCGCCGCCATAGATGGAGTCGGCAAAAATCTTAGCGGCATTTGTTATGGCGGTTGGTAAAAGTGCAAATAATTACCATTAAATTCTTATTATACCGACAAATATAAATGTCATTATAAATAATCACAATTGCCACAAAATACATACGGTGGAATGGCCACAAAAAGATAATTACCGTAGCAATATTAATAAATATTGAAATAATTCATCTATAACCAAATAATTAATGAAATACAATACTCATAATTAAATTCATGATCAATTTTTTTTTATAAATCAATGACAAATAGTCTTGCTTTCAAGTACAATCTTAGTAATTAAAAATTTCAACTACAAAATAAGTACTTGATTGAACATTTTCCCAAACTATTCTAAATTGCACTAACTAAACAAAAAAAAAAATTCTAAAAAAAGAGTAAATAGAATTCTAAAAACTCTAAAATATCAGTTCCAAGCACTCGGAGACCTGCTGCACCCGTCAGAGCAAGTGTTTTCTTAAACGGCTCCACTGTCCAGCAGAGTGCCCATTCATCAAGCCACCAAGCCCATACGCCAAAGCATGCTAACCTGGACTGCAAAATTTTTGGAACCAACTACATTAGATAACGGTAATGCTCAGTGGTAGTCATTGTTGATTGTTAGAAATTCTCGGTAATAAAACATGTGTTGGCAAATATGAATAAACTGAGATGCAGCAAAACTTCCCTAGTTTATAGCCTTCTGTGGTTAATATATAAACTCATACTTCTCATGTGTTTATTTAGCTTATGTCGGGTCTGGCCTCTGCAGCGAGAAGCTGTTAGGGGTACTATTGAGAAAACAGTTGTTAGCGCGCTTCTTCAAATTATCAAGCCAAAAGGGCCCTTGGTCATCCAACTCAAGCACTTGCAATTTTAGAAAACTAAAGTCGAATTGTGTCGCAATATACATATATACAGTTTCAACTTAAAGAGAAACTGAGAATCCATCAAAGGCAGATTATAATAAGAACAATATGATATACCAAGAGAATCAAAAAAAGGCCGACCTGATAATATTAAGAGCGAAAAAGAAACTTTTGAAAAATATATAATTTTCACAGTTAAAGTTATGAAAAATATAAAATTAGCCATTGGATATTTATAAGAGTAAGTATTCTAAACATTCTGATGTTTCAGGTCAAACTCCTACCTGTATCTTGGCAATACGACAGCCACAAGTCAATATGATCTATGATCTGCTGCCTTACTTTCTTCACAGCTTCAGGAGATGTGCAGTTGGTAGCATCACCTAAAGCAGGATTACATAATCAAACATAGTAAGAATTGGCAAAGGGACAGGCTTTGAACACAATCTAATCTATTATGCAGTGTGACAATGATTGTATTTAAAAAGATTCCACAGGATTGTATAATTCAATCTAAATCTTATTTGAGTTCCACTACCTAGTATATTGTCAGAGAGGGTGATTTTGAATGAACTTCAGATCTAGTATTGAAGAAGGAGAGCGAATTAATGTACCTTTAATATTCAAAGGTACCTGGGGACATCCTCTTATGTCGGTACCATGTCCACAATTATGACAGCTGATCAAGTAAAAGATGGCACTACACATGTAACCAAAATGCTAGTAAAAGACAAAAGTATAACAGAGGACTAAGAAATAGGTTTACTAAAAGGTATAACATGGACTTTATAAAAGGTGAACTGACTTAATCTCCACAGTAACGTGTGGGTACTGGTATACAAATGAAAAAAGAACACTCATGCGGCACATATTGCAACCAAAAAATATCAATATGTAAACTAAGTCATAACTAAGTTAAGACAATATTATTGAAAAAGAAGCTCACATTTATGCACGTGAATTAAGATAACAAGATGTTTATCATGGTAAATGAAATCTTGAATTCAAGATAAAATTGTATTTACTACCTGAGAAAAGGTCAATAAGAACAAGCAAAGAGGGAGTAGAGGTCTGCATCTGAGTCTTTGTGATTCCAGATTTGTTGTTGCTGCTGATATTTCTATAAGACCAAGTTCATTAAAATCAATAGCATCGTGTTCGCATCTTCTCTCATTTGATGATGGTTCTGGAGAACTTGCATTCAAAATTTCTTCGCCTAATATTACTCCGGCTCTTTTAACTGATAATGTTAAGACGCACAAATATTTATATAACTGATAATGACATCTAATTTAGCTAAAGGCAAATTAATATTCTCTCAACATCCTTTCTGAGCCAACTAAAATCATCATTTTCTTGTTGAAAATTGTCCACAAAATCAACTGAAATATGAGGATCTATCTCCATTACCCTCTCTACATCATTTTTGGAAGACATCTCTTCCATATCAAATATCTTCCTAGGTTTCATTGGCCTAGGAACAATCCAAATTGTCCAACATAAAGGAGAATATTACTTTTAAAATCTTATGCAACACCTTCATGGCACTTATTTAAGAATGCATGTAGCCCCCTAAACTTACAGAGCTTAACTAACAACTATTTATTAAAAGAGAAACAAATAAATTGCTATGCATACTTCTCAAAGAAGGTAATCCAACTGGTACCATCAACTTGGAAAAGGAGGACAGCTTTGAAAACGAGACAGCATCATGAAGAGCTCTAGTAATTGAACCCCTTTGGTTTATGGCATATGAATAGGAAACTGGATCTCTCACATTATAAAGCAACACAGGTGTATTGGCATACTCATCAGCAATGTTCTCTAGATATTCAACAGCAATACAGGAAAAACCTCCTAAATCATCAACACTGAACTGGATACCCTGGAAAAGCAGCGGAAAATTCAGAACTTGCAGAATATTACCACAATTATAACCAGAAAATTATCTAGCTGAAAATATGTGGCCTACAGAGCTGTTGTGTAATGCATAATGAATTTAGACGCTTCCCGCAAAAGCAGAGCTCAAATAAAGAAGTACAGTTTGTATGTTAACAGAAAGGTCGAATGCTAGTATAGAAATTACAAAACTCTGACGCCAGGTATGACAAGGACCAACCAAGTACTTTGGCCCTAAACATAGTAGATGGGTTATAAGGATATTGCAATTATGAAAAACAATTTATGAAAAGCATGACCAAAGCCCACCAATTACCGTACAGACAAACAACACAAAAGATTAGATAAATTTTAACATCAAAAGTGAAACTTAGCCAGTAGTAGCTTGATATAAGGGAAGATTATGTTGGGTTTTATTTGGATTTGGTGATTTTAAACTTGTGTTTTGACTTTTGTTTTTTTGGGAATTTTGCTTCTTGGGCTACCCAAGAGCCTATCTTGGGAAGTGGCATCTTGGGCTACCCAAGAGCCTTCCTTGGGAAGTAGCTTGTGGGCTGCCCAAGAGAGATCTTGTCCCCTGGTGAGTTATTGTGCTTGTCTCTTTGGACTCTTTATATAGAGAGCAAGAGAGCTTGGTTAATACAAGCTACAATTCTCTTCTCTTAATTTATATAGCTACAATACACTGTGATTTACATTTTCCTCTTTGAGCTTCTATTTTTGCTGGATCTCTGAAAGACGTTGGGTTCGCTACGCACCATCCCGGAGTCGTTGCCGACGGGGTGGACAGTGGTCGTTGTATCGCTAGGGGTGATTGCCGGAGCCTCGCACGTGGAGGGGCAATCTCGCTTCTAGGACAGTGCTCACGCACGCCTCGACATTCACAGGCTTCATCTAAACTTTGTTCTATAATATTTTGAGTTTAAATTAAGTTTAAATTATTTAAAAGAATTAATTTGAAAAGATAAAAGTTTTTTTTCTAACATTCTAGAAGCGAGATTACATTCATTTTATCTTTTCATATAATTAGTAAAATACTGTTGCCTTGTGATTAAGATAAATATTTAATTAGTTTATTAAATAGTTCATTTTATATACTCTGTTAGTATGTACTGCTTTTGTAAAATTGTTAGCATACTTATATTGTCCGTACTACTTAAATAGTTTATTTTATATATTCTGCTAGTACGTACTGTTCATATAATTAGTAAAATTGTTACTCTAATACTGTTAACTATAACAGTGTCCGTACTACTTATATTTACTATTGTGTTGGCATAGTACACTGTTAGCATCATTTAATTATCAAAATATTGTTAAGTACTGTTACTACATAAGAGTTAGTACACTGTGGTCTTAAGCTTAACATATTCTATACTGTTGCATAATTTAATCTACTGTTCGTGTAATTGTTTAGAATTTCTGTTTGTACTATTACTATAGATTCCACTACACTGTTATTTATCTAAACAGTTAATTGTTTTATTACTGTTAGTATTTAATTATTCTTATATTGTTAATTGAATATTAATGTGTAGTTGATCTTCACACTGTTTAATATTTAATTCTATTAACACTGTTAATTAAAACATAGTTAAACTGTTATTTAAAAATTAGTATAATTATTGTTGTTAAACCTATCAACTTAGATTAACTGTTTTTAAACCTAGAATAATTTTGTGACATTATTTTAGATTATTGATTAAACAGATTAATGGAGGATTCGTATTCGGCGAAACCTGTTACCTTTGATGGTCGTAATTTTAGAAGGTGGCAGAATCAAATGCGATTCTGGCTCACCACGCTGAGACTTGTTTCTGCTATCTCAGATCCTATTGAGAATGGTAATGAAACTGCACCTGATGGTGCTATTCAGTCTGTGGCAAATCGCCCTCAGACTCGCAGCCAGTCTCAGAGTGCTCCTACTCCTCCTGGTATTGCACCTGCACCTATACCTGTGCCTCCTACTGATCCTACTATGATTAATTATTATTGTCTGAACCGGATCCTTAGCACCCTATCTGATAAGCTTTATGATATTTACTGTAGTAATCAGACTGCTAGGGAACTCTGGATTTCCTTAGAACAAAAGTATGGCCAGATTGATCCTACTAAGAAGAGATACCAAGCTTCAGATTTGCTTAAGTTTAAATTGGTAGATAGTAAACCAATGTCTGACCAGCTTCAGGATTTTGAGTACATTATTGAGCAGCTTAGTTCTAGTGGTATAGATCTAGATGAGAGTTTTCTAGTTGCCACTTTAATAGATAAGTTGCCTCCTTCCTGGTCTAGCCATGCCAATGATCTGAACCAAAATCTAAGAGAACTTTCCCTGAATTTTGTCCTAAGATCTCTTAGGATAGAAGAAACCAACCGAGCTAGAGATAAGAAGCCTAGCGAGCCTTCTACCCAAACCAACCTAGTAGAGAACTCGAAACCTAAGGGTAGAAATTTCCAACCCTTTAGGAAGAACTTGATTAGTGCTTCTCTTTTAGTTCAGCAAAGATTTAAGTTTGTTTTTGAATGTAATAGGGTAGTAATTACTAAAGGAGTGAACTTTATTGGGAAAGAATTTTTTAGTGATGGTTTATTTAAGCTTTCTGTGATGACTTCTACTATTAATGAAAGTATGTTTTTGAATGTTGTTTCATCTAATGTTTGGCATGAAAGATTGGGACATGTGAATTTTTATACTATTAAGAGATTGATGAATTTTGATTTAATTCCTAAGTCTGTTTCAAATGATCATAGATGTGAAATATGTGTGCAAGCTAAGGAACCTAGAAGACCATTTAGATCTGTAGATAGAGATTCTGATCTGCTAGAACTTATTCATAGTGATGTTTGTGATGGATGTAGACCCAGTAGGGGTGGAAGCAAATATTTTGTAACATTCATTGATGATCATTCGAAGTATTGTTATATTTATTTGATTAAGAATAAAGATAAAGTTTTGAATAAATTTAAGATTTATAAAGCTGAGGTTGAAAATCAATTGGATAAGAAAATTAAGATTTTAAGATCTGATCGAGGAGGTGAATATACATCAAATGAGATGACTGTTTTGTCAAGAATTTGGAATTGTACATCAAGTAACTGCACCTTATACACCTCAATCTAATGGAGTAGCTGAAAGGAAAAATAGAACTTTGATGGATATGGTAAATTCGATGATTATTAGTTCCGGTGCACCTGAGAACTTGTGGGGTGAAGCTTTGATGACTGCTTGTATAATTCTTAATTGGATTCCCCACAAGAGTTCTTCTATATCTCCTTATGAAATTTGGAAGGGTAGAAAACCTGATCTGAATTATTTTAAAGTGTGGGGTTGCCTAGCTAAATTAAAGATTCCTGAAAATAAGAAGAGAAAGATTGGTCCTAAAACTGTGGATACTGTTTTCTTAGGCTATGCAGATGGTAGTAATGCTAATAGATTCTTGGTGGTAAATTCTGAGGTTAATGAGATTTCTAACAATACAATTATTGAAGCTAGAGATGCAGTATACTTTGAGGATATCTTTCCTTTTAGAACTAGAGTAGATAGACCTGTTCCTGTTGAGACTATAGGTGGATCTAGTAGACTCAGCACTAGTGAACCTATAGAAGAGTCTGAACCTAGGAGAAGTAAGCGTCCTAGGATTGAGAAGACTTTTGGTGATGATTTCTGTGTCCTTCTTATAGAAGATACCCCTTCTACCTTTGACCAAGCTATGACTTCTGTAGATGCATCATTTTGGAAAGAAGCTGTAAGTTGGAGATGCAATCTATTCTACAGAATCATACTTGGGAGTTATCTGATTTACCTGTAGGTTGTAAGCCTGTAGGATGTAGATGGATCTTTAAGAAGAAATTGAAACCAGATGGGTCTGTAGATAAGTATAAGGCTAGACTTGTAGCTCAGGGTTTTTCCCAGAAGCCTGGTGTAGATTATTTTGATGTTTATGCTCCTGTAGTTAGGATTACTTCTATTAGGATTCTACTAGCTTTAACCTCTGTCCATAATTTGATTATTCATCAGATGGATGTTAAGACTGTTTTTCTAAATGGTGATTTAGAGGAAGAAATTTATATGAAGCAACCTGAGGGATTTATTGTTGCTGGACATGAAAACAAAGTTTGCAAGTTGACAAAATCTTTATATGGACTTAAACAAGCTCCTAAGCAATGGCATTTGAAATTTGACTCTTTAGTTGTGAAAGCTGGTTTTCATGTAAACATGTCTGATGAATGTGTGTACTCTAAGGAATACAATGGACAGATAGTAATCCTATGTTTGTATGTTGATGATATTTTGATCTTTGGAACAAATGTGGAAACAAAGATGAATAGATTTATGAAAGTAAAACAAAAGTATATTCGACAGAATATTAAGGAAAATGTAATTGCATTGGAATTTGTGAGATCTGCAAAGAACCTAGCTGATCAGCTTACTAAAGGTTTGTCTAGGACAGTGATCCTAGAATCGTCGAGGGGGATGGGGCTTAGCCCACAATAGAAACTACCGGCGACGGCAACCCAACCTCTTGGAGGTTCAATGGGTAGAAACAAGTCGAATTGGTAGTTGTGCGGAGCACTGATTTTATATACTCATCCCTATGGCGACAGTGCTCATTTATGCAAGTGGATAGTAAGGGTTTTTACCCTGAATGGTTCCGAGACCCTTGAGGCAGGGTGTGACCTTGCATGCACCCTTATCAGGACCTACTATATGTGTGTAGTCGTGAGGTCGCGACTGTGGAAAGAGGGCGGTTCCCTAAAAACACACATGAATCGATATGAGCGCATGGCCATAAAAGCGCTAACCCGCATAGAACCTAAACGGCTGTACCATGTGTACTGTTTGTGAAAATCCGATTCACCGGCCTTGGTTCAAGGCGAAGTCCACCATTGTGCCCTCGGATGTACATAGACCTGTACTAAGTGAAGGTTCAAACCCCAAAGGTACCTTCGCCGAATACGTGGTATAAGGGATCCAGCATCTGTTTTAGTCTTTGTATTTCTTTTACTTTATTTTGTATTTCGTTTTTACAAGTTTTAAATCATGTGGGGATTGTTGGGTTTTATTTGGATTTGGTGATTTTAAACTTGTGTTTTGACTTTTGTTTTTTTGGGAATTTTGCTTCTTGGGCTACCCAAGAGCCTACCTTGGGAAGTGGCATCTTGGGCTACCCAAGAGCCTTCCTTGGGAAGTAGCTTGTGGGCTGCCCAAGAGAGATCTTGTCCCCTGGTGAGTTATTGTGCTTGTCTCTTTGGACTTTTTATATAGAGAGTAAGAGAGCTTGGTTAATACAAGCTACAATTCTCTTCTCTTAATTTATATAGCTACAATACACTGTGATTTACATTTTCCTCTTTGAGCTTCTATTTTTGCTGGATCTCTGAAAGACGTTGGGTTCGCTACGCACCATCCCGGAGTCGTTGCCGACGGGGTGGACAGTGGTCGTTGTATCGCTAGGGGTGATTGCCGGAGCCTCGCACGTGGAGGGGCAATCTCGCTTCTAGGACAGTGCTCACGCACGCCTCGACATTCACAGGCTTCATCTAAACTTTGTTCTATAATATTTTGAGTTTAAATTAATTTTAAATTATTTAAAAGAATTAATTTGAAAAGATAAAAGTTTTTTTTCTAACAGATTATACATGCCATGTTTCAATAGTTGAGTTTGCACAGGAGAAGAAACAACCTGAATATGGTCGCATTCTTCAATGAAAAACCGCAGCCTCTCATTCATCTCTTCTGCATGAGACCCTTCTGCGATAAGAGTAAGAATATAGCAGAGTTAAAATATAGAACTGATTCATCAAAACATCAAAATTGTTGCATTGGAAAAACATTTACGCCATGGATCTTATCATTTCTTTATGGTTAAATCGAAAATTAAGAAGATTGTTCTCTAAATCAAGGCTCTTGTTCTCTAAATCACCAAGTAGTAATCTATCGTGCAGAACTCTAGCTAACAGAAAGAAAACAAAATCATGTAATTCAAATAACAGAAAGATTTGGCAGTTTGATGTTAAACAAACTTAATAGATGTCTAAGTTGTAAACACTGATCCACAATTCATCTGCATACTTCATTGCAATTTTTTTTTTTTTTGGGGGAGAGAAAGATAGCATAGCATGCTATCCGTTTTATTTGCCCTTTTTACAAATGAACTTAGCTAGAAATATGAAATAACTAAATTTTGAATTTGAGATCTCAGATGTAACCATTAATCTCGTTTTGTCACTTGCCACCGAATTTTTGTTTAAAAATAGAACCAAACTAGAAGCCATATAATTTAGAACTTTGGACCTCCAACTGGCCCAATAAGGCCTGCATGATTTAGGGCTAGTAACACCTATCAGTAAAGCCCACACTCATTTTTTGAAGCTTAATTGCAACAAAAACTTGTTTAAAAAAAAAAAAATTGATCCAACAAATAAAATTGATATTTTATATTTAGAGGAATAAGTTTGAAGGCTTTCCCAAATTTCCCTCCAATAAAACAATACTCAAGTGAAAACAAGTACCACAAGCAAAATTAATATAACAAAGGTAGCATCCATGATACAAATGCTAAACACCAAAATTCTAGAAGTTTCTCTAGAAAAACAAGCAGTATAGGTGGAGACACAAACAGTTCTGTAAGGAACAGAGCATTTCAGATTCCATTTACAATAACAAGGATAGTAGTGATGCATTAGAAAGAGACCTTAATTCCAAGCAGAGCCATGAGCTGCGAAACGAACTCAAGGTCCGCTGGCCAAGCTGCGCCTGTAACCAGATTGCCGTCGGTGAAGCAACGGCTAATGGGGTCGGGTTCCAACCATGTCGCTCCGGCCAACACCACATTGAGCTTCACAGCGGGGTATGCGGTGCACTTCTTTCCCTATTATCACATGTACCGCGATGATCAAAATTTGTACATTGTTTCATATGAAATATTAAGATGAAAAACTATATGTGATCCATTCTAACTTGTCTGATTTCATGTTAGGTTGTAGTTAATACCTTATTCATAGTCTTTTTGTTGTTGCTCAGTACTAAAAATTGAATCCTATGTATAACAAACACGTTTGTAAGTACTTAATTACATGCTCTTTTATCAGTAAATCAACTTTTGGCAAGGATCAATTTCTGCTCAACTACATGAATTTCTACTTACCGATATAAATATGTAAATCATGCATATGTACTGCTGAAGAATTAAAGGCATATAGTACTTATCAAAGTATCGGTGTTCTACGAAGGCCTAATTGAAATTCTTATGAGTACAAAGTCCTAATTGAAATTCTTATGAGCATTATCGGGGAAAAAAAAAAAATGCCTAAGTAAATCTTATAAAAGAATACCTAATTTGTTCAAGATGCTTCTCATATTCATTACAAGCAGCTTTACTGCAAATTGATGTGGAAAATGATCATCAATATTTTAATCAATGGAAACAAGCAGAAAAAAAAAATGGTGAGAAAAAAAAATACTAGCACATAATGCAGAGGTGTCAATTAATTAAGATGATGAAATAAATGTTCTAGCAGAGAAAATTTGCCATTCTTATATATAACACAAGAACAAGCAGATAAATGCAGCCTCTGAAGCATCAATTTTAAATAACCTAAATTAACTTCATCGCTTATGTAAAAATTATATGTAATTTTCCAAATTCTATAATCCAAACCTACTATTACCTCAAAAAAAAATTAAAAAACATCTTGTATGTCTATAAAAAGAATTTTAATTTTTTAAAAAACAAATACGGGTTCCAAGCCCAACATTCCACTTGACAATTCTATATCCTGAAATTAAAGTTGTATACAAAGGGAAAGAAAATAGTAGGAATTTTCATGAGACATAGCCAACCAACAAGTCAAATATAAAATGAAGGAATAGCAACATCCGGGGAAAAAAAAAAGGCAACGTGCTACAAAAATATGTTTTTAAACCCTGTATTAATCACAAATTAACTGCAAATTAGCAATATTTCATTGTAGCAAATTCTCAAACCTTCGTTCATAATGGAACCAAATCCTGAATGTTGCTATATGATTAAAGCAAGGTGAAATTGAGGATCCCATTTTGGAATATAGTTTCGAGTCAAATTTGGATCAGATTTAGTTTACTCCATCGAGTCTTAGTTTAGATTCAATTCAGAGTTCTATTGGGTCGCTTCATGATTGATTTATACAAGTCCACTATCCAGTTTTGATGCAAGAGTACTCAAATCCCCAAAATTTTGTATTACACAAAAAAATACGCCTCCATCTACAATAGTTTGAGATGGATCATGATGGTTAACCAAAAATTAGGGTTTACTAATTTGCTATTCAGATAAATACAATACATCTACAAACCACGAAAACAACAACGTACTCAAATCACCAAATTTTTCCCACCCAAATCAATCGAAGAACCCTAATAAATCTAGAATCATCACAAACCCCTCCAAAATGCAACCAACAAAAAAAAAAAAAGAAAAAAAAAAGAAAAGAGAGAAAAAACAAAAATCGGAAACAGTTCCGAGAGATTAAGAAGAAGTGCAAGGGAATAGATCGATCCTCACCTGGGGATTCGATTGTTCGAAGGGATTGGATCGATCGAGGGGGGCGAGATAGAGGAGGGATTTGATTGTTTCGCAGGAAAGGAAGCGAGAGGAAGAGAGAGAGAGAGAGAGAGAAGGGATGGTTCAGTTAAATTTTAAATTTTGACTTTTTTTTTTTTTTTTTTAATGGAGGAGTTTAAAATAGGCCGGGAGGCCCATAGACCGGCCCATAGGTCGGCCCGGACTGGCGCGGATGCAGGCCGTGATGCGGATCGGGCACGAACCGTTTTGTTTTTTGTTTTTTTTTTTTCTCAAATATAATTTAAACCATTCAGATTTTGAATATTTTTTCTAAAAAATTATATACTTGTGACACTTGCATAAAAGTGGCCCAACAATGTGTCACTATAACCTTATTGTGTTGTAGTGTGGGTTTTAATTGAAGTTAATCGATATATTAAATATGTATAATTATTAGTCGGTAAAATTTAATGTTTAAAATAATGGTCGCTAAAACATAATAAGGTATTAATCAATAGCGGCCATTTCATAATGGCCACTATTAAATTGTCACTAAAAGCATATTTTATTGTAGTGAGTGAATGAAAGTAAACCCTTTTGATGTTCAATGCACTCGTTCGTTAAAATCCTTTTGTTTAAAAACAAAACATTAAAAACGACAAGCATTGAAATCATGTAATGCAAATATCAAGATATATATGAAAAGAAAACCGATCAAAGCATTACATACAGTTAAAAACAACCTAAAACTTAAGACAATAAAAGATATCACCTTTCCGAATCCAAACTTGTCGAATTTTTGGTTGTCTTGATTTGTTGTGGCCGAGGGTTGTTAGTTTTGACTGTTGATCCACCTTAGGTCTCCGCGTTGCAATTGTCTTCTTGAATAACCGATGTTGTGGCTCGGACCTTTATTGAATTGAGGGAACTCCATTGAATTGATGTGTCTTTTGAATCCGTAGAGTCCGCTCCGTAGTTGAAGATGCCGATGAATTCTTCTTTCTATTTTTCAGGCACGTCTTCATGATGTGTCCTTCAATTCCACATTGGTGACATATTTTTCCTTTCAATTTAATTGTGGAACTTGAAGTCTTCTCAATTTGTTTCTTTTTATATCCCAAGACAATCTTGCTCGTTTGACCTAATCCGGACATACCGTCAAGTTTTTTGGAACCGGTTGAAAATTTTTGTATGTCGGATTTGAGTTGATGAACTTGCTTGGTCAAACCTTGGTTGGCGTCATGAATTTTCTTAAACTGTTTTTCCAGAAAATCAATCTTATCCAATTGAGAATTAACGGTTGTTTCCGATTGGTTAAGCTTTTCTTGAAGGATTTTATTATTGTTCAATACAAATCCCCGATCCTCCTCGAGATCATTAATTTTGATCTTTAAAATACGGTTCTCGTCTTCAAGCTCAAGTCGTTGTTTCTTCAACTTCTTAGTGTGCTTGGCCATCTTCTTTGATTCCGTAGTCTCAACGAGTTCTTCTTCGTCCGACTCCCCCTCAATTGACGGCTCTCCATTGGATGTACATGTTTCATGCAAAACCAAAGAGGTAGAGTCAGTAATTAAAGATGACAAGCAAACATTAGAGGAGGGAACTAGAGAAGTATGAAAAGCAACAACATTATCCTTTTCCTCTTTTGCTTGAGATCGATTCATCAGAAGTAGAATTGTCCCAAGTTTTTGCTTGCAAAGCATTCTTTTTATATGATTTCTTAGAAGGACAATCCGTCGAAATATGGCCGAAGCCTTTGCATCTATAGCATTGGATTTCCTCTTCGAATTCATCTTTTTCTTTTTCTTTAGAAGGTTTTGCAAATCTATTGAGTTTAGAGGATTTAGAACCCGATGATCCTTTAGATGAACTTTTCGGTTTTGAGGATGAAGATCTATCGGTTCGGTTCTTCCAAAAATTGCGACAAAATTTCTTCGTGATTCGCGCTAGTTGTTCTTCTAAGTCGGCATTGATTTCATCGTCGGAGTTTGCGTCGCTATCTCCATCCTTTGTTGATTTGAATGCAATATCTGTATGCTTAGAAGATGACTTGGAAGAAAATTGATTAGTAGGAAAAGTCATCTCATAAGTTTGTAAAGCACCTACTAATTCCTCTACATTCATGTCATCCAGATGATTGATGGTTTCAATGGCGGCAACCTTTGCCATAAAACGTTCCGGAAGAGTCTGAAGAATCTTTCTTACAACTTTAGATTCCGGGATCTTTTCTCCTAAATTAGCACATGTATTGATTATATCTTGGAGTCTGGTATAATAATCAGTAAACAATTCAGGCTCCTCCATATGAATAGAGTCAAATTGACTAGTAAGCATCTGGAGCTTTTGAATTTTTACTAGACTTGTACCCTCATGTGTAATTCGAAGAGTATCCCAAATCTCCTTTGCAGTATCGCACACTGAAACACGTGTGAACTCGGTCGAGGAAAGAGCGTTAAATAAAGCGTTAATACCTTTCCCGTTGTAAGAAGATTTTTTGATCTCCTCTCTGGACCATCTAGAGGTTTTGGGGTAGTAGTGTTTTCTACTTCCTCAATTGAATGAACCCAACCGAATTCCACGGTTTGCCAAACCTGCTCATCAATTGCGATGAGAAAAACTCTCATCCGAACTTTCCAATAGGCATAATTGGTCCTGTGATGACCCGGATCTCCGCAGAGCTGCTGCGGTGTGTTGGGGTGGCTATTGGAGGCCTACATGGTGCATTGGAGGTGTTTGGGGCACAATTGGGCACAAGTGTTGGACTTCGGGCTTATTTGGATCTTGTGGGTGACCGGAGGACCCCGGGGAGGGTTTAGAAGTGGGTTCGCGCGAATCAGATATTAAAATTGGGCTCCGCGCGAAATTCGGGCTAAGAATACACTTCCGGGAGCCTCCGGCAAATTTTAGAGTTGGAATTTGGCAAAATGGACGTCAAATTCAGATTCAGCGCGCGAAAACGGTCAAAATAGACTACCTACTTGACTTTTTGGGCTCCGGTTACTGTTCACCGCCGGAACAGTGATTCCGGCGATCGCCGGCGGCGGGCAGCGGCGGAGAGTGGCGGCGCGGCCTCGGGCAGGCGGAGAGCGGCGGCGGGCAGGGCGCAGGGCGCGCGGGCAGGGCGCGCGGGTGCGCGGTCCACGCGGCCGGCGTGCACCGGAGCGGGGTGCCACGTGGCGGCTTACCATTGGATGGTTCACAGGTCGCGGTCTACGGAAATCCTCGGGGTGCACGGTGGAACAGTGGAAGACACGTGGCATGCTATCATTGGTCCGGTGTTTGGGGATGTCGTGCACCGGGTGCAGCGAGTGTGTGGTCTGGACACGTGGCGTGCGAGGATTGGGCGAGCTACTGTGCGCGTACGGGCGGCAGGCGGCGGGGCAGGCGTGCAGGTGGCAGGCGGCAGGCGGCGGTGCCGGCGGGCGTGGCGGCCACGGCTCCGACGTGGCGCACGCGTGTGCCACGTGGCGGCCGCCTATTGGCCAGCGCCAACTGCCCGTTGACCAGTGGGGAGCCACGCGGCGCGTGGGGATTGGCCGGATACGCTGTTTCGTGTTCGGGGACACGTGTCGGTGCGTGGAGCGGGTCGGACGGGTGCGCGGTCCGACCGGATCGGGTGTGCGGGTGTGGGCTGTGTGGGCCGGGTTACTGTGCGCGCCCGAAATCGGGGCCCGAAAGATTCGGGCGCCCGGAAGTTGGGACCAATTGGGAATTTTCCCAATTGTTTCCCTCAGCCTATAAATACCAACCCGAGCCCCTTCTTTTCGAGTTTTTCTCTCATTTTCGAGCTTCTTCTGCCCAAGCCACCTTAAGGAGATTTGTTCACCTCTTGATCCTTGATCTTCCTGCCAAGTCCTAGGATTTTTGGAGCACGCATCCCGAGGTTCTCCATTTCACGGCGCGGCGCGACGTTGCATTTCCTGTTTCCTTCTTCGGCGCAGCAGTGATGTTTTAGCTCCCCTGGGCTACCCCGAGGTCCTTTTTCGATGATTTTTACGCCGGCTGACTCCTTACAAGTAGGGCTTCAACTTTCATTTTGATTGCGCTTTTCCATTTCGAGGTTTTGGCACGGATCCCGAGGCAAACAGTGACCCCTTTTTGCTGTGTGGATTTCCTTGACAGCAGCAGAGTATTTCGGCCATATCTTCGCGCACGAGCGTCAGACGGAGACGAGCTTATACAACTTTTTCATCTACGGATCGCAAGGAACGCGCTCGTATTTTTCTTGGATTTTTCAGAGATTTATTTCGAGGTGATAATCACTGTTTTCTCAGTGTACTGTGTACAGTTTTTCTTCACAGTTTGTTGATTGGATTACCACCTTGACGAATTTATAACTTGGCTTACCGAACTCTGATTTGGGCGTGCAAGGTACCGTTGCGAAGCTATCGACGCGAGGATCGCCGTGATATTTTTTTGGGAATTTTCTGGGCACTTTCTGCAGGTGATAATTTAACAGTTCTGGGACTGTTGTTGTATGTATTTGTAAGCGCATTATTTGGGAGCCTAAGTGTTTTTAGTGGACTTGGTGTTGTGCCAGGAGTGTTGCGGGTGTGCTGACCTTGTTGGAGCAAGGGATTGGAGTTTTGGGTATTTTCAGCTGTACGGACTCGGACAGTTAGCGCTTCCGGTGGGTGGTTGTTGCTTGCCTCTACATCTGACTTACTCACTAAGTTTATTAGAAAACCCCCAAGGTTGAGCATATTGATTGAGTATCCTGCATGTTTGACTGTTATAGATGTGAGCCTATCATCTGAGATTTCTTTGGGGATATTACTGGGGCAATACTGCTGTAGGAACATGATCACTGGAGTAATTTATTATTGATAATTGACATGCTACTTTAGCACCCAGATTTTATGAAAATGGATTAAATAGATTAATTGGTGGGACATAATGATTTATCATTGTGCGGGTTTCACTCTGGGGATTTATTATGGATCAGGGATCATATACATGTGTAGTTGACTGATGATTTTGGCATGACTGTTTTATCTGTGTGGATATTATTAATCGATACACATGTAAAACTGTTACTTGACTTTCTTTCTCTCCCACATTGTATGAGGACTTTTGCATGCTTATTTGGACATCTAGATAGGCCACTATTTTATTGCTACACTATCATATTGGGATTTGACTTAGGAGAAACCATGACTGCTTTCTTTCTCCTTCTTATTTAGACTTTTGAGTCATGTAGCTCGGGTTCGAGCAGAGGTTTGGGATAGTATAGCCGGGACCTGAGGGTCAGAGATAGGGAGTGCTTGATGTTGGATTGTGGGTTATTGCGGCAACCGCGGATAGTAGGCGGTTGACCGGATCTGGATTATTTTGCCCATTTGCGGGTTGTGGGTTATTGCGGTGACCGCGAACTTTGGGCGGTTGACCGGATGTTTACCATTGCGTCAGATTGGGTATCTGTTTTCTCTAGTGGATGGTGTTTCCCACTTTTGAGTACTATTGCATTTGATTGGGGATTGAGATTTCATTAGTGGACGGAGTTTCCCACTTTGATCATAGTCATGATCCAGTCCTGCTATTATGAGACAGTGGTTACAGAGATACTTGATACAGTGATACTTTACTCGTGTGGGTCGCTCCCCTCGAGTGCCACTCCGGAGTAGGCTTTAGACCGTGTTGGGTTCCGGTCATTTGGACAGTGGAGATACTGAGTTCTTGAGTTCGACAGCAGAGCAGGCAGTACCAGTTCTACTGGTGGCACTAGATTGGGTCTATTTGATCAGATACTGTTTTCTGATGCATTCATACCGTCATTTCCTTCGGTATTGCATTTAGAGGCATACTTGTTGTGGTCTCCCCTTTTTATTCAGTAGTTCTGTTTACAGTTTTACCACTTGCCCTTTTCTTGCCTCTAGTAGACTTAGTGGGTACGCCAGAGCTTGAGGCTTTACCCACAGGGGGAGGCTACTGGTTTACTAGTGGTTCTCACCCCCATTATTGTTGTTTCCCCTTTTTCTCCCCTTGTTTTGCAGTGTCCTCTTCGGGAGTTGCTGATCTTCGATCGTTGTTCGAGGCGAGGGAGTCACGAGCTAGATCCTTACCACTCGAGGAGTGTAGCTGTATCCCCTGGTTGGAGATTCCTGGTAGCTGTTGGCTGGTTTTACTGTTGTATTTGGAGGGAGATCTTTTGTATTTGGAGAGACTGATGTTGAGACTGGTGTACTATAGTTTTAGTTTAGCTCCTTTTATAGTTGAGAGATGCTGTACTGAGGACATTGTATGATGATTATCTGTATTTGAGGAGATGGATATTGTACTTTATTTCATACGGTTCAGTGATTGGATTTTATTTTACAGCATTTCATTTCCGCTCTGATATTTGTGTAGCTATAGTACTATCTTTTGCAGGTTAGACGCTTCGCCTATGCGGGTTTTAGCATAGGTGGCGGATCTGTTGGCGAGCCCGGGTCGCAGTTTCGACCCCGGGGCGTGACAGGTCCCATCGAAAAGAGGGGGTCTATTAATATTACCACCTTCACCCAACATGATAGAAAAACCTAAAACCCGCTCTGATACCAAATGTAGGTTATAGATCCCCAAGGATCTAAATAGGTTCTATCAAATACCTAGAGGGGGGGTGAATAGGTATAATATCCAAAAAATCAAATCTCAGTGCAATTTAAAATAAACGCGAAAAATAAAAACAGCACACCGAGATTTACGTGGGAAAACTCCAACCAGGAGAAAAAAACCCACGGGACCAACACGCAATAACAATCCACTAAGAATAGAAAGATAACAAGGTGATTACCGACTCCACGGACTCAAACCCCTCCTTCATCTTCTCTGGATCTTGCACTCACCGACTGCAGGTCCAATCCACACGCCGAATCCACGAACGCCACTCAAATCCACGAGCAACACGTTTCGAATCCACGAAACGCCTTCAACACACCGAATCCACGATGCCACGTCAAATCCTTGACGCAAATTCAGCCGTAACGAAAGTATAGGCTTCGATGGTGATACTTTGCTTAGAATAACATTAGAGTACCATGGATTAACTTTCTAAGCAAAGATTATATCAATTCGACAAAAAGCATATCGTCAAAGAATCGTCGAATTGACCTAAGAGAGGCTAAAAAGAAGAACGATAAAAACCTAGCCACTAGGGTTGCTCTCAAGTGTTTCTGAGTTGGTCGGTACCTCTTGAGAAACCCTAAGTATCTATTTATAATATTTGGAATTCAATAAAAGTCGGTTTAGCATACTTATCATAATTTAACATTGCGTACCGGTACTAAAAAATAGGTTTCGGTACTCAATGACGCAACAGACAAAATTTTCTATTGCGTACCGGTACTCAAAGTCAGGTACCGGTGACGGGTTTTGAGGAACTCAAAGTGTGGTTCCGGTACTCAATGTAAAATACTGAATTTTTCAAAGATAAGTTTAACAAAATAA
This sequence comes from Tillandsia leiboldiana, assembly GCA_029204045.2. Taxonomy (NCBI): domain Eukaryota; kingdom Viridiplantae; phylum Streptophyta; class Magnoliopsida; order Poales; family Bromeliaceae; genus Tillandsia; species Tillandsia leiboldiana. Next base: position 40,839,684 of record CM055067.1, on the reverse strand, counting down.
GCCATATACCGGAATCCAAACTAAAAATAAGTTATAAGATAAAAATCAAGTTCCCAAAACCTCTACTAAACCCGGTTTCGATAGATTCATTGTAGGGTTATGATAATATGGATCTAAATAGGGGAAAAAATACCTAGAGGGGGGTGAATAGGTGTAAACAATAAACACTCAAAAATCTTTGCGTAATAAAACCCAATGCGAAAAAATAAATAACACGCAGAGATTTTACGTGGAAAACTCCATCACAGGAGTAAAAAATCACGGGACCGATAACACGGTGAAATCAACTAAGATTAAACACGTACAAAGGTGATATACCGTACTCACACACGACTCATCCTTTTTCCATACGCTCCGAGTTGATCTTCTCCGCTCGCTCCGCAACGCGCATCGAATCCACGATTTGCGTCCAACGCCGAATCCACGGCGTCCAACGTCGAGTCCACGACGTCTGACCGAATCCACGGTCTCCACCAAGTAGTACGTCTCGATCACACGAACATACCTCGCTCCGAATCCACGAGAGCGATAGCACCTTGAATCCACAAGGCCACGCGAATCCACGCGCCGATTTTGGGGAAAATCGTTGTTTTGTTGGTGGTGAAAATCCGCCGAATACTTGGATCAAAGATAGATCGGAAAATCCGGCGTCGAAACTGCGACCCGGGCTCGCCAACAGATCCACCGCCCATACGGGAAGCCCGTATAGACGAAGCGACTAACCTGCAAAAGAGCATCTATACTAAGCAGATATCAGAGCTGAAAGTAAAACTGCTAGAAATAAAAACTATATACAACACAAGTCCTCACCAAAAGTACAAAAGTCTCTCGAGCAGTAGAAAATAAATACAACTCTATACCTCACTACAAAGTTCTCTCAACAGGAACTCTCAAAAGTAATAAGGGTACATCTACTCTCTGGATGACGACTGGTGGGGAACTATCTCGCGACTCCCTTACCTCGATCAGAAGAAGCAGCAACAGGAGAAGCAGGAACCGGAGTAAGAAGTCCCTGTGGGAAAATACACCACGACGGGTGTGAGAACTACGTCCCAAGTAGTTCTCAGTGGGTGCCGCCAACAAGCCCGACGGTCTGCCCACTAAGTCTACTAGAGGCATAAAGTAACAATATAAAACTGGAATGAAAGGGCTGGAAAAATAACTCTACAGCTACTATGCCTCTATCTAGATGCTCAAGAACAGGAACAGATGAAACATGATGCATCTACTAACACACACAGCAAACTCACCAAATCTAAACTGACTGCCTCAAAGGGTCCAGTCAAACCTGCGCCCACCTACTGCCGCACATCCTCAACAGGACGGGTCTACCGTAGGGTGTCCGTGACTGCCACTAACTGGGCCAGTCCGAGGGACGGCGTCGACAAGTCGCGATAGCAAGTACAGGCCCAACTCCGGAGTGGCTCTCGAGGGGAGCGACCCCACCGAGGAAAGTATCCGCGTAACTCTGTCGAGCTCAAATAAATGGCTCATGCAGGCTAAAGTCCAACCACGATCAACAAGATCGACCAACGACACCAACTCTCAACCACAAGCTGGAAGTCACACAGCTGGGGCCACTGTCCACCAGACGGCTCCCACAACAGAACACTAAACTCTCCAGAAAGACCGACACCATAAGGCTTCGGAAACCCGATAGACCGGTGCTAAGAACCCTATCAAACAAGAACAGACTCTAGGCTCCGACTATCGAAGTTCCCGATCCCTTATAGTTCGGGAAAGCAAACACAGTACAACTCGCAGAAGACACCAACAGGGCCCGAAAGTCCCGGGAGACCTACACCTACAACCCTATCAAACAAGAACAGGTTCCAGGCTCGGCCCCCGTGGCTTTCGTCCCGACAGAGGAACGACCCCTAGAACCCAGACCACTCGAATCCTTTCGAGTGGGGAGATTTACCGGAAAAGGTGACATTTGTTATTGAAAACTAATTTGATTTGGAAGAAATCCATATTTAATGATTTTAGTTCTTTTTAGAAAAACAGTTAGAAAACAAGTGTTTTACCCAAACCCCGAAGGGCTGATGCCTTTGTCCAATCAAACAAGAACAGACTCCAGCGGCCCTTCGATGTTTGGAAGAAAACATTGGTAGACTAAAATCATGTATATGTCGAAAAGAGTTCTGGGTTCTAGGTCCGGCTAACACTAGTAAACTACTGCCACTAACACAGTGGCGACGACCCAAACAGGGGAAAACAAGATCTCTCGGGTCCACCGTTACCCCAAACGGTTCCCGATACAGACAAGCGAACCACTACATCTACCAGACTCCACTCTGCTCCCAAGCACGAGTGCAATGCATCCCACACTATAGAGAAGTCCCGACCGCTCGGCCCACTACCCGGGCGAGGATAACACTAAGTCCAGGAATGCGACATAAAGTGTGGATGTCTAAACATAAATAACCCTAGCCCAAGTGAGGGTTTTCTACTGGTCTGGTTACACATGCAACATATGACGGGGGGTGCTAGGTCAGGTTCCAATATAACAAATATTTAACATGATAGTAGGAAGCAAGAGATCACAAGATCGACAGATAAACAAGGATCAACAATTCCTACGCTCTAGCATGCTACTCAAGTCCAATCACTATCATGCATGATTCTATATCAATAGAATTAGAGTACAGTCCATAGATCTTGAAAGCAAGCCACCCACCTGAAGACGCTAACTGTCCGGAGCCGTACAGCTGAGAAAACCAAGAAAATAACCACTCTAGGTCCAACAGGTCCAGCACAGTCCACAATCCCTCCTGGGTACAACATAAGGCTACAGTTACACTTTAAATCCATTAAAAATCCAGGTTTTACAAATCTGCTGGGAACAGTCCACTTACTGCGAAATTTTCACCTGTAAAACGAACTCCAAAATTCTGATAAAAATACCACAGCGATCCTCGCGTCGATAGCTTCGAAACGGGTACCTGCACGTCCAATTCCGAGCACCGAAGGCCAAGTTACAAATTCCACAGTAACGATGCGCACAATCCCAAAATCATCAACTGTAAACTCTTGTACAGATAAAAGGAACAGTGTATACCTTCGGGAAGGTCTCCAAAAATTCCAAGAAAAATCCCACGATGATCCTCACGTCGAGTAGATGAAAAAGTCTATAAGCACGTCTTGATCCGAGACTCGTGCGCGAAGGTCTCCTCAAAGAAGGTGCTGCCCTCACCCAAAATCTCACAGCAAAAGGGTCCCAATGAGCACGAGAAAACACCTCGAAAAACGTGAAATCTGAAAATGTGCGAGAAACCCAAAATCGTAGCCTCACCTGCTACGAATCCAGCAGCGAAGAAATCGCTCGAAAAGATCGTCGGAGTAGACCAGGGGAGCTAAAACACTGCTGCTGCGCCGAAGAAGAACACAGGAACCACCACGTCGCGCCGCGCCGTAAAATAGAGAACCTCGGGATGCGTGCCCATAAAATCCCAAAACTTTGCAGGTGGATCCAGAGCTTGAAGATGAAGAAATCTTCTTAAGGGTGCTCGGGCAGAGGAGGCTCGAAAAGAGGAGAAAAGGGGAGAAGAAAGAGGCTCGGGTGCTAAATAAAGGCCCAAAAAAACAATTGAAGAAATACCGAAATTGTCCCAAGATTCGGGCGGCTACAGTGCAGCCCAGCCCAGATTCGGGCGGCTACAGTGCGGCCCAGCCCGAATCGGGCGGCTACAGTGCAGCCCGGGCCGGCCGGTTCGGGCGCGCACAGTGCGGCCCGGCCCGGCCCAGCCCGCACACGGGATCCAGCCGGACGCTTGCTTGGTCCGACCCGCGCCGGCGCCCGCCACGTGTCCCCCGAACACGCCGCAGCCGTGCAAGCCGCCACGGGGAGCGCCACGTGTCCCTGCCCGCGTCAACGCGGTAGGTGGCGCCCGCGAATCAGCGGGCGCCACGTGGCACCTCCCACGTCGCCCGCGCCTGCCCCGCTACGGCCACCTGCCCCGCGCGCTGCGTGGACCGCGCGCTCATGCGCCCGCCAACGGGGTGCCGCCACGTGGCGCGCCCCCGGCACGCCTCCCGCGCACTCCCGCAGACCGAGCGCACCAGAGCGCCCAATCAGGCGCTGCCACGTGGACACCTGCCGGTCCACGCGCCTCACGGTGCACCCCGGTCAAACCCCAGTGCTCCGTGGACCCAGCTGCGTGCGCGGCCAATCAGGGCCTGCCACGTGGCTCCCCCGCCGGTCCACGGCTCCCCCATGCACCAGAAATCCAGTAAATTTTCCGGGAGTCCGTTTTTGGGCATCCGGACTCAGAAATTGGGCAAACAAAAGCGCCATTTTCAAGCGTTTTTTTTCCGCGCTGAATCCATTTCCGCCGTCTGTTTGGCCTAATTCTTTTTCAAAATTTCGGCCAAACCCAGCCGAAAGCCAACACAGCTAAAAAAACCTTACAGGGTCCATCTGTGGCATCCCATTGATGCACCATGGGCCAGATACACCAACAAACAGGTGTTCTAACAGTGGATCCATCGGAAAAATGCTGCATGGGGTTCGGGGTCCT
>CM055067.1:40762896-40835064 GCA_029204045.2 Tillandsia leiboldiana | reverse complement strand
AACATGATCACTGGAGTAATTTATTTATTGCATAATGACATGCTACTTTAGCACCCAGATTTTATGAAAATGGATTAAATAGATTAATTGGTGGGACATAATGATTTATCATTGTGCGGGTTTCACTCTGGGGATTATTATGGATCAGGGATCATATACATGTGTAGGACTGATGATTTTGGCATGACTGTTTTTCTGTGTGGATATTATTAATCGATACACATGTAAAAACTGTTACTTGACTTTCTTCGTCTCTCCCACATTGTATGAGGACTTTTGCATGCTTATTTGGAAATCTAGATAGGCCACTATTTTATTGCTACACTATCATATTGGGATTTGACTTAGGAGAAACCATGACTGCTTTCTTTCTCCTTCTTATTTAGACTTTTGAGTCATTGTAGCTCGGTCGAGCAGAGGTTTGGGATAGTATAGCCGGGACCTGAGGGTCAGAGATAGGGAGTGCTTGATGTTGGATTGTGGGTTATTGCGGCAACCGCGGATAGTAGGCGGTTGACCGGATCTGGATTATTTTGCCCATTTGCGGGTTGTGGGTTATTGCGGTGACCGCGAACTTTGGGCGGTTGACCGGATGTTTACCATTGCGTCAGATTGGGTATCTGTTTCTCTAGTGGATGGTGTTTCCCACTTTTGAGTACTATTGCATTTGATTGGGGATTGAGATTTCATTAGTGGACGGAGTTTCCCACTTTGATCATAGTCATGATCCAGTCCTGCTATTATGAGACAGTGGTTACAGAGATACTTGATACAGTGATACTTTACCTCGTGTGGGTCGCTCCCCTCGAGTGCCACTCCGGAGTAGGCTTTAGACCGTGTTGGTTCCGGTCATTGGACAGTGGAGATACTGAGTTCTTGAGTTCGACAGCAGAGCAGGCAGTACCAGTTCTACTGGTGGCACTAGATTGGTCTATTTGATCAGATACTGTTTTCTGATGCATTCATACCGCATTTCCTTCGGTATTGCATTTAGAGGCATACTTGTTGTGGTCTCCCCTTTTATTCAGTAGTTCTGTTTACAGTTTTACCACTTGCCCTTTTCTTGCCTCTAGTAGACTTAGTGGGTACGCCAGAGCTTGAGGCTTTACCCACAGGGGGAGGCTACTGGTTTACTAGTGGTTCTCACCCCCATTATTGTGTTTCCCCTTTTTCTCCCTTGTTTTGCAGTGTCCTCTTCGGGAGTTGCTGATCTTCGATCGTTGTTCGAGGCGAGGGAGTCACGAGCTAGATCCTTACCACTCGAGGAGTGTAGCTGTATCCCCTGGTTGGAGATTCCTGGTAGCTGTTGGCTGGTTTTACTGTTGTATTTGGAGGGAGATCTTTTGTATTTGGAGAGACTGATGTTGAGACTGGTGTACTATAGTTTTAGTTTAGCTCCTTTTATAGTTGAGAGATGCTGTACTGAGGACATTGTATGATGATTATCTGTATTTGAGGAGATGGATATTGTACTTTATTTCATACGGTTCAGTGATTGGATTTTATTTTACAGCATTTCATTTCCGCTCTGATATTTGTGTAGCTATAGTACTATCTTTTGCAGGTTTAGACGCTTCGCCTATGCGGGTTTTAGCATAGGTGGCGGATCTGTTGGCGAGCCCGGGTCGCAGTTTCGACCCCGGGGCGTGACAGGTCCCATCGAAAGAGGGGGTCTATTAATATTACCACCTTCACCCAACATGATAGAAAAACCTAAAACCCGCTCTGATACCAAATGTAGGTTATAGATCCCCAAGGATCTAAATAGGTTCTATCAAATACCTAGAGGGGGGGTGAATAGGTATAATATCCAAAAAAATCAAATCTCAGTGCAATTTAAAATAAACGCGAAAAATAAAAACAGCACACCGAGATTTACGTGGGAAAACTCCAACCAGGAGAAAAAAAACCCACGGGACCAACACGCAATAACAATCCACTAAGAATAGAAAGATAACAAGGTGATTACCGACTCCACGGACTCAAACCCCTCCTTCATCTTCTCTGGATCTTGCACTCACCGACTGCAGGTCCAATCCACACGCCGAATCCACGAACGCCACTCAAATCCACGAGCAACACGTTTCGAATCCACGAAACGCCTTCAACACACCGAATCCACGATGCCACGTCAAATCCTTGACGCAAATTCAGCCGTAACGAAAGTATAGGCTTCGATGGTGATACTTTGCTTAGAATAACATTAGAGTACCATGGATTAACTTTCTAAGCAAAGATTATATCAATTCGACAAAAAGCATATCGTCAAGAATCGTCGAATTGACCTAAGAGAGGCTAAAAAGAAGAACGATAAAAACCTAGCCACTAGGGTTGCTCTCAAGTGTTTCTGAGTTGGTCGGTACCTCTTGAGAAACCCTAAGTATCTATTTATAATATTTGGAATTCAATAAAAGTCGGTTTAGCATACTTATCATAATTTAACATTGCGTACCGGTACTAAAAAATAGGTTTCGGTACTCAATGACGCAACAGACAAAATTTTCTATTGCGTACCGGTACTCAAAGTCAGGTACCGGTGACGGGTTTTGAGGAACTCAAAGTGTGGTTCCGGTACTCAATGTAAAATACTGAATTTTTCAAAGATAAGTTTAACAAAATAAGCCATATACCGGAATCCAAACTAAAAATAAGTTATAAGATAAAAATCAAGTTCCCAAACCTCTACTAAACCCGGTTTCGATAGATTCATTGTAGGGTTATGATAATATGGATCTAAATAGGGGAAAAAATACCTAGAGGGGGGTGAATAGGTGTAAACAATAAACACTCAAAATCTTTGCGTAATAAAACCCAATGCGAAAAAATAAATAACACGCAGAGATTTTACGTGGAAAACTCCATCACAGGAGTAAAAAATCACGGGACCGATAACACGGTGAAATCAACTAAGATTAAACACGTACAAAGGTGATATACCGTACTCACACACGACTCATCCTTTTTCCATACGCTCCGAGTTGATCTTCTCCGCTCGCTCCGCAACGCGCATCGAATCCACGATTTGCGTCCAACGCCGAATCCACGGCGTCCAACGTCGAGTCCACGACGTCTGACCGAATCCACGGTCTCCACCAAGTAGTACGTCTCGATCACACGAACATACCTCGCTCCGAATCCACGAGAGCGATAGCACCTTGAATCCACAAGGCCACGCGAATCCACGCGCCGATTTTGGGGAAAATCGTTGTTTTGTTGGTGGTGAAAATCCGCCGAATACTTGGATCAAAGATAGATCGGAAAATCCGGCGTCGAAACTGCGACCCGGGCTCGCCAACAGATCCACCGCCCATACGGGAAGCCCGTATAGACGAAGCGACTAACCTGCAAAAGAGCATCTATACTAAGCAGATATCAGAGCTGAAAGTAAACTGCTAGAAATAAAAACTATATACAACACAAGTCCTCACCAAAAGTACAAAAGTCTCTCGAGCAGTAGAAAATAAATACAACTCTATACCTCACTACAAAGTTCTCTCAACAGGAACTCTCAAAAGTAATAAGGGTACATCTACTCTCTGGATGACGACTGGTGGGGAACTATCTCGCGACTCCCTTACCTCGATCAGAAGAAGCAGCAACAGGAGAAGCAGGAACCGGAGTAGAAGTCCCTGTGGGAAAATACACCACGACGGGTGTGAGAACTACGTCCCAAGTAGTTCTCAGTGGGTGCCGCCAACAAGCCCGACGGTCTGCCCACTAAGTCTACTAGAGGCATAAAGTAACAATATAAAACTGGAATGAAAGGGCTGGAAAAATAACTCTACAGCTACTATGCCTCTATCTAGATGCTCAAGAACAGGAACAGATGAAACATGATGCATCTACTAACACACACAGCAAACTCACCAAATCTAAACTGACTGCCTCAAAGGGTCCAGTCAAACCTGCGCCCACCTACTGCCGCACATCCTCAACAGGACGGGTCTACCGTAGGGTGTCCGTGACTGCCACTAACTGGGCCAGTCCGAGGGACGGCGTCGACAAGTCGCGATAGCAAGTAACAGGCCCAACTCCGGAGTGGCTCTCGAGGGGAGCGACCCCACCGAGGAAAGTATCCGCGTAACTCTGTCGAGCTCAAATAAATGGCTCATGCAGGCTAAAGTCCAACCACGATCAACAAGATCGACCAACGACACCAACTCTCAACCACAAGCTGGAAGTCACACAGCTGGGGCCACTGTCCACCAGACGGCTCCCACAACAGAACACTAAACTCTCCAGAAAGACCGACACCATAAGGCTTCGGAAACCCGATAGACCGGTGCTAAGAACCCTATCAAACAAGAACAGACTCTAGGCTCCGACTATCGAAGTTCCCGATCCCTTATAGTTCGGGAAAGCAAAACACAGTACAACTCGCAGAAGACACCAACAGGGCCCGAAAGTCCCGGGAGACCTACACCTACAACCCTATCAAACAAGAACAGGTTCCAGGCTCGGCCCCCGTGGCTTTCGTCCCGACAGAGGAACGACCCCTAGAACCCAGACCACTCGAATCCTTTCGAGTGGGGAGATTTACCGGAAAAGGTGACATTTGTTATTGAAAACTAATTTGATTTGGAAGAAATCCATATTTAATGATTTTAGTTCTTTTTAGAAAAACAGTTAGAAAACAAGTGTTTTACCCAAACCCCGAAGGGCTGATGCCTTTGTCCAATCAAACAAGAACAGACTCCAGCGGCCCTTCGATGTTTGGAAGAAAACATTGGTAGACTAAAATCATGTATATGTCGAAAAGAGTTCTGGGTTCTAGGTCCGGCTAACACTAGTAAACTACTGCCACTAACACAGTGGCGACGACCCAAACAGGGGAAAACAAGATCTCTCGGGTCCACCGTTTACCCCAAACGGTTCCCGATACAGACAAGCGAACCACTACATCTACCAGACTCCACTCTGCTCCCAAGCACGAGTGCAATGCATCCCACACTATAGAGAAGTCCCGACCGCTCGGCCCACTACCCGGGCGAGGATAACACTAAGTCCAGGAATGCGACATAAAGTGTGGATGTCTAAACATAAATAACCCTAGCCCAAGTGAGGGTTTTCTACTGGTCTGGTTACACATGCAACATATGACGGGGGTGCTAGGTCAGGTTCCAATATAACAAATATTTAACATGATAGTAGGAAGCAAGAGATCACAAGATCGACAGATAAAACAAGGATCAACAATTCCTACGCTCTAGCATGCTACTCAAGTCCAATCACTATCATGCATGATTCTATATCAATAGAATTAGAGTACAGTCCATAGATCTTGAAAGCAAGCCACCCACCTGAAGACGCTAACTGTCCGGAGCCGTACAGCTGAGAAAACCAAGAAAATAACCACTCTAGGTCCAACAGGTCCAGCACAGTCCACAATCCCTCCTGGGTACAACATAAGGCTACAGTTACACTTTAAATCCATTAAAATCCAGGTTTTACAAATCTGCTGGGAACAGTCCACTTACTGCGAAATTTTCACCTGTAAAACGAACTCCAAAAATTCTGATAAAAATACCACAGCGATCCTCGCGTCGATAGCTTCGAAACGGGTACCTGCACGTCCAATTCCGAGCACCGAAGGCCAAGTTACAAATTCCACAGTAACGATGCGCACAATCCCAAAATCATTCAACTGTAAACTCTTGTACAGATAAAAGGAACAGTGTATACCTTCGGGAAGGTCTCCAAAAATTCCAAGAAAAATCCACGATGATCCTCACGTCGAGTAGATGAAAAAAGTCTATAAGCACGTCTTGATCCGAGACTCGTGCGCGAAGGTCTCCTCAAAAGAAGGTGCTGCCCTCACCCAAAATCTCACAGCAAAAGGGGTCCCAATGAGCACGAGAAAACACCTCGAAAAACGTGAAATCTGAAAATGTGCGAGAAACCCAAAATCGTAGCCTCACCTGCTACGAATCCAGCAGCGAAGAAATCGCTCGAAAAGATCGTCGGAGTAGACCAGGGGAGCTAAAACACTGCTGCTGCGCCGAAGAAGAACACAGGAACCACCACGTCGCGCCGCGCCGTAAAATAGAGAACCTCGGGATGCGTGCCCATAAAATCCCAAAACTTTGCAGGTGGATCCAGAGCTTGAAGATGAAGAAATCTTCTTAAGGGTGCTCGGGCAGAGGAGGCTCGAAAAGAGGAGAAAAGGGGAGAAGAAAGAGGCTCGGGCTGCTAAATAAAGGCCCCAAAAAAACAATTGAAGAAATACCGAAATTGTCCCAAGTTTCGGGCGGCTACAGTGCAGCCCAGCCCAGATTCGGGCGGCTACAGTGCGGCCCAGCCCGAATTCGGGCGGCTACAGTGCAGCCCGGCCCGGCCGGTTTCGGGCGCGCACAGTGCGGCCCGGCCCGGCCCAGCCCGCACACGGGATCCAGCCGGACGCTTGCTTGGTCCGACCCGCGCCGGCGCCCGCCACGTGTCCCCCGAACACGCCGCAGCCGTGCAAGCCGCCACGGGGAGCGCCACGTGTCCCTGCCCGCGTCAACGCGGTAGGTGGCGCCCGCGAATCAGCGGGCGCCACGTGGCACCTCCCACGTCGCCCGCGCCTGCCCCGCGTACGGCCACCTGCCCCGCGCGCTGCGTGGACCGCGCGCTCATGCGCCCGCCAACCGGGTGCCGCCACGTGGCGCGCCCCCGGTCCACGCCTCCCCGCGCACTCCCGCAGACCGAGCGCACCAGAGCCGCCCAATCAGGCGCTGCCACGTGGACACCTGCCGGTCCACGCGCCTCCCGGTGCACCCCGGTCCAAACCCCAGTGCTCCGTGGACCCAGCTGCGTGCGCCGGCCAATCAGGGCCTGCCACGTGGCTCCCCCGCCGGTCCACGGCTCCCCCATGCACCAGAAATCCAGTAAATTTTCCGGGAGTCCGTTTTTGGGCATCCGGACTCAGAATTTGGCAAACAAAAAGCCATTTTCAAGCGTTTTTTCCGCGCTGAATCCGTTTCCGCCGTCTGTTTGGCCTAATTCTTTTTCAAAATTTCGGCAAACCCAGCCGAAAGCCAACACAGCTAAAAAAAACCTTACAGGGTCCATCTGTGGCATCCCATTGATGCACCATGGGCCAGATACACCAACAACAGGTGTTCTAACAGTGGATCCATCGGAAAAATGCTGCATGGGGTTCGGGGGTCCTACATCCTCCCCCACTAAAAGGAAGTTTCGTCCCCGAAACAAAACACGCCACAACAAAAACAAAACAATCAAAACAACCAAGAACGCAGCACTAAACTAACAAGAAAGATACGGCTCCACCAGCAGGAAAGTCATCAACTCCAACCCTCGATTTAGAAAACAGCTGAAATTAGCGAAAAGTCCGAAAATTTCGAAAAATCAGTGCCTTCGCCCCAATCAAACAAGAACAGGTTCGGGCACTGTCTCCATTTCTGGAGCAATCTTTCGAAGTTTCCGTCCTGTTCGTAAATTTCAGTACAAGGTGAGAAAAGGGGGAGAAGTATTGGTGTCGTTCCTACTGTGGCCACAAAAGAAAGCTATCACTAACCGAGACTCCTAAGGACACAACCACTAGTCCTAACATCACGTCTGCTCCCGAGGTGGCGTCTGTCCACAGTCGCTAAAGCCCATGCTGTTGGAAGGATACGCCGACAATCCGAGAAAACGAACTCCTCCAGTCCAACTCGCAGAAGGATAACTGCTTTCATTCCATCATCAGTCGTAGCACAGCACCGCGCCAATCAGCCCAACCTGGGTGCTCAATCCAAGTCCTGGAGCTGTCCTTGAATCGTCACAACAGCAAGTGAAGTCCCAAGTCTCAACTGCACTGATCATACACCGCGATCCTCCTCTACTCATAGGATACTGGGAAGAATCCAATCGCTAAAACATGTAGCAGAAATTCCTAACCCATACCCATGCAAGGATGCCGATGCCGATACTCAACTAATAAAGCAGGAGAATGCAGCGGTAACAAAATGCTCAACTCAGCTAACAGAAATAAAATCATACCTGCCACGGCAAGATCCGCTGCCGGGGTGTCCTCCAACAGGGCTGCATAAACCCGTCCACTGGGTGCTGCAGGTCGTCGTCCCGTCTGTCCCGACGTCGTGGCCCACTCTGTCCGCTGGTGTGCCGGAGGGGTTCCCGCTGCATGGATGGGCAAGGGGGGTGCTGTCGCAATCGGCCGCACTGACAAAATGGCCTGGGGGCAAGCTGCGCGGAAATGTCCCAACTCTCCACAGAGGAAACACCTCCCTTGTCTCTGATCACACTGCGACGGTGGATGAGGCCCGCCACAGATGACACACCGCTCCTGCCGCTGCTGCCGATACCGCTGATGCTGCTGCTGCTGGGGCTCACCAGATCTCCGGCGCCTACGAAACCCACGACCCTCAGGATGAGATCGTGGAGGTCTCGGAGGTCCCTGCCCGCTCGTCTGCCCCTCATCACCCGGTGCTGGGCGCTTCGCCCCAGGAATCACTACGGGGGCTAGAGCCACCTCTGACATCACTGCCTCTCCAGACTCAATATATAACGCCTGCTCCATCGATGCCTCCAAAGTCTGTAATCTGCGTGAACGAACAAGCTGATAAATATCCCGGCGCAGCCCCCGCTCGAACATGTAGATCCGGTGAGACTCGTCCCTGGCCACGTGAGGCATACTAGCCAACAGCTGATTGTATTCGGCTATGTATGCATTCACGGGCCGATCTCCCTGGCGGAGATTTCTCAGCTGCTCCTCTAATCTCTGGCGAACACTCTCAGGAAAGAAGGCCCCTAACAGAAGTCTGCGGAACTCCGCCCAGGGAAGAATCTGCGTCCCAGGCGGACCAGCAGGCCGCACACGCCGCCACCAAGCCTCGGCGTTGCCCTCCAAGTAGTGTGTAGCCAAAAAGACTCGAAATCGATCATCAACGAACAAACTCTCAAAATGACGCTCCATGGCCGTGATCCAAGACTCTGCCTCCCACGGCTCAGCACTCATACCAGAAAAACGGGGTGGATCAAACCGGCGGAACCTCATCAACAGATCCACCACCGCACTCTGCTCAGCCAAAGTCAAAGGTCCCATCGATCCAGGCGGTGGTATGCTAGAAACCGGCTCGACAGGAATAGCCGGCGCTGACGGGACCACAGGGGGCGCCACAGCTGGCGAAGAAGGCACAGGCGAACACACAGGGGGTGCTACCACAGGCTGCGTCCTCTGCTCTAAAAGAAGCATCATCCGACCAAAGGCCTCCTCCTGGCGCCGAGAAGCCTCCTCCTGGCGCTGAGAAGCCTCCTCCTGGCGCTGCACCGCCTCAGACAACTGGGCCAACTGGGCCAACTGAGCCCGAAGCTCCTGCACCTCACTCGGCTGACCCTGTGCTGGCTCCTCCTGCCCAGGCTCATCGGAGGGAAAAGGCTGAGAACGCGTCTGCACCCCGCGTCGGGGAGGCATCGTGCCCACCTGCAACACACATGGAAACATCAGGACAGTACCAAACAACACACGACCCAATCCAGCGAAAGTCTAGGACATGTCATCCATTCCCTAGCATTATGTTGTCTGCAGCCAACATAATCGCTTAGGAGAATAAACATGCCAGTCACTCATCCCATCCCTTGGGAGAGGTAAAAACTCAATCAGGACTCTCGCTAACAGTCACGACTCTCACGTAGTCATCCTAATGTCCAACCACAAGCCTAGGGTTTCTAAGTCCATAATGACCTACAACCTAGGCTCTGATACCACTCTAATCTGTCACGCCCCGGCGTCGAAACTGCGACCCGGGCTCGCCAACAGATCCGCCGCCCATACGGGAAGCCCGTATAGACGAAGCGACTAACCTGCAAAAGAGCATCTATACTAAGCAGATATCAGAGCTGAAAGTAAAACTGCTAGAAATAAAAACTATATACAACACAAGTCCTCACCAAAAGTACAAAAGTCTCTCGAGCAGTAGAAAATAAATACAACTCTATACCTCACTACAAAGTTCTCTCAACAGGAACTCTCAAAAGTAATAAGGGTACATCTACTCTCTGGATGACGACTGGTGGGGAACTATCTCGCGACTCCCTTACCTCGATCAGAAAAAGCAGCAACAGGAGAAGCAGGAACCGGAGTAGAAGTCCCTGTGGGAAAATACACCACGACGGGTGTGAGAACTACGTCCCAAGTAGTTCTCAGTGGGTGCCGCCAACAAGCCCGACGGTCTGCCCACTAAGTCTACTAGAGGCATAAAGTAACAATATAAAACTGGAATGAAAGGGCTGGAAAAATAACTCTACAGCTACTATGCCTCTATCTAGATGCTCAAGAACAGGAACAGATGAAACATGATGCATCTACTAACACACACAGCAAACTCACCAAATCTAAACTGACTGCCTCAAAGGGTCCAGTCAAACCTGCGCCCACCTACTGCCGCACATCCTCAACAGGACGGGTCTACCGTAGGGTGTCCGTGACTGCCACTAACTGGGCCAGTCCGAGGGACGGCGTCGACAAGTCGCGATAGCAAGTAACAGGCCCAACTCCGGAGTGGCTCTCGAGGGGAGCGACCCCACCGAGGAAAGTATCCGCGTAACTCTGTCGAGCTCAAATAAATGGCTCATGCAGGCTAAAGTCCAACCACGATCAACAAGATCGACCAACGACACCAACTCTCAACCACAAGCTGGAAGTCACACAGCTGGGGCCACTGTCCACCAGACGGCTCCCACAACAGAACACTAAACTCTCCAGAAAGACCGACACCATAAGGCTTCGGAAACCCGATAGACCGGTGCTAAGAACCCTATCAAACAAGAACAGACTCTAGGCTCCGACTATCGAAGTTCCCGATCCCTTATAGTTCGGGAAAGCAAAACACAGTACAACTCGCAGAAGACACCAACAGGGCCCGAAAGTCCCGGGAGACCTACACCTACAACCCTATCAAACAAGAACAGGTTCCAGGCTCGGCCCCCGTGGCTTTCGTCCCGACAGAGGAACGACCCCTAGAACCCAGACCACTCGAATCCTTTCGAGTGGGGAGATTTACCGGAAAAGGTGACATTTGTTATTGAAAACTAATTTGATCTGGAAGAAATCCATATTTAATGATTTTAGTTCTTTTTAGAAAAACAGTTAGAAAACAAGTGTTTTACCCAAACCCCGAAGGGCTGATGCCTTTGTCCAATCAAACAAGAACAGACTCCAGCGGCCCTTCGATGTTTGGAAGAAAACATTGGTAGACTAAAATCATGTATATGTCGAAAAGAGTTCTGGGTTCTAGGTCCGGCTAACACTAGTAAACTACTGCCACTAACACAGTGGCGACGACCCAAACAGGGGAAAACAAGATCTCTCGGGTCCACCGTTTACCCCAAACGGTTCCCGATACAGACAAGCGAACCACTACATCTACCAGACTCCACTCTGCTCCCAAGCACGAGTGCAATGCATCCCACACTATAGAGAAGTCCCGACCGCTCGGCCCACTACCCGGGCGAGGATAACACTAAGTCCAGGAATGCGACATAAAGTGTGGATGTCTAAACATAAATAACCCTAGCCCAAGTGAGGGTTTTCTACTGGTCTGGTTACACATGCAACATATGACGGGGGTGCTAGGTCAGGTTCCAATATAACAAATATTTAACATGATAGTAGGAAGCAAGAGATCACAAGATCGACAGATAAAACAAGGATCAACAATTCCTACGCTCTAGCATGCTACTCAAGTCCAATCACTATCATGCATGATTCTATATCAATAGAATTAGAGTACAGTCCATAGATCTTGAAAGCAAGCCACCCACCTGAAGACGCTAACTGTCCGGAGCCGTACAGCTGAGAAAACCAGGAAAATAACCACTCTAGGTCCAACAGGTCCAGCACAGTCCACAATCCCTCCTGGGTACAACATAAGGCTACAGTTACACTTTAAATCCATTAAAATCCAGGTTTTACAAATCTGCTGGGAACAGTCCACTTACTGTGAAATTTTCACCTGTAAAACGAACTCCAAAAATTCTGATAAAAATACCACAGCGATCCTCGCGTCGATAGCTTCGAAACGGGTACCTGCACGTCCAATTCCGAGCACCGAAGGCCAAGTTACAAATTCCACAGTAACGATGCGCACAATCCCAAAATCATTCAACTGTAAACTCTTGTACAGATAAAAGGAACAGTGTATACCTTCGGGAAGGTCTCCAAAAATTCCAAGAAAAATCCACGATGATCCTCACGTCGAGTAGATGAAAAAAGTCTATAAGCACGTCTTGATCCGAGACTCGTGCGCGAAGGTCTCCTCAAAAGAAGGTGCTGCCCTCACCCAAAATCTCACAGCAAAAGGGGTCCCAATGAGCACGAGAAAACACCTCGAAAAACGTGAAATCTGAAAATGTGCGAGAAACCCAAAATCGTAGCCTCACCTGCTACGAATCCAGCAGCGAAGAAATCGCTCGAAAAGATCGTCGGAGTAGACCAGGGGAGCTAAAACACTGCTGCTGCGCCGAAGAAGAACACAGGAACCACCACGTCGCGCCGCGCCGTAAAATAGAGAACCTCGGGATGCGTGCCCATAAAATCCCAAAACTTTGCAGGTGGATCCAGAGCTTGAAGATGAAGAAATCTTCTTAAGGGTGCTCGGGCAGAGGAGGCTCGAAAAGAGGAGAAAAGGGGAGAAGAAAGAGGCTCGGGCTGCTAAATAAAGGCCCCAAAAAAACAATTGAAGAAATACCGAAATTGTCCCAAGTTTCGGGCGGCTACAGTGCAGCCCAGCCCAGATTCGGGCGGCTACAGTGCGGCCCAGCCCGAATTCGGGCGGCTACAGTGCAGCCCGGCCCGGCCGGTTTCGGGCGCGCACAGTGCGGCCCGGCCCGGCCCAGCCCGCACACGGGATCCAGCCGGACGCTTGCTTGGTCCGACCCGCGCCGGCGCCCGCCACGTGTCCCCCGAACACGCCGCAGCCGTGCAAGCCGCCACGGGGAGCGCCACGTGTCCCTACCCGCGTCAACGCGGTAGGTGGCGCCCGCGAATCAGCGGGCGCCACGTGGCACCTCCCACGTCGCCCGCGCCTGCCCCGCGTACGGCCACCTGCCCCGCGCGCTGCGTGGACCGCGCGCTCATGCGCCCGCCAACCGGGTGCCGCCACGTGGCGCGCCCCCGGTCCACGCCTCCCCGCGCACTCCCGCAGACCGAGCGCACCAGAGCCGCCCAATCAGGCGCTGCCACGTTGACACCTGCCGGTCCACGCGCCTCCCGGTGCACCCCGGTCCAAACCCCAGTGCTCCGTGGACCCAGCTGCGTGCGCCGGCCAATCAGGGCCTGCCACGTGGCTCCCCCGCCGGTCCACGGCTCCCCCATGCACCAGAAATCCAGTAAATTTTCCGGGAGTCCGTTTTTGGGCATCCGGACTCAGAATTTGGCAAACAAAAAGCCATTTTCAAGCGTTTTTCCGCGCTGAATCCGTTTCCGCCGTCTGTTTGGCCTAATTCTTTTTCAAAATTTTGGCAAACCCAGCCGAAAGCCAACACAGCTAAAAAAAACCTTACAGGGTCCATCTGTGGCATCCCATTGATACACCATGGGCCAGATACACCAACAACAGGTGTTCTAACAGTGGATCCATCGGAAAAATGCTGCATGGGGTTCGGGGGTCCTACAGAAACCATTGGAAGAGGATAAGAATCAAAAACTGACTGTAACAGAATTTTACCCGCACGACTGTCACGCCCCGGCGTCGAAACTGCGACCCGGGCTCGCCAACAGATCCGCCGCCCATACGGGAAGCCCCGTATAGACGAAGCGACTAACCTGCAAAAGAAAGATACTATACTAAACAGATATCAGAGCTAAAAAGTAACGGCTAGAAATAAAATAAATACAACCCAAGTCCTCACAAATACAAAAGTCTCTCTCAGCAAGAAAAGAAAAGTACAACTCTATACCTCACTACAAAGGTCTCTCAACATAACACTCTCAAAATATAAAAAGTGGGTACATCTACTCTCTCTGGAAGACGATTGGTAGGGATCTATCTCGCGACTCCCTCACCTCCATCAGCAGGATCAGCAACTGGAGCAACAGGAACAGGAGTAGAAGTCCCTGGGGAAAAAGACACCACAACGGGTGTGAGAACTACATCCCACAGTAGTTCTCAGTGGGTGCCGCCAACAAGCCCGACGGTCTCCCCACTAAGTCTACTAGAGGCATAAGATAATAGAAAACTGAAGAAAGGAAAGTTGAAACTTACTCTACAGCTACACTGCCTCTATCTACTATGCTCAAAGAGTGATACAGATGAAAATGATGCATCGACTCAAACTCAGTATACTCACCAAATCTACACTGACTGCCGCATAGGGTCCAGTCAAAACCTGCGCCCACCTACTGCCGCACATCCACAAAAGGACGGGTCTACCGTAGGGTGTCCGTGACTGCCAAAACTGGCCCAGCCAGAGGGACTGCGTCGACAAGTCGCGATAGCTAAGTAACAGGCCCAACTCCGGAGTGGCGATCGAGGGGCGCGACCCCACCGAGGAAAGTATCCGCGCATCTCTGTCGAGCTCAATATGGCTCATGCAGGCTATAGTCCAAATCCACGATCAACAAGATCGACAAAACCAACATCACGTCTCTAACTCACTAGCTGGAAATATCCAACAGCTAGGACTGCCGTCAACCCAACGGCTCCCCAAAACAGATCACCAAACTCACAGGTAACACAGGAAGGACCGACACCATAAGGGTTCGAAAATCCCGATAGGTTGGTGCCTAGAACCCCAATCAAACAAGAACAGAATCCAGGCTTCGCCTATCGAAGTTTCCGACCCTCTTACAGTTCGGGAACACAACTCCCTCGGCAAAACATGCGGATGGAACTAACCAGGGCCCGAAAGTTCCAAAGGACCAACACCTACAACCCTATCAAACAAGAACAGGTTCCAGGCACGGTCCCCGTAGCTTTCGTCCCGAAACAGGAACAGAAAAGGTCCCTAGAAGAATAACAGCTCGATATGCAACTCACTAGCCGGGTATACTCCATAACCGGCAACAATGAAGGGTCCGAGAACCCCGAAAGACTAGAACCTACAACCCAAATCAAACAAGAACAGGCTCTAGGCATAGCCCCTCGTTGTTCTCGACCCAGAGAAAAGGCAGCCCTTAGAACCCAGACTGTTACGGCTTTTTGTGTTGGCATATTTCGTGAGTTGAGTAGTTGAGTTGTTGAGTTGAGTCGGAGTCTTGAAGTGATCAAATTGTCAATCAGCAATCGAAGACTTAGAGAAGATTCAACAAGATCTCAAGTTGACACTCAGTGTTTTGAGTCTTGAAGATTGAAGTAGAAGAATTGTGGATCAATTACATCAATCTTAAGGAAAATGGATTCGGATTGATCAGGTACGTTTAACTAAATAATTTTGGTGATCCGAATACATTTGAGTGGTTTAGAAACACTTGGATAAGTTTTCATTGCTTAAAAATCAAAAACTGGACAAATTGGATGTTTCAGAATTTCTGATCCTGAACCGATCCGGATCAGAATTCCGATCCGGATCCCGAACCTTGTTTTTTCAGGAATTGCTGAAAAAAGACGACGATCAGGATCGCCGTAAATCCGATCCAGATCGTCGTACGGGAAAATTTCTGTTAAGTCAGTTTTTGATGCTTATCTCTTTCCAAAGGTTTCTAAACTATAAATAGACATTTAGGGTTTCTCAAAAACTACCGATTAATTAATAAAACACTTGAGAGCAACCCTAGAGGCTAGGTTTTTATCGTTCTTCTTTATAGCCTCTTTTAGGTCAATTCGACGGTTCTTCCAAGATCTATCTTTTGTCGAATTGATCTAGTCTTTGCTTAGAGATTCCTTCTACGGTTCTTCAATAATAATCTAAGCAAAGGATCACCATAGAAGCTAATATTCCTATCGGCTAAGTTTGCATCGTGGATTCGACGTAGCATCGTGGATTCGATGTGTTGAAGGCGTTTCGTGGATTCGAAACGTGTGCTCGTGGATTCGAGTGGCGTTCGTGGATTCGAACGTGTGCAGTGGACGTGCAATCGGTGGAGCGCAAGGTCCGAAGAAGTTGAAGGAGGGGTTGAGTCCGTGGAGTCGGTAATCACCTTGTTATTCTTCTATTCTTAGTGGATTGTTATTGCGTGTTGGTCCCGTGGTTTTTCTCCTGGATTGGAGTTTCCACGTATATCTCGGTGTGCTGTTTTTATTTTCCGCATTGGTTTTTATTTTGCACTGAGATTGAGTTTTTAAGTATTACACCTATTCACCCCCCCTCTAGTTGTTTGATAGTACCTATTTAGATCCGTGTGGATCCTTAATATAATAAAAACCAACAATTGGTATCGGAGCGGGTTTTAGGTTTATCTATCATGTCGGGTGAAAGTGGTAATATTTTTAGACCTCCTCTTTTTGATGGGACCAATTATGTTTATTGGAAAGTGCGGATGAGAGCGTTTCTCATCTCAATTGATGAGCGGGTATGGCAAACCGTGGAATACGGTTGGGTGCATCCTGTTGAGGAAGTAGGAAATTCTACTACCCCAAAACCTCGCTCTAGATGGTCCAAAGAGGAACTCGAAAGATCTTCTTACAATGGGAAAGGTATGAACGCTTTATTTAATTCTCTTTCCTCGACTGAGTTCACAAGAATTTTCGCGTGTGAAACCGCGAAGGAAATTTGGGATATTCTCAAAATTACACATGAAGGTACTAATCTTGTAAAAATTCAAAAGCTCAAGATCCTTACAAGTCAATTTGACTCTATTCATATGGAAGAGCATGAATTGTTTACAGATTATTACACTAGACTTCAAGATGTAATTAATACTTGTGCTAATTTAGGAGAAAAGATCCCGGAGTCGAGAATTGTAAGAAAGATACTTCGGACTCTTCCGGAACGGTTTAGGGCAAAAGTTACCGCCATTGAAACCGTTAGTCATCCGGATGAGATGAGTGTAGAGGAATTAGTAGGTGCTTTGCAAACTTATGAAATGACTTTTCCTACTAATCAAGTTTCTTCCAAGTCTTCTTCTAAGCTTACAGGTATTGCTTTCAAATCAACAAAGGAAGAAGATAGCGAATCAAGTTCCGACGATGAAATCTCTTTTGCCGATTTTGAAGAACAATTGGCGCGGATCGTAAAGAAATTTCGTCGGAAATTTTGGAAGAATCGAACCGATGGGTCTTCATCCACGAAACCATCTAAAGGATCATTGGGTTCTAAATCCTCTAAACTCAAAGGCGTTGCAAAACCTTCTAAAGAAAAAGAAAAAGATGATTTCGAAGGGGAAATCCAATGCTATAGATGCAAAGGCTACGACCATATTTCAACGGATTGTCCTTCTCCGAAATCATATAAAAAGAAGGCTTTGCAAGCGAAAACTTGGGACGATTCTACTTCTAATGAATCGACCTCAAGTAAAGAGAAAAAAATTGTTGCTTTTCATGCCTCTCAAATTCCCTCTTCTAATTTGTGTTTATCATCTTTAGTCACTGACTCTACTCCTTTGATTTTGTATGAAACATCAACAACCGGCGGAGAGTCATCAAGTGAGGGGGAGTCGGACGAAGAAGAACTCGTTGAGGCATATCAACAACTTCTTATGGAATCAAAGAAGATGGCCAAACATATTAAGAAGTTGAGGAAGCAACGACTTGAAGTTCAAGACGAGAATCAAGCTTTAAAGATAAAACTTCATGATCTCGAGGAGGAACAAGGACGTTTATTGGATAATAATAAAATCCTCCAAGAAAAGCTAAACCAATCGGAGACAAACGCTAAATCATATATGGACAAGATTGGTTTTCTAGAAAAACAGTTTGAGGAGATTCATGTCACCAACCAAGCATTGACCAAGCAAGTTCATGAACTCAAATCCGACATACAAAGGCTTTCAACCGTTTCCAAGAAACTAGATTGTATGTGCGGATTAGGTCAAACAAGCAAGGTTGGTTTGGGTTCTAAAAAGGATCAAACTGTGCATGCTTCAAGTTCCACAATCAAATTGAAAGGAAGAACGTGTCACCTTTGTGGACTTGAAGGACATTTGGTGAAGGATTGCCTGAAAAAGAGAAAGAAAAATCCTTCGGCAACTTCATCTATGGAACGGACTCAACGGACTCAAAAGATACATCAAGTCAAAGGAGTTCACTCAACCCACCAAAGGTCCGAGCCACAACATCAATCATACAAGTGGATCATTGCGAGGCAAAGACTTAAGGTGGATCAACAGTCAAAGCGGACAACCCCTGGCCACAACGAATCAAGACAACCCAAAATCCATCGATTTTGGATTCGGAAAGGTGATATCTTTCCTTGTCTTAAGTTATAAATAGCTTATGACTGTATGTAATGCTTTGATTGGTTTTCCTTTCATATTTTTCTGAATCTCTGCATTACATGTTTTCAATGCTCTTTGTTTTTATGTTTTGTTTTTTTTTTAACAAAAGGTTTTTAATGAACAAGTGCATTGAATAAAAAAGGGCTTCACGGTTATTCAATCCAAATTAATTTTATATGGATTATCAACTTTACTCCATAATCATAATCTTGAAGATACTTCATTATAGGAGCTTTTGATATTATAAGCATCAAATTTTAGAAATCATGTGTGATCTTTAGATGCTTAATCTATCTCGGTTGTGTGAATTCATTGTGATAAACGTGAGACAACCGATAGACTAAAATTTGGAATTTGATTCTTTCACGTAAGAGATTGCATTCTTACAAGGGTAAATAAATGAATTGCAAAAGATGTGGAAAGAGTTACATCCGAAAGGAGTGTGAAAACTACCACCACATGTTGGAAAGAGCTGCCACCCCGGTCGTCCGGTTTGTGTGTGAAGCTACCACATATTATGGATGCTTGAAAAATATTTATGAAATTTTGTTTAGTTGAAGCATTCGGAGATTTAAATTCAAAGTTCTTATTTTGAACAATCTCCTGGTTGGTATAAGGTGGGATAGTTGAAAGATGCTCAAAGAGCCACCCTTAGGTATTTTAGTGCTTATCTCAAATTTGAAAGGGTAAAATTCAAAATTGATGCCATTTGGAAATCTCTGTAAGTCATCTTTGTAAATCCGTTACATCTTGATAGACTTTGGATCTCAAGATTATTTTTGATGACTTGTGTTTGACGTATATAATGTGAAAAACGGTTTATAATGTTTTATCTTTGTTTTTCATGATTTCGAAGTAAATCTTTTTAATTTTTGTAATTAATTGGATTGAATGACATCTATGTGATCTCATATTATTTTCAAGCACTTAAATTGTTTTCTTGATGGAATACAAATCGGTAATTCAATTATTTCAAAATCTGGATTTGTTTCAAGAAATTATTTGATTTTTGCTTTTGGCTACCAGTACGCAATCTGTGTTTTTGTTATATACCGAAACTGAGCTTTTATCTCTCTTTCTCTATGAACTAATGCTGTTAGTGATTTCCTTTTGTCTAGTATGTTCACTGTTTGACCATTTGTGACAAAAAGGGGGAGAAGAGAAATGGGGGAGATGAGATCATCGAGATAGGGGGAGACGGAGAAGAGATCATCGAGATAGGGGGAGACGGAGATGAGATCATCGAGATAGGGGGAGATGATGAAAAAGGAGCCGAAAAACAAAAAGAACCAAAAGGACGAATCAAATGTAGGATTTACATTTAATTTCTAACGACTAACGTTTGATTTTGTTTGGAGTTTTGTTTTGCAGGAATTACATCACTTTAAGACTCCAAGTCCTAAGTCATAGAGTTTGTTCTAAGACTGGTTCAAATGTAATTTTTGTTTATTGGATCTTTCACGCAAAGAAAGTCAATGTTTTGGTGATGACATTGAGTTTCGATTTTTTGGTTTAAGATGAGTGTCTTGAGCGTTTTATGTATGTTTGGATTTTGTCACGAAATTGCCAAAGGGGGAGATTGTTACGGCTTTTTGTGTTGGCATATTTCGTGAGTTGAGTAGTTGAGTTGTTGAGTTAAGTCGGAGTCTTGAAGTGATCAAATTGTCAATCAGCAATTGAAGACTTAGAGAAGATTCAACAAGATCTCAAGTTGACACTCAGTGTTTTGAGTCTTGAAGATTGAAGTAGAAGAATTGTGGATCAATTACATCAATCTTAAGGAAAATGGATTCGGATTGATCAGGTACGTTTAACTAAATAATTTTGGTGATCCGAATACATTTGAGTGGTTTAGAAACACTTGGATAAGTTTTCATTGCTTAAAAATCAAAAACTGGACAAATTGGATGTTTCAGAATTTCTGATCCTGAACCGATCCGGATCACGAACCTTGTTTTTTCAGGAATTGCTGAAAAAAGACGACGATCAGGATCGCCGTAAATCCGATCCGGATCGTCGTACGGGAAAATTTCTGTTAAGTCAGTTTTTGATGCTTATCTCTTTCCAAAGGTTTCTAAACTATAAATAGACATTTAGGGTTTCTCAAAAACTACCGATTAATTAATAAAACACTTGAGAGCAACCCTAGAGGCTAGGTTTTTATCGTTCTTCCTTATAGCCTCTTTTAGGTCAATTCGACGGTTCTTCCAAGATCTATCTTTTGTCGAATTGATCTAGTCTTTGCTTAGAGATTCCTTCTACGGTTCTTCAATAATAATCTAAGCAAAGGATCACCATCGAAGCTAATATTCCTATCGGCTAAGTTTGCATCGTGGATTCGACGTAGCATCGTGGATTCGATGTGTTGAAGGCGTTTCGTGGATTCGAAACGTGTGCTCATGGATTCGAGTGGCGTTCGTGGATTCGAACGTGTGCAGTGGACGTGCAATCGGTGGAGCGCAAGGTCCGAAGAAGTTGAAGGAGGGGTTGAGTCCGTGGAGTCGGTAATCACCTTGTTATTCTTCTATTCTTAGTGGATTGTTATTGCGTGTTGGTCCCGTGGTTTTTCTCCTGGATTGGAGTTTCCACGTATATCTCGGTGTGCTATTTTTATTTTCCGCATTGGTTTTTATTTTGCACTGAGATTGAGTTTTTAAGTATTACACCTATTCACCCCCTCTCTAGTTGTTTGATAGTACCTATTTAGATCTTTGGGGATCCAAAAGCCTACACAAACCACTCGAACCATCTCGAGTGGGTAAGTTTATAGGAAAAGGTGACATTTATTTCTGAAAGCCATTTGATCTGAGAGAAATCCATTTTTAATGATTTTTAGTTCTTTTTAGGAAAACAGTTTGAAAACAAGTTTTATATCCAAACCTCGAAGAGCTAATGCCTTCGTCCAATCAAACAAGAACAGACTCAGGCGACCCTACGATGCTTGGAAGAAAACATTGGTTGACTAAAAATCATGTGTGTCCAAAAAGGTTCTGGGTTCAAGGTCCTGCTGTCACCGGTACACTACTGCCACTACCACTGTAGCGACACCCAAATCGAGGAACACGACATCTCGGGATCACCGTCTACCCAAACGGCTCCCGCCACAGATAAACGACCAACTACACCTACCAGACTCCACTCTGCTCCCAAGCACGAGTGTAATATGCATCCCACACTAAGAGAACCCGACCACTCAGCCCACTAACCGGGTGAGGAAGATACTATGTCCAAGAATAGAAGAACGGTGTGGATGTCTAGAACATAAACAACCCTAGCCCAAGTAAGGGTTTTCTACTAGTCTGGTTACACATGCAACATATGACGGGGGTGCTAGGTCAAGTTCCAAGATAACAATAATTTAACAGATGGTAGAAAGCAAGGAGATGACAAGATCATCAGATAATACAAGGAATAGTAATTCCTACATTCTAGCATGCTACACAAGAATTTCACTATCATGCATAGTCTTACAATAGCAGATTTAATGCACAGTCCATCAATCTTGGAGACAGGGCCACCCACCTGAGAACGCTAACTATCCAAGGTTCCACAGCTGAAAACACCAGGAGCAACAACCTCCACTGATCCTCAACACCAACGGGTTCACAAACACCCGCAAATACCCCTGGGTACAACAAAAAGTCCATGATTACACTTTAATCCACCAAAAACCCAAATACAACCAATCTGCTGGAATAGTCCCAAAGATGCGCATTTTTCACCTATAAACAATGCTCTAAAAAATCAAATAAAAATACTACTGCGATCCTCGCGTCGAGACCTTCGAAATGGGTACCTACACGTCCAATTCCGAGGCCCGTAGACCGAGTTACAAATTCCACAGTACAGGCGCGCAAAAACTCACAAACACACAACTGTAAAACTCTGCACAGTAAAAGGGGAAACAGTATACCTTCGGGAAAGCCTCAGAAAAATCCCGGAAAAATACAACGATAATCCTCGCGACGAGTAGATGCAAAAAGTGTATAGGCTCGTCTCGATCCGACGCTCGAGCGCAGAGATAAAATTCCGGCAAGGGGCTGCTGTCCAAAAACTCCACCAGCAAAATAGTGGGTTAGAAATGTCTCGAAAACGATACCACAAACTCAGAATCAAGCAAGGTGATCAACACGGAAATCGAAGGCGTACCTCTCGGGAATCCAATGCCGTGAAAATTGTCCAAAAATACTGACAGCGTAACTCTGTGGACCTCTCAGACCGAACTACGACGATAACGGGCCTCCGATGAAAGATCGTCGCTCTGTGCTACGATGCCGAAGTCGTCGACGCCACGGCCTCCAAAAATTCCGGGCCTCTGCCAAAAGATGCGCGACCGGAAGAGCTCCAACTTTTCTAAAGGGTCCAAGGGCAGAGGAGTTTGGCAAAAACCCCAAACTCGGGGTGAAAGAGTGGTTTAAATAGGCCCAGCCCAAAAAAAATCCACATTTGGACTTTTGGGCCCAAATCCGGGCGCCCGGGGCATCCGGGCTGCTACAGTGTTGGGCCCGGCCCAACACTGTGCGTGCCCGGATTGCTCTGGAGCCGCCACGTGGCCTCGCGTCTCTCCCTGCGCCCGGCGCACGCACGCCCGCGAATCGCGGAGCGCCGCGTGGCCCGACAGTGCATCGTGGGGCGGTTGCGCCCGGCCAACCGCGGGGCGCCACGTGGCGCCCCCATGTCGCCCCCAACCGCCCGCCGTACGGTCACCTGCCCCCAACGCTGCGTGGACCGCGCGCACAAGAGCCAGCCAGTCACGAGCCGCCACGTGTCCACCCTCCCATCCACCGTACACCCGCGCCTTTTTCCGTGGACCGCGCCTGCTGCGCCGGCCAACAGGAAGCCGCCACGTGGCCAGCGCCCGGGTGCACGCCTCCGCGGTGGACCGAGCGGCTGCATCTCCGTCCGCCGCCGCCGCCTCTCCGACCGCCGGAACAGTGCCCAAACACCTCGAAATCCGTGTTTTCAGATCCGGGCTTCGAAAAACACAAGTAAATAGGCCATCTTCATCGATTTCGCGCGCTAAATCCAAATCCGATGTCCGTTTGGCCCAATTCCACTTCTAAAATTTTCCAAAGGCCTCCGGTGATGCAAACTTACTCCCAATTTACACCGGGAATCCATTTCTTGGGCCCGACACGCGCACAAACACTCCCAGAAGCCACTAATCCATCAATAAACCCTTAAGTGAGGATTCGGGTCCTCACATCCTCCCCCACTAAAAGAAAGTTTCGTCCTCGAAACTAACACGGCTCAAAAAGGGAGTTCAAAGCCAAGGGTAAGTATCCATCAACACAGTCTCCAACTCCCTAGTCGCTACTCACTCTCCACAAAGCGAAACCGAAGCTGGAACAACCTTAGGAATTCCAAATACTGGGGACAAGGAAGAACAACCAACCCTACTTGTCCAAAACTACACGAAGTACGCCAACACAACCAAACAAGGAAGGTAAAGGCCCCACCAGCAGGAAAGTCATCAACTCCACTCTCTATTTAGAAAACCACTGAAATTCACGAAAAGTTCAAAAATTCCGAAAAGACCAGTGCCTTCGCCCCAATCAAACAAGAACAGGTTCGGGCACCGTCTCCATTTCTGGAGTAGCCTTTCGAAGCTTTCGTCCTGTTCGTAAATTTCAGCGCAAGGGCGAGAAAAAGGGAGAGAAGTGTTGAAGTCGTTCCTACTGTGGCTACAAAAACGGAAGCTACGATCTATCCGTGACCCCTAGAGATACAACCTCTAGTCCTAGTCGTCACATCTGCTCCCAAGGTGGCGTCTGTCCAATGCCGCTGAAGCCAACGCTGCAGGAAGGATACTTCGGCAACCCGAGAAAATGAACTCCTCCTGTCCAACTCGCGGAAGGGTAACTATTCTCATTCCACAATCAGTCGTTGCACGACACCGCACCAACCGGTCCAATCCATGTGTTCACTCAAAGTCTTGGAGCTGTCCCTGAACCGTCACACCTGCCGGTATAGTCCATGGTCTCACTGCACTGGACATGATCCACAAGCCTCCTCCAAGTGCACAACACCAACAGGAACCTGTACCTCTAGTGCACGTGGTAACAACTCTACCTCTAGTCCATGCAGGAAAGCGAAAATACTCCGACTCAGACTGCTGTAAAGGAGTCACGCCTGCGATAACTCGATCCACTCCCGTGGCGCCCTCCAACCGGGCGGCATAGACTCATCCGCTCGATGCAGGTGGTCATCGCCAAAAGAACCTGAAACTGCTCCACAACAAAAAGGGTCTCAAGGAGTCGCTCCATCACTGTGATCCAAGACTCTGCCTCCCACGGCTCCGAGCTCAATCTTGCGAATCGGGGGTGGATCAGACTGCCGGGACTAGCTCTATCGATCAACGATGTCCCAAAGCACATCTACTATCCGCTATCCACCCTGCCTCGGTGCCTCGGCACTACTCGTCAGCACGGAGGGGGCTACTGGCTCAATCGGTGCCACTGGTACAACTGGAGATGCCACTGCGTTGGAAGAATATGCTGGAGGACACTCAGGCGGTGCTACAACTAGCTGTGCTCTCTGCTCCGACAGGTGCATCAAACGTTCCATGGCCTCCTCCTGGCGTCGGACAACCTCCGACATCTATGCCATATAGGCCCGTGACTCCTGGGTCTCGCTCTGCTCTGATAGCTCTGCCTCCCGCTGCTCGAGTTCCTGATCTGATGCAGGATGTGCCCTCTTCACTGCACGACGTCTCAGGGGCATCGAAGTCCACTGCACAATAACAAACATCAGGACACAACAACCATCCGACCCAATCCAGCGAAAGTCTAAGACATGTCATCCATTCCATAGCATTATGTTGTCTGCAGCCAACATAATCGCTTAGGAGAATAAACATGCCAATCACTCATCCCGTCTCTTGGGAGAGGTATAAAACTCAATCAGGACTCTCGCTAAAAGTCACGACTCTCAAGTAGTCATCCTAATGTCCAACCACAAGCCTAGGGTTTCTAAGTCCACAATGACCTACAACCTAGGCTCTGATACCACTCTAATCTGTCACGCCCGGCGTCGAAACTGCGACCCGGGCTCGCCAACAGATCCGCCGCCCATACGGGAAGCCCCGTATAGACGAAGCGACTAACCTGCAAAAGAAAGATACTATACTAAACAGATATCAGAGCTGAAAAGTAACGGCTAGAAATAAAATAAATACAACCCAAGTCCTCACAAATACAAAAGTCTCTCTCAGCAAGAAAAGAAAAGTACAACTCTATACCTCACTACAAATGTCTCTCAACATAACACTCTCAAAATATAAAAAGTGGGTACATCTACTCTCTCTGGAAGACGACTGGTAGGGATCTATCTCGCGACTCCCTCACCTCGATCAGCAGGATCAGCAATTGGAGCAACATGAACAGGAGTAGAAGTCCCTGGGGAAAAAGACACCACGACGGGTGTGAGAACTACATCCCACAGTAGTTCTCAGTGGGTGCCGCCAACAAGCCCGACGGTCTCCCCACTAAGTCTACTAGAGGCATAAAATAACAGAAAACTGAAGAAAGGAAAGTTGAAACTTACTCTACAGCTACACTGCCTCTATCTACTATGCTCAAAGAGTGATACAGATGAAAATGATGCATCGACTCAAACTAAGTATACTCACCCAATCTACACTGACTGCCGCATAGGGTCCAGTCAAAACCTGCGCCCACCTACTGCCGCACATCCACAAAAGGACGGGTCTACCGTAGGGTGTCCGTGACTGCCAAAACTGGCCCAGCCAGAGGGACTGCGTCGACAAGTCGCGATAGCTAAGTAACAGGCCCAACTCCGGAGTGGCGATCGAGGGGCGCGACCCCACCGAGGAAAGTATCCGCGCATCTCTGTCGAGCTCAATATGGCTCATGCAGGCTATAGTCCAAATCCACGATCAACAAGATCTACAAAACCAACATCACGTCTCTAACTCACTAGCTAGAAATATCCAACAGCTAGGACTGCCGTCAACCCAACGGCTCCCCAAAACAGATCACCAAACTCACAGGTAACAAAGGAAGGACCGACACCATAAGGGTTCGAAAATCCCGATAGGTTGGTGCCTAGAACCCCAATCGAACAAGAAAAGAATCCAGGCTCTGCCTATCGAAGTTTCCGACCCCCTTACAGTTCGGGAGCACAACTCCCTCGGCAAAACATGCGGAGGGAACTAACCAGGGCCCGAAAGTTCCAAAGGACCAACACCTACAACCCTATCAAACAAGAACAGGTTCCAGGCACGGTCCCCGTAGCTTTCGTCCCGAAACAGAAACAGAAAAGGTCCCTAGAAGAATAACAGCTCGACATGCAACTCACTAGCAGGGCATACTCCACAAACGGCAACAATGAAGGGTCAGAGAACCCCGAAAGACTAGAACCTACAACCTAAATCAAACAAGAACAGGCTCTAGGCATAGCCCCTTGTTGTTCTCGACCCAGAGAAAAGGCAGCCCTTAGTTACCAGACCACTCGAACCATCTCGAGTGGGTAAGTTTATAAGAAAATGTGACATTTATTTCTGAAAGCCATTTGATCTGAGAGAAATCCATTTTTAATAATTTTTAGTTCTTTTTAGGAAAATAGTTTGAAAACAAGTTTTATATCCAAACCTCGAAGAGCTAATGCATTCGTCCAATCAAACAAGAACAGACTCAGGCGACCCTACGATGCTAGGAAGAAAACATTGGTTGACTAAAAATCATGTGTGTCCAAAAAGGTTCTGGGTTCAAGGTCCTGCTGTCATTGGTACACTACTGCCACTACCACTGTAGCGACACCCAAATCGAGGAACACGACATCTCGGGATCACCGTCTACCCAAACGGCTCCCGCCATAGATAAACGACCAACTACACCTACCAGACTCCACTCTGCTCCCAAGCACGAGTGTAATATGCATCCCACACTAAGAGAACCCGACCACTCAGCCCACTAATCGGGTGAGGAAGATACTATGTCCAAGAATAGAAGAACAGTGTGGATGTCTAGAACATAAACAACCCTAGCCCAAGTAAGGGTTTTCTACTAGTCTGGTTACACATGCAACATATGACGGGGGTGCTAGGTCAAGTTCCAAGATAACAATAATTTAACAGATGGTAGAAAGCAAGGAGATGACAAGATCATCAGATAATACAAGGAATAGCAATTCCTACATTCTAGCATGCTACACAAGAATTTCACTATCATGCATAGTCCTACAATAGCAGATTTAATGCACAGTCCATCAATCTTGGAGACAGGGCCACCCACCTGAGAACGCTAACTATCCAAGGTTCCACAGCTGAAAACACTAGGAGCAACAACCTCCACTGATCCTCAACACCAACGGGTTCACAAACACCCGCAAATACCCCTGGGTACAACAAAAAGTCCATGATTACACTTTAATCCACCAAAAACCCAAATACAACCAATCTACTGGAACCATCCCAAAGATGTGCATTTTTCACCTGTAAACAATGCCCCAAAAAATCTAATAAAAATACTGCTGCGATCCTCGCGTCGAGACCTTCGAAACAGGTACCTGCACGTCCAATTCCGAGCCCCGTAGGCCGAGTTACAAATTCCACAGTATAGGCGCGCAAAAACTCACAAACACACAACTGTAAAACTCTGCACAGTAAAAGGGGAAACAGTATACCTTCGGGCAAGCCTCAGAAAAATACCAGAAAAATACGACGATAATCCTCGCGACGAGTAGATGCAAAAAGTGTTAGACTCGTCTCGATCCGACGCTCGAGCGCAGAGATAAAATTCCGGCTAGGGGCTGCTGTCCAAAAACTCCACCAGCAAAACAGTGGCTTAGAAATGTCTCGAAAACCGTGCCACGAACTCAGAATCAAGCAAGGTGATCAACACGAAAATCGAAGGCGTACCTCTCGGAAATCCAATGCCATGAAAATTGTCCAAAAATACTGAAGGAGTAGCTCTGTGGACCTCTCAGACCGAACTGCGACGATAACGAGCCTCCGATGAAATATCGTCGCTCTATGCTACGATGCCGAAGTCGTCGACGCCACGGCCTCCAAAAATTCCGGGCCTCTGGCAAAAGATGCGCAACCGGAAGAGCTCCAACTTTGATGAAGGGTCCAAGGGCAGAGGAGTTGGCAAAAACCCCAAACTCGGGGTGAAAGAGGGGTTTAAATAGGTCCAGCCCGAAAAAAATCCACATTTGGACTTTTGGGCCCAAATCCGGGCGCCCGGGCTGCTACAGTGTTGGGCCCGGCCCAACACTGTGCGTGCCCGGATTGCTCTGGAGCCGCCACGTGGCCTCGCGACTCTCCCCGCGCCCGACGCACGCGCGCCCGTGAATCACGGAGCTCCGCGTGGCCCGACAGTGCACTGTGGGGCGGCTGCGCACGGCCAACCGCGGGGCGCCACGTGGCGCTCCCACGTCGCCCCCAACCGCCCGCCGTACGGTCACCTGCCCCCAACGCTGCGTGGACCGCACGCACAAGAGCCAGCTAGTCACGAGCCGCCACGTGCCCACCCTCCAGTCCACCGTACACCCGCGCCTTTTTCCGTGGACCGCGCCTGCTGCGCCGGCCAACAGGAAGCCGCTTCATCGATTTCGCGCGCTGAATCCAAATCCAAT
The DNA here is from genome assembly GCA_029204045.2 of Tillandsia leiboldiana. Classification (NCBI taxonomy): domain Eukaryota; kingdom Viridiplantae; phylum Streptophyta; class Magnoliopsida; order Poales; family Bromeliaceae; genus Tillandsia; species Tillandsia leiboldiana. The sequence goes on along the minus strand of CM055067.1, from coordinate 40,806,155 downwards.
GTCCGTTTGGCCCAATTCCACTTCTAAAATTTTCCAAAGGCCTCCGGTGATGCAAACTTACTCCCAATTTACACCGGGAATCCATTTCTTGGGCCCGACACGCGCACAAACACTCCCAGAAGCCACTAATCCATCGATATACCCTTAAGTGGGGATTCGGGTCCTCACAACGACGGTCCGGACTGGATTTGGCTTGATCCGGACTGTCGTTGTTTTTCAGAGAATTCCTGAAAAAACAAGGTTCGGGGTTCGGACTGAAATACCTACGGTCCGGACTGTTCATGCGATTTCTGCAAAATTCACGTTCGGGGTCCGGACTGAACCAAAGGTGTTCCGGACTGGATTTGCGCATGAACCAACCTACGTTCGGGGTCCGGACTGTAGTATCCTGATCCAAATCCTGAACATATAACAGTCCAGTTTCTTGATTTTTATGTGATTAAAAATCCATCCAAGTGTTTCTACATTATAAGAAGTATTCGGATCACCAAACTTATTTAGGTAAACATACCTGATCTTTTTGAATTCTTCTTTCTTGAGATTGAGGTATATGGTCCAAACATTTTCATCTTCAATCTTCAAGACTTAACCATTTCACGAAATACGCCAAAACAAATTCCTTAACAATCTCCCCCTTTGGCGGTTTCGTGACAAAACATAAATCCACTAAAGAAAATTTAAAAAGATATTTTTGTTGCTATCACCATATGTCACGCCCCCGGGGGTTTTTGAGTCTATCAAAGCGAAAAATTGCGTGTATTATTTTTTTTTTTTTAACAAAGTAACTTAAACCTCAACCCCGGTGCGTGCCAGACCGCCACATACACAAATTCTCTCTGCCCACGGACAGAGTCTCCTTTGTATATGCACGGCGTCTCATTTACAACATGCGTTTCCTTTACAACATCATACATCAACCATCAACCATACAATAGACATACCTCGTCAAATAGAGTACAATAATTTAACTAATGTTTTAAAAGACTGGTGTCCACTCGACACCTTGTTATTTTTTTTTCAAGCGAGTTATTAAAGCGGCATCAACATTTAGAAAGGATAAAACCAGCGGTTGCAAAACCCGTGCCCACACGGCACTTCGTTTTGAGAAAATATTTTCGAAATCATTTGGTTTATCATGAAAACGTGCCGCGTATGAAAACATCACTAAAAGTATCAAAGTATAAAAGTACACCTCATCCACAGCGCTAACTAATACATGTCCACGACTAATATGATCCACAAGCAAATTAACTATTTAAAGTATAAGAAAAACGAGATAAAAACCAAGTATCCTGACTACGGTCCTCGCGACGCTGTCTCATCGCCATCCCGGCTAACGCACCTAGTAATACCTGTCACGGAGTGGGTAAAGTCAGTGACAAACAAAGTAGATGTCTAAATATCAATAAGGAATAAGGAGCAAACCGATTACACCGGAACCTTTCGCTAAAACCCTGTACATAATTAAGCTGGGCACCAACCCCAGATTTATCAATTAAGTTGGGCACCAACCCCAGAGTACCTGTCGGAGAGACTAAAGTCTCCCCTCGTGCGCAAACACCTTTTTGATGCTTTTAACCTCTTCACGGTGCTGGTGTGCTATTTTCAGCAATCGCGAAGAGGTCCCCACGGCTCCCACCCCTTTGTGAGGTACACGGGTCAAAAAGACCACTTCTCCGGAAAAGTACACCCATGCGGAGGCCAATCCGCCTGTGTACGTGCAGCATCCGAAAACGGATTTGCCGAGATCGGCGTGTAGTGAGCATCGCGACCGCAGCCGCTTCAATTGTTAGATAAAATACAATTATGCGAAAGGTTAAACTGTCCATCTACTTTGTTAGACAAATTAAGAGCATTTTAATGATGATAGATGCACTTGTTGCACTTATAGCAACCGTACCCACCTAGTTGAAGAGAAATCGGAACACCTGAAACCTTCGCGCACCCCCGCTGTGCACCTGGACCTAAAGAAAGTCCGCAAGGATAACTATAGTAAAAAACGTGTACTAACATCCCAAAACAAAAGACCCAATTTACTCTTTTCGACGGAAAAGTCCAACACCGTCCGGGTTGACGAAAACCGGAATCCTGCGCCGCCGTCGCCGTCCGCCGGAGCCCCGCGCGGTTCGGAACCGCGCGGCGTGTCTCCGCGGGCGGCGCCCACGCGGCGCGGCACGGTGCCTCGCGCGGGTGCTGCCCGTGCGGCGGCCGCGCGGGGCCCGCGCGGGTGCGGCCCCGTACGGCGACCGCGCGCGGGGTTGCCCGCGCGGCGCCCGCGTGGGTGCCCAGCGCGGGGCCCGCGCGGTTGCGGGTCCGCGTGGGTGCCGCTCGCACGGCAGCCGTGCGGTGCCCGCGCGGTTGCGGGTCCGCGTGGGTGCCGCCCGCGCGGTAACCGCGCAGCGCCCGCGCGGTTGCGGGTCCGCGCGGGTGCCGCCCGCGCGGTGGCAGCGCGGCGCCCGCGCGGGTACGACCCGCGCGGAGCTCGCGCGGTCCTATCGCCGCTTGCGGCGGCGATCGGCCGTCCGCGATTCTCCTCCGCGCGATGCCCTAGCGGCACCGCGCGCCTCCGCCGTCCGTTCCGTGCCCTAGCATGACGACGATGACGGCGACGGTGACTGATACGACGGAGAAACCCAAGAACTCAAACAAAAAGGACGACGGAAAAATCCCAAATAATTTATAACAATTATTTTACTAACCGAAGATCGACGGGAAGGTTGTCCGGTCGCGTTCTTGCCTTCGGTTCGATGTCCGGGAAGATCGGGCTCCTTCTCTTTCTCCTTTCCCTTTCTTCCGGCTAGGGTTCCGTCTTTTCCTTTTTCTCTTTCTTTCTCTCCTCACCGGTTAGGGTTTTATTTTTCTTTTCTTTTCTTTCCGATAATCGGGATCCCTTATATAGCTCGTATTATATCTTTAATTAATTTCCTCTTTAATTCGTACGTAAGAAAGTTCTATTTTCCGTCATCGGATAATTAATTAATTAATTAATTATCCCCTACGAGATAACCCACCTTATCTCCAACGGGTGCAAGATATTTTGCACGGATTCCGATGCAGGACTAATCACCGCATCACTAAGAATTCCGTTCCGGGAGATCCCGACATCGGATTTCAGATCCGATCGCACCGTCGGCCATCATTTTCCGCGCTCTATCGCAGAACAATACCAGCACCACACACTGGCCAACTCTTAAGAATTGAATAATTTTATTTCACTTAAAGGCTTAAATAATTACATGTGAGTCAAAAATACCCCTAAGGGCCGGATCACTACACCACTCACACTTTATAAAAAGTTTCGTCCCGAAACTTAAGTACAAACCCCACTAATCAATTCGGGAAAACATTCTCTCATCTTCGATTCCAGTTCCCAAGTCGCCTCGCGCTCTTCGTGATTGCTCCACTGGACCTTTACATAGGGGATTGTTCGTTTGCGCAACTTCTTGTCCTCTCTCGCCAAAATCCGCACCAGCGTCTCCTCGACGCTTAAATCCTCTCGCAACTCGATGGTGGAGGCATCCAAGGCATGAGAGGGATCAGCTAGGTACTTCCGGAGCATTGAGACATGGAACACGTTATGGACTCGTTCGAGGTTCGGCGGCAGGGCTAATCGGTACGCCACCGGTCCTACGCGTTCTAGGATCTCGAACGGTCCTACGTACCTCGGGCTTAACTTTCCCTTTATGCCGAAGCGTCGGTTCCCCTTGGAGGGCGAAACTCGGAGTAACGCATGCTCACCCACCATGAACTCTAAGTCTCGGCGTCTGTTGTCCGCGTAGCTTTTCTGTCTGATCTGGGCGGTCAGTAGCCTTTGTCTAATCAATCGCACCTTTGCTTCGGTCTCCTCCACCAAATCTAGGCCCAGAAACTTACGCTCACCCAAGTCGTCCCAGCATATTGGAGACCGACAGCGGCGCCCGTACAGGGCCTCGTATGGTGCCATCTGAATGCTGGCCTGGTAACTGTTATTGTAGGCAAATTCCACTAGGGGCAAACACCGTGCCCACCCCACCCTTCGCCCAAGTCCAAAACGCATGCTCGAAGCATGTCCTCCACAATTTGTATCACCCGCTCTGATTGTCCATCGGTCTGCGGGTGAAAAGCCGTACTGAAGTGCAACTTGGTTCCCATTGCTCGCTGTAGGCTCTGGCAAAAGTTTGACACAAATTGCGTGTCCCTGTCCGACATGATGGATGTCGGCACCCCATGTAACCTTACTATCTCGTTGATGTAGGTTTGTGCCAGTCGTTCCCGCGTCCACGTCGTGTGTATGGGCAGAAAGTGGGCCGATTTCGTCAGACGGTCCACAATCACCCATATTGCATCGTGTCCCTGTGACGATCTCGGGAACCCGGTCACAAAATCCATGGTAATCATGTCCCACTTCCACTCGGGCACCGGTAAGGGTTGCAATTTTCCTGCCGGACGCTGGTGCTCGGCCTTCACCCGTTGGCACACCAGGCAGTGTGCTACAAACCGAGTCACGTCTCCCTTCATTTTGGGCCACCAGAAGGTCTGTTTGACGTCCTTGTATATCTTCGTTCCCCCGGGGTGCCCTGCATATGGAGCAGTATGCGCCTCCCGTAGGATTTCCTCTTTGAGTTCCGGTAGATCCGGCACGCAGATTCGTCCCCGAAATCGTATCGTGCCATCGGAGTTTACTGTGAAATCACCTTCTTGGTCGGCAGTTACTCTACTTCGCACCAGCTGGAGTTGGTCATCAGTCGACTGCCCCTCGAGAATTCTGTCAAGCAAGGTAGGTCTGACCACCAGTGTCAGAAGTTGTGCGACTGTACCCGCCGGTACTACTTCCAGTCTTAATCGCGAAAATTCCGCAATCAGACTATCTTGCTGGGTGATGGCACTTACCCCTGCCTCCTCGGCCTGCCCCTTGCGGCTCAGGGCGTCGGCCACCACGTTTGCCTTTCCCGGGTGGTAGTGGATCGTTAAATCGTAATCCTTCAGTAGCTCGAGCCACCGTCTTTGTCGCAAATTTAACTCCTTTTGGGTGAAAAGGTACTTAAGACTTTTATGATCTGAGTACACATTGGAGTGTGCCCCATACAGGTAGTGTCTCCAAAGCTTGAGGACGAACACAACCGCTGCGAGTTCCAAATCGTGCACGGGGTAGTTCCGCTCGTATTCCTTGAGCTGCCTTGACGCATAGGCTATAACCTTTCCCCGTTGCATGAGTACTCCACCCAGTCCGTTTCGCGACGCATCGCAATACACTTCATAATCCTCCCCTGGTTCTGGCAGGGCGAGAATCGGGGCTCGCGTCAATCTATCCTTGAGCTCCTCGAAGCTCCTCTGACATTTGTCCGTCCAGATGAACTTTTCCCCCTTTCTAGTCAAACGGTTTAAGGGGGTGGCTATCTTGGAGAAACCCTCCACGAAGCGCCGGTAGTACCCGGCTAATCCCAGGAAGCTTCGAATCTCCGTCACCGTCGTCGGTTGGGGCCAGTCCGTCACCGAATCTATCTTCTTCGGATCGACTGCGACTCCAGCCGCCGAGATTACGTGCCCCAAGAAGCCGACCTCACGGAGCCAAAACGCACACTTTTTGAGTTTGGCGTAGAGTTTCTGTTCCCGTAGGGTCTGGAGGACTGTGCGCAGATGTTCTTCGTGTTCCTCGTCTGTACGGGAGTAGATGAGGATATCGTCGATGAAGACCACCACGAATAAGTCCAGGAAGGGTTTGAATACCCTGTTCATCATGTCCATGAACACCGCCGGGGCATTTGTGAGCCCGAACGGCATTACGGTAAATTCGTAATTGTAATACTCGTGAAACCTGAGTCTATATAAAGAGTGAAATTCAAGTGTGATTGTGTGAGAGGAAACAAATTTTAACCTTAGTGGTGTGCTTTCTGGTGGGCGAATGGCACAGTTTCCAAAGCACAAATTCTGCCTTTCCGATTCGAGTATGATCTCAGAAATCTGAGGTCTCCAGCGCGACTGTCTCATCGAATCGAGTGAAAATGGTATAGACCGTTCGCTGATCCGACGGTCGGATCGTCCTGAACTTAGTAAGGAAACTAGCGGGACCCGTGACTTAAGTGAATAGTAACCCCCTGATTTATTTTCCTCGCTAGCCAACGTCGGCCGATCGACTATCGGGAGTCCGAATCTGGCGAACCAGGTAGTCGATTTGAATGGCATTGTTGTTCTGAGCGCAGTGGCGCTGACCAAATCTCCGTTTGACAAGCCGGTTGTCTCGAAAAGCTTGAAAATGGGAAAAGCGTTAGTATTTTGTGAAGAAGCTTAATATTTTATGTACCAAGTGTGTGGATCTTGGAGGGGAGGGACCTTTGTGCTTTTTGGCTTCAGCTAGGGATCCAGATCAAAATATATAGAACTAGAGGACTTCTTTTGCATTCTAGTTGCAAAGTACATAAGAAGCGACTAGGGCATCGTTGGGTAGAACCCTAGCCGCAACTCTCTTGCAACCGCAACCACCCACGACTCCTCTCCCTCTGCTACCTATCCCGCACAGCTGCCCCGCCGGCCGCCACCCTTGATCGCCGGAAAAAAAGCAAGGGGTCCTCAAGGAAAACTCTTGATCTTGGGTTGGTAGAAGAAGAAGAGCACCCGAGCCCCTAGACCTGAGCCCAGACCTCTCTGCGGTCATCTCTTACATCCAGAAGATGAGCCGAGGTGGACTGGTGCACCGCCGTGGCCGCGCGACGCCGGGAAGACCATTTTCTTCTTCCTCGGATCCAATCAAGGTGAGCCTCCCTTACTCTTGGTTAATTTTGTTTTCAAGCATCTGCAGTCGGTTTTCCTCGTTCTTGGGGTGCTCCTGATGGAGCCGCGGCCTCGGAGAGGCGCCGGGTTGCCGGCGGGAGCAAGTAGCCCGCCGGAACCCTAATCTGCTCCACCCTTGGGCCGTGGTGATTCCGACGGTTTTTGTCAGAAAATAATATGCTCAGAAGCTTCTTCTAGTCCTGTACAAGCTTACCATAAAGTTTGGGAAGACTTGGTGTAGTGTGGAGACGGTGGTGCCGTGCCCTAATTTCGGGTTTGTGAGGGCCGGCCGAGCTTGTTGCTCCGGCGCCGCCGCGGCCTCTCCTCACCGGCCAAGGCTCCATTTGCCTTCCTATGGTCGAGAAGGACCCAAGAATGCCTATGCATGGGGCCCATGCAGACCGGACCAAGATCCACCATTAATGGACCTTGGTTGGCCGCGTTAATGGCGGCCGGCCATCCGCCGCTTGCCGGTGGGCATGGGTTGCCCAGATCTTCATTAAGCAACCTTTAGAAGCTTTGGGTGCTGTCCATTGCACCCAGAAATCCATGGATGGAAAGTCGCCATTATTGAAGCCCAAGCTTGACCCGAGCTTGGCCGCCACCGTCGCCGCCGTGACCTCGTCACCGGGCACGGGTCCAAGTAAGTTCGGGGGATGTGTTAGCACCTGCTAGTGCACTTGTTCGAGGCCCAAAACCCCGGAATGGGAAATTGCCATTTTCGGGTTTTATGATCGTCTTCTTCAACTTGTTGCTCGGCCACCCGAGAACTCAAGATGCCCCAGACATCTTGGGGATGCTCCTGCAGCCTAGGAGAACTTCTCCTTCCAAGTTAGAAGGGCCCAGGTGCAGTAATTGCTGAGATCAAGCTCGGGCATGGGTTGGAGTACTTGTTTTATATTGTTGCACCCTAGGTGTTTGATGAAATGCCTAAGAGAGGTTTTGTTTGGAATTTGGCTTCGAGCATAATATGAATGTTGCTCCTTTTTGTTCCCTGAGCTTAGTGCTCACTTCAGATCAAAGCAGATCTGTGCGGATTGGTGTGTGGAGCAAGGTGGTCATGGTAGAAAGCAAGGGTACTGGATCTGCTTGATCCAGTAGTCATGAGTTGCAAAAAGGGCAAGCCTGGGTGTCCTGGTGTTGTCCAGAGACATTTGATCCAAGTTATTTTTAATTGGGGACATGTAGGGTGAAAGATATAGCATTTTTAAGCTTTATGTCTAATAGTTGGCAATGGTAGTGTTTGGGACTTTTTGCGAAGCCGTGACGGTGGGCTCCTGGCTAATTTGGGGTCACTGGACGTGATGCTCGCATCGGTTTTCGGTTTCGTTGAGCAGAAGAAACGAAAATGCGTTTAAGCGATGTCAGAGGGGTATTTTATGGCCCAAAGTTTTCCTCGGGTTCTGTGCTGCTGCAAATGGGTGAGCACGGTGTTCAGCGGGTCGAGTGTCACTTACTGGAAGTGACGGTTCGTAAAAATAATATCCCAGTTAAGAGAACGAACGAAAACGGATCTCAAATTATTGTAAAAGTGTATTTGGGTAAAACCCTAGGGGTTAAGTGGTAATTGAAGGCTGCTGTACACAGAGTGTCAGTAGGTTGGATATGTGCGAGTCTAGTTCTGACTACAGTTTCTGTTCAGGGCCCAGCGGTTCAGCACCAGTCTAGACTAGCGGGAGTTCGGGATCGGCCTACAATCGGGGGGCTCGTTCGACTGACTTCGAGGTGGGTTTCCTTTGAGCCTAAGTATAGAACCGGTGTTCTTGGATAGTTACTAACTGCATATTATTGGTACTAATGCTGACGGTCTCTATGATTGCGATATTATCCTGTATCTTGGTGACTGTGCTCGTAGTTGCGACACGCTCACCCGCGGTCTGGCCACCGCAAAGGGTGCTCTTTTCCGGGAAAGCGGTCTTCGACCCGTGTTAACCCACGAGGTGAGGTAGTGGGGGCCCCCGTAGGTGTGGGGTTTGAGGCATCAAAAGGGGGGGGAGAGGTGCGACCTGTCGGGATAGGTGTCCGACGAGGTCAGGTGCCCCAAGGTGTGAGCGGTGCGATCTGTCGGGGTAGGTGCCCGACGAGATCAAGGTGCGTAGGTGCTACAGGTATTACAGGTGTTGCAGGTGTTCGCGTGTTACCTTTCCAGTGAACCGAGTGGTTGCTCCGGATAGTCTTACTGCTGGGTTTGACATTCTTTCTTGCTTCTTATTAGTATCGCATGTCGCTGACTACCCACTCCGTGACAGGTTCTTCCAGGGGTGAGCGGTAGACGACGGTGAGGTCGAGGCAGGAGTGGTCGGGCAGTGAGGAGCCCTAGTCTGTATCTCCTTTACTTTTCCCTGCATTTCATTTGGTACTGTAGGTTACGGTGTGGTTCGCGATACCCTTGTGGGGTCGGTGTGGATGTTGATTACTTTTGCTCTGGATATGGAATAATGGTTCTTTTATTATCCCCGTTCGGCCGTTTTCCAAAGCAAACCAACTAGAAAAGAAAAGAAAAGAACTTCGAAAACTATCTTTCAAAATCTGGGGTCGTGTGGACCCGTTTTCCAAACCATGTGGATTTATGGGATTTCAAAACTGTTTTCAAAACCTTGGGTCGTGTGGACCTGTTTTCCAAACCCTGTGGATTTATGTCATCTTTCCAAACTGTTTTCAAAACCTTGGGTCGTGTGGACCTGCTTTCAAAACTGTGAGTTTATCCTTTCAACTTGACTGGCCTCGGGCATTGTTGTTAGTCTGCATTCGTAGTTAGATCCCGAACTGTTGTGATTAAATGAATGGTTGTATTTAACTGCTGTAGTAGCCGCGACGCCGTGCATATACAGAGGAGACTCTGCCCGTTTGTCGAGTAAATCTATATATGCGGCGGGTCTGGGCACGTGCCGGGGAGGACCGAATTTCAAAAAAAAATTAGTAACTCTTCCTTTTCCGCTGAGCGAGACCCCCGGGGCGTGACAGATTAAGATGGTATCAGAGAGGTTTTCTTTTAATCACAACAGCGAAGGTCCAACATCCACGGTAGTACCACACGTAGCTTCGAGTAAATGAAATGTGTAGGACATAGGGGTGTAGGACGTGAGTGATCGTGGGGGGGGGGGGGGGGGGGGGAAGGGGAGATTAGCGAAACCTTTTCATACCGGGTATTCCTAAATATGCTAGGACTGACGTGTTTTCTTTGTTGCGATAGATAGAACTCTGGCCCCGTGATTAGACGTCGCCAGGAATGGACTTTGCGGCCGAGACGAACCGCATACTGCGCAACCAGCTGCGCGATGTGGCTGGGCAGCTGCTGACCCTCGCGGAGCGCTTGAGTATGCTGACCCAGGAGCTTGAGGGAGTCGACCACGTCCAGCGCGGCACCGGTGGTGTTATCCCTCGCGGGACGCTACCAACGGGCTTTCCCACCCCCCAGGAAGCGGCCAACTTAGCCGTACGCGCGGAGCTAGAGCGTACTCGACGGGCATGCCCCGACCCCGGTCCGACAGGGGATCCCTACCAGAAGGGCCGGGCGACCAAGCGCCAGAAGATAGGGCAGAAACCCAGGCAGTCGACGAGGGAGGGACCTAAACCACCAAAGCCGTGCGTCATTTGCGATGGTGCGCATTCAACGATGGATTGTCCTTGGCGGGACGAACACTGCTTCCGATGTGGCAGGCCGGGTCACACGCGTTACGCGTGCCCCCGGAAGCCGGCCGTCACTAGACCCCCAGCGCCGAGACTCGACGACCCACGCACGACGGACTCCTTCAACACCGGGTCCCTACCCCGCCACGCCGTACGTCGTTGGCCCAAGGATTGTGGGCGGACTTCCCCAGCCGCCCCGGAGAATGGTGACGCGACGTCCCGGAATGGGGATTAGCAGGTAATCCCTTGCATGTCTTCTCTCTAGTTAGGCCTTAATCCCTTTATTGTTCCTTTCGCACTGTATGTTTGTACTTATGTCTTGCGCGTAAGTTCCTTCCCTAGTTACGCCTTAAGGGGTCGGACACCCTGTAGTAATCCCATACCCCCGGGATTTGGTAGTGATCTCACTGGGGGAATGTGGTGTAGTGCTTAGGATAGCTTGGCTCACGTGAGGAGCACCAGGTACGGCTGCTGTATCTGGGGTTCCCTGAGAATGTGTACCTAGCGTGTAAGAGCATCTCCTTCCCAACAATCATCTCATTGACGCGGGCTAGAAGATTGGTGGAGGGCGGGTGCGTGGCCTACCTGGCATCGGTGGATATAGTTACCCGACCCTCGGCGACACCTTCGGACACCCCAGTGGTGAGGGATTTTCCCGGTGTCTTCCCGACGGAACTGCCCGGGATACCCCCTGAACGAGAGGTGGTATTTCCCATCGAACTCTTACCGGGTACTCAACCTATCACGAAGGCGCCCTACCGAATGGCCTTCGCGGAGTTGAAGGAGCTTAAGGCGCAACTGTAGGACCTCTTGGACAAAAGGTTTATCAGACCGAGTGTGTCACCCTGGGGCGCACCAGTACTCTTTGTACGGAAGAAAGACGGAAGCCTGCGTCTCTGCATTGACTACAGGGGGATAAACAAGGTTACAGTGAAGAGTAAGTACCCCCTGCCCAGTATAGACGACCTCTTCGACCAGCTGCGTGTTGGCGACGAGTGGAAGTAGTCCGTGTTGGCGACGGGTGGGTTCGTCGTTTTCAAAGGAAGATTATTTGTAGGCAGTGACCCGGCTAGTAGGATCGGCACGTCCTGGAGTTTCTGGTAAGGGTTTTAGTGTGGCTTCCCCCTTTGTTTTCGGGTTATTTTTTTTTTTTGGGCACTTAGGGGCCCGCCGTTCCGGGTTCGGTGGTAGGACCGGAGTACCTCGACGTATCGCGAGACTTTAGTTGCTGACTGTGCAGCACCTTCGGAGGTGGTCTGCGAACCGGTGGCGTCGTAACAGAGAACTCCAAGTCGAGGAGCAGGCTTACTCGGGTTAGTTTCGATCAAGGGGGACGGGACGATAGGGTTGCCGGGCGGGTTGAGCCCATCGGCTGTCTGAAATCTTGGGGCGGTGCAGCCCGGTAGTTTCCGTTCAGGTTTGCCACCGAGTCTCGCTGAGAGATATAGGGCGTTTCGCGTGTCCTTTCGTCAGGGGTGGATATCTGAACGCCCAGCGATGTCCATGGGTATGATGAACATAATTTTCAGACCCTTCTTGGATCAACCCGTGTACAGACGAGGAGCGTTTACGAGTGACCTTGCAAACTCTCAGGGACCAGAGAGGGTGGGCCAAACTCAAAAGGTGTGAGTTTGGGCATCGCAAGGTGGACTTTTGGGACGGCTAAAAGTCAGGAGAGCTGCGAAGAGCGCAAGGTTAGACTAACAAGGGCACCAGTGTACGCGCTATTGGCACCGGTGAAAATTTTGAGGTTTATGGTGATGCATCACGGAGCGGAATTGGAAGTGTGTTAAGGTAACGGGGAAAGTTAAGACCTTAATCAGACATGTGGTGGCATAAATTGACGAGGGACGCGAAGTCACTAAGAGCACAGTTCAGACATACTTGAGCGTCATTCCCTTTTAATCGAGGCCTAATGTATCTAAGTTTTGAGGACGAAACTTCTTTTAAGGTGTGAGTGATGTAATACTCGTGAAACCTGAGTCTATATAAAGAGTGAAATTCAAGTGTGATTGTGTGAGAGGAAACAAATTTTAACCTTAGTGGTGTGCTTTCTGGTGGGCGAATGGCACAGTTTCCGAAGCACAAATTTTGCCTTTCCGATCCGAGTATGATCTCAGAAATCTGAGGTCTCCAGCGCGACCGTCTCATCGAATCGAGTGAAAATGGTATAGACCGTTCGCTGATCCGACGGTCAGATCGTCCTGAACTTAGTAAGGAAACTAGCGGGACCCGTGACTTAAGTGAATAGTAACCCCCTGATTTATTTTCCTCGCAAGCCAACGTCGGCCGATCGACTATCGGGAGTCCGAATTTGGCGATCCAGGTAGTCGATTTGAATGGCGTCGTTGTTCTGAGCGCAGTGGCGCTGACCAAATCTCTGTTTGACAAGACGGTTGTCTCGAAAAGCGTGAAAATAGGAAAAGTGTTAGTATTTTGTGAAGAAGCTTAATATTTTATGTACCAAGTGTGTGGATCTTGGAGGGGAGGGACCTTTGTGCTTTTTGGCTTCAGCTAGGGATCCAGATCAAAATATATAGAACTAGAGGACTTCTTTTGCATTCTAGTTGCAAAGTACATAAGAAGCGACTAGGGCATCGTTGGGTAGAACCCTAGCCGCAACTCTCTTGCAACCGCAGCCACCCACGACTCCTCCTCTCCCTCTGCTACCTATCCCGCACAGCTGCGCCGCCGGCCGCCGCCCCTGATCGCCGGAAAAAGCAAGGGGTCCTCAAGGAAAACTCTTGATCTTGGGTTGGTAGAAGAAGAAGAGCACCCGAGCCCCTAGACTTGAGCCCATACCTCTCTGCGGTCATCTCCTACATCCAGAAGACGAGCAGAGGTGGACTGGTGCACCGCCGTGGCCGCGCGACGCCGGGAAGACCACTTTCTTCTTCCTCGGATCCAATCAAGGTGAGCCTCCCTTACTCTTGGTTAATTTTGTTTTCAAGCATCTGCAGTCGGTTTTCCTCGTTCTTGGGGTGCTCCTGATGGAGCCGCGGCCTCGGAGAGGCGCCGGGTTGCCGGCGGGAGCAAGTAGCCCGCCGGAACCGTAATCTGCTCCACCCTTGGGCCGTGGTGATTCCGACGGTTTTTGTCGGAAAATAATATGCTCAGAAGCTTCTTCTAGTCCTGTACAAGCTTCCCATAAAGTTTTGGAAGACTTGGTGTAGTGTGGAGACGGTGGTGCCGTGCCCTAATTTCGGGTTTGTGAGGGTCGGCCGAGCTTGTTGCTCCGGCGCCGCCGCGGCCTCTCGTCGCCGGCCAAGGCTCCATTTGCCTTCCTATGGTCGAGAAGGACCCAAGAATGCCTATGCATGGGGCCCATGCAGACCGGACCAAGATCCACCATTAATGGACCTTGGTTGGCCGCGTTAATGGCGGCCGGCCATCCGCCGCTTGCCGGTGGGCATGGGTTGCCCAGATCTTCATTAAGCAACCTTTAGAAGCTTTGGGTGCTGTCCATTGCACCCAGAAATCCATGGATGGAAAGTCGCCATTGTTGAAGCCCAAGCTTGACCCGAGCTTGGCCGCCACCGTCGCCGCTGTGACCTCGTCACCGGGCACGGGTCCAAGTAAGTTCGGGGGATGTGTTAGCACCTGCTGGTGCACTTGTTCGAGGCCCAAAACCCCGGAATGGGAAATTGCCATTTTCGGGTTTTATGATCGTCTTCTTCATCTTGTTGCTCGGCCACCCGAGAACGCAAGATGCCCCAGACTTCTTGGGGATGCTCCTGCAGCCTAGGAGAACTTCTCCTTCCAAGTTAGAAGGGCCCAGGTGCAGTAATTGCTGAGATCAAGCTCGGGCATGGGTTGGAGTACTTGTTTTATATTGTTGCACCCTAGGTGTTTGATGAAATGCCTAAGAGAGGTTTTGTTTGGAATTTGGCTTCGAGCATAATATGAATGTTGCTCCTTTTTGTTCCCTGAGCTTAGTGCTCACTTCAGATCAAAGCAGATCTGTGCGGATTGGTGTGTGGAGCAAGGTGGTCATGGTAGAAATCAAGGGTACTGGATCTGCTTGATCCAGCAGTCTTGAGTTGCAAAAAGGGCAAGCCTGGGTGTCCTGGTGTTGTCCAGAGACATTTGATCCAAGTTATTTTTAATTGGGGACATGTAGGGTGAAAGATATAGCATTTTTAAGCTTTATGTCTAATAGTTGGCGATGGTAGTGTTTGGAACTTTTTGCGAAGCCGTGACGGTGGGCTCCTGGCTAATTTGGGGTCACTGGACGTGATGCTCGCATCGGTTTTCGGTTTCGTTGAGCAGAAGAAACAAAAATGCGTTTAAGCGATGTCAGAGGGGTATTTTATGGCCCAAAGTTTTCCTCGGGTTCTGTGCTGCTGCAAATGGGTGAGCACGGTGTTCAGCGGGTCGAGTGTCACTTACTGGAAGTGACGGTTCGTAAAAATAATATCCCAGTTAAGAGAACGAACGAAAACGGATCTCAAATTATTGTAAAAGTGTATTTGGGTAAAACCCTAGGGGTTAAGTGGTAATTGAAGGCTGCTGTACACAGAGTGTCAGTAGGTTGGATATGTGCGACTCTAGTTCTGACTACAGTTTCTGTTCAGGGCCCAGCGGTTTAGCACCAGTCTAGACTAGCGGGAGTTCGGGATCGGCCTACAATCGGGGGGCTCGTTCGACTGACTTCGAGGTGGGTTTCCTTTGAGCCTAAGTATAGAACCGGTGTTCTTGGATAGTTACTAACTCCATATTATTGGTACTAATGCTGACGGTCTCTATGATTGCGATATTATCCTGTATCTTGGTGGCTGTGCTCGTAGTTGCGACACGCGCACCCGCGGTCTGGCCACCGCAAAGGGTGCTCTTTTCCGGGAAAGCGGTCTTCGACCCATGTTAACCCACGAGGTGAGGTAGTGGGGGCCCCCGTAGGTGTGGGGTTTGAGGCATCAAAAGGGGGGGGAGAGGTGCGACCTGTCGGGATAGGTGTCCGACGAGGTCAGGTGCCCCAAGGTGTGAGCGGTGCGATCTGTCGGGGTAGGTGCCCGACGAGATCAAGGTGCGTAGGTGCTACAGGTATTACAGGTGTTGCAGGTGTTCGCGTGTTACCTTTCCAGTGAGCCGAGTGGTTGCTCCGGATAGTCTTACTGTTGGGTTTGACATTCTTTCTTGCTTCTTATTAGTATCGCATGTCGCTGACTACCCACTCCGTGACAGGTTCTTCCAGGGGTGAGCGGTAGACGACGGTGAGGTCGAGGCAGGAGTGGTCGGGCAGTGAGGAGCCCTAGTCTGTATCTCCTTTACTTTTCCCTGCATTTCATTTGGTACTGTAGGTTACGGTGTGGTTCGCGATACCCTTGTGGGGTCGGTGTGGATGTTGATTACTTTTGCTCTGGATATGGAATAATGGTTCTTTTATTATCCCCGTTCGGCCGTTTTCCAAAGCAAACCAACTAGAAAAGAAAAGAAAATAACTTCGAAAACTATCTTTCAAAATCTGGGGTCGTGTGGACCCGTTTTCCAAACCATGTGGATTTATGGGATTTCAAAACTATTTTCAAAACCTTGGGTCGTGTGGACCTGTTTTCCAAACCCTGTGGATTTATGTCATCTTTCCAAACTGTTTTCAAAACCTTGGGTCGTGTGGACCTGCTTTCAAAACTATGAGTTTATCCTTTCAACTTGACTGGTCTCGGGCATTGTTGTTAGTCTGCATTCGTAGTTAGATCCCGAACTGTTGTGATTAAATGAATGGTTGTATTTAACTGCTGTAGTAGCCGCGACGCCGTGCATATACAGAGGAGACTCTTCCCGTTTGTCGAGTAAATCTGTATATGCGGCGGGTCTGGGCACGTGCCGGGGAGGACCGAATTTCAAAAAAAAAATAGCAACTCTTCCTTTTCCGCTGAGCGAGGACCCCGGGGCGTGACAGTAATGGCCGTAGCGAGTCCGGAAAGCCGTTTTGGGGATGTCCTCCCCCTTAACCTGGACCTGATGATAGCCCGACTGCAGGTCAATCTTTGAAAACACCGTCGCCCCCTGTAGTTGGTCGAAGAGGTCGTCGATCCTTGGCAGGGGGTACTTGTTCTTAACGGTGACCTTATTTATCTCCCGGTAGTCGATGCACAACCGGAGACTTCCGTCCTTCTTCCTCACAAATAGGACGGGCGCGCCACAGGGTGACGCGCTAGGTCTGATGAAACCCTTATCCAAAAGGTCCTCCAACTGTGCCTTGAGTTCCTTCAACTCCGCGAAGGCCATCCTGTACGGTGCCTTGGTGATGGGTTTGGTGCCGGGAAGTAGTTCAATAGGGTAGTCGACTTCTCGTTCCGGTGGCATTCCGGGGAGCTCCGCCGGAAACGCGTCCGGAAATTCCCTTACCACGGGACCGCTGATCCTTATCTGGGGAGCGGCCCTGAACTACCTATCGGCCCATTGGGTTCTCGGCTGCAAGGCATAGGGTGGAGCCTATTTATTCCTTGCATGGCCCTTAACGGGCCCCGAGTACACAAGGTTCTCCTATGCTTCGAAGCCCGCCCGCGTACATCGGCCGGGGAAGGCTTCGCCTAGTACTTAAGGATTTTAGAGAGAGGGAGAGAGAGAGAGTCTAACAGGGGTAGCAGGCTAAGGTGTAACCGGTGCTCCTAATCTAAGAGGGAAAAGAGAAACCAAAAATTACCTGCCGTTACTAGGTCTGGGACGTCGCGTCCTCCACTGTAGTATCCCGGGGAGTCAGTCCACAGCCCTTGGGCCAGCGTCGTACGGCGTGCTGGGAAAGGGACTTGACGTCTGAGGAGTCTGCGGATTGCTGGTCGCCGGGCAAATCCTTTGGCTGAACGGGGGCCGCAGCACTCTCTGGTCCTTTCTGCTGTGGTGGCGCGGCGGCGGCGGCGGGGGTGGGCCTCTGAGGGCAGAAGGCACGGGAGTGGTCCGGTAAGCCGCACTGATTGCAGTAATGGTACCTCCACGTACATTCCGCCACCGGGTGAGCACCCTCGCAGATTACGCACGGTCCCTGAGGTGGTTTCGCGCCCCTCGCTGGTGTCGGTTCGTCCTTCCGTGCTTTCTCCGGACGTCCTCCTCTTCGGCCCTCCGGGGCGGGGCCCCCTTGCGGAACGGGTGTAGCAGTCTTCTCTGTCCCCTCCGGTCGCGGTGCCGGAGGCCTGGTGGTGCCCAGTTTCCGTGGGCACTCGTAGCGTGGGTGTCCTGGTCTGCCGCATCGGTAGCAGTGGCCGTGTCTCCATGGACAATCAGTCACCTGATGCGCCCCACTGCATATGGGACACGGTTTCCTCTGCGGTTTGGGTTCTCCTCTCATCGCCTTTCCAAAGTTCCCCTCTGTCCTCGGGCGGTTGAGTGCCGGGCCCTGCTGGAAGGGGTCCTCCGCCGGACTGGGATAGGGATAACTCTGCCGAGCGCGTGTCTCGGCCAGTTCTTGCTCTGCCCGTCGGGCCAACATAACCGCTTCGTTAAAAGTGGGGAACCCTGCCGGTGGCATTCCCCGATAGGCGTCGTCCCTGGCGTCTCGCTGGGTGCGGTCGACACCCTCGAAATCTTGAGTCAGTAGGCCTAGGCGCTCAGTGAGAGTTAGCATTTGCTCCGCTATGTCGCGTAGCTGGTTGCGGAGTAAGCGGTTGGCTGCGGCTGCGGGATCCATCCTGTCCATTGAGAATGGTTAGCGCTCGGTGGCCGGATCTTGGCCGTTGTCTGCTGTGATACGAAGAAACCACGTTAACACTAAGGTTATAACCCTAGCACCCTGTCTTACGATTACACCTATATTACGTTCCCTTTTCCCCGTACTCTCACGTACTACGCACCTATACCTTGGTTATCTCATGTCCAATTTGCTTGTGGCACCCTACACTGTGGATGTGGATCACGTCTACTATGGTTATGGTTGTTTTCTCTGATACCATTTAATCTGTCACGCCCCCGGGGGTTTTTGAGTCTATCAAAGTGGAAAATTGCGTGTATTATTATTTTTTTTTAACAAAGTAACTTAAACCTCAACCCCGGTGCGTGCCAGACCGCCACATACACAAATTCTCTCTGCCCACGGACAGAGTCTCCTTTGTATATGCACGGCGTCTCATTTACAACATGTGTTTCCTTTACAACATCATACATCAACCATCAACCATACAATAGACATACCTCGTCAAACAGAGTGCAGTAATTTAACTAATGTTTTAAAAGACCGGTGTCCACTCGACACCTTGTTATTTTTTTTTTCAAGCGAGTTATTAAAGCGGCATCAACGTTTAGAAAGGATAAAACTAGCGGTTGCAAAACCCGTGCCCACACGGCACTTCGTTTTGAGAAAACATTTTTGAAATCATTTGGTTTCTAAAGTCTCCCCTCGTGCGCAAACACCTTTTTGATGCTTTTAACCTCTTCACGATGCTGGTGTGCTATTTTCAGCAGGCGCGAAGAGGTCCTCACGGCTCCCACCCCTTTGTGAGGTACACGGGTCAAAAAGACCACTTCTCCGGAAAAGTACACCCATGCGGAGGCCAATCCGACTGTGTACGTGCAGCATCCGAAAACGGATTTGCCGAGATCGGCGTGTAGTGAGCACCGCGACCGCAGCCGCTTCAATTGTTAAATAAAATACAATTATGCGAAAGATTAAACTGTCCATCTACTTTGTTAGACAAATTAAGAGCATTTTAATGATGATAGATGCACTTACTGCACTTGTTGCACTTATAGCAACCGTACCTACCTAGTTGAAGAGAAATCGGAACACCTGAAACCTTCGCGATTCTCCTCCGCGCGATGCCCTTGCGGCACCGCGCGCCTCCGCCGTCCGTTCCGTGCCCTAGCATGACGACGATGACGGCGATGGTGACGGATACGACGGAGAAACCCAAGAACTCAAACAAAAAGGACGACGGAAAAATCCCAAATAATTTATAACAATTATTTTACTAACCGAAGATCGACGGGAAGGTTGTCCGGTCGCGTTCTTGCCTTCGGTTCGATGTCCGGGAAGATCGGGCTCCTTCTCTTTCTCCTTTCTCTTTCTTCCGGCTAGGGTTCCGTCTTTTCCTTTTTCTCTTTCTTTCTCTCCTCACCGGTTAGTGTTTTATTTTTCTTTTCTTTTCTTTCCGATAATCGGGATCCCTTATATAGCTCGTATTATATCTTTAATTAATTTCCTCTTTTTCTTTTCTTTTCTTTCCTATTTTCCGTCATCGGATAATTAATTAATTAATTAATTATCCCCTACGAGATAACCCACCTTATCTCCAACGGTGCAAGATATTTTGCACGGATTCCGATGCAGGACTAATCACCGCATCACTAAGAATTTCGTTCCGGGAGATCCCGACATCGGATTTCAGATCCGATCGCACCGTCGGCCATCATTTTCCGCGCTCTATTGCAGAACAATACCGGCACCACACACTGGCCAACTCTTAAGAATTGAATAATTTTATTTCACTTAAAGGCTTAAATAATTACATGTGAGTCAAAAATACCCCTAAGGGCCGGATCACTACACCATACAACAAAAAATTACAATTGAGATCCAAATAAACAAAATACATGAGTTAAACTCCTAAGACAAACTCTAGACTTAGACGTTTGTACTCTCTGCAAAAGAAATAATTCTTGAAAAAAGAAATCGTTAGATACCTCAAGAATTTAACATTCAAAAACCAACCAGAGAGATGAAGTTTATACTCACCATGACATTTACAAAATCAGATATGTATTAAAATACCAATCAGAGATAGACATATCTTTTTAAGCAATAAATTCCAAATGTCAAGTATGTTAGTCATGAAACAACTTGTTAGTAATAATACATGCCCAAATAGTTAGTCAAATAGTTAGTCGAGACATACAATTATTCACAATACAAAACCAAAGTTGTTGTCATACTTACCTTTCAAGTTTTAATGTTCCAAAGTTCTCACAAACTTGTCAAACCATTGTTCATATCTCTCTCCCCCTTTTTTGTTACGGCTTTTTGTGTTGGCATATTTCGTGAGTTGAGTCGGAGTCTTGAAGTGATCAAATTGTCAATCAGTAATCGAAGACTCAGAGAAGATTCAACAAGAGCTCAAGTTGACACTCAGTGTTTTGAGTCTTGAAGATTGAAGATGAAGAATTGTGGATCTATTACATCAATCTCAAGAAGAAAGAATTCAAAAGGATCAGGTATGTTTAACTAAATAATTTTGGTGATCCGAATACTTTCTTATAGTGTAGAAACACTTGGATGAATTTTTAATTGCATAAAAATTAAAAACTGGACATGTAATATGTTCAGGATCCGGATCAGACCAATCCAGTTCGGACCCCGAACATAGTTTAGTTCATGCGGAATTCCAGTCCGGACCTCCCCTGTTTCAGTCCGGACCCCGAACTATGTGTTTGCTGAAATCGCATGAACAGTCCGGATCAGGAAATTCCAGTCCGGACCTCGAACTATTTTTTCAGGAAAATTGCTGAAAAAAGATGATAGTCCGGATCAGCCAAATCCAGTCCGGACAGCCGTACGGGAAAAATTCTGTCAAGTCAGTTTTTGATGCTTATCTCTTTTCAAAGGTTTCTAACCTATAAATAGACACTTAGGGTTTCTCAAGAGGTACCGACTAATTTAGAAAACACTTGAGAGCAACCCTACAGGCTAGGTTTTCATTGTTCTTCTCTTTAGCCTCTTTTAGGTCAATTCGACGGTTCTTCCAAGATATACTTTTTGTCGAATTGATCTAGTCTTTGCTTAGAGATTCCTTCTATGATTCTTCAATGTTAATCTAATCAAAGGATCACCATCGAAGCCTATATTCTGTATCGGCTGACTTTGCGTTGTGGATTCGACGTAGCATCGTGGATTCGGTGTGTTGAAGGCGTTTCGTGGATTCGAAACGTGTGCTCGTGGATTCGAGTGGCGTTCGTGGATTCGAACGTGTGCAGTGGACGTGCAGTCGGTGAGCGCAAGATCCGAAGAAGTTGAAGGAGGGGTTGGAGTCCGTGGAGTCGGTAATCACCTTGTTATTCTTCTATTCTTAGTGGATTGTTATTGCGTGTTGGTCCCGTGGTTTTCTCCTGGATTGGAGTTTCCACGTAAATCTCGATGTGCTGTTTTTATTTTCCGCATTGGTTTTTATTTTGCACTGAGACTGGTTTTTGAGTATTACACCTATTCACCCCCCCTCTAGTTGTTTGATAGTACCTATTTAGATCCTTGTGGATCCTTATATTATAAAAACCAACAATTGGTATCAGAGCGGGTTTTAGGTTTATCTATCATGTCGGGTGAAAGTGGTAATATTTATAGACCTCCTCATTTTGATGGGACCAATTATGCATATTGGAAAGTGCGGATGAGAGCTTTTCTCATCGCAATTGATGAGCGGGTATGGCAAACCGTGGAATACGATTGGGTGCATCCTATTGAGGAAGTTGGAAATTCTACTACCCCAAAACCTCGCTCTAGATGGTCCAAAGAGGGAATCGAAAGATCTTCTTACAATGGGAAAGGTATGAACGCTTTATTTAATTCTCTTTCCTCGACCGAGTTCACACGAATTTCCGCGTGTGAGACTGCAAAGGAGATTTGGGATATTCTCAAAATTACACATGAGGGTACTAATCTAGTAAAAATTCAAAAGCTCCAGATGCTTACAAGTCAATTTGACTCTATTCATATGGATGAGCATGAATTGTTTACTGATTATTACACTAGACTTCAAGATATAATCAATACATGTGCTAATTTAGGAGAAAAGATCCCGGAGTCGAAAGTTGTAAGAAATATACTTCGGACTCTTCCGGAACGGTTTAGGGCAAAGGTTGCCGCCATTGAAACCGTTAGTCATCCGGATGATATGAGAGTAGAGGAATTAGTAGGTGCTTTACAAATTTATGAGATGACTTTTCCTACTAATCAAGTTTCTTCCAAGTCTTCTTCTAAGCTTACAGGTATTGCATTCAAATCAACAAAGGAAGAAGATGGCGAATCGAGTTCCGATGATGAAATCTCTTTTGCCAATTTTGAAGAACAATTGGCGCGGATCACAAAGAAATTTCGTCGGAAGTATTGGAAGAATCGAACCGATGGATCTTCATCCTCGAAACCATCTAAAGGATCATCGGGTTCTAAATCCTCTAACCTCAAAAGCTCTGTAAAACCTTCTAAAGAAAAAGATGAATTCGAAGGGGAAATCCAATGTTATAGATGCAAAGGCTACGACCATATTTCAACGGATTGTCCTTCTAAGAAATCATATAAAAAGAAGGCTTTGCAAGCGAAAACTTGGGACGATTCTACTTCCGATGAATCGACCTCAAGTAAAGAGGAAAAAGCTGTTGCCTTTCATGCTTCTAAAATTCCCTCTTCTAATTTTTGCTTGTCATCTTTAATCACTGACTCTATTATTTGATTTTGCATGAAATATCAACATCCGATGGAGAGTCATCAATTGAGGGGGAGTCGGACGAAGAAGAACTCGTTGAGGCATATCAACAACTTCTTACGGAATCAAAAAAGATGGCTAAGCATATTAAGAAGTTGAGGAAGCAACGACTTGAGCTTCAGGACGAGAACCGTGTAGGTTTCTATATATTAAGGATCCACACGGATCTAAATAGGTACTATCAAACAACTAGAGGGGGGGTGAATAGGTGTAATACTTATAAAACCAATCTCAGTGCAAAATAAAAACCAATGCGGAAAATAAAAATAGCACGCCGAGATATACGTGGAAACTCCAATCCAGGAGAAAAACCACGGGACCAACACGCAGTAACAATCCACTAAGAATAGAAGAATAACAAGGTGATTACCGACTCCACGGACTCCAACCCCTCCTTCTGTTACGGAATTTGAGTTGGCGTAATTTCGTGAAAGGTTCAAGTCTTGAAGATTGAAGGTGAAGAAGGTTGGATCATTTAACTCAATCTCAAGAAAGAAGAATTCAAAAGGATCAGGTATGTTTAACTAAATATTTTTTGGTGATCCGAATACTTCTTGTAGTGTAGAAACACTTGGAAGAATTTTTTCATTGCATAAAAATCAAAAACTGGACATAGGACATGTTCAGGATCCGGATCAGATTGTTCAATCCGGATCCCGAAGGTGGTTCGTTCATACACCAGTTCAATCCGGATCGTAGCTTCTCTTGATCCGGATCCCGAACATTGAGTTTACCATTTTTCTTGAACGATCCGGATCAGGCTTCGCAATCCGGATCCCGAACGTTGATGTTTGGTGAACTGTATGAACGATCCGGATCAAGCACTTCGATCCGGATCCCGAACCTTCGTTTTTCTGGAATTGTCTGACTCGTTACGACGATCCGGATCACAGCTAATCCGATCCGGATCGCCGTCCGTAAAATTTCCAGAAATGGTAGGTTTTTGATTCTTATCTCCTTCCTAGGGTTTCTAACCTATAAATAGACACTATGATTCTTTTTCTAGGGTTAATCCAAATAATCGATAGAGAGCCGTCATAATCAAATATCATCTTATACGGCCCTAGATCCACATATAGAGAAGAAAGGAAATCATTAGATATTAGTCTATGTTTCTTCATCTATATTGATTAGTTTGATTCTAGATTTTCATACTCATATCTTGAGTTGAATCAAACTAATGAATACTTAGATGGTATTTCCTATCTATCTTTGATCTAAGTATTCGGCAGATCATCACCACCCAAAAACAACGATTTCCCCAAAATCGGCGCGTGGACTCGCGTGTCCTTGTGGATTCAAGGTTCAACCGCTCTCGTGGATTCGGAGCGAGGTACGTTCGTGGATTCGAAGCGTGCTACTGGGTGAAGACCGTGGATTCGGTCGGACGTCGTGGACTCGACGTTGGACGCTGTGGATTCGGCGTTGGGCGCAGATCGTGGATTCGAGAAGCGTCGTGGAACGAGCGGAGAAGATCCTCTAGGAGCGTATGGAAAAGGTTGAGTCGTAAGTGTGTACGGTAAATCACCTTGTACGTGTGTTAATTCTAGTGGATTTCGCCGTGTTATCGGTCCCGTGGTTTTTTACTCCGGTTTGGAGTTTTTCCACGTAAAAATCTTGCGTGTTCATTTTTATTTCCGCATTGGGTTTTATTGCGCAATGATTTTTTGAGTGTCCATTGTTTACACCTATTCACCCCCCTCTAGGTGTTTTTTCCCCTATTTAGATCTATATTTCATATAACCCAACAAGTGGTATCAGAGCGGGAATAGGGTTGTAAACAATGGTTGAAGGTGGAAACATCAATCGACCCCCTTTCTTTGATGGAACAAATTATGCGTACTGGAAAGTACGGATGAAAGCCTTTTTAATTTCCATCGACGAAAGGGTGTGGCAATCAATTGAATTAGGATGGTCTAATCCAACTGAGATTATTTCTGATGTTCGCACCTTAAAACCTAGGTCGAAATGGACCAAGGAAGAGTTAGACTCATCTTCTTACAATGGCAAGGGAATTAATGCTATTTTTAATGCCTTATCTCAAACTGAATTCTCTCGCGTCTCGGCATGTGAGACTGCGAAAGAAATCTGGGATGTTCTTCAGGTTACACATGAGGGAACTAACCTCGTGAAGATTCAAAAGCTGCAAATGCTTATGAGCAGATTTGACTCCATTTTTATGGCAGAAAATGAATCTTTCACGGACTACTATACACGATTGCAAGACATCGTAAACTCATGTGCTAACCTGGGAGAGAAGATTCCATAATTTAAGGTTGTAAGAAAGATCTTAAGAACTCTTCCTAAACGATTTCGCCCAAAGGTTACAGCTGTAGAGTTATGAATCCCAAAGGATCTAAATAGGTACTATCAAACAACTAGAGGGGGGGGTGAATAGGTGTAATACTTAAAAACTCAATCTCAGTGCAAAATAAAAACCAATGCGGAAAATAAAATCAGCACACCAAGATTTACGTGGAAACTCCAATCCAGGAGAAAAACCACGGGACCAACACGCAATAACAATCCACTAAGAATAGAAGAATAACAAGGTGATTACCGACTCCACGGACTCAAACCCCTCCTTCAGCTTCTTCGGACCTTGCGCTGACCGGTTGGATATCCACGCAATAACAATCCCTAAGAAAAGAAGAATAACAAGGTGATTACCGTCTCCACGGATTTAACCCCTCCTTCAATTTCTTGGACCTCGCGCTCCACCGATTTTGCACGTCCACTGCACACGTTCGAATCCACGAACGCCACTCGAATCCACGAGCACACGTTTCGAATCCACGAAACGCCTTTAGCACACCGAATCCACGATGCCACGTCGAATCCACGACGCAAACTCAGTCGATAAGAATATTGACTTCGATGGTGATCCTTTGCTTAGATTATCAATGAAGAACCGTAGAAGAAATCTCTAAGCAAAGATTAGATCAATTCGACAAAAGATATGTTCTTGAAAGAACCATCGAATTGACCTAAAAGAGGCTATAAAGAAGAACGATGAAAACCTAGCCTCTAGGGTTGCTCTCAAGAGTTTTATAAAAAGATCGGCCGTAGCTCCCTCGTTTTTGAGAAACCCTAAATGTCTATTTATAGTTTAGAAACCTTTGGAAAGAGATAAGAATCAAAAACATACCTTATCTGGAAATTTTCAGGACGGCGATCCGGATCGGATTTACTGCGATCCGGATCGTCGTAACGAGATTGACGATTCCAGAAAACCAAGGGTTCGGGATCCGGATTGCAAGGTCCGATCCGGATCGTTCATGCAATTCAGCAAAGTCCCATGTTCGGGATCCGGATCGGAATGGCCTAGGATCCGGATTGAAATTGCCAATGAACAAGTACCCTTCGGGATCCGGATTGCAAGGTCTGATCCGGATCCTGAACATGTCCCATGTCCAGTTTTTGATTTTTATGCAATTAAAAATTCTTCCAAGTGTTTCTACACTATAAGAAAGTATTCGGATCACCACAAATATTTAGTTAAACATACCTGATCCTCTTGAATACTTTCTTCTTGAGATTGATGTAACTGATCCACAATTCTTCAACTTCAATCTTCAAGACTCAAGACACTGAGTGCCAACATGAGCTCTTGTTGAATCTTTTCTAAGTCTTTGATTGCTGATTGACAATTTGATCCCTTTAAGACTCCGACTCAACTCACTGACTTGACTCACGAAATATGCCAAGACCAAAATGCCGTAACAATCTCCCCCTTTGGCAATTTCGTGACAAAACCCAAAAATACATAAAGGCGCTCAAGTCACTCATCTTAAACCAAAAAATCGAAAATCATTGTCATCACCAAAACATTGATTTTCTTTGCGTGAAAGATCCAATAAATACAAAATTACATTTGAACCAAACAGTCCTAGAACATACTCTATGACTTAGGACTTGGAGTCTTAAAGTGATGTAATTCCTGCAAAACAAAACTCCAAACAAAATCAAACGTCAGTCGTTAGAAATTAAAATCCTACATTTGATTCATCCTTTTGGTTCTTTTGTTTTTCCCAGCTCTTTCAACCTTTCTTTGTCTCCCCCTATCTTGAGCATCTCTAACATGTTCTCCATGTTCTTGAGCATCTATGTTCTCCCCCTTTGTGATACGATCATCATTTTCCGTTCTCCCCCATTTTTTCATTTTCGTTTGTACTCTCTTGATGATCTCATCTCCGATCATTTCTCTTCTCCCCCTTTTTGTCACAAATTGTCAAACAGTGAACATACTAGACAAAAGTAAATCACTAACAATATTAGTTCATAGAGAAAGAGAGATAAAAACTTAGTTCTGGTATATAACAAAAATGCAGATTCCGTACCTATACCAGAAAGCAAAAATCAAATAATTTCTTGAAACAAATCCAGATTTTAGAATCTTTTCAAATACCGATTTGTATTCCATCAAGAAATCAATTTAAGTGCTTTAAACAGTGAATTCACACAGATGTCATTCAATCCAACTAATTTCACAAAATTAAAAAGATTTACTCCAAAATCATGAAAAATAAAGGTAAAACATTATAAACCGTTTTTCATGTTATATTCATCAAACACAAGTCATCAAAAATAATCTTGAGATCCAAACTCTATCAAGATGTAACGGATTTACAAAGATGACTTACAGAGATTTCCAAATGACATCAATTTGATTTCTTACCCTTTCAAATTTGAGATAAGCACTAAAATACCTAAGGGTGGCTCTTTGAGCATCTTTCAACTATCCCACCTTATACCAACCAGGAGATTGTTCAAAATATAAGAGTTTTGCATATAAATCTCCAAAAGCTTCAACTAAAGATTTTCTCATAAAATACTATCAAGCATCCATAACATGTGGTAGCTTCACACACAAACCGGACGACCGGGGTGGCAGCTCTTTCCTACATGTGGTGGTAGTTTTCACACTCCTTTCGGATGTAACTCTTTCCACATCTTTTGCAAATCATTTCAATACCCTTGAAAGAATGCAATCTCTTACGTGAAAGAATTAAATCCCAAATTTTAGTCTATCGGTTGTCTCACGTTTATCACAATGAATTCACACAACCGAGATAGATTAAGCATCTAAAGATCACACATGATTTCTAAAATTTGATGCTTATAAAATCAAAAACTCCTATAATGAAGTATCTTCAAGATTATGATTAAGGAGTAAAGTTGATAATCCAAATAAAATTAATTTGGAGTGAATAAAAATGAAGCCCTTTTTATTCAATGCACTTGTTCAGTAAAAACCCTTTTGTTCAAAAACAAAGTATAAAAACGAAGAGCATTGAAAAACATGTAATGCAAAGATTAAGAAAGATATGAAGGGAAAACCAATCAAAGCATTACATACAGTCATAAGCTATTTAGAACTTAAGACAAGGAAAGATATCACCTTTCCGAATCCAAAATCGCTGGATTTTGGGTTGTCTTGATTCGTTGTGGCCGGGGGTTGTCCGCTTTGACTGTTGGTCCACCTTAGGTCTTTGCCTCGCAATGATCCACTTGTATGATTGATGTTGTGGCTCGGACCTTTGGTGGGTTGAGTGAACTCCTTTGACTTGATGTGTCTTTTGATTCCGTTGAGTTCGCTCCGTAGATGAAGTTGCCGAAGAATTCTTCTTTCTCTTTTTCGGGCAATCCTTCACCAAATGTCCTTCAAGTCCACATAGGTGACAAGTTCTTCCTTTCAATTTAGTTGTGGAACTTGAAGCCTTCACAGTTTGGTTCTTTTTAAATCCCAAACCAACCTTGCTTGATTGACCTAATCCGGACATACAATCAAGTTTCTTGGAACCAGTTGAAAGCCTTTGTATGTCGGATTTAAGTTCATGAACTTGCTTAGTCAAAGCTTGGTTGGTGACATGAATCTCCTCAAACTGTTTTTCTAGAAAACCAATCTTGTCCGTATATGATTTAGCGTTTGTCTCCGATTGGTTTAGCTTTTCTTGGAGGATTTTATTGTTATCCAATAAACGTCCTTGTTCCTCCTCGAGATCATGAAGTTTTATCTTTAAAGCATGATTGTCGTCTTGACCTTCAAGTCGTTGCTTTCTCAACTTCTTGATATGTTTGGTCATCTTCTTAGATTCCGCAAGAAGTTGTTGATATGCCTCAACGAGTTCTTCCTCGTCCGACTCCCCCTCACTTGATGACTCTCCGCCGGTTGTTGATGTTTCATACAAAATCAAAGGAGTAGAGTCAGTGACTAAAGATGATAAACAATTATTAGAAGAGGGAATATGAGAGGCATGAGAGGCAACAACTTTTCCCT
Source organism: Tillandsia leiboldiana (assembly GCA_029204045.2). Taxonomy (NCBI): domain Eukaryota; kingdom Viridiplantae; phylum Streptophyta; class Magnoliopsida; order Poales; family Bromeliaceae; genus Tillandsia; species Tillandsia leiboldiana. The sequence goes on along the minus strand of CM055067.1, from coordinate 40,777,100 downwards.
CTTTACTTGAGGTCGATTCATTAGAAGTAGAATCGTCCCAAGTTTTTGCTTGCAAAGCCCTCTTTTTATATGATTTCGGAGAAGGACAATCCGTTGAAAAATGGCCGTAGCCTTTGCATCGATAGCATTGGATTTCCCCTTCGAAATCATCTTTCTCTTTTTCTTTAGAGGGTTTTGCAAAGCTTTTGAGATTAGAGGATTTAGAACCCGATGATCCTTTAGATAGTTTCGTGGATGAAGATCCATCGGTTCGATTCTTCCAAAACTTCCGACGAAATTTCTTTACGATCCGCGCCAATTGTTCTTCAAAATCGGCAAAAGAGATTTCATCGTCGGAACTTGATTCGCTATCTTCTTCCTTTGTTGATTTGAATGCAATACCTGTAAGCTTAGAAGAAGACTTGGAAGAAACTTGATTAGTAGGAAAAGTCATTTCATAAGTTTGCAAAGCACCTACTAATTCCTCTATACTCATCTCATCCGGATGACTAACGGTTTCAATGGCGGTAACCTTTGCCCTAAACCGTTCCGGAAGAGTCCGAAGTATCTTTCTTACAATTTTCGACTCCGGGATCTTTTCTCCTAAATTAGCACATGTATTTATTACATCTTGAAGTCTAGTGTAATAATCTGTAAACAATTCATGCTCTTCCATATGAATAGAGTCAAATTGACTTGTAAGCATCTGGAGCTTTTGAATTTTTACAAGATTAGTACCCTCATGTGTAATTTTGAGAATATCCCAAATTTCCTTCGCGGTTTCACACGCGGAAATTCTTGTGAACTCAGTCGAGGAAAGAGAATTAAATAAAGCGTTCATACCTTTCCCATTGTAAGAAGATCTTTCAAATTCCTCTTTGGACCATCTAGAGCGAGGTTTTGGGGTAGTAGAATTTCCTACTTCCTCAACAGGATGCACCCAACCATATTCCACGGATTGCCATACCCGCTCATCAATTGCGATGAGAAAAGCCCTCATCCGCACTTTCCAATAAGCATAATTAGTCCCATCAAAAAGAGGAGGTCTATAAATATTACCACTTTCACCCAACATGATAGATAAACCTAAAACCCGCTCTGATACCAATTATAGAGTTATGAATCCCAAAGGATCTAAATAGGTACTATCAAACAACTAGAGGGGGGGGGTGAATAGGTGTAATACTTAAAAACTCAATCTCAGTGCAAAATAAAAACCAATGCGGAAAATAAAATCAGCACACCAAGATTTACGTGGAAACTCCAATCCAGGAGAAAAACCACGGGACCAACACGCAATAACAATCCACTAAGAATAGAAGAATAACAAGGTGATTACCGACTCCACGGACTCAAACCCCTCCTTCAGCTTCTTCGGACCTTGCGCTGACCGGTTGGATATCCACGCAATAACAATCCCTAAGAAAAGAAGAATAACAAGGTGATTACCGTCTCCACGGATTTAACCCCTCCTTCAATTTCTTGGACCTCGCGCTCCACCGATTTTGCACGTCCACTGCACACGTTCGAATCCACGAACGCCACTCGAATCCACGAGCACACGTTTCGAATCCACGAAACGCCTTTAGCACACCGAATCCACGATGCCACGTCGAATCCACGACGCAAACTCAGTCGATAAGAATATTGACTTCGATGGTGATCCTTTGCTTAGATTATCAATGAAGAACCGTAGAAGAAATCTCTAAGCAAAGATTAGATCAATTCGACAAAAGATATGTTCTTGAAAGAACCATCGAATTGACCTAAAAGAGGCTATAAAGAAGAACGATGAAAACCTAGCCTCTAGGGTTGCTCTCAAGAGTTTTATAAAAAGATCGGCTGTAGCTCCCTCGTTTTTGAGAAACCCTAAATATCTATTTATAGTTTAGAAACCTTTGGAAAGAGATAAGAATCAAAAACATACCTTATCTGGAAATTTTCAGGACGGCGATCCGGATCGGATTTACTGCGATCCGGATCGTCGTAACGAGATTGACGATTCCAGAAAACCAAGGGTTCGGGATCCGGATTGCAAGGTCCGATCCGGATCGTTCATGCAATTCAGCAAAGTCCCATGTTCGGGATCCGGATCGGAATGGCCTAGGATCCGGATTGAAATTGCCAATGAACAAGTACCCTTCGGGATCCGGATTGCAAGGTCTGATCCGGATCCTGAACATGTCCCATGTCCAGTTTTTGATTTTTATGCAATTAAAAATTCTTCCAAGTGTTTCTACACTATAAGAAAGTATTCGGATCACCACAAATATTTAGTTAAACATACCTGATCCTCTTGAATACTTTCTTCTTGAGATTGATGTAACTGATCCACAATTCTTCAACTTCAATCTTCAAGACTAAAGACACTGAGTGCCAACATGAGCTCTTGTTGAATCTTTTCTAAGTCTTTGATTGCTGATTGACAATTTGATCCCTTTAAGACTCCGACTCAACTCACTGACTTGACTCACGAAATATGCCAAGACCAAAATGCCGTAACAACAGCCATTGAAACTATTAAACACCCGGACGAAATACGTGTAGAAGAATTAGTTGGTTCATTACAAACTTATGAAATGACATTTACTACTAACTATTCTTCTGGAAAAGCATCCTCTTCTAAGTCTTCAGGTTATGCTTTGAAAACAACTAAGGAAGAAGACGCGGATACATCCTCCTCAGACGATGACGAGAACCTTTCTATGGAGGACTTTGAGAAGCAACTCGCTCTCTTGACAAGGAAGTTTCGCCGCAACTTTCGAAGGGGTAATTCAAGTAAATCTCCATCCTTCGGAAAGTCGAAGAAAGGCAAGGGTACTGCAAGTTACAAGTCAAGAAAGCAAGAGAACTTCTCAAAGGATAAGAAAAGTTCAGAGGGACAACTACAATGCTTCAAATGTCGAGGCTACGGCCACATTGCAACGGAGTGTCCCAACAAGTATCCGGCAAAGAAGAAAGCGATGCAAGTCGTCACTTGGGATGACAACTCAACGTCAAATGAGTCGTCTTCAAGTGATGAAGAAGAAAGCGCAACGGCATTCCACGCGTCCACATCTTCACCATTCATGTGCTTAATGGCAAGTACATCCGAGTCATTGTCCAACTCCACTGTTGAAAAGAATGCAACGGACAATGAATCGGATGATTCTGAAGGTGAAGATTTTGCTTTAGCCTACCACAGACTTTTGAGGGATTCAAAGAAAGTGGCTAAGCAAAACAAGAGTTTGAGAGGGAGAGTGCATGATCTCGAAGAAGAAGAAAAAAGAGCAACTTCTCTCTCAAACGCTCTTGAAGTGGAAAGGGAAAATCTGATAAAAGTAAATGTTTCCCTTCAAGAGTCCAATGAGCTTTTTGAGAAGGAACATACAAAACTGGTGGATAAAGCGGATCACTTCTCAAAGCTCTACAACGAGGCTCGACAGAATAACCTGGAAATGACAAAGACCATCTTCCAACTCAAGGATGACTTGCAGCGATTCTTTTCTGGAAGGAGTAAGTTGGATAAGCTTCTTGGTCTTGGTCAATCAAATCGGTTCGGTCTCGGGTACACTCGAACTGAAAACAGTCCAAGTTCGAGTGGGACAGTCTTTGTGCCCCAGTCGGTATCTCCTCCTCCGACACTGGAACTAACGACAAGCAACGACAACAAGCCTACTTCATCCTCCTCGGGATCGTCAAGTACTAAGGTATGTTTTCGTTGTGGCATTTTAGGGCACATAAGGAGAAATTGCAAGATGGGAGCCAAACGCTCAACTCAAGCACTTCTTGCAACGACTACCAAAATGGCGCCTCCCCGGAATTCAAAGCAAAACTTTTCAAATGAAAAGAGCCTTGGTAGTTCACCGCGCAAGACGACATCATCAAGGAGCGGCAATCGATCTGACAAGACGCTTTCACCTAGGAGAATAACCTCACGACCATTACCGACGCACTCCAAAAAGTTTTGGGTGCGCAAAGGTGAAATTTATCCTTGTCTTGTTACTAATGTTTCCTTGCATGCATATGATAATTCGTCTTGGTATCTGGATAGCGGATGTTCCCGTCACATGACCGGTGACAAAAATAGTTTTCAAAACCTTGAGAAAATCTCCGGAGGACTCGTTGTTTTCGGAGACGGTCGATCTTCCAAAATTGTAGGAAAAGGAACGGTAGCTATCCCAGATGGCCCTGTGACGCCCCACTTCCCAGGGGGTCACCCATCCTAGAACTACTCTAGCTCTAGCACGCTTAACTCTCATGTTCCTCTTGGATCTTGCTACCATCCAAAATGCTATAGCCGGGTTAGAGATTTAGTCCTATTATATCATTTATATATAGGACTAATCCAAATTCCAGGGGTGTCACATTCATCCCCCCTTTAAGCCCTGACGTCCACGTCAGGCTCAAGCACACTCACAAGCACCAGGCGATGTGAGACTCGTCTCGCTAGCCTTAGCCGACCTTGTGAGGAGCTGCACTCCACTCACAACGGTCATTAGCCGGGGAGCCTCGCTCTACCCGCTATATAACCCTGGCTCAGCCGAGACTCATCTCACATTTCCGGCTGATGAATGGCTCTGATAGCAACTGTGACGCCCCACTTCCCAGGGGGTCACCCATCCTAGAACTACTCTAGCTCTAGCATGCTTAACTCTCATGTTCCTCTTGGATCTTGCTACCTTCCAAAATGCTATAGCCGGGTTAGAGATTTAGTCCTATTATATCATTTATATATAGGACTAATCCAAATTCCGGGGGTGTCCTAATCTGTCACGCCCCGGCGTCGAAACTGCGACCCGGGCTCGCCAACAGATCCGCCGCCCATACGGGAAGCCCCGTATAGACGAAGCGTCTAACCTGCAAAAGAGCATCTATACTATGCAGATATCAGAGCTGAAAGTAAAACTGCTAGAAATAAAAACTATATACAACACAAGTCCTCACCAAAAGTACAAAAGTCTCTCGAGCAGTAGAAAATAAATACAACTCTAAACCTCACTACAAAGTTCTCTCAACATGAACTCTCAAAAGTAATAAGGGTACATCTACTCACTGGACGATGACTGGTAGGGAACTATCTCGCGACTCCCTTACCTCGATCAGAAGAAGCAGCAACAGGAGCAGCAGGAACCGGAGTAGAAGTCCCTGTGGGGAAAACACCACGACGGGTATGAGAACTAAGTCCCAAGTAGTTCTCAGTGGGTGCCGCCAACAAGCCCGACGGTCTGCCCACTAAGTCTACTAGAGGCATAAAGTAACGATAATACAGAAATGAAAGGGCTGGAAAAGTAACTCTACAGCTACTATGCCTCTATCTAGATGCTCAAGAAAAGGAACAGATGGAACATGATGCACCTACTAACACACACAGTAAACTCACCAAATCTATACTGACTGCCTCAAAGGGTCCAGTCAAACCTACGCCCACCTACTGCCGCACATCCTCAACAGGACGGGTCTACCGTAGGGTGTCCGTGACTGCCACTAACTGGCACAGTCAGAGGGACGGCGTCGACAAGTTGCGATAGCAAGTAACAGGCCCAACTCCGGAGTGGCTCTCGAGGGGAGCGACCCCACCGAGGAAAGTATTCGCGTATCTCTGTCGAGCTCAAATATGGCTCATGCAGGCTATAGTCCAAACCACGATCAACAAGATCGACCAACAACAACAACTCTCAACCACAGGCTGGAAAACCACACAGCTGGGGTCACCGTCCACCATACGGCTCCCACAACAGAACACAAAACTCACAGGAAAGACCGACACCATAAGGGTTCGGAAACCCGATAGACCGGAGCTAAGAACCCTATCAAACAAGAACAGACTCTAGGCTCCGCCTATCGAAGTTCCCGATCCCCTTATAGTTCGGGAAAGCAAAACCTCGACACGACACGCAGAAAGCACCAACAGGGCCCGAAAGTCCCGGGAGACCTACACCTACAACCCTATCAAACAAGAACAGGTTCCAGACTCGGCCCCCGTGGCTTTCGTCCCGAAAAGGGAACGACCCCTAGAACCCGGATCACTCGAATCCTTTCGAGTGAGGAGATTTATATGAAAAGGTGACATTTGTTATTGAAAATTATTTTGATCTGGAAGAAATCCATATTTAACAATTTTAGTTCTTTTTAGAAAATCAGTTAGAAAAATAAGTGTTTTACCCAAACCCCGAAGGGCTGATGCCTTTGTCCAATCAAACAAGAACAGACTCTAGCGGCCCTTCGATGCTTGGAAGAAAACATTGGTAGACTAAAATCATGTGTATGTCGAAAAGGGTTCTAGGTTCGGCTAACACTAGTATACTACTACCACTGACACAGTGGCGACAACCCCAACAGGGGAAAACTAGACCTCTCGGGACCACCGTTTATCTCAAATGGTTCCCGGTACAAACAAGCGATCCACTACATCTACCAGACTCCACTCTGCTCCCAAGCACGAGTGCAAATGCATCCCACACTAAAAAGATGTCCCGACCGCTCGGCCCACTACCCGGGCGAGGATAACACTAAGTCCAGGAATGAAACATAAAGTGTGGATGTCTAAGCATAAATAACCCTAGCCCAAGTGAGGGTTTTCTACTGGTCTGGTTACACATGCAACATATGACGGGGGTGCTAGGTCAGGTTCAACATAACAAATATTTAACATGAAAGTAGGAAACAGGAGATCACCAAATCGACAGATAAAACAAGGAACAACAATTCCTACACTCTAGCATGCTACCCAAGTCCAATCACTATCATGCATGATTCTATATCAATAGAATTAGAGTACAGTCCATAGATCTTGAAAGCAAGCCACCCACCTGAAGACGCTAACTGTCCGGAGTCGTACAGCTGAGAAAACCAGGAAAATAACAACTCTAGGTCCAACAGGTCCAGCACAGTCCACAATCCCTCCTAGGTACAACATAAGGCTACAGTTATACTTTAAATCCAATAAAATCCAGGTTTTACAAATCTGCTGGGAACAGTCCAATTACTGCGAAATTTTCACCTGTAAAACGAACTCCAAAAATTCTGATAAAAATACCACAGTGATCCTCGCGTCGATAGCTTCGAAACGGGTACCTGCACGTCCAATTCCGAGCAACGTAGGCCAAGTTACAAATTCCACAGTATCGGTGCGCACACTCCCAAAACCATTCAACTGTAAACTCTTGTACAGATAAAAGGAAAAGTTTATACCTTCGGGAAGGTCTCCAAAAATTCCAAGAAAAATCCACGATGATCCTCGCGTCGAGTAGATGAAAAAAGTCTATAAGCACGTCTTGATCCGAGACTCGTGCGCGAAGATCTCCTCAAGAGAAGGTGCTGCCCTCACCAAAATCTCACAGCAAAAAGGGTCCCAGTGAGCACGAGAAAACTCCTCGAAAAATGCGAAATCTGAAAATGTGCGAGAAACCCAAAATCGTAGACTCACCTGTTACGAATCCAGCAGCGAAGAAATCGCTCGAAAAGATCATCGGAGTAGGTCGGGGGAGCTCGTACACCGAAGAGCGACGGAAGAAACACCGAAGAAAGAGCGTCGCGCCGCGCCAAGAAAAAGAGAATCTCCAAAAGTGTGCCCCCAAAAATCCCCAAACTCTGTAGATGGAAGCTTCACTGCGAGAGGAACAACTTTGGTGAAGAACTCCAGCCGGTTTGAAGCTCGGAAGTGCCAAAAAGTCGAAGGGGAAGGGAGCTCGGGCCTTTAAATAGGCAGCAGAAAAACAAATGGGATAATTCCCATTAAGTCCCAAGATTCGGGCGCACCCGGACTTTCGGGCGCCCGAATCCGGGCGCAAGGCCCAAATACTGTAGCCGCCCGGAAAATCCTAGGGCGGCCACGTCACCCGCACAGCAAACAGCTGTGGGGGGCGCGCCGGGAGCGGCCACGTGGCCCTCCCGGGGCCCGCCGCGTGTCCCGCACAGCAAACAGCTGTGCGGGGCGCGCGAGCTGCCGCCACGTGGCACCTACCCGGTCAAACCGGGTAGGTGGCGCCCGCCAGTGGCAGGGCGACATGTGGCCCTGCCACTGTCGCGGTCACACGTTCGGGCAGGCGCCGCACTGGCCGCCTGCCACGCACGCGCCCCGAGGCGCACGCCCGCGACCCGGTGCACCGCGCCTCGTGAGCCCGCGAGTAGCATGCCGACACGTGTCCCCTGCACCCGGTCCACGCACCCAACGTCGGTTCCGTGGACCGCGCCGCGTGCACCGACCAACCGGGGACTTCCACGCGTCCCCCGCCTGGTCCATGCACCGCCGCGCCACTCCCGTAGACCGCGCACCACGAGCCCGCCAATCAGGCGGCGCCACGTGTCCATGCGCCGGGTCCGTGCACCCAGCCGCGTCCCTCTGTGGACCGAGCGCTGCGGACCGGCCCAATCACAAGCCGCCACGTGGCAGCCGGCGGTCCACGGCCCCTCCCATGCACCGAAATTCAGCGAAAACTTCCGGGGGTCCTTTTTGGGCATCCGGACTCCAAATCAAACAAGCAAACAGCCGTTTTCAAGCGTTTTTCCGCGCTGAATCCAAATCCAACCTCTGTTTGGACCAAAAACATTCCAAAAATTCGGCAAATGCAGCCGAAGGCCAATCCAGCTGTGGATATCACACAGGGTCCATCTGTGGCATCCCTTTGATGCACTATGGACCAGATACACCAACACTAGGTGTTCTACACCACGGTTCATGGGAGAAGCTACACGGGGATCAGGGTCACCACATCCTCCCCCACTAAAAGGAAGTTTCGTCCCCGAAACAAAAACACTCCACAACCACAAAACCAAGACAATCAAAACAACCAAGAACGGCACACAAAACTAACAAGAAAGGTACGGCTCCACCAGCAGGAAAGTCATCAACCCCAACCCTCGATTTAGAAAATAGCTGAAATTAGCGAAAAGTCCAAAAATTTTGAAAGATCAGTACCTTCGCCCCAATCAAACAAGAACAGGTTCGGGCACTGTCTCCATTCCTGGAGCAATCTTTCGAAGTTTTCGTCCTATTCGTAAATTTCAGTATAAAGGCGAGAAAAGTGAGAGAAGTGTTGGTGCCGTTCCTGCTGTGGCTACCAAAACGAAAGCTATCACTAACAGAGACTCCTAAGGACACAACCTCTAGTCCCTAAACTTCACAACTGCTCCCGAGGCCAAAGCCGCTGAAGCTGCCGCTGCTGGAAGGGTACGCCGACAATCCGAGAAAACGAACTCCTCCAGTCCAACTCGCAGAAGGATAACTGCTCTCATTCCATTATCAGTCGTAGCACTACACCGCACCAACCAGTCCAACATGCGTGCTCAATCCAAGTCCTGGAGCTGTCCTTGAATCGTCACATCAGCCGGTGAAGTCCCAAGTCTCAACTGCACTGATCATACACCGCGAACCTCCTCTACTCGTAGGATACTGGGAAGAAACCAATTGCTAAAACATGTAGCAGAAATTCCTAACCCATACCCATGCAAAGATGCCGATGTAGATACTCAACTAATAATGCAGAAGGATGCAGCGGTAAAGAAATGCTCAACTCAGCTAACTGAAATAAAATCATACCTGCCGCGGCGTGATCCGCTGCCGAGGTGTCCTCCACCAGGGCTGCATAAACCCGTCCACTGGGTGCTGCAGGTCGTCGTCCCGTCTGTCCCGACGTCGTGGCCCACTCTGTCTGCTGGTGTGCCGGAGGGGTTCCCGCTGCATGGATGGGCAAGGGGGGTGCTGTCGCAATCGGCCGCACTGACAAAATGGCCTGGGGGCAAGCTGCGCGGAAATGTCCCAACTCTCCACAGAGGAAACACCGCCCCTGTCTCTGATCACACTGCGACGGTGGATGAGGCCCGCCACAGATGACACACCGCTCCTGCCGCTGCTGCCGATACCGCTGATGCTGCTGCTGGGGCTCACCAGATCTCCGGCGCCTACGAAACCCACGACCCTCAGAATGAGATCGTGGAGGTCTCGGAGGTCCCTGCCCGCTCGTCTGACCCTCAACATCCGGTGCTGGGCGCTTCGCCCCAGGAATCACTACGGGGGCTAGAGCCACCTCTGACATCACTGCCTCTCCAGACTCAACATATAACGCCTGCTCCATCGATGCCTCCAAAGTCTGTAATCTGCAGGAGCGAACAAGCTGATAAATATCCCGGCGCAGCCCCCGCTCGAACATGTAGTTCCGGTGAGACTCGTCCCTGGCCACGTGAGGCATACTAGCCAACAGCTGATTGAATTCGGCTATGTATGCATTCACGTGTCGATCTCCCTGGCGGAGATTTCTCAGCTGCTCCTCCAATCTCTGGCGAACACTCTCAGGAAAGAAGGCCCCCAAAAGAAGTCTGCAGAACTCCGCCCAGGGAAGAATCTGCGTCCCAGGCGGACCAGCAGGCCGCACACGCCGCCACCAAGCCTCGGCGTTGCCCTCCAAGTAGTGTGTAGCCAAGAAGACCCAAAATCGATCCTCAACAAACAAACTCTCAAAATGACGCTCCATGGCCGTGATCCAAGACTCTGCCTCCCACGGCTCAGTACTCATACCAGAAAAACGGGGTGGATCAAACCGGCGGAACCTCATCAACAGATCCACCACCGCACTCTGCTCAGCCAAAGTCAAAGGTCCCACCGACCCAGGCGGTGGTATGCTAGAAACCGGCTCGACAGGAATAGCCGGCGCTGACGGAACCACAGGGGGCGCCACAGCTGGCGAAGAAGGCACAGGCGAACACACAGGGGGTGCTACCACAGGCTGCGTCCTCTGCTCTAAAAGAAGCATCATCAGACCAAGGCCTCCTCCTGGCGCCGAGAAGCCTCCTCCTGGCGCTGAGAAGCCTCCTCCTGGCGCTGTAAAGCCTCCTCCTAGCGCTGAGATGTCTCCTCCTGGCGCCGCACCGCCTCAGACAACTGTGCCACCTGGGCACGGAGCTCCAGTACCTCCCTCTGCTGTCCCTGCCCCGAGTCCTCCTGCTCGGGCTCATCAGAGGGGAAAGGCTGAGAACGCGTCTGCACCCTGCGTCGGGGAGGCATCGTGCCTACCTGCAACACACAAGCAACCATCAGGACAGTACCAAACAATACTCGACCCAATCCAGCGAAAGTCTAGGACATGTCATCCATTCCCTAGCATTATGTTGTCTGCAGCCAACATAATCGCTTAGGAGAATAAACATGCCAGTCGCTCATCCCACCCCTGGGGAGAGGTATCAAACTCAATCAGGACTCTCGCTAACAGTCACGACTCTCACGTAGTCATCCTAATGTCCAACCACAAGCCTAGGGTTTCTAAGTCCACAATGACCTACAACCTAGGCTCTAATACCACCCAATCTGTCATGCCCCGGCGTCGAAACTGCGACCCGGGCTCGCCAACAGATCCGCCGCCCATACGGGAAGCCCCATATAGACGAAGCGTCTAACATGCAAAAGAGCATCTATACTATGCAGATATCAGAGCTGAAAGTAAAACTGCTAGAAATAAAAACTATATACAACACAAGTCCTCACCAAAAGTACAAAAGTCTCTCGAGCAGTAGAAAATAAATACAACTCTAAACCTCACTACAAAGTTCTCTCAACATGAACTCACAAAAGTAATAAGGGTACATCTACTCACTGGACGATGACTGGTAGGGAACTATCTCGCGACTCCCTTACCTCGATCAGAAGAAGCAGCAACAGGAGCAGCAGGAACCGGAGTAGAAGTCCCTGTGGGGAAAACACCACGACGGGTGTGAGAACTACGTCCCAAGTAGTTCTCAGTGGGTGCCGCCAACAAGCCCGACGGTCTGCCCACTAAGTCTACTAGAGGCATAAAGTAACGATAATACAGAAATGAAAGGGCTGGAAAAGTAACTCTACAGCTACTATGCCTCTATCTAGATGCTCAAGAAAAGGAACAGATGGAACATGATGCACCTACTAACACACACAGTAAACTCACCAAATCTATACTGACTGCCTCAAAGGGTCCAGTCAAACCTAGGCCCACCTACTGCCGCACATCCTCAACAGGACGGGTCTACCGTAGGGTGTCCGTGACTGCCACTAACTGGCACAGTCAGAGGGACGGCGTCGACAAGTCGCGATAGCAAGTAACAGGCCCAACTCCGGAGTGGCTCTCGAGGGGAGCGACCCCACCGAGGAAAGTATCCGCGTATCTCTGTCGAGCTCAAATATGGCTCATGCAGGCTATAGTCCAAACCACGATCAACAAGATCAACCAACAACAACAACTCTCAACCACAGGCTGGAAAACCACACAATTGGGGTCACCGTCCACCAGACGGCTCCCACAACAGAACACTAAACTCACAGGAAAGACCGACACCATAAGGGTTCGGAAACCCGATAGACCGGAGCTAAGAACCCTATCAAACAAGAACAGACTCTAGGCTCCGCCTATCGAAGTTCCCGATCCCCTTATAGTTCGGGAAAGCAAAACCTCGGCACGACACGCAGAAAGCACCAACAGGGCCCGAAAGTCCCGGGAGACCTACACCTACAACCCTATCAAACAAGAACAGGTTCCAGGCTCGGCCCCCGTGGCTTTCGTCCCGATAAGGGAACGACCCCTAGAACCCGGATCACTCGAATCCTTTCGAGTGAGGAGATTTATATGAAAAGGTGACATTTGTTATTGAAAATTATTTTGATCTGGAAGAAATCCATATTTAACAATTTTAGTTCTTTTTAGAAAATCAGTTAGAAAAATAAATGTTTTACCCAAACCCCGAAGGGCTGATGCCTTTGTCCAATCAAACAAGAACAGACTCTAGCGGCCCTTCGATGCTTGGAAGAAAACATTGGTAGACTAAAATCATGTGTATGTCGAAAAGGGTTCTAGGTTCGGCTAACACTAGTATACTACTACCACTGACACAGTGGCGACAACCCCAACACGGGAAAACTAGGCCTCTCGGGACCACCGTTTATCTCAAACGGTTCCCGGTACAGACAAGCAATCCACTACATCTACCAGACTCCACTCTGCTCCCAAGCACGAGTGCAAATGCATCCCACACTAAAAAGATGTCCCGACCGCTCGGCCCACTACCCGGGCGAGGATAACACTAAGTCCAGGAATGAAACATAAAGTGTGGATGTCTAAGCATAAATAACCCTAGCCCAAGTGAGGGTTTTCTACTGGTCTGGTTACACATGCAACATATGACGGGGGTGCTAGGCCAGGTTCAACATAACAAATATTTAACATGAAAGTAGGAAACAGGAGATCACCAAATCGACAGATAAAACAAGGAACAACAATTCCTACACTCTAGCATGCTACCCAAGTCCAATCACTATCATGCATGATTCTATATCAATAGAATTAGAGTACAGTCCATAGATCTTGAAAGCAAGCCACCCACCTGAAGACGCTAACTGTCCGGAGTCGTACAGCTGAGAAAACCAGGAAAATAACAACTCTAGGTCCAACAGGTCCAGCACAGTCCACAATCCCTCCTGGGTACAACATAAGGCTACAGTTATACTTCAAATCCAATAAAATCCAGGTTTTACAAATCTGCTGGGAACAGTCCACTTACTGCGAAATTTTCACCTGTAAAACGAACTCCAAAAATTCTGATAAAAATACCACAGCGATCCTCGCGTCGATAGCTTCGAAACGGGTACCTGCACGTCCAATTCCGAGCACCGTAGGCCAAGTTACAAATTCCACAGTATTGGTGCGCACAATCCCAAAACCATTCAACTGTAAACTCTTGTACAGATAAAAGGAAAAGTGTATACCTTCGGGAAGGTCTCCAAAATTCCAAGAAAAATCCACGATGATCCTCGCGTCGAGTAGATGAAAAAAGTCTATAAGCACGTCTTGATCCGAGACTCGTGCGCGAAGATCTCCTCAAGAGAAGGTGCTGCCCTCACCAAAATCTCACAGCAAAAAGGGTCCCAGTGAGCACGAGAAAACTCCTCGGAAAAACGCGAAATCTGAAAATGTGCGAGAAACCCAAAATCGTAGCCTCACCTGTTACGAATCCAGCAGCAAAGAAATCGCTCAAAAACATCGTCGGAGTCGGTCGGGGGAGCTCGTACACGAAGAGCGACGGAAAGAAACACCGAAGAAAGAGCGTCGCGCCGCGCCAAGAAAAGAGAATCTCGAAAAGCGTGCCCCCAAAAATCCCCAAACTTTGCAGATGGAAGCTTCACTGCGAGAGGAACAACTTTGGTGAAGAACTCCAGCCGGTTTGAAGCTCGGAAGTGCCAAAAGTCGAAGGGAAGGGGAGCTCGGGCCTTTAAATAGGCAGCAGAA
>CM055067.1:40734467-40762796 GCA_029204045.2 Tillandsia leiboldiana | reverse complement strand
CTTCGAAAATATTCAGAAATTCCAAGAAAAATTGGGGATATTCCTCGTGATGTGTAGATGCAAAACGCCTTTTGAAATCGCTCAATTCGATGCCTGTGCGCGAAGATATCATGCAAATACTGCAACACTGTCCACAAACAATCCGCCCCAGAAATGAGGTCACAAGAGATCCGAAAAACCCATGAAAAGCTGTAATGGGAAAACCCGTACACATGGGAAACGTAGCCCTACCTGCTTGAAGACGATGGCGCAAGAATCACAGAAAACGGTGCTCGGGGTACCCGGTGGAGTCTCTGCACCACAACGCGACGAAGAGACCACAAACGAACGAGCGTCGCGCCGCGCCGTAAAAATAGAAACCTTGGGATGCCTGCCGCAGAAAAATCCTGGAATCTGCAGATGGATCCGGCTCTGGGAGATGAATAAATCTCGTGAATGTTGGCACTGTGAAAGGGAAACAGGGAAAGAGAGTTCTTCGCTGCAGAACTCGGCCTATTTTAGCCAGGAAAAACAAGTTGGAGAAATGACCAATGGGTTCCCCAACTTTCCGTGGCGCTCTCCGGTTTTCGGGCTGCTACAGTGTTTTGGGCGGCCCCCAACACTGTGCGGGCCCGAAAGCGCCACGGGCCTCCACGTCGCCCTGAACAGCAACATCCAGCCCCCGCCGCGAACGCGTACGCCGCGTGGCCCGCCTGGTCAAACGCGGTGTGGGATGCGCCCGCGAATCACAGGGCCGCCACCTGGCCGCACTAACCCCCTCCGACCAAAACCCTGCGCGCCGCCTGGCGCTCCCCCTTCCGCGCACATGTTCCGAGCACCCCGCGCTCCGTTGTCCCTGCCTGGCTTGAGCCCGCCAACAAGAAACCGCCACGTGTCCCGCCGGTCATCACCGTGCGCCCTCCTGCTCCTTGGTCCACGTCCACTTTCACCGACAATCCCAAGAAGCCACGTGTCCAACCCCCTGGTGCGACGACGGCCCGTGGACGCGCTCGCCTGCCCG
Organism: Tillandsia leiboldiana; assembly: GCA_029204045.2. NCBI lineage: Eukaryota > Viridiplantae > Streptophyta > Magnoliopsida > Poales > Bromeliaceae > Tillandsia > Tillandsia leiboldiana. The sequence continues at coordinate 40,761,796 of CM055067.1, read as the reverse complement.
CGCACCCCGCTCCTGGCCCTGCGGGGCGCTGCCCGTCGGTGTCCCCGCGCTGTCCCGGCCAGCTCTGCCTCCTGCACCCGAGCCCGTCCGCCGTGGCTCCGCCGGCTGCCCGCCGCCGCCGCAGCTGCCCGCCGCCGGCCGGATTTACTGTTTCCTGCATGAACAGTAACCCTTACCAAAACATCAAGTAGGTAGTGCCATTTTGACTGTTTTCGCGCGCTGAATCCGAATTTGCTGTCCGATTTGCCAAATTCTAACTCCAAAATTTGCCGAAGGCACCCGGAAAGGTGTTCTTTTGCCCAAACTTCGCGCTGAGCCCAATTTTTAATATCCACTTTGCGCGAAACCACTTCCGAAGATCCAACGGAGTCCACAGCTCACCCACGTGATCCAATTAAGCCCGAAGTCCGCCACTTGTGTCCATTTGGCGCACAAACACCTCCAACGCACCCCGTAGGCCTCCAGAAGCCACCCAACGTACTGCGACAGCACTGCGGAGATCCAGGTCATCACAAGAAATCTATCTCTTCCTGGTCCATTTCGACCTAGGTTTGATGGTGCGAACATCACCAATAAATTCAGTTGGATTAGACCATCCTAATTCAATTGATTGCCACACCCGTTCGTCGATGGAAATTAAAAAGGCTTTCATCCGTACTTTCCAGTACGCATAATTTGTTCCATCGAAGAACGGAGGTCTGTTGATGTTTCCACCTTCAACCATTGTTTACAACCCTATTCCCTCTCTGATACCACTTGTTGGGTTATGTATAATTAGATCTAAATAGGGGAAAAAACACCTAGAGGGGGGTGAATAGGTGTAAACAATAAACACTCAAAAATCTTTGCGATATAAAACCCAATGCGGAAAAAATAATAACACGCAGAGATTTTTACGTGGAAAACTCCAAACCGGAGTAAAAAACCACGGGACCGATAACACGGTGAAATCCACAAGAATTAAACACGTACAAGGTGATATACCGTACTCCACAGACGACTCAACCTTTTCCATACGCCCCTAGTTGATCTTCTCCGCTCGCTCCACGACGCTTCTCGAATCCACAATTTGCGTCCAACGCCGAATCCACGGCGTCCAACGTCGAGTCCACGACGTCTGACCGAATCCACGGTCTTCACCCAGTAGCACGCTTCGAATCCACGAACGTACCTCGCTCCGAATCCACGAGAGCGGTAGCACCTTGAATCCACAAGGCCACGCGAGTCCACGCGTCGATTTTGGGATAAATCGTTGTTTTTTGGGTGGTGATGATCCGCCGAATACTTAGATTAGAAATAGATCGGAAATACCATCTAAGTATTCATTGATTTGATTCTACTCAAAATGTGAGTATGAAACCTAGAATCAAATCAATCAATATAGATGAAGAAACATAAGATAGAATCTATGATTTCCTTTCTTCTCTATATGTGGATCTTAGGCCGTATATAAGATGACGGCTTTTAGGTTTAGGCGGCTTCTTTTTGGATTAACCCTAGAAAAAGAATCATAGGGTCTATTTATAGGTTAGAAACCCTTGGAAGAAGATAAGGATCAAAAACTATCTTTTTCTGGAATTTTACATGACGACGATCCGGATCGGAGTTCGGCGATCCGGATTGCAGTAGCGAGAAAAACAGTTTCCAGAAAAACGAAGGTTCGGGATCCGGATCGAAGTGCCTGATCCGGATCGTTCATACAGTTCACCAAACTCAACGTTCGGGATCCGGATTGAAAGCCTGATCCGGATCGTTCAAATAAAATGGTAAACCCAGTGTTCGGGATCCGGATCAAAGGAAGCTACGATCCGGATTGAACTGGTGTATGAACGAACAACCTTCGGGATCCGGATTGCAAAGTCTGATCCGGATCCTGAACATGTCCCATGTCCAGTTTTTGATATTTATGCAATTACAAATCCATCCAAGTGTTTCTACACTATAAGAAGTATTCGGATCACCAAAGATATTAAGTTAAACATACCTGATCCTTTTGAATTCTTCTTTCTTGAGATTGAGTTATATGATCCAACCTTCTTTACCTTCAATCTTCAAGACTTAACCGAATTCACGAAATACGCCAACTTAAATTCCGTAACAGACGGTATGTCCGGAATAGGTCAAACAAGCAAAGTTGGTTTGGGATTCAAACAGAACCAAATTGTGAAGGCTTCAAGTTCCACAACTAAATTCAAAGGAAGAACTTGTCACCAATGTGGACTTGAAGGACACTTGACGAAGACGTGCCCGAAAAAGAGAAAGAAGAATTTTTCGGCAACTTCATCTACGGAGCGAACTCAAACGGAATCAAAAGTGTTGGGTCGTATATAATACGGATCTAATAGGGGAAGAAACACCTAGAGGGGGGTGAATAGGTGTAAACGTATAAACACTCAAAAATCGTTGCGATAAAAAAAAAAAACCCAATGCGGAAATGAAAATAACTCGCAAGATTTTACGTGGAAAACTCCATCACCGGAGTAAAAAACCACGGGACCGATAACACGGCAGAAATCCACTAGAATTAAAACACGTACAAGGTGATTTACCGTACACACTTACGACTCAACCTTTTCCATACGCTCCTAGAGGATCTTCTCCGCTCGCTCCAGACGCTTCTCGAATCCACGATCTGCGCCCAACGCCGAATCCACGGCGTCCAACGTCGAATCCACGACGTCCGACCGAATCCACGGTCTTCACCCAATAGCACCCTTCGAATCCACGAACGTGCCTCGCTCCGAATCCACGAGAGCGAATGAACCTTGAATCCACAAGGACACGCGAATCCACGCGCCGATTTTGGGGTAATCGTTGTTTTGGTTGGTGATGATCCGCCGAATACTTAGATCAAAGATAGATCGGAAATACCATCTAAGTATTCATTAGTTTGATTCAACTCAAGATGTGAGTATGAAAACCTAGAATCAAACTAATCAATATAGATGAAGAAACATAGAGTATTCTCTAATGATTTCCTTTCTTCTCTATATGTGGATCTATAGCCGTATAAGATGATATATGAAAATGACGGCTATGTGGATTGACCCTAGAAAGAAAGACATAGGGTCTATTTATAGGTTAGAAACCCTAGGAAGGAGATAAGAATCAAAAACCTGCCATTTCTGGAATTTTACGGACGGCGATCCGGATCGTGATAACTGAGATCCGGATCGTCATAACGAAACAGCCAATTCCAGAAAAACGAAGGTTCGGGATCCGGATCATGTGGCTACGATCCGGATCGTTCATACAGTTCACCAAACATCAACGTTCGGGATCCGGATTGCGAAGCAAGATCCGGATCGTTCAAGGTAGATGGTAAACTCAACGTTCGGGATCCGGATCAAGAGACTACGATCCGGATTGCGACGATGTATGAACGAACCACCTTCGGGATCCGGATCGAACAGCCTGATCCGGATCCTGAACATGTCCCAAGTCCAGTTTTTGATTTTTATGCAATGAAAGATTCTTCCAAGTGTTTCTACACTACAAGAAGTATTCGGATCACACAAATTCTTTAGTTAAACATACATGATCCTTTGAATTCTTCTTTCTTGAGATGAGTTAAATGATCCAACTTTCTTCACCTTCAATCTCAGGACTTGAAACTTTCACGAAACTACGCCAACTCAAATTCCGTAACAATCTCCCCCTTTGGCGGTTTCGTGACAAAACACAGATCCACTAAAGAAAATTCAAAAAGATATTTTTGTTGCTATCACCATACAACAAAAATTTACAATGGAGATCCAAAAATTTAAAAACATGAGATAAACTCCTAAAACAGACTCTAGACTTAGACATCTGTACTCTCTGCAAAAAGAAATCATTCTTGACAAAAGAAATCGTTAGATACCTCAAGAATTTTGTATCATTCAAAAAACCACAAACAGAGATGAAGTTTAAACTCATTATACTTACCATGACATTTATATTCAGATATGTAAACTGATCATAGTTAAAAAAACACCAACATATCTTCTTTGCACGTAAAAACCAAATGTCATGAACATGTTTGTGACAAACTTATATATATATAGATATGTAATTGATCAGAGTTAAGAACCAACATATCTTCTATGCAATCAAAAACCAAGTGTCACAAACTTGTTAGTGAACATCAACTTGTTAGTTATATTACATGCCCAAATAGTTAGTCGAATAGTTAGTCGAGGCATGCATTCATACAGCTGAAAAACCTCAAGTTGAGAATGGAAGTTGGAGTAATACTTACCTTGATATTCATCCAGTTTTCATATCAAACATTGTTCACTTACCTTGATGTTTCATGCAGTCAACATTGTTCAAAGTTCTGACAAAGCCAAATGTAGTTAAGACTACGAAATGTGAGGAGAGTAAAAAGTTCCAATAAAATGTAAAACCTGAGAACTAAGCTAACGTAAGTATAAAACTAAATCCTAAAATCGTAATCCTGCACAAAAGGAAAGGAAGGTGCAGTTCAGTCGGAGGAGTCTGAGCTGGTACAACTCAGCTTGCTCAAAATCCCTTTAAGCAATGTCGAAATAGTTGAACACTTCTTCTTGATCTTCTTGTGATCAGAGGAAATCTGCTGAAATTCTTTCGATGTCCTCTCTTGTGCAGCCGAGAGTCTTTGTTGTTCCTGGCGAAGCGATTCCAATACAGCAGCGTCTGTACCCTGTCTTTTCGAGTGTGATGGATGCTGTCTAGAAGCAGATGGTGCATCCAATCCCTTAACCCATGGAGATTCAGTTGTAGAACCCCAGAGAGTGAGCGAGCTCTAGTAAGAGGCCCACTATGATAACTTTCACTTCTTAAGACATCCTTTCGTCTTGTATATTGCTTAGTTGTTGATGCAGATTTCATGAGCCTTTTGCCTTTGACAAATTTCCTGTTTTGCTCATCAATCTTCTGTTGAACATCTTTGAAGAATTCATCCCATTCTTCAGTATCGTACTCTGAGCTGTCCTCCCTGCCTTCGGTTGTCTTATCTCCTGTTGAAATATCTGGTTCCTCTTTTTCAGATGTACTCTTGTGCACCATTGTGACTAGTAACAGGATTAACCAAGAGAGTGACAATGATCAAAGTGCTTGAGTTAAGAAGGTGTCCTGTGAAAACCAACTCAAGAACACAAAAATTCTTAGTTTTCAAAAATTGAAAAAAAATTGTACCCAAACAATCATAATCATGTAGAGAGACTAAGAATCAAATTAGTTTTGCAAAAGGACTTCTAAAAATAGATCAATCGCATGAATTTCGAAAATCCTTATTATATGCCCTAAAACCGAAATTTTAGAAATCGAAGCCTAAAAATCCGTTAATCAGGAGAAAACCTAGCATATAATCAAAACTAAACAACCCAGAGTTCTTATTTCAAAAGAAATTTGATCAAAAACCATCCACAAACAAAATCGATCCAAGAATTTCGTACGTTTGAGGAGGAAAAGAGAAAAACGGTGAAAAAACCGAGATTTTGATCAATAAAACTTACTTGGAACTGAAGAACTTGAGTTAGAAAGCTTCCAAGGAGGATGAAATCTAGAGAGAAGCGCTCTGGAAACTTTTGAACAAAAGATTGGAGTAAAAGAAATCAAAACCCTTTTGTTCTTTATAAAAACCTAGCCGCGATCCGGATCCTCCCGAGCTTGCGATCCGGATCGGCTACCCGCAGTGAAAAAACTGCGTTCGGGATCCGGATCGGCAGGTCCAATCCGGATCGTCAGCCCGCAGGAGAAAACCTGCGTTCGGGATCCGGATCACCTTGCCCGATCCGGATCGGCCCCAACTTTTTCTTTAGAAAAATTTCAGAGAAATTCAAGAAAAACCAGAAAAAGATTGTAAGCACAAAGGTGTATCAACTTTAAACAAAAAGCATCGTTTCACACAACAAGAATTAGATTATGCCAAATCTATCAGTAATATCCAAAAATGAAACGAAAATTTACAAGAATTAAATCCCTTAAAGTTGAACACCTTCAATTACATCTAACTTGATCTTATGAGTAATGCCTTTATCAAATAATCAATTCGGTAAAGAAAATGAAATACAAAGATCAATAGATGTTTGAAATCCCAAATATGGTAGATAATATTTCTAGACAATCTATTGAAGAGAGTGGCTCTTTGAGCATCTTTCTTTAAAATCCCACCTTATACCAACCTTGAAATTTGACAGAGTCAAGTATTTCAACATGCATTTTACTTAATCAAAAATTTGAACAACCATGCTTGGTATACATGTGGTAGCTGCACACAATACTCGGACGACCGAGGTGGTAGCTCTTTCCTCCATGTGGTGGTAGTTTTCACACTCCTCATTGGGATGTAACTCTTTCCACATCTTTTGAGCATTTTACATTATCTTTGACTCCCCCTCAATTGGCTATCAATTATTTAAGATATAAAGTATTCAACCAAAAATTGATCTCGATTTCATACTCGACTAAACAGTCAAATAAGATAATGACTATACCAAGAGATCATTGAGAGAGAAATTGACTTTGATCACTTTAGAAGATGATTTAATTAACATAAACGATCATTGCAACAAAGAAATATTATGATGGCAAAAGCATAATAAATTTCGAAATGTGTGAACAGATGCAATTAAAGTCAATTAAGATCTATGCTCAATTACTATCCTATGTATAAACATAGATATTGAATAGAACAAAACAAATACAAAACCTATTTTAAGCAAAGGTTTCAAAAAGAAGTTTATTTCAAAGAAAGCATACCAATTGCTTTTCGCAAATGAATAAAACGTTTTTGATCCAAAGGTTTTGTTAAAAAGTCAGCTAATTGATCTTCAGTTGAAACATATGAAAGTTGAAGAGTATTTGATTCAACTAGCTCTCTAAGAAAATGATATCTAAGTTCAATATGTTTTGTTCTAGAGTGCAACACAGGGTTTTTAGAAATGTTAATTGCACTTGTGTTGTCACAAAGAATTGTTACCGAAGATGCTGAAATGCGGAAGTCACTCAATACGCTTTTCATCCAAATGAGTTGAGTTGAGCAACTTCCAGCTGAAATGTATTCCGCTTCGGCAGTCGAGAGTGCTATGCAATTCTGCTTTTTACTGTGCCATGCAACAAGGCAATGGCCAAGATAGAAGCATGCACCACTCGTGCTTTTCCGATCATCCACTGATCCTGCCCAATCGGCATCTGAGTATCCAACAATGTCCAGACTTGTTCCCATAGGATACCAAATTCCGAAATTAATTGATCCTTTGATGTACCGGATGATCCGTTTCACCGCTTTCAGGTGAACTTCCTTTGGTGCTGATTGATATCTCGCGCAAATCCCAACACTAAAGGATATATCCGGGCGACTAGCCGTGAGGTAAAGTAGACTTCCAATCATACTTCTATACAGTTTCTCGTCTACATTCTCACTATGTGATTCACTTCCAAGTCCCTTGTGGCTAGTTTCCATTGGAGTTGGAAAATCTTTACAATTTTCTAGATCAAACTTTTTGACCAACTCCAGTGCATACTTGGATTGACTCAAGTGAATACCTTCATCATTTTGTTTAATTTGCAATCCAAGAAAATAAGACAGTTCGCCCATCATGGACATCTCAAATTCGCTTTCCATGGTCTCCGCGAATTTAGAAGCATCATTATCTTTTGTTGCACCAAATACAATGTCATCGACATAGATTTGTGCTACAATGAAATTATTTTGATAATGCTTCACAAAGAGAGTCCTGTCAGCTCCCCCTCAAGTATAGCCCTTCTCCAAAAGGTGCTTTGTTAACCTTTCGTACCATGCTCGCGGTGCTTGTTTCAGACCGTAAAGAGCCTTTTTCAAACGAAAAACATGGTTAGGTTGTTTATGATCTACAAAACCTTTCGGTTGAGCTACATAAACTTCCTCATTTAAAAACCCATTTAGAAATGCGCTCTTGACGTCCATTTGAAATAATTTGATTTTAAAATGACAAGCAATAGCAAACAATATACGAATGGACTCGAGTCTAGCTACAGGGGTGAAAGTTTCGTCAAAGTCTATACCTTCTACTTGAGAGTAGCCTTGAGCAACTAGTCGTACCTTGTTCCTGATGATAGTACCATCTTCATCTTTCTTGTTCTTGAAGATCTATTTGGTACCTATCACATTATGTTGCTTTGGAGGCTTCGTTAATTCCCAGACTTTGTTTCGCTCAAATTGATGGAGCTCTTCCTGCATTGCTTTAATCCAGTAGTCATCCTGAAGAGCTTCATCTATTGTCTTTGGTTCGATTAAAGATACGTAGCAAGCAAATCCGCAAACCAACTGCCTTCGAGTTCTAACTCCTTCTTGTGGATCTCCAATGATGTTCGATTCCGGATGATCCTTGGAGATTCGTAGCGTTTGTTGAAACGGAGTACTCGGAGGTACACGAGATGATTCCTGCACATCAGATAAACTAGAAGAACCATTAGATGCATCATTAATATTGGAAGTATTATTATGAGAAGATGCACTAGCAGGAGAATCATCATCTAGAGAGATATCGAGGGTAGATTTTTCAGATTCAAAATGAGAAGCTTCATCTACTTTAACATTTATAGATTCTACGATCGTCTTAGATTCAATGTTAAATACTCGATATGCTCTGCTATTCGTAGAATAACCCAAAAAGATCCCTTCATCACTTCGAGAGTCGAACTTTCCAAGATTTTCACGGTCACGTAAGATGTAACATCGACTCCCGAAGATACGAAAGTACTTGATATCCGGTTTTCTACTAAACCACAGCTCATATGGTGTATTCAAGGTTCCTGGGCGCAAATACACTCTGTTAATGACATAGACAGCGGTGTTCACAGCTTCAGCCCAAAAATGTAGCGGTAATTTCCGGCTATGAAGCATCACACGCGCCATCTCTTGAACAACCCTGTTTTTGCGCTCAACAACACCATTCTGCTGAGGTGTATAGGGTGCCGAGAATTCATGTTTAATGCCATTTGAAGTACAAAAGTCAATGAATTTTGAATTTATGAATTCTCCACCCCTATCACTTCTAACACGAATGATCTTTTCATTCTTTTCAATCATAATACGATGGCAAATCTCATGAAAAGAGTCAAACGTATCAGCTTTCTCTCTCAGAAATGCTACCCAAGAAAACCGAGAGAAATCATCAACCAATAAGAAAATATACCATTTACCTCCCAAAGATGGTTGACGAGTTGGCCCCATTAAATCCATGTGCAAAAGTTCCAAAGGCCGTTTTGTACCGATGTGGTTCAAGCTCTTGTGTGCAGTCCTGGACTGTTTTCCCTTTTGACAGCCACCACACACAATGTTTTGTTTAAATAAAAGTTTTGGAATCCCCTTGACCACGTCCTTGTTTGAAATTCTAGTAAGTTCCTTAAAATTTAAGTGACCTAGCCTTTCATGCCAAAGAGTTTCATTATTCAAAGCAGCTAAGTTACAATTTTCAGAAAATTTATTAGGAACAACATAACAATTGTTTTCCGATCTAACCCCTTTTAAAAAGAAGACATGGTCCTTATCAGTTACAACGCATTCAACAGATGAAAAGTTAACTGAAAAACCATTGTCGCAAAGTTGACTTATGCTTATGAGGTTAGTCTTAAGGCCATCAACAAATAAGACGTTTTTCAAAATCGGGCCATCTGGAATAGCTACCGTCCCTTTTCCAACAATTTTGGAAGATCGACCGTCTCCGAAAACAACGTGTCCTCCGGAGATTTTCTCAAGATTTTGAAAACTATTTTTGTCACCGGTCATGTGACGGGAACACCCGCTATCCAGATACCAAGACGAGCTATCATATGCATGCAAGGAAATATTGGAAACAAGACAAGGGAAAATTTCACCTTTGCGCACCCAAACCTTTTTGGAATGCGTCTGTAATGGTCGTGAAGTTTTGTGCCTAGGTGAAAGCGTCTTGTTAAAACGATTGTTGCTCCTTGATGAAGTCGTCTTGCGCGGTGAACTACCAAGTCTCTTTTCATTTGAAAAGTTTTGCTTTGATTTCCGGAAAGGAGCCTTTTTGGTAGTTGATGCAAGAGGTGCTTGAGATGAGCGTTCGACTCCCGTCTTGCAATATCTTCTTATGTGCCCTGAAACACCACAATGAAAACATACCTTAGATCTTGACGATCCCAAAGAGGATGAAGTAGGTTTGTTGTCGTTGTTTGTCTTGAATTCCGGTGTCGGAGGAGGAGATACCGACTGAGGCACAAAAACTGTCTCACTCGAACTTGGACTGTTTCCAGTTTGAGTGTATCCGAGGCCGAACCTATTTGATTGACCAAGACCAAGAAGTCTATCCAACTTACTCCTTCCTGAAGAGAATCGCTGTAAGTCATTCTTGAGTTGGAAAATGGTCTTTGTCATTTCCAGGTTATCCTGTCGAGCCTCGTTGTAGAGCTTTGAAAAGTGATTCGCGTTATCCACCAGATTTGTATGTTCCTTTTCAAGTTGCTCATTGGACTCTTGAAGGGAAGCATTTTCTTTTATCAGGTTTTCCCTTTCCACTTCAAGAGCGTTTGAGAGAGAAGTCGCTCTTTTTGCTTCTTCTTCGAGATCATGCAATCTCCCTCTCAAACTCTTGTTTTGCTTAGCCACTTTCTTTGAGTCCCTCAAAAGTCTGTGGTAGGCTAGAGCAAAATCTTCACCTTCCGAATCATCCGATTCGTTGTCCGTTGCGTTCTTTTCAACAGTGGAGTTGGACAACGACTCAGATGTACTTGCCATAAAGCACATGAAGGGTGAAGATACGGACGCATGGAATGCCGTGGAGCTCTTTTCTTCATCACTCGAAGACGACTCATTTGACGTTGAGTTGTCATCCCAAGTGACGACTTGCATCGCCTTCTTCTTTGCCAGATACTTGTTAGGACACTCCGTTGCAATGTGGCCGTAGCCTCGACATTTGAAGCATTGCAGTTGTCCTTCTGAACTTTTCTTATCCTTTGAGAAGTTCTCCTGCTTTCTTGACTTGTGACTTGGAGTACCCTTGCCTTTGTTCCACTTTCCGAAGGATGGAGATTTGCTTGAATTACCCCTTCGAAAGTTGCGGCGAAAATTCCTTGTCAAGAGAGCGAGCTGCTTCTCAAATTCCTCCATAGAAAGGTTCTCGTCATCGTCCGAGGAGGATGTATCCGCGTCTTCTTCCTTAGTTGTTTTCAACGCATAACCTGAAGACTTAGAAGTGGATGCTTTTCCAGAAGAATTGTTAGTATTAAAAGTCATTTCATAAGTTTGTAATGAACCAACTAATTCTTCTACACGTATTTCGTCCGGGTGTTTAATAGTTTCAATGGCAGTAACCTTTGGGCGAAATCGTTCAGGAAGAGTTCTTAAGATTTTTCTTACAATCTTAAATTCTGGAATCTTCTCTCCCAGATTAGCACATGAGTTTACGATGTCTTGCAATCGTGTATAGTAGTCCGTGAAAGATTCATTTTCTGCCATCAAAATAGAGTCAAACTTGCTCGTAAGCATCTGCAGTTTCTGAATCTTCACGAGGTTAGTTCCCTCATGTGTAACCTGGAGAACATCCCAGATTTCTTTCGCAGTCTCACATGCCGAGACGCGAGAGAATTCAGTTTGAGATAAGGCATTAAAAATAGCATTAATTCCCTTGCCATTGTAAGAAGATAACTCAAACTCTTCCTTGGTCCATTTCGACCTAGGTTTTAAGGTGTGAACATCAGAGATAAGTTCAGTTGGATTAGTCCATCCTGATTCAATTGAATGCCACACCCTTTCGTCGATGGAAGATAAAAAGGCTTTCATCCGTACTTTCCAGTACGCATAATTTGTTCCATCAAAGAAAGGGGGTCGATTGATGTTTCCAACTTCAACCATTGTTCACAACCCTATTCCCGCTCTGATACCACTTGTTGGGTCGTATATAATACGGATCTAAATAGGGGAAGAAACACCTAGAGGGGGGTGAATAGGTGTAAACGTATAAACACTCAAAAATCGTTGCGATAAAAAAAAAAACCCAATGCGGAAATGAAAATAACTCGCAAGATTTTTACGTGGAAAACTCCATCACCGGAGTAAAAAACCACGGGACCGATAACACGGCAGAAATCCACTAGAATTAAAACACGTACAAGGTGATTTACCGTACACACTTACGACTCAACCTTTTCCATACGCTCCTAGAGGATCTTCTCCGCTCGCTCCAGACGCTTCTCGAATCCACGATCTGCGCCCAACGCCGAATCCACGGCGTCCAACGTCGAATCCACGACGTCCGACCGAATCCACGGTCTTCACCCAATAGCACCCTTCGAATCCACGAACGTGCCTCGCTCCGAATCCACGAGAGCGAATGAACCTTGAATCCATAAGGACACGCGAATCCACGCGCCGATTTTGGGGTAATCGTTGTTTTTGGGTGGTGATGATCCGCCGAATACTTAGATCAAAGATAGATCGGAAATACCATCTAAGTATTCATTAGTTTGATTCAACTCAAGATGTGAGTATGAAAACCTAGAATCAAACTAATCAATATAGATGAAGAAACATAGAGTATTCTCTAATGATTTCCTTTCTTCTCTATATGTGGATCTATAGCCGTATAAGATGATATATGAAAATGACGGCTATGTGGATTGACCCTAGAAAGAAAGACATAGGGTCTATTTATAGGTTAGAAACCCTAGGAAGGAGATAAGAATCTAAAACCTGCCATTTCTGGAATTTTACGGACGGCGATCCGGATCGTGATAACTGAGATCCGGATCGTCATAACGAAACAGCCAATTCCAGAAAAACGAAGGTTCGGGATCCGGATCATGTGGCTACGATCCGGATCGTTCATACAGTTCACCAAACATCAACGTTCGGGATCCGGATTGCGAAGCAAGATCCGGATCGTTCAAGGTAGATGGTAAACTCAACGTTCGGGATCCGGATCAAGAGACTACGATCCGGATTGCGACGATGTATGAACGAACCACCTTCGGGATCCGGATCGAACAGCCTGATCCGGATCCTGAACATGTCCCAAGTCCAGTTTTTGATTTTTATGCAATGAAAGATTCTTCCAAGTGTTTCTACACTACAAGAAGTATTCGGATCACACAAATTCTTTAGTTAAACATACCTGATCCTTTTGAATTCTTCTATCTTGAGATTGAGTTAAATGATCCAACTTTCTTCACCTTCAATCTTCAGGACTTGAAACTTTCACGAAACTACGCCAACTCAAATTCCGTAACAAAAAGCAACATCAATTTAATGGAGTTCCCTCAATCCACCAAAGGTCCGAGCCACAACATCAATCATTCAAGTGGATCATTGTAACGCAAAGACCTAAGGTGGATCAACAGTCAAAGCGGACAACCCACGGCCACAATGAATCAAGACAACCCAAAATCCGACGATTTTTTATTCGGAAAGGTGATATCTTTCCTTGTCTTAAGTTCTAAATAGCTTTTGACTGTATGTAATACTTTGATTGGTTTTCCTTTCATATTTTTCTTGATCTTTGCATTACATGATTTCAATGTTTTTCGTTTTTATGTTTTGTTTTCAAACAAAAGGTTTTTAACGAACGAGTGCATTGAATTTGAAAAGGATTTACTTTCATTCACTCCTAATTAATTTTATATTAATTATCAACTTTACTCCATAATCATAATCTTTGAAGATATTCCATTATAGGAGTTTTTGATAGTTATATTCATCAAATTTTAGTAATCATGTGTTATCTTAAGATGCTTAACCTATCTCGGTTGTGTGAATTCATTGTGATAAACATGAGACAACCGATAGACTAAAATTTGGGATTTAATTCTTTCACATAAGAGATTGCATTTTCAAGGGTAAATAAATGAATTGTAAAAGATGTGGAAAGAGTTACATCCGAAAGGAGTGTGAAAACTACCACCACATGTTGGAAAGAGCTGCCACCCCGGTCGTCCGGTTTGTGTGTGAAGCTACCACATGTTTTGGATGCTTGAAAAATATTTTTGAATTTTTTAGTTGAAGCATTCGGAGATTCATATTCAAAGTTCTTATATTTTGAACAATCTCCTGGTTGGTATAAGGTGAGATAGTTAAAAGATGCTCAAAGAGCCACCCTTAGGTATTTTAGTGTTTATCTCAAATTTGAAAGGGTAAAAATCAAATTGATGTCATTTGGAGATCTCTGTAAGTCATCTTTGTAAATCCGTTACATCTTGATAGAGTTTGGATCTCTAGATTATTTTTGATGACTTATGTTTGACGCATATAACATGAAAAACTGTTTATAATGTTTTATCTTTATTTTTCATGATTTCGGAGTAAATCTTTTTAATTTTTGTAAAATTAATTGGATTGAATGACATCTATGTGATCTCATTATATTTCAAAGCACTTAAATTGTTTTCTTGATGGCGCGCAAATCAGTATTTGAAAGATTTCAAAATTTGGATTTGTTTCAAGAATTTTTGTGATTTTTGCACTCGAGTACCGGTACGCAATCTGCGTTTTTGTTATATACCAGAACTGAGCTTTTATCTCTCTTTCTCTATGAACTAATGCTGTTAGTGATTTCCTTTTGTCTAGCATGTTCACTGTTTGACAATTTGTGATAAAAAGGGGGAGAAGAGAAATAACGGAGATGAGATCATCGAGATAGGGGGAGACGGAGATGAGATCATCGAGATAGGGGGAGATGATGAAAAAGGAGCCGAAAAACAAAAAGAACTAAAAGGACGAATCAAATGTAGGATTTGCATTTAATTTCTGACAACTGACTTTTGATTTGTTTGGAGTTTTGTTTTGCAGGATCTACATCACTTTAAGACTTCAAGTCCTAAGTCATAGAGTTTGTTCTAAGACTGGTTCAAATGTAATTTTTGTTTATTGGATCTTTCACGCAAAGAAAGTCAATGTTTTGGTGATGACATTGAGTTTCGATTTTTTGGTTTAAGATGAGTGTCTTGAGCGTTTTATGTATTTTTGGATTTTGTCACGAAATTGCCAAAGGGGGAGATTGTTACGGCTTTTTGTGTTGGCATATTTCGTGAGTTGAGTCGGAGTCTTGAAGTGATCAAATTGTCAATCAGCAATCGAAGACTCAGAGAAGATTCAACAAGAGCTCAAGTTGACACTCAGTGTTTTGAAGATTGAAGATGAAAAATTGTGGATCTATTACATCAATCTCAAGAAGAAAGAATTCAAAAGGATCAGGTATGTTTAACTAAATAATTTTGGTGATCCGAATACTTTCTTATAGTGTAGAAACACTTGGATGAATTTTTAATTGCATAAAAATAAAAAACTGGACATGTAATATGTTCAGGATCCGGATCAGACCAATCCAGTCCGGCCCCCGAACATAGTTTAGTTCATGCGGAATTCCAGTCCGGACCTCCCCTGTTTCAGTCCGGACCCCGAACTATGTGTTTGCTGAAATCGCATGAACAGTCCGGATCAGGAAATTCCAGTCCGGACCCCGAACTGTTTTTTCAGAAAAATTGCTGAAAAAAGACGACAGTCCGGATCAGCCAAATCCAGTCCGGACCGCCGTGCGGGAAAAATTCTGTTAAGTCAGTTTTTTATGCTTATCTCTTTTCAAAGGTTTCTAACCTATAAATAGACACTTAGGGTTTCTCAAGAGGTACCGACTAATTTAGAAAACACTTGAGAGCAACCCTAGAGGCTAGGTTTTCATTGTTCTTCTCTTTAGCCTCTTTTAGGTCAATTCGACGGTTCTTCCAAGATATACTTTTTGTCGAATTGATCTAGTCTTTGCTTAGAGATTCCTTCTATGGTTCTTCAATGTTAATCTAAGCAAAGGATCACCATCGAAGCCTATATTCTGTATCGGCTGAGTTCGCGTCGTGGATTCGACGTAGCATCGTGGATTCGGTGTGTTGAAGGCGTTTCGTGGATTCGAAACATGTGCTCGTGGATTCGAGTGGCGTTCGTGGATTCGAACGTGTGCAGTGGACGTGCAGTCAGTGAGCGCAAGATCCGAAGAAGTTGAATGAGGGGTTGGAGTCCGCGGAGTTGGTAATCACCTTGTTATTCTTCTCTTCTTAGTGGATTGTTATTGCGTGTTGGTCCCGTGGTTTTTCTCCTGGATTGGAGTTTCCACGTAAATCTCGGTGTGCTGTTTTTATTTTCCGCATTGGTTTTTATTTTGCACTGAGATTGGTTTTTGAGTATTACACCTATTCACCCCCCCCCTCTAGTTGTTTGATAGTACCTATTTAGATCCTTGTGGATCCTTATATTATAAAAACCTACATTTTTGTCACTAAAAGTAGCCAAAATTACAAAAATTAAGGGAGTTAAATGTTCAAAAATAGTAAGAACTAAGACTAAAACCTGCAAAACAAAAAGAATTAGAACAACAAAAGAAAAATCAGTCTGAATCCTCAGAACTGCTGCAACCAAGTTTCTGGATGATCTTTTTAACTAACTTGGCCATAGAGATCTGTTTCTTCTTTAAATCCCCTATGTCGGCCTTCATCGATACGAATTCGGTAGACATTCGTTCTTGTTCTGATGATAGCCGTTGTTGTTCCCTATATATCGATGTGACAGAGGCGTCATCCTCTGATGTTGAAGCTGGTGCTGGTGGTGATGAAGCTGTTGCTGCTGTTTTTGCTGCTGCTGTTGATGTTGAAGGTCTCTTTCCGCGAGGAGGTGTTGGAGGCTCATCCTGTCTTGTTGAGAGGGACTTCACAATGGTTGTGTCATTGATAGTTCCCAAGCTATGCATGTATGCCGACGATGCAATGTCGACTTTAAATTTTTTCAAAATTCGCATAATGATCATTGGGAAGGGAAGTCGCTCAGTAGGATGGGCATTTTCCACATACCTCGCCATCCTTGACCAAATTAGATAGGGAATGTTGAAGTTCGATCCCAAGGCTGCTGCTGGGTTTCCAAGAAGATAAAGAAACAACATTCTATCCCATCTAAGAACTTTTGTTTGCATGTTTGGAAGGATGTTGTAGCAAACAATGAAGTTCAAGTAACGATACTCAGGTCGAAGTTCTTTTGAAAGAATTGAGTTACCCGTCGACTGAGTATCAGGGAGACAAATTCCATCAACAACCACTCTCCAGGTTGTGTTGGTGAAAACATGATTTTTTAGGAAGTGAGTGCCATCAACTTTAGCCTTCATTTCCAGTTTACTGATTCCGTGTCTGAGTCGTCCACAGAGACAAACTCACCTTTTCTTTGAGTTTTCTTCACTCTCTTTAGTTTGTTCGTTGCTCTTGTGTGTACCATGGCTACAAGGAGTACAATAATCCAAGCAAAAGCCATCCCTGCTAGTGCCTTAGTAAATGAGAAACCTGCGAGCAAGAACTCAAGAACACGAAAAATTGTTTAATTTCCAAAAATTTGAAAAATTGTACCCAAACATTCATAATCGTGTACAGAGACTAGGAATCAAGTTAGTTTTGCAAAAAGAATTTTAAAAATAGATCAATTCCATGATTTACAAAAATTCTCATTATATGCCCTAAAACCGAATTTTTAGAAATCGAAGCATAAAAAATCGTTAATCAAGAGAATACCAAGCATATAAATAAAACTAAACTACTCAGAGTTCTTATTTCAAAAGAAATTTGATCAAAAACTATCTAGAATTGAATTCGAATCATGATTTTCACTCACGTTATGAAGAACAATGCAAAACCAGTGAAAAGATTGAGTTTTGATCAAAATGACTTACTTGAATCCGAAGAACTCGAGTTAGAAAGGCTCCAAATCGGTTGAAGTTTAGAGAGAGAAACTCTAGAGCCTTGGAAACAAAAGCTTGAAGTGAAATAAAATCAAAAACCCTTTTGTTTCATATAAACCCTAGCCGCGGTCCGGAACGGCGCAAGAATCCAGTCTGGATCGGCTACCCGCAGAGAATATCTGCGTTCGAGATCCGGAACAGATTTTCCAGTCCGGATCGGCTCCAACTTTTTCTTCAGAAAAATTTAGAAAAATTCCAGAAAATCCAGAAAAAGTATGTAAGCACTTTTGCATGTCAACTTTAAACAAAAGTCATCGTTTCACATCAAAAGAAATAGATTATGCTAAATCTATCAATAATATCCAAGTAATGAAACGAAAATTTATAAAAATTAAATCCTTTAAAGTTGAACATTATCAAAAACATCAATCACGATCTTATGAGTAATGCGTATATCAAATCATTAATTTGGTAAAGAAAATGAAACACAAAGATCGATAGATGTTTGAAATCCCAAATAAGTTAGATAATATATTTAGTCAATTTATTGTAAGGAGTGGCTTATGAGCATCTTTCAATAAAAATCCCCATCTTATACCAACCTTGGAATTCGACATAGTCAAGTATTCCAAAAAGCATTTTATCTAATCAATCACGAAAAACCATGCTACGTATACATGTGGTAGCTGCACACAGTACTCGAACGACCGAGGTGGTAGCTCTTTCCTCCATGTGGTGGTAGTTTTCACACTCCTCATTGGGATGTAACTCTTTCCATATGTTTTGAGCATAAAAAGAATTTAATAAACTCCCCCTCAATTGGCTATCAATTATTTAAGATATGAGGTATTCAACCAAAAATTGATCTCGAGTTCATACTTAACTCAATTTTCAAATATGATAAAAACTATACCAAGAGATCATTTGAGAGAGAAATTGACTTTGATCAATTAAAAATGAACTAATTGATATAAAAGATCATTGCATCAAATGAATCATTATGATATCCAAACCATAATAAATTTCTCATAAACATGAAAGGATGCAAGTAAAGTCAATTATACTAATGCTCAATTAATGTTCTATGTACAAGCATAGATAAAGAACACAAACACAAACAAAACCTAACCTAAGCATTGGTTTCAAAAAGTGTTATTTCAAAAAAGCATTCCAATTGCTTTACGCAAATGAATAAACCGTTTTTTATCCAAAGGTTTTGTTAAAATGTCAGCTAATTGATCTTCAGTTGAAATATAAGAAATTTGAAGAATACTTGATTCAACTAGCTCTCTTAGAAAATGATATCTAAGTTCAATGTGTTTAGTTCTTGAGTGCAACACAGGGTTCTTAGAAATATTTATAGCACTAGTGTTGTCACAGAGAATAGTTACCGAAAACACAGGAATTCGGAAGTCGCTCAACACGCTTTTCATCCAAATGAGTTGGGTTGAACAACTACCCGCTGAAATATATTCCGCTTCGGCAGTCGAGAGTGCAATGCAGTTTTACTTTTTACTATCCCATGCAACAAGACAATGGCCATGATAAAAACATGCACCACTCGTACTCTTCCGATCATCCACTGATCCTGCCCAATCGGCATATGAATATCCTATTATGTCAAGAGTTGTTCCCATAGGATACCAAATTCCGAAATTCAAAGTTCCTTTGACGTACCGGATGATCCTTTTCACCGCTTTCAGGTGAACCTCCTTTGGTGCTGACTGATATCTCGCGCAGATCCCAACACTAAAGGATATATCCGGGCGACTAGCCGTGAGGTAGAGTAGACTTCCAATCATGCTGCGATAAAGCTTCTCGTCTACACTTTCACTAAGAGATTCACTTCCTAATCCCTTGTTGCTAGTTCCCATAGGAGTCGGAAAGTCTTTAGAGTTCTCTAATCCGAATTTCTTCACCAACTCCTTTGCATACTTGGATTGACACAGATGGATGCCTTCTTCATTTTGTTTCACTTGCAATCCAAGAAAGTATGTTAGTTCTGTGATGATCCAGGTTTCCATGCACTGTTTTCCCGTGAATCCAAGTGTGAAACACCTAATGATGGTGTTTGATCCACAGTGTGTCAAAGGGACAGCACAGGTGGGTCCGTGGCAGTGTTTATTGTTAGTTTGGCCTTCGGCGGGGTTTGCCGAATTTTAGAAAAGTTTCTAGGCCAAACGGATGGCGTATTTGGATTCAGCGCGGAAAAACGCTTGAAAACGGCTATTTATTTGCCGGATTTGGAGTCCGGATGCCCAAAAACGGACTCCCGGAAGTTTCTAGTGTCTCCTGGTGCATGGGGGAAGGCCGTGGACCGCCGGATGCCACGTGGCGGGCCCTCATTGGCCGGCCCGCGGCGCCCGGTGCATGGAACGGCTCGGCGGGGTGCACGGACCCGGCGCACCGATACGTGGCGCATGGCTACTGGCGGGCTCATGGGACTCGGCGCAGGGGACAACGCCTGCCCCCGCGCCTGACCGCACAGTGCGTGGGACGCGCGTCGCCTCGCCATTGGCGAGCGCCTGCGGGGCTGACCGCGCGGTCGGGACGCGCGTCGGCCGCTGGCGCGCCCCGCACGGCTGTTCGCTGTGCGGGATGCGCGCCGATCTCCTGTGGGGACGCGCGTCGCGTGCTGGTTGGTTCCGCCCGGTCGGACGGAACGCGTCCGACCCACCCTGGCGGATCCGGGCCCAAACGCGGCCCGAATCCAATAACGCGGGTTTGTTTTTTTCTCCTTCTTGATTCTTTTAGGGCATTGGGAGCCCGATTTCTCCCTTTCTGTTTGGAACCACTCCGAGCCCCCTCTTAGACATTTCTTCCTCTCCCAATCCTCCATCCACTGTAGAAATCTCAAGAATTTTGAAGGCTCGGATCCCAAGGTTTGCATTTATCCGGCGCGGCGCGACGATCGTTCTACGGCTACCAGATTCGTCGCATTTCGGTGTTCTAGCTCCCCCGGCTCACCCCGACATCCTGTTTTTACGATTTTTGCGCCGTCGGATTCTTGACAGGTAGGGCTTCACTTTCTCTTTTATGAGTTTCTCTTGATTCAGAGGTTTTGATGGTGATTCTGTGGCTTCTTTCTGACCCTTTTTCCGTCGCGGAGTTTTGGGACAGCACCATCTCGTTTTGGCGATAACTTCGCGCTCGAGCATCGAAACAGGGCGATTCAAAAGGGGATTTGCATCTACGCGTCACGAGGAATCTCCTGGAATTTTCGTGGATTTTTGTGGAATTTCCCTGAAGGTGAGGAATCCCTTTTTACAGAATTTTATATCGCTGTTTTGGGATGAATGTATTGTTTGAGGTGGTCCTCTTGTCGATTTTCGTTCTCAGCACAGAAAAATCGTGGGAAAACGTGCAGGTACTTGTTTCGACCGGATCGTCGCGTAGATCGCAGTGTATATTTTCTGGGAATTTTGTGGGCACGTGTCACAGGTAAAAATGGCTGAACAGTAAATCTGTATTTGGGAGACAGATTTTGGGTTAAACTTGAATTGTAATTTGTGTGTGTTCTTTGGGATCTTTGGCACAGTGTTGCGGGGTTTTTCCGGAGCGAGCGCGGACTTAGCCTTTGAGGACCGGATTTAGCGCTCGAGGTGGGTACCGTTGTTTACCTCCTACTTATGATGTCCCCACTAGGCCTATTGGAGTGCTTCACTGTTATGTTGCTAAATGAACCGGAATAAGTTAAAATGGCATCTTGGTTGAGAATTGGACTTATTGCTTGGGCTACATCTTAAAATGGACTAAGTATTAATGAATGGATGATTCTTATATTAATATGTCGTTTAAACCTCACGGGGGGGGGGGAGTTTTGCTATAAAGGACTATCTTACTCGTACACTTTGGGACCTCTTATGCTTATGTGATAAATGGATATGAGATAACTTAGCAAATGAAAGTTTAACTAGTGGCATACCTCTCTATTGGGAAGGATAATAATATTTAAACCCTGTTTTTATATAAAGGACTTTGCATGCTTAAATGGACATCTAGTTAGGCCACCTTTTTCTGCTACACTATCATGCTGGAATTGACTTAGGAGAAACCATGCTTTTCTCTTCTTTTATTTATATTCGGGGGATAGTGCGCTCGGGTTCGAGCAGGGACTGGGATAGTGTAGTCAGACAGTTGTGGGCTTTGGGACAGGCAGGCTGTGAGGGCCGGGCATTGCGGCAACCGCGGAACTTTGGCGGTTGACCGGACAGTAGTTATTGCATCAGATTGGGATAGAGGATTTGGATTTCTTTTAGTGGATGGGTTTTCCACCGTGATCAGAGTCATGATCCAGTCCTGCTGATTTGGTACTTGTTACCCAGGCATTATACTCGTGTGGGTCGCTCCCCTCGAGTGCCACTCCGGAGTGTGCGTTTTTACAGGCTTCGAGTCTTCGAGACTCCCTTTTCCTATCGGTGTTATGCGTAGGCTGGCATACCCGATTTGGCAGGCAGAGCAGGCAGTACCAGTGCTTACTGGTGTATCGATTGGGTCTAGACAGGCAGGCGTTGACATTCTGATGCATACATATAGCTAATCTATCAGTTAGCTCATTAGAGGCATGTAGTGGTAGCTCTATTCATCATCAGCAGTTTTAATTACAGCTTACCACCTCTGTTCATCTTTTCTGCCTCTTATAGTCCTAGTGGGCACATTTGTGTTGAGGTCTACCCACTAGGAGGAGGCTACTGTTTTATAGTAGTTCTCACTCCCCACTGCTTTTCTTCTTCTATTCCCCTTTGTTTTGCAGAGTCGTCTGCGGCTGTTGCAGGACCCTCCACTGCGGACCGAGGTAAGAGAATCGCGGACTAGATAGCGGTCCACCCAGGCACCAGTTCTATTATTAGATGTACCCCGATACTCTCAGATACTCTACTATTCATTTCTTTTTGGGTCTGGCTTCGGCCAGCTGGTTGTATTTGATTAGTGAGCTGGGAGAGACTTATGTATTATTGAGAGTTACTTTCTGCACCTTGCTTTTCTGCTTTATCTGAGATGTATTAGTTACTGTTTAGCTCTGTTTATGCTCTTTTATTATATCATCCATACTTGAGCAGGTTACCAGCGCTTCGTATACACGGAAAATTCTGTGTATACGGCGGATCTGTAGACGGGCCCGGGTTCTGGTTTACACCCGGGGCGTGACAGATTAAGTTGGTATCAGAGCTTAGGGATAGGTCAATTGGGACTTAGGAAACCCTAGGCTTTTGGCAGACCCTAGGAAGGCAGGGCGTGAGTGACGTGACATTATGCGAGAGTCGGCAATTTGGTCATATATTATTTTGACTCTTCCAGGGAGTGAAGAGGGATTGGCATGTCCTGTTTCTGGCGAACTATTATGTTGGCTGCAGACAACATAAGGTTACAGAAATAGGAGGATGCCTTTGACTTTCGCTAGATTGGGTCGTGTGTGGGTTCGGTTCTGATTCGTGGTTTCTTGTGTGACAGGATGCCTCCCAGGCGGCGGATTCCTACCCGGGGTACCCCTACACCCCCGGAGGGGCCGGAGCAGTCCGGACCTTCAGAGATTGCTGAGTTGAGGGCCATGGTGGCCCAGCTGGCGGAGGGTCACCGCCGGCAGGAGCAGAGGTTTGAGCAGCTGCTTGCTCAGGTTGGGGCCCCTCCCCCTACTACTACTGAGGCCCCCGCACCACCTGTTGTACCACCGGCTATACCGCTTGTGCCTACGGCACCATCTTCGAGCAGCGGGGCCCCGGGAGCGATCCGACCTTTGGCTCCCGAGGAGGAGCAGGAGTTTACTGATAAACTCACCCATTTCTGCAAGCGGGGACCGCCTAGATTCTCGGGGCGGAGCACTCACCCTTGGGAGGTTGGGACGTGGCTTTCAGCAATGGAGAAGTTGTTCCGAGACTTCTTCATCGATCAGAAGTACCGGGTACACATGGCTGTGCATTGTCTGGATGGAGATGCGGACACGTGGTGGCGTCGGGTGGAGCCCCTGGAGTTTCAGATCACCCGGCAGCTACCTTGGGCAGAGTTCAAGAGGATGGTCCTGGACACTTACTTTTCCACCAGCGTGAAGAAAAAGGTAGAGGATGACCTGAAGAATCTCCAGCAGGGCGACCGGTCGGCATGGGACTACTTTCAGGAGTTTTCGCGACTGCTCAGCTGCGTTCCCTACGTCGCGAGGGATGGACCACATCAGGTGGAGCTCTTCGAGTCGGGCCTGCGCCCGGAGCTCTATACCTTGGTGCATGCACAGAGATTACAGACCCTGGAGGAGGCGGCCGAGCATGCACAGTGGATCGAGAGAGGAGACCACGTTGTTGCCAGACGTGGGGGCCTGGCCGCTCAGGGATCGGACAGGAAGCGGCCAGCGCAGGATGATGGGGGACAGGCCAGCTCCTGGAGGCCGCCCCGACCCCCGCCGCCTCAGTTCTCAGGCCGCGGGCGTTCGGAGCGGCGAGGGCATGGTGGATCTCCGAGGCCCCCACAGCACCAGCAGCAGCACTCACGACAGCAGCAGCATTCTCAGCAGCAGAGGTCGCAGTCCCGGCACCAGGGATCTCAGCGGCAGAGGCAGCAGCAGCAGGGGAGGCAGCCCCAGACCCCAGCCAGGTGCATTTTCTGCCAGGGACAGCACTCTCCTGATACTTGTGACCAGAGGTTTGGCCGCTGTTACCGGTGCGGACAGTCGGGCCACGTTCGAGCTACTTGCCCTTATGCGCCAGCACCGGCTCCTTCCTCGGCATCCGCCCCACCGGCGCCCCAGCAGCGGTCCTATGCTCCGGCAAGCAGGGCCCCTTCTTCCCACCCGGCAGATCACCGACCACCGGCACAGAGCGGGCGGGTTTATGCCGCCCAGGTTGCGGACTCCCTGGCAGCCGACCACGTGGTGGCAGGTATCGTTTTACTTTCTGGCAGTAGAGCTCGCACCTTATTTGATACCGGGGCATCACATTCTTTCATCAGTAGAGCATTTGCATCATCTCATGGACTAGAGTTAGGTCGGTTGCCACGTGCGTTAGAGGTACGGGTTCCCGAGCATACTTTACTTGTAGAGGAGTGTTGTTGGTCTTGCCCTGTACAGATCGAGTCGTGGATCTTGCCAGCGGACCTGATGGTCCTGAGTCAGCTGCGAGACTTTGATATGGTACTTGGGATGGACTGGCTGACTCGCTATTATGCGACTATTGATTGTGCCGCGAGGACGGTGACTTTTAGCGAGCCAGGCCAGGAGGTGATTGTGTACAGAGGATGCCAGAGTACCTTCTTCGCCGCGATAGTTTCGACTTCTCGTGCGAGGCAGATGATGCGCAGCGGATGCGTGGCCTTTTTGGCCAGTGTGGTTGAGGGGCCTGCGGCGGCACCGGGACTCGCGGATATCCCTATAGTCCACGAGTTCCCGGATGTTTTCCCACCAGAGCTGACTTGTATGCCGCCGGATAGGGAGATCGAGTTTTTGATTGACGTAGTCCCAGGAACTGCGCCAATCTCTAAGGCCCCTTACCGAATGGCACCGGCGGAGCTGCGGGAGTTGAAGGCGCAACTCCAGGATTTATTGGATAAGGGTTTTGTGAGGCCGAGTGTATCACCTTGGGGAGCACCGGTGCTGTTCGTGAAGAAGAAGGATGGTTCACTTCGTCTTTGTGTGGATTACCGAGAGCTGAATAAAGTGACCATCAAGAACAAGTACCCTTTGCCGCGCATCGACGACTTATTTGATCAGCTGCAAGGGTCTTGTGTCTTCTCTAAGATTGATTTACAGTCTGGTTACCACCAACTGAAGGTGAAGACCGAGGATGTTCCTAAGACAGCATTCAGGACTCGGTACGGGCATTACGAGTTCACCGTCATGCCTTTGGATTGACTAATGCCCCTGCCGCATTTATGGATTTGATGAACAGGGTCTTTCGACCTTATCTGGACCGGTTTGTGGTAGTGTTCATCGATGACATCCTGATTTACTCTCGGAGCGATGTGGAGCACGAGGAGCATCTGAGGATAGTGCTGCAACTTCTGAGGGAGAAGAAGTTGTATGCCAAGTTGTCTAAGTGCGAGTTTTGGCTTCGAGAGGTTGCCTTTTTGGGCCATGTGATTTCAGCCGCGGGAGTGGCGGTAGACCCGGCGAAGATTGAGGCGATCCGGGATTGGCCCCGACCGACGACGGTAGCAGAGGTTCGCAGTTTTATGGGCTTGGCAGGTTATTACCGTCGGTTTGTGGAAGGTTTTGCGAAACTTTCCGCACCCCTCACTCGTCTGACGCGCAAAGGAATTAAGTTCATCTGGAGTGAGGATTGCCAGAGAAGCTTCGAGGAACTGAAGACCAGATTGATGTCAGCTCCTATCCTTTCCCTCCCTGTTATGGGGAAAGGATACGTGATCTACAGTGACGCATCGCATAGTGGACTCGGGTGCGTGCTGATGCAGGAGGGTAAGGTAATCGCTTATGCTTCGCGACAACTCAAGGATTATGAGAAAAATTACCCTACCCATGACTTGGAGCTAGCGGCTGTGATCTTCGCACTGAAGTTGTGGCGCCACTATCTGTATGGGGAACACTGCGAGATTTACACCGACCACAAGAGCCTGAAGTATCTGTTCACGCAGAAGGAGCTCAATCTGAGGCAGCGCAGATGGTTGGAGCTGTTAAAGGATTACGATGTGGACATACTTTACCATCCTGGCAAGGCAAACGTGGTCGCTGATGCCCTGAGCAGGAGAGCAGTGCAGAGCTTATCTATGATGATCACCGATCAGGCGCCATTATTGGAGCAGATGAGGCGGTTAGAGCTTGAGGTGGTGTCCCCGGGGGTTTCTGCTAGACTATTGTCCTTGGTCGTGCAGCCCACTCTGTTGGACAGGATTCGGGAGAAACAGAGTGAGGACCCCCATCTGATGAGGATTCGAGAGCAGATTCCGGCTGGAGAGGCAGGGGATTTCTCAGTTGATGCTTCGGGAGTACTACGGTACAGGGACCGAGCTTGCGTGCCTATGGACTCGGAGACTCGAGAGCAGATCTTGCGGGAGGCTCATTATACACCTTATACCATCCATCCTGGTGGGACTAAGATGTATAAGGACCTCAAGGCACAGTTCTGGTGGAGCGGCATGAAAAGAGATATTGGCAGATTTGTGGCGCACTGCTTAACTTGTCAGCAAGTAAAGGCTGAGCATCGTGTACCTGCTGGCAAGTTGCAGAGCCTCCCGATCCCTGAATGGAAGTGGGATCATATCACTATGGATTTTGTCACGGGATTGCCGAGAGCTCAGGCTGGAGCGGATGCGATCTGGGTGGTCGTGGACAGACTCACCAAATCCGCTCACTTTATACCAGTTCAGATGACTTGGCCATTGGATCGACTGGCACAGGTGTACTTGGCCGAGGTGGTCAGATTGCACGGGATACCCATTTCCATCGTGTCGGATAGGGACTCGAGGTTTGTCTCGCACTTTTGGAGGAGTTTACAGACGGCCCTAGGGACACGGCTTCACTTCAGCACAGCTTTTCACCCACAGACGGACGGACAGTCAGAGCGCACCATTCAGACTCTCGAGGATATGCTACGAGCATGCGTTCTGGACTTTGGGGGCGGGTGGCACCGACATCTGGGATTGGTCGAGTTTGCGTACAACACAGCTATCAAGCGAGCATCCAGATGGCCCCGTTTGAAGCGTTGTATGGGCGCAAGTGTCGGG
>CM055067.1:40520439-40734367 GCA_029204045.2 Tillandsia leiboldiana | reverse complement strand
GTTAGCTCTGTTTATGCCTTTTATTATATCATCCATGACTTGAGCAGGGTACCCAGCGCTTCGTATACACGGAAAATTCTGTGTATACTGCGAATCTGTAGATACGGCCCGGTCTGGTTACACCCGGGGCGTGCCGATTAAGTTGGTATCAGAGCTTAGGGATAGGTCAATTGGACTTAGGAAACCCAGGCTTTGGCAGACCCTAGGAAGCAGGGCGTGAGTGACGTGACATGCTGCGAGAGTCGCAATTTGGTCATATATTATTTTGACTGCTTCCAGGGAGTGAAGAGGGATTGGCATGTCCCAGTTTCTGGCGAACATTATGTTGGCTGCAGACAACATAAGGTTACAGAAATAGGAGGATGCCTTGACTTTCGCTAGATTGGTCGTGTGTGGGTTCGGTTCTGATTCGTGGTTTCTTGTGTGACAGGATGCCTCCCAGGCGGCGGATCCTACCCGGGTACCCCTACACCCCCCGAGGGGCCGGAGCACAGTCCGACCTTCAAGATTGCTGAGTTGAGGGCCATGGTGGCCCAGCTGGCGGAGGGTCACCGCCGGCAGGAGCAGAGGTTTGAGCACTGCTTGCTCAGTTGGGGCCCCTCCCCCTACTACTACTGGGCCCCCCGCACCACCTGTTGTACCACCGGCTATCCCGCTTGTGCCTACGGCACCATCTTCGAGCAGCGGGCCCCGGGAGCGATCCGACCTTTGGCTCCCGAGGAGGAGCAGGAGTTACTGATAAACTCACCCATTTCTGCAAGCGGGGACCGCCTAGATTCTCGGGGCGGAGCACTCACCCTTGGGAGGTTGGACGTGGCTTCAGCAATGGAGAAGTTGTTCCGAGACTTCTTCATCGATCAGAAGTACCGGGTACACATGGCTGTGCATTGTCTGGATGGAGATGCGGACACGTGGTGGCGTCGGGTGGAGCCCCTGAGTTTCAGATCACCCGGCAGCTACCTTGGGCAGAGTTCAAGAGGATGGTCCTGGACACTTACTTTTCCACCAGCGTGAAAAAAAAGGTAGAGGATGACCTGAAGAATCTCCAGCAGGGCGACCGGTCGGCATGGGACTACTTTCAGGATTTTCGCGACTGCTCAGCTGCGTTCCCTACGTCGCGAGGGATGGACCACATCAGGTGGAGCTCTTCGAGTCGGGCCTGCGCCCAGGAGCTCTATACCTTGGTGCATGCACAGAGATTACAGACCCTGGAGGAGGCGGCCGAGCATGCACAGTGGATCGAGAGAGAGAGCCACGTGTCGCCAGACGTGGGGGCCTGGCCGCTCAGGGATCGGCAGGAAGCGGCCAGCGCAGGATGATGGGGGACAGCCAGCTCCTGGAGGCCGCCCCGACCCCGCGCCGCCTCAGTCCAGGCCGCGGGCGTTCGGAAGCGGCGAGGGGCATGGTGGATCTCCGAGGCCCCACAGCACAGCAGCAGCACTCACCTCACGACAGCAGCAGCATTCTCAGCAGCAGAGGTCGCAGTCCCGGCACCAGGATCTCACGGGCAGAGGCAGCAGCAGCAGGGGAGGCAGCCCCAGACCCCAGCCAGGTGCATTTTCTGCCAGGGACAGCACTCTCCTGATACTTGTGACCAGAGGTTTGGCCGCTGTTACCGGTGCGGACAGTCGGGCCACGTTCGAGCTACTTTGCCCTTATGCGCCAGCACCGGCGCTTCCTCAGCATCCGCCCACCGGCCGCCCCAGCAGCGGTCCTATGCTCCGGCAAGCAGGGCCCCCCCTTCTTCCCACCCGGCGATCACCGACCACCGCACAGAGCGGCGGGTTTATGCCGCCCAGGTTGCGGACTCCCTGGCAGCCGACCACGTGGTGGCAGGTATCGTTTTTTTCTGGCAGTAGAGCTCGCACCTTATTTGATACCGGGGCATCACATTCTTTCATCAGTAGAGCATTGCATCATCTCATGG
This sequence comes from Tillandsia leiboldiana, assembly GCA_029204045.2. Taxonomy (NCBI): domain Eukaryota; kingdom Viridiplantae; phylum Streptophyta; class Magnoliopsida; order Poales; family Bromeliaceae; genus Tillandsia; species Tillandsia leiboldiana. The sequence continues at coordinate 40,732,440 of CM055067.1, read as the reverse complement.
ACTAGAGTTAGGTCGGTTGCCACGTGCGTTAGAGGTACGGGTTCCGAGCATACTTTACTTGTAGAGGAGTGTTGTTGGTCTTGCCCTGTACAGATCGAGTCGTGGATCTTGCCAGCGGACCTGATGGTCCTGAGTCAGCTGCGAGACTTTGATATGGTACTTGGGATGGACTGGCTGACTCGCTATTATGCGACTATTGATTGTGCCGCGAGGACGGTGACTTTTAGCGAGCCAGGCCAGGAGGTGATTGTGTACAGAGGATGCCAGAGTACCTTCTTCGCCGCTATAGTTTCGACTTCTCGTGCGAGGCAGATGATGCGCAGCGGATGCGTGGCCTTTTTGGCCAGTGTGGTTGAGGGGCCTGCGGCGGCACCGGGACTCGCGGATATCCCTATAGTCCACGAGTTCCCGGATGTTTTCCCACCAGAGCTGACTGTATGCCGCCGGATAGGGAGATCGAGTTTTTGATTGACGTAGTCCCAGGAACTGCGCCAATCTCTAAGGCCCCTTACCGAATGGCACCGGCGGAGCTGGGGAGTTGAAGGCGCAACTCCAGGATTTATTGGATAAGGGTTTTGTGAGGCCGAGTGTATCACCTTGGGGAGCACCGGTGCTGTTCGTGAAGAAGAAGGATGGGTCCTTCGTCTTTGTGTGGATTACCGAGAGCTGAATAAAGTGACCATCAAGAACAAGTACCCTTTGCCGCGCATCGACGACTTATTTGATCAGCTGCAAGGGTCCTGTGTCTTCTCTAAGATTGATTTACAGTCTGGTTACCACCAACTGAAGGTGAAGACCGAGGATGTTCCTAAGACAGCATTCAGGACTCGGTACGGGCATTACGAGTTCACCGTCATGCCTTTTGGATTGACTAATGCCCCTGCCGCATTTATGGATTTGATGAACAGGGTCTTTCGACCTTATCTGGACCGGTTTGTGGTAGTGTTCATCGATGACATCCTGATTTACTCTCGGAGCGATGTGGAGCACGAGGAGCATCTGAGGATAGTGCTGCAACTTCTGAGGGAGAAGAAGTTGTATGCCAAGTTGTCTAAGTGCGAGTTTTGGCTTCGAGAGGTTGCCTTTTTGGGCCATGTGATTTCAGCCGCGGGAGTGGCGGTAGGACCCGGCGAAGATTGAAGGCGATCCGGGGATTGGCCCCGAACGACGACGGTAGCAGAGGTTCGCAGTTTTATGGGCTTGGCAGGTTATTACCGTCGGGTTGTGGAAGGTTTTGCGAAACTTTCCGCACCCCCTCCACTCGTCTGACGCGCAAAGGAATTAAGTTCATCTGGAGTGAGGATTGCCAGAGAAGCTTCGAGGAACTGAAGACCAGATTGATGTCAGCTCCTATCCTTTCCCTCCCTGTTATGGGGAAAGGATACGTGATCTACAGTGACGCATCGCATAGTTGACTCGGGTGCGTGCTGATGCAGGAGGGTAAGGTAATCGCTTATGCCTTCGGCGACACTCATAGGGATTATGAGAAAAATTACCTACCCATGACTTGGAGCTAAGCGGGCTGTGATCTTCGCACTGAAGTTGTGGCGCCACTATCGGTATGGGGAACACTGCGAGATTTACACCGACCACAGAGCCTGAAGTATCTGTTCACAGCAGAAGGAGCTCAATCTGAGGCAGCGCAGATGGTTGAGCTGTTAAAGGATTACGATGTGGACATACTTTACCATCCTGGCAAGGCAGAACGTGGTCGCTGATGCCCTGAGCAGGAGAGCAGTGCAGAGCTTATCTATGATGATCACCGATCAGGCGCCAATTATTGGAGCAGATGAGGCGGTTAGAGCTTGAGGTGGTGTCCCCGGGGGTTTCTGCTAGACTATTGTCCTTGGTCGTGCAGCCCACTCTGTTGGAACAGGATTCGGGAGAAACAGAGTGAGGACCCCCATCTGATGAGGATTCGAGAGCAAGATTCCGGCTGGAGAGGCAGGGGATTTCTCAGTTGATGCTTCGGGAGTACTACGGTACAGGGACCGAGCTTGCGTGCCTATGGACTCGGAGACTCGAGAGCAGATCTTGCGGGAGGCTCATTATACACCTTATACCATCCATCCTGGTGGGACTAAGATGTATAAGGACCTCAAGGCACAGTTCTGGTGGAGCGGCATGAAAGAGATATTGGCAGATTTGTGGCGCACTGCTTAACTTGTCAGCAAGTAAGGCTGAGCATCGTGTACCTGCTGGCAAGTTGCAGAGCCTCCCGATCCCTGAATGGAAGTGGGATCATATCACTATGGATTTTGTCACGGGATTGCCGAGAGCTCAGGCTGGAGCGGATGCGATCTGGGTGGTCGTGGACAGACTCACCAAATCCGCTCACTTTATACCAGTTCAGATGACTTGGCCATTGGATCGACTGGCACAGGTGTACTTGGCCGAGGTGGTCAGATTGCACGGGATACCCATTTCCATCGTGTCGGATAGGGACTCGAGGTTTGTCTCGCACTTTTGGAGGAGTTTACAGACGGCCCTAGGGACACGGCTTCACTTCAGCACAGCTTTTCACCCACAGACGGACGGACAGTCAGAGCGCACCATTCAGACTCTCGAGGATATGCTACGAGCATGCGTTCTGGACTTTGGGGGCGGGTGGCACCGACATCTGGGATTGGTCGAGTTTGCGTACAACAACAGCTATCAAGCGAGCATCCAGATGGCCCCGTTTGAAGCGTTGTATGGGCGCAAGTGTCGGTCACCCCTATATTGGAGTGATGTGGGCGAGAAGAAGACCTTGGGTCCTGATCTACTATTGGAGGCAGAGGAGAAGGTCAGACTGATTCGACGACATCTGGAGACAGCTCAGAGCCGGCAGAAGAGTTATGCTGACACCCGACGACGAGACTTGGAGTTTCAGGTGGGCGATCATGTCTTTTTGAAAGTCTCGCCGTCGAAAGGGATTCGGAGATTTGGGATTCGTGGAAAACTGAGCCCTCGTTATATCGGACCTTTTGAGGTATTGGAGCGCATCGGGCCAGTTGCCTACCGGCTTGCACTTCCTCCCAGATTGGCTAGTGTTCACGACGTGTTTCATGTATCCACCCTGAGGAGATATGTTCATGACCCATCGCACATCATTGATTTCGTCCCACTGGAGGTTGCGGAGGACTTGAGCTATGTCGAGCGGCCACTGCGGATTTTGGACCGCGAGGTTAGAGAGCTGCGCAGCCGGGCCATCCCTTATGTGAAGGTTCTGTGGAGCAACCAGGGCGAGCGCGAAGCTACGTGGGAGCTGGAGTCAGCGATGTTGGATGCCCACCCCCAATGTTTGAGGCCCCGACTTGAGGTATGATTTTAGTTTCGAGGACGAAACTTTCTTTTAGTAGGGGAGGATGTGATGATCCAGGTTTCCATGCACTGTTTTCCCGTGAATCCAAGTGTGAAACACCTAATGATGGTGTTTGATCCACAGTGTGTCAAAGGGACAGCACAGGTGGGTCCGTGGCAGTGTTTATTGTTAGTTTGGCCTTCGGCGGGGTTTTGCCGAATTTTAGAAAAGTTTCTAGGCCAAACGGATGGCGTATTTGGATTCAGCGCGGAAAAACGCTTGAAAACGGCTATTTATTTGCCGGATTTGGAGTCCGGATGCCCAAAAACGGACTCCCGGAAGTTTCTAGTGTCTCCTGGTGCATGGGGGAAGGCCGTGGACCGCCGGATGCCACGTGGTGGGCCCTCATTGGCCGGCCCGCGGCGCCCGGTGCATGGAACGGCTCGGCGGGGTGCACGGACCCGGCGCACCGACACGTGGCGCATGGCTACTGGCGGGCTCATGGGACTCGGCGCAGGGGACAACGCCTGCCCCCGCGCCTGACCGCACAGTGCGTGGGACGCGCGTCGCCTCGCCATTGGCGAGCGCCTGCGGGGCTGACCGCGCGGTCGGGACGCGCGTCGGCCGCTGGCGCGCCCCGCACGGCTGTTCGCTGTGCGGGATGCGCGCCGATCTCCTGTGGGGACGCGCGTCGCGTGCTGGTTGGTTCCGCCCGGTCGGACGGAACGCGTCCGACCCGCCCTGGCGGATCCGGGCCCAAACGCGGCCCGAATCCAATAACGCGGGTTTGTTTTTTTCTCCTTCTTGATTCTTTTAGGGCATTGGGAGCCCGATTTCTCCCTTTCTGTTTGGAACCACTCCGAGCCCCCTCTTAGACATTTCTTCCTCTCCCAATCCTCCATCCACTGTAGAAATCTCAAGAATTTTGAAGGCTCGGATCCCAAGGTTTGCATTTATCCGGCGCGGCGCGACGATCGTTCTACGGCTACCAGATTCGTCGCATTTCGGTGTTCTAGCTCCCCCGGCTCACCCCGACATCCTGTTTTTACGATTTTTGCGCCGTCGGATTCTTGACAGGTAGGGCTTCACTTTCTCTTTTATGAGTTTCTCTTGATTCAGAGGTTTTGATGGTGATTCTGTGGCTTCTTTCTGACCCTTTTTCCGTCGCGGAGTTTTGGGACAGCACCATCTCGTTTTGGCGATAACTTCGCGCTCGAGCATCGAAACAGGGCGATTCAAAAGGGGATTTGCATCTACGCGTCACGAGGAATCTCCTGGAATTTTCGTGGATTTTTGTGGAATTTCCCTGAAGGTGAGGAATCCCTTTTTACAGAATTTTATATCGCTGTTTTGGGATGAATGTATTGTTTGAGGTGGTCCTCTTGTCGATTTTCGTTCTCAGCACAGAAAAATCGTGGGAAAACGTGCAGGTACTTGTTTCGACCGGATCGTCGCGTAGATCGCAGTGTATATTTTCTGGGAATTTTGTGGGCACGTGTCACAGGTAAAAATGGCTGAACAGTAAATCTGTATTTGGGAGACAGATTTTGGGTTAAACTTGAATTGTAATTTGTGTGTGTTCTTTGGGATCTTTGGCACAGTGTTGCGGGGTTTTTCCGGAGCGAGCGCGGACTTAGCCTTTGAGGACCGGATTTAGCGCTCGAGGTGGGTACCGTTGTTTACCTCCTACTTATGATGTCCCCACTAGGCCTATTGGAGTGCTTCACTGTTATGTTGCTAAATGAACCGGAATAAGTTAAAATGGCATCTTGGTTGAGAATTGGACTTATTGCTTGGGCTACATCTTAAAATGGACTAAGTATTAATGAATGGATGATTCTTATATTAATATGTCGTTTAAACCTCACGGGGGGGGGGGAGTTTTGCTATAAAGGACTATCTTACTCGTACACTTTGGGACCTCTTATGCTTATGTGATAAATGGATATGAGATAACTTAGCAAATGAAAGTTTAACTAGTGGCATACCTCTCTATTGGGAAGGATAATAATATTTAAACCCTGTTTTTATATAAAGGACTTTGCATGCTTAAATGGACATCTAGTTAGGCCACCTTTTTCTGCTACACTATCATGCTGGAATTGACTTAGGAGAAACCATGCTTTTCTCTTCTTTTATTTATATTCGGGGGATAGTGCGCTCGGGTTCGAGCAGGGACTGGGATAGTGTAGTCAGACAGTTGTGGGCTTTGGGACAGGCAGGCTGTGAGGGCCGGGCATTGCGGCAACCGCGGAACTTTGGCGGTTGACCGGACAGTAGTTATTGCATCAGATTGGGATAGAGGATTTGGATTTCTTTTAGTGGATGGGTTTTCCACCGTGATCAGAGTCATGATCCAGTCCTGCTGATTTGGTACTTGTTACCCAGGCATTATACTCGTGTGGGTCGCTCCCCTCGAGTGCCACTCCGGAGTGTGCGTTTTTACAGGCTTCGAGTCTTCGAGACTCCCTTTTCCTATCGGTGTTATGCGTAGGCTGGCATACCCGATTTGGCAGGCAGAGCAGGCAGTACCAGTGCTTACTGGTGTATCGATTGGGTCTAGACAGGCAGGCGTTGACATTCTGATGCATACATATAGCTAATCTATCAGTTAGCTCATTAGAGGCATGTAGTGGTAGCTCTATTCATCATCAGCAGTTTTAATTACAGCTTACCACCTCTGTTCATCTTTTCTGCCTCTTATAGTCCTAGTGGGCACATTTGTGTTGAGGTCTACCCACTAGGAGGAGGCTACTGTTTTATAGTAGTTCTCACTCCCCACTGCTTTTCTTCTTCTATTCCCCTTTGTTTTGCAGAGTCGTCTGCGGCTGTTGCAGGACCCTCCACTGCGGACCGAGGTAAGAGAATCGCGGACTAGATAGCGGTCCACCCAGGCACCAGTTCTATTATTAGATGTACCCCGATACTCTCAGATACTCTACTATTCATTTCTTTTTGGGTCTGGCTTCGGCCAGCTGGTTGTATTTGATTAGTGAGCTGGGAGAGACTTATGTATTATTGAGAGTTACTTTCTGCACCTTGCTTTTCTGCTTTATCTGAGATGTATTAGTTACTGTTTAGCTCTGTTTATGCTCTTTTATTATATCATCCATACTTGAGCAGGTTACCAGCGCTTCGTATACACGGGAAATTCTGTGTATACGGCGGATCTGTAGACGGGCCCGGGTTCTGGTTTACACCCGGGGCGTGACAAGTTCGCCCATCATAGACATCTCAAATTCGCTTTCCATGGTTTCTGCGAATTTAGAAGCATCATTATCCCTTGTTGCACCAAATACAATATCATCGACATAGATTTGTGCCACAATGAAGTTATCCTGATAATGCTTCACAAAGAGAGTCCGATCCGCTCCCCCTCGAGTGTAGCCCTTTTCCAAAAGGTGCTTTGTCAACCTTTCGTACCATGCTCGCGGTGCTTGTTTTAGACCGTAAAGAGCATTTTTCAAACGAAAAACATGGTTAGGTAGTTTGTGGTCAATGAAACCTTTCGGTTGAGCCACATAAACTTCCTCGTTCAAAAACCCATTTAAAAAGGCGCTCTTAACGTCCATTTGAAAGAGTTTGATTTTAAAATGACAAGCAATTGCGAACAAAATACGAATTGACTCGAGACGAGCTACCGGGGCGAACGTCTTATCAATGTCTATACCTTCAACTTGTGAATAGCCCTGAGCAACTAGGCGTGCTTTGTTCCTGATAATGGTACCATCCTCGTTTTTCTTATTCTTGAAAATCCATTTAGTACCAATTAAGTTGTGTTGCTTTGGTGGCTTCGTTAGTTCCCAGACTTTGTTTCTTTCGAACTGATGGAGCTCTTCCTGCATTGCTTCAATCCAGTAATCATCCTGAAGAGCTTCATCGACGTTCTTTGGTTCTATTATGGAGACGTAACATGCGACTCCACAAACCAACTGTCTCCGAGTCCTGACTCCTTCTTGTGGGTCTCCAATAATATTCGACTCTGGATGATCCTTGGAGATTCGTAATGTTTGCGGTAACGGAGTACTCGGAGGTACGTGTGATGTAATGACTCGACTTTTTAGTAATATTTTACCCTCCTTCTAATAAAGTACCCCTTTTAGTGAATCAAAATTATCGAGTTTCTGTAAGTCGGTCGGTGTGTTGCATGAGTATTTTCTTGTGAAAGAGCACGAAAAATGATGACCGACGGTACAATCGGATCTGAAATCCGATATAGGAATCTCCCGGAACAGGGTTTTTAGTGTCGCGGTGACTTAACGCGCATCGGAACCCGTGCAAAATATCATGCACACTTTCCGAGGAAAAGATGGGTTTATCTCGTGTGATTAATTAGTTAGAGAATTAGTTATTCGGTTACGGATATTAAAAGGTGGGTTATCCCGTAGGATTAATTAATTAAAGAATTAATTAATTGTTGACGGAAATTAAAAGGCGGATTTATTTGTACGTACGAAAAGGAAAATCTCACTTTTCGCAAAAAGAGAAACCCTAGCCGGAGAGAACGAGGGATAAAAAGAGAAAAGAAAAGAGAACCCTAACCGGAGGAGAAAAGAAGGAAAGAAGGAGAAAGCGGAGGGACCCGATCACCCCGATTGACGTGCCAGAGACCGGAGAACGAGACGCCATCATCTACGGGGAGTGGATCCGGATCCCCAACGCCGCGAGGGACAAGATCGATTCTTTAATTCCGATAGATCGAGGTTAGCGAACGTTATTTCTTTTGGTCGGATTAATCGGGGGTTTTTTCGTGTTCTTTTAAGGTCAACCTTTTCGGTACATTGATCACGGGTTTTTGATTTTGGGGTTTTTGATCAATGTTTTGTCCTTGTTCTTGATCAGATTGATCGGTGGTTTCTAATCGGTCTTTTGATCGGAATTTCGATCGATGTTTTGTTGTTCGTCGATCAATGGTTTAGTTGTTAGACTTACCGCGGTTTTGTTCGCGGGGTCGTCGCCGGAGTCGCACGGGAGCGAAAACGGAGAAGGAAACGCACGCGGGGGCATACTGTTCATTGCCGTACGGATGCCTCCAGCGTGGTCCACGGGCCCGGGCGTGCACCCGGTGCACGCCCCGCAGTCCCGGAGGTGCAGACCCGGTGCACGAAACCGTGCGCCGGGCTGCACACTGTGCGCGGTGCACGTCCTAGAAGTGCACCCGGCGCACGCACCTACGGCCAGATGGCGCGGACCCGGCGCACGCCTTCGTGCGCCGGCCCGGCCCGCGGGGCGGGGTGCACGCTCCGGCGTGCACCCGGTGCGCTCCGCAGCACTCTGCGGCCGTGAACCCGGTGCGCGCTCATGTCGTGCACCGGCCCGGCCCAGAACCTACGGTGCACGCGTCCGCCGTGAGCTCGGTCTGCGCCGCCGCCTCCACTGTGCGGTGAGCCTGGTCCACGCCACGGCCGTACACCACCCGTCAACCGGAAGTTCGGTAACACCGTTTTGGCCCGTTTTTCCACCGTTTTGAGCGCCGTTTTCGCCGTTGGGATCACCATTTCCGCGGTTTTCTTGGCATGGCTACTTGGGATCTTTTAGGTCACCGTTTCGCCATGTCAGGTGCTAGTTTCGCCGACGCTCCGCGCCTTGACGAAATCATCGGGGTCGCGCCGTCGGGCCTTTTTCCTTATCATTTTCGCCATCGGGGTCTTCTTGGTCTAACCATGGACGTCCCGAGTTGGCTACCGGTTGAGAATTGGGTTTTGTCGGTTTTCTGTTAGCGGTTTTGGGTTCCGATGGAGTTCACGATGAAATAGTCGCGGCCCGGTTGTTGTTAGCCATTGATTTTACCGGTTTGATCTGAGTTTTCGGTTTTACTTGACGGTTTTGACTTGTTGGGTTTTTTATTGACGTCGCGGTCCTCTAGGCACAGTGGTTTCGGTTTTCGTGGGTTTATTGTTACAGTGGTTGGGACCACTGATTTTACCTGATTAGGGTAAGGTGTTGATTTGTGCTCTTGGATATTTTAGTAGGCCGCGAGGAGTTCTGATTTGCTTAGGAGGGTCGCGGGCGCGGTCAGTTATCTTCATTCCAGGTGGGTTCTTATGCAACAAGTGCTGTAAGTGCATTAGGTGCGGTGTATCATTTAAATGTTCGTACTAACCTGTTTAATAAAGTAGATGAGGTGTTTCCAGTGAATTAACCCTTCGCATTACTATGTACCGTTCTTTTGTTGATATTTGTGGCGACCAAGTGTCGCGGTGCTTAATTTACGCCGACTTCGGCAAACCAGTTTTGGATGCTGCACGTACACAGGCGGATTGGCCTCCGCATGGGTGTACTTTTCCGGAGGAGTGGTCAGAATGACCCGTGTGCCCCACGTGTGTAGGGTGGGGACCTCTTCACGATAGCTAAACATGTCGCTCACGCATCGTGAAGGGGTAAAATGCATCGTAAGTGTCGCGTGGGGAGATCGTCGACTACCCTGACGTGACGGTGTCATTAAATTAAATAAAGTGGACTCATGACGAAGGATAACGAAAGGTTCCGGTGCAGAGTATTTCATTTAAAGTTATTGTCCATTAATGTTGTAACATCTACTTTGTTTGTCACTGACTTTACCCACTCCGTGACAGGTTCAATTAGGTATGTTCATCGGGACGGTGGTAAGGCAACGCAGTCATAACTATTGGCCGTACGAGGCCTTATGTCAGAACTTTTAGTTTGGTTATCTCTATTCGCTATTCTCTATTCTCTCTCTCTAGTTTAATTTGTGTGGATGTGGATCATGCTGGATGGTTGGTTAGTTGTTTGATATCACAATAGATTTTAAATTATTGTTCTCAATCTTTGCGGCCGTTTTACGATATAAAAAGGGGTTTCGAAAATGTCTTTCAAAAATCAAGTGTCGTGTGGGCACTACTTTGAAAACCTGTGGTTTTATCCTTTCAAAACGATGTAGCCGCCTTACTGTGAATATGTAGACGTTTTAAAGGAATGGGTGTCGAGTGGACACCGTTTGCAACTTGTAGAATCTTCTTAATGTGATTGAATGTTTTTACACTATCGTACTGGTTGACTGTGACTGTGTGGTTAAAGATTTTATAAAGAATGATGTTATTGTCGTTATTGTAATCGTGACGTCGTGCATATACAAAGGAGACTCTGCCCGATTGAAGAGTGAATTTGTATATGTGGCGGGTCTGACACGCACTGGGGGAGGTCGATACTTATTCATAAAGAAAAAAATATATACGCTTTTTCTGCTTATCTTTACCTAAAAACCCCCGGGGCGTGACATGTGATGATTCCTGCATATCAGATAAACTTGAAGAACCATTAGATGCATCAACATTATCGGAAGAATTATTATGAGAAGATGCATTTACAGGAGTATCATCATGAAGAGACATATCAGGGGTAGATTTATCATATGCAAAATGAAAAGCTTCATCTACTTTAACATTAATAGATTCTACCATCGTTTTAGATTCGAGGTTAAATACCCGATATGCTCTACTATTTGTAGAATAACCCATGAAAATCCCTTCGTCACTTCGAGAGTCAAATTTTCTAAGATTTTCGCGATCATGTAAAATGTAACAGCGACTCCCAAAGATACGAAAATATTTGATAGTTGCTTTTCTACAGAACCATAGCTCATATTGTGTATTTAAAGTGCCCGGACGCAAATAAACTCGATTAATTACGTAGACCGCGGTGTTCACTGCTTCAGCCCAAAAATGTAACGGGAGTTTCCGGCTATGAAGCATAACACGCGCCATCTCTTGTACAACCCTGTTTTTGCGCTCGACAACACCATTCTGCTGAGGTGTATAGGGTATAGAGAATTCATGTTTTATGCCGTTGGAAGTGCAAAAATCATTGAATTTAGAATTGATGAATTCTCCACCTCTATCACTTCGAACACGAATGATCTTTTCATTTCTCTCAATCATAATACGATGACAAATCTCATGAAAAGAATCGAAAGTATCCGCTTTCTCTTTTAAAAATGATACCCATGAATATCTAGAGAAATCATCAACCAAAAAAAAAATGTACCATTTACCTCCCAAACTTGGTTGACGACTCGGCCCCATTAAGTCAATGTGCAGTAATTCTAAAGGCCGTTTGGTACCCACGTGGTTCAAGTTCTTGTGTGCAGCCCTTGATTGTTTTTCCTTTTGACAACCTCCACACACAATGTTTTCTTTAAACAAAAGTTTAGGAACCCCCTTAACCACGTCTTTATTTGAAATCCTTGCTAGTTTCTTAAAATTTAAGTGACCTAGTCTTTCATGCCAAAGAGTTTCATTATCCAAACAAACTAGGTTACAATTTTCAGAAATTTTGTTTGGAACTACATAACAATTATTTTCATATCCAACCCCTTTCAAAAAGAATAATTGGTCCTTATCAGTTACAATACATTCTGCAGAAGAAAAGTTAACTGAAAAACCATTATCACATAATTGACTAATGCTAATGAGGTTAGTCTTAAGGCCTTCAACAAATAAAACATTGTTCAAAACCGGGCCTTCTGGGATAGTGATTGTCCCTTTTCCAACAATTTTAGAAGAACGACCGTCCCCGAAAATTACAAGTCCTCCGGAGGTTTTCTCTAAAGTTTGAAAACAATTTTTGTCACCGGTCATATGACGGGAACATCCACTATCCAGATACCAAGACGAATTGTCATAAGCATGCAAAGAAGTATGAATGACAAGACAAGGAAAGATTTCACCTTTGCGCACCCAAACCTTTTTGGACTACGTCGGCAATGGATGTGACGTTATTCTCCTTGGTGAAACCGTATTGTTTGATTGATCGCTTTTCTTTGATGATGTCGTCTTGTGGGGTGAGCTACCAATGTTCTTTTCCTTTGAAAAATTCTCCTTTGATTTTCGGGGAATGAACACATTGGTAGTTGTTGCAAGAGGTGCTTGATTTGCTCGTTTTGCTCCAATCTTGCAATCTCTTCTTATGTGCCTTGCAAAACCACAACGAAAACATACCTTTGAACTTGTCGAACACGAAGTAGGTGAGGTAGGCTTGTTGTCGTTGTATGCAGTGAATTCCGTCGTCGGAGGAGGAGATACCGACTGGGGCACAAAAACTGTCTTACTCGAACTAGGACTGTCTCCAGTTCGATTGTATCCAAGGCCGTAACGGTTCGTTTGACCAAGACCAAGCAGCTTATCCAACTTGCTCCTTCCCGAAGAAAATCGCTTTAAATCATCCTTAAGTTGGAAAATGGTCTTCGTCATTTCCATTTTTTCTTGTCGAGCCTCGGAGTAGAGCTTCAAGAAGTAACTTGCTTTATCCACCAGTTTTACGTGTTCCTTCTCGAAATGCTCATTTTTCTCTTGAAGGGAAACATTTACTTTGATCAAGTTATCCCTTTCCTCTTCAAGAGCGTTTGAGAGAGAAGTTGCCCTTTTTGCTTATTCTTCGAGATCCTGCAATCTCCCTCTCAAACCCTTGTTTTGCTTTGCCAGTTTCTTTGAATCCTTTAAAAGTTTATGGTAGGCAAAAGCAAAATCTTCACCTTCGAAATTACTCGATTCATCGTCCGTTGCATTCTTTTCAACTTGGGAGGAGTTGGACAATGAATCAGATGTACTTGCCATAAAGCACACGAAGGGTGAAGTTGTGGACGCGTGGAAAGCCGTTGCGTTGTTTTCTTCATCACTGGAAGATGACTCATTTGACGATGAGGTGTCATCCCAAGTGACGGCTTGCATCGCCTTCTTCTTTGACGGATTCTTATTGGGACACTCCGTTGAGATGTGACCGTAGCCTCGGCACTTGAAGCATTGGATTTGTCCCTCCGAATTTTTCTTGTCCTTTGAAAAACTCTCTTGCTTTCTTGACTTGAAGCTAGAAGAACCTTTGCCTTTCTTCGACTTTACGAATGATGAGGTTTTACTTGAATTACCCCTTCGAAAGTTTCGGCAAAATTTCCTCGTCAAGAGAGCAAGTTGCTTCTCGAAATCCTCCATAGATAGGTTCTCGTCATCGTCATAGGAGGATGAATCCGCATCTTCTTCTTTTGTTGTTTTCAATGCAAAACCTGGAGACTTAGAAGAATATGCCTTTCCAGAAGAATAGTTAGTAGGAAATGTCATTTCATATGTTTGAAGTGCACCAACTAATTCTTCTACACGGATTTCGCCCGGGTGTTTAACTGTTTCAATGGCCGTAACCTTGGAACGAAATCTTTCAGGAAGAGTCCTTAAAATCTTTCTTACAACTTTAGATTCTGAAATTTTCTCTCCCAAGTTAGCACATGTATTTACGATGTCTTGCAATCGTGTATAGTAATCTGTGAAAGATTCATTTTCTGCCATGAAAATATAGTCAAATTTGCTCGTAAGCATTTGCAGCTTTTGAATCTTCACAAGGTTTGTTCCCTCATGTGTAACTTGTAGAACATCCCAGATTTCTTTCGCAGTTTCACATGCCGAGACACGAGAGAATTCAGTTTGCGACAAAGCATTAAATAAGGCGTTAATTCCTTTGCCATTGTAAGAAGATGAGTCAATCTCTTCCTTGGTCCATTTCGACCTAGGTTTGATGGTGCGAACATCAGCAATAATTTCAGTTGGATTTGACCATCCTAACTCGATTGATTGCCACACCCGTTCATCGATGGAAATAAGAAATGCTTTCATCCGTACTTTCAAGTAGGCATAGTTTGTTCCATCGAAGAACGGTGGTCTGTTGATGTTTCCACCTTCAACCATTGTTTACAACCCTATTCCCTCTCTGATACCACTTGTAGGGTTATGATAATATGGATCTAAATAGGGAAAAAAATACCTAGAGGGGGGTGAATAGGTGTAAACAATAAACACTCAAAAATCTTTGCGTAATAAAATCCAATGCGGAAAAATAAATAACACGCAGAGATTTTACGTGGAAAACTCCATCACAGGAGTAAAAAACCACGGGACCGATAACACTGTGAAATCAACTAAGATTAAACACGTACAAAGGTGATATACCGTACTAACACACGACTCATCCTTTTTCCATACGCTCCGAGTTGATCTTCTCCGCTCACTCCGCAACGCGCCTCGAATCCACGATTTGCGTCCAACGCCGAATCCACGGCGTCCAACGTCGAGTCCACGACGTCTGACCGAATCCACGGTCTCCACCAAGTAGTACGTCTCGATCACACGAACGTACCTCGCTCCCAATCCACGAGAGCGGTAGCACCTTGAATCCATAAGGCCACGCGAATCCACGCACCAATTTTGGGGAAAATCGTTGTTTTGTTGGTGGTGAAAATCCGCCGAATACTTAGATCAAAGATAGATCGGAAATGCCATCTAAGTATTCATTAATTTGATTCTACTCAAAATCTGAGTATGAAAACCTAGAATCAAATTAATTAATATAGATGAAGAAACATAGAATTAAATCTAGTTATTTCCTTTCTTCTCTATATGTGGATTTATAAGTTTTTCCTCCGTTAATTTTTCTCGTTCATTTACGGAAATAAAAACTTATTGTGGATTACCCTAAAAGATAGAATTAGGGTTTACTTATAGGTTAGAAACCATTGGAAGATGATAAGAATCAAAAACTGACTGTAACAGAATTTTACCCGCACGACGGTCCGGACTGGATTTGGCTTGATCCGGATTGTCGTTGTTTTTCAGAGAATTCCTGAAAAAACAAGGTTCGGGGTCCGGACTGAAATACCTACGGTCCGGACTGTTCATGCGATTTCTGCAAAATCCACGTTCGGGGTCCGGACTGAACCAAGGGTGTTCCGGACTGGATTTGCGCATGAACCAACCTACGTTCGGGGTCCGGACTGTAGTATCCTGATCCGGATCCTGAACATATAACAGTCCAGTTTCTTGATTTTTATGTGATTAAAAATTCATCCAAGTGTTTCTACATTATAAGAAGTATTCGGATCACCAAACTTATTTAGTTAAACATACCTGATCCTTTTGAATTCTTCTTTCTTGAGATTGAGGTATATGGTCCAAACATCTTCATCTTCAATCTTCAAGACAACCATTTCACGAAATACGCCAAAGCAAATTCCTTAACATTCATGATTCCAAAGATTGTAAATAAATATAAATCACCATGAATACTATAATCATACCTGAGTGTCAACTTGAGCTCTTTGTTGAATCTTCATAGAGTCTTCGAATGTTGATTTGACAATTTGATCACTTTAAGACTGCGACTCAAATCACGAAATATGTCAACATAAAATCCGTAACACTCGGGTCGTGACATTCTCCCCGACCTCGCGAGCTTCGTTCTTGAAGTTTTTCACCGATTTTTGCGGCGACGTTTCATTGAGAGGTAGGCCTTCGATTTCTATGTTTACTATTCCTCTCCGTTTTGGATTTTTCTGGAGTTTTCCGGAGCTTCTTCAGACCCCCTTTTTCTGCGGCATTTTTCGGGACAATAGAGAAGTGATCTTGCATTTTCTAGGCCTACGGGTGGCGGAATTTGGTGTATAAGGACTCGATTTCTATCTACACCTCGCAAGCATCGCAGCCGTATTTTTCTTGGAATTTTTGAAGGGCATCTCGCAGGAGGTATTTTTCTATTTTGTGGACAGACTTCGGCGATGTTACTTTTTCACAAGAACTAAAATATATAAAAGTTGGTTTTTCCAAATCAAGACGGTTTTCTAAAAAGAAAGCTATTTTGTCCTCATCCTGAGAGGGTCTGAGTGGAAATGTTATTTAACAATAAAAATCATCTTTTCTTACAAGCTTCCTCACCCGGGAGGGTTTGAGCTATCATGGTTCTAAGGGTTGTTTTCATTCTCTGGTCGAGAACAACGGAAGTCTACGTTTATAGCCTGTTCTTGTTTGATTGAGGTTGTAGGTATTAGTCTTCCGGGGTTTTCGGACCCTTCATTGTTGGGGCTGTGGAGTATCTCCAGCCAGCGAGTTTTAGTGTGTGGAGCTGGATTCCTGTTTTGGGAGCCATTTGGGTTGACGGCGGTCCCGGCTGTCGAGTACCTCCAGCCAATGGGATAGTGTTGTGAGTTGGACATTGTCGATCCGATTGATCGTGGATTTGGACTATAGCCTGCATGAGCCAGATTGAGCTCAACAGAGATGCGCGGATACTTCCTCAGTGTAGTCGCGCCGCTCGAGTGCCGCTCCGGAGCTGGGCCTGTTACTTTGCTATCACGACTTGTCGATGCCGTCCGTGTGGGACGCCCTACGTAAATCCCGTCCTCTTGTGGATGTGTGGTAGTAGGTGTGTCACGCCTCGAGGTCAAAACTACAACCCAGGCCGGCCAATAGGTCCGTCGCCCATACGGGAAGCCCTGTATCGATGAAGCGACTAACCTACAAAAGATCATACTAACCACTACGCAGATATCAGAGCAAAAAAGTAAACTGCAGAAATAAATAAATACAACTCCAAAATAAAGCTCTCAAGTAAAATAAACACACGGTACCTCCAAACCACCGACAGTACTAAAACATCACCAAAAGGGTGTACAACTACTCTCTCGCTGAAAATGAGTAGGGATCTAACTCACTACTCCCTTACCTCGGTCAGATGGAGCAGCAACTGGAGGAGCAGGAACTGGAGAAGAAGTCCCTGGAAAAAGGTCACCAACAACGAGTGTGAGAACTACAACCAACAATAGTTCTCAGTGGGTACCGCCACCAAGCCCGACGGTCTGCCTACTAAGTCTACTAGAGGCATAAAATAACAAATGCAGTACTATAAAGGAAAGGTTGGAAATAACTCTACAACTACTATGCCTCTATCTAAATGCTTTAGGGGTGATACAGATGAAACATGATGCATCTACTATCTCTCGATAAAATAATCACCCAATCTACACTGACTGCCACATAGGGTCCAGTCAAACCTGCGCCCACCTACTGCCATTACATCCATGGAGGACCAGACTTACATAGGGCGTCTGTGACTGCCCAAAAAGGGCCTAGCCAGAAGGACTGCGTCGACAAGTCGTGATAGCAAAGTAACAGGCCTAGCTCCGGAGCGACACTCGAGGGGCGTGACCCTGCCGAGGAAAGTATCCGCGCATCTCTGTCGAGCTCAATATGGCTCATGCAGGCTATAATCCAAATCCACGATCAACAAGATCGATAGTACACAAATCACATCTCTAACTCACTGGCTGAAAATACTCGACAGCCGGGACCCACTGTAGAGTACTGGGGCCTTGAGTGTGTACCGACCCCGCTGATTGGCGCGGTACGGTGGAATCGCTCGTGACATGTTTAGAACATGTTTACACTTGGGTTCGGGCCGTTTCGGATCGACGCGGGAATCTCCGGATCAAAAAGTGAGTTGGCGGCGTCGAGAGTGGGATTCCCAGCTGCATTCTGGATTCTGGAGGCATTGAGTATCGGTACCGGAGGCTGGGTACCGGAACCAATTAAAATGGCTAACCGACAGAGAGCTTCGGTTGAGGAAAACTGCAGGAAATTTTCTAAGTCCTTGGGTACCGGAACTGATTTTGGCGTACCGGTACCCCATGTTGCTTTTGGCTTGAGTACCGGAACACGGGGGCGGGTACCGAAACGCAGTGTTGGATTGAGCAGAGTTGGCCCTCGGACATGGGATTTTACGTTTGGGTACCGGTACTGAGGTCTCGAGTACCGGTACTCAATCTCCAGAAGTGAGGGTAAAGTGGTATTTTCCTGTTTTAAGTGGAGGTATTAGCGTAACTTCACACCCTCTGCCCTCTCAACCACTACCTTGCTACAGCATTAACTCCTCTACTCCTATTAAATGAACCCCCCACCCACCTCCTCTTCTCGGATGGAACCAGAGAAAGAAAGAAGAGAGAAAAGAGAGAGAGCTGGGAGAAAAGAAGAAGAAGGCTGAGAAGGAGTGAGAGAGGAAGGATTGTGAGCTTGGACATTTTCTCGTCGCGCCGGAGCTTCGAAGGTTGATCGTGAGGGCTTGAGAGAGAGCTTGCCCTGTTGAGGAAGGCTTGGTTGGACCTCGCGTGCGGGTGGACTCGGCATTAGAGGTAAGCACCGTGAGTTCCGAGTTTTCAGATTTTTGCCGAGATCGGGTTTTTCCACAGATTTGGATTTTGGACTGAGGCGGCTTAAACTGACAAGGGATGTAGCACAACTCGTGGCTCGCTATTGGGTTGGTCATCGAATAAGGGCCGAACATCAGCGCCCGGCGGGGAAACTGCAATCTCTCCTAGTGCGAGAGAGAAACGAGAGGATCATGAGGGGCGCGAAGCCAATTGGGAGTGCAAGTCGGACATGTTTGGGTACTTTCCCCATTTATGGGATTCCTGGTGTATTTAAGTTTCGAGGACGAAACTTCTTATAAGGTGTGAGTGATGTAATACCCGAGAAATTTGAGTTTGTATAAAGAGTGAAATTCAAGTGTGAGTGTGTGCGAGGAAACAAAATTTAACCTTAGGGGTGTGTATACCGGTGTGCGAATGGCACAGTTTCCGGAGCACAAATTCCGTCTTTCCGATCCGAGTCTGATCTCGGAAAACTGAGGTCTCCAGTGCGACCGTCTCATTGAATCGAGTGAAAATGGCATAGACCGTTTGTTGATCCGACGGTCGGATCGTCCTGAACTTAGCAAGGAAACTAGTAGGACCCGCGACTTAAGTGAATAGTAACTCCCTGATTTAATTCCCTCGCTAGCCAACGTCGGCCGATCGACTGTCTGGAGTCTGAATCTGACGATCCAGGTAGTCGATTTGAATGGCGTCGTCGTTCTGAGCGCAGTGGCGTTGACCAAATTTTTGTTTGACGAGCCGGAAGCATCGTAAAGCGTGCAGAACTATTGAATTTACCATGTATGATGGATTTTAACATTATAGGGGATCGAATGCGACAAACCAAAATCGCTACCTGATGGTTTTCGTCGAGCCGGGCGTCGTGGCGAAGTCCGTTTTTCGATTTGACGACTAAAGTGTCTCGAAAAACGTGAAATACGGTGAAAAATGCGGCATTTTACACAGAGACCCCTATATTTTATGTTCCGAAATCCGCGCTATTTCACGGAGAAGGACTTAAGCGTGAGACACAGCTGCTGTGAGGGACCTAGGTCTAAATATCCTGTGTAGAGGGACCAAAATGCATTTTGTTACATTTATATAAGTTTGCATTAGGGTTTCTCTTTCGTAACCCTAATCTTAAAGCCCTAGCCCTAACCGCACAGCACAGACCCCTTCACCTCCCTCTGCATCTCCCCACGGGCCTTACGCCGCGGGCCGCCGCCATTCCGTCGCCGGAGAAGAAGAAGAAGTAAAGGGAAGGTTGTCTTCTTCGGTTGTTGGCAAGAGAAACATCCAAGGAGGGCCCAAGTTGATCCAAAGTTGGTCTGGGAGAGCCCCTGTGTAGTATACATCGAGCCAAGGGGGTTCCGGCACATTGCTCCACCGTACGCCGCCGCGGGAAGGTTTTCTTCTTCCCTGGTTTTTCGGCGAGGTGAGTGGTTGGAAATTATTGCTTTTAAATGGGCCAAGTGACCGAGCTGTAGGTTCCTGACGTTGAGACAATCCTACCAGTGAAGACTGAGCCGCCGTCGTCATCCCTGTTGTTGGGTTATATGTATAATAGGATCTAAATAGGGGAAAAAACACCTAGAGGGGGGTTGAATAGGTGTAAACCATAAACACTCAAAAATCTTTGCGATATAAAAACCCAATGCGGAAAAATAAATAACACGCAGAGATTTTTACGTGGAAAACTCCAAACCGGAGTAAAAAATCACGGGACCGATAACACGGTGAAATCCACTAGAATTAAACACGTACAAGGTGATATACCGTACTCACAGACGACTCAACCTTTTCCATACGCTCCTAGTTGATCTTCTCCGCTCGCTCCAGACGCTTCTCGAATCCACGATGTGCGTCCAACGCCGAATCCACGGCGTCCAACGTCGAGTCCACGACGTCCGACCGAATCCACGGTCTTCACCCAGTAGTACGCTTCGAATCCACGAACGTACCTCGCTCCGAATCCACGAGAGCAGTTGCACCTTGAATCCACAAGGCCACGCGAGTCCACGCGCCGATTTTGGGGTAAATCGTTGTTTTTTGGGTGGTGATGATCCGCCGAATACTTAGATCAAAGATAGATAGGAAATACCATCTAAGTATTCATTGATTTGATTCAACTCAAAATGTGAGTATGAAAACGTAGAATCAAATCAATCAATATAGATAAAGAAACATAAGATAGAATCTATGATTTCTTTTCTTCTCTATATGTGGATCTGAGTCCGTATAAAAGATGACGGCTACTTTTTCTATTCTGTGGACTTACCCTAGAAAAAGAATCATAGGGTCTATTTATAGGTTAGAAACCCTTGGAAGAAGATAAGGATCAAAAACTAACCTTTTCTGGAGTTTTTACATGACGACGATCCGGATCGGAAATCGGCGATCCGGATTGCAGTAGCGAGAAAAATAGATTCCAGAAAAACGAAGGTTCGGGATCCGGATCGAAGTGCTTGATCCGGATCGTTCATACAGTTCACCAAACATCAACGTTCGGGATCCGGATTGCAGTAGCCTGATCCGGATCGTTCACATAAAATGGTAAACTCAGTGTTCGGGATCCGGATCAAGGGAAGCTACGATCCGGATTGAACTGGTGTATGAACGAACCACCTTCGGGATCCGGATTGAACAATCTGATCCGGATCCTGAACATGTCCCATGTCCAGTTTTTGTTATTTATGCAATAACAAATCCATCCAAGTGTTTCTACGCTATAAGAAGTATTCGGATCACCAAAGATATTAAGTTAAACATACCTGATCCTTTTGAATTCTTCTTTCTTGAGATTGAGTTATATGATCCAACTTCCTTTACCTTCAATCTTCAAGACTTAGCCGAATTCACGAAATACGCCAACTCAAATTCCATAACAATCTCCCCCTTTGGCGGTTTCGTGACAAAATATAGATCCACTCAAGAAAATTCAAAAAGATATTTTTGTTGCTATCACCATACAACAAAAATTTACAATGGAGATCCAAAATAAAATACATGAGTTAAACTCCTAAAACAGACTCTAGACTTAGACATCTGTACTCTCTGCAAAAGAAATCATTCTTGACAAAAGAAATCGTTAGATACCTCAAGAATTTTATATCATTCAAAAACCACATACAGAGATGAAGTTTATACTCATTTATACTTACCATGACATTTATACATTCAGATATGTAAACTGATCATAGTTAAAACACCAACATATCTTCTATGCAATCAATCACCAAATGTCATGTTAGTGAACATCAACTTGTTAGTTATATTACATGCCCAAATAGTTAGTCGAATAGTTAGTCGAGGCATGCATTCAAACACAAATGAAAACCGAAAGATGAAGTTCTACTTACCTTTCAAGTTGAGGTTATACTTACCTCTATAGTTTCAAGTTTTCTCAGTAACCATTGTATCATAATATCATTGTTTATACTTCTCTCTCCCCCTTTTTGTCACAGAAATTAGCCAAAAAAATACCAAAATGGAGAGAATGGTTAACAGTTCAAGTACCACAAGTTTGAGAAATTAAAACTTAAAACTAAAACTTAAAGACCTGCACAAAAGAAAGTTAAAAAAAATGAAGTTCCTGCACAAGAAAAAGAATAAAAGGAAGGAATCAGTCATCAGATTCAGAGTCTTCAGAGCTCGTGCAGCCCATCTTAGAGGACATCTTTTTCACCAGCTTGTTCATTGAATTGACCTTCTTAGTTATGGTAATATGAGATGCCGTGATGAGCTCCAGCTCATTGGAAATTCTCGTCTGTGCCTTCGAAATATGTTCCTGCTCAAAAGATAATCGTTGTTGTTCTTTGTAGATGGATGAGACTCATGCTTCATCCGCTGGTGTGGGTGCTGGTTGTGATGGTGATGCAGACGTACCGACACAAGGTTTCTTTCCAGTGGAGGGTGTCGGAGTAACATGTGGTAATTTGTGAAGTGACTTCACAATCGTTGACTCATCTATCATCCCCCAACAGTGTTGATATGATGTCGAGCTTATATCAATTTCAAACTTTTGCAAGATCCTCATGATGATTAATGGAAATGGAAGTCGCTCCGAAGGATGAGGATGCACAACATATCTTGACATTCTATTCCAAATTATGTAGGGGATGTTCATGTTCAATCCTACAGCCTCAGAGGGATGACCTATGAGATATAAGAACAGCATTCTATCCCATCTCACTAACTTGGTCTGCATGTTAGGAAGAATGTTGTAACATGTGATGAAATTAAGAAATCGGTACTCCAGTCGAAGATGTTTGGATTTTACACTTTTCCCATCAGCTGATTCAGTTCCTTCCAAACAAATCTTTCCTATCACGGTTTGCCACAAGGCATTCGTCAAACTTCTTCCCGTCAAATAGTTGATCCCCGATGTGTTGGATTCCATTCCAAGGACTTCGCCGATTAATTGCGGAGTGATTTTAAGTTTCATCCCTTGGATATTTGAATAGAAATGCATTGAGCCACGTTCATCTTCTTGAAGATGTCTTGCATTTGTGTAGAAGGTTCTCACACGATACAAGCAATACCCAAGTAATTCAGGGAATCGACAGACTTGGATGAGATTAGCTTGCTCAATTAAAGTTCCAAACTCTGGTGAGTGATTTCAGAGAGCTTCAATGTTGACATGTCGTTCACCGATACATTCACGATGTTCAAAAGCTCGAAGGCGATCAATGCTGACGAACACTCCTTCCACCCGAGGCGGGGAGTCAGGAACCATTGGCTTGCTAGCATTAGCCTCTCGTGCTTGTCCAAAGCGTCGAGCAAGTCGTTTCCTTTTTACCGAGACGGTCGGTGACGTCATAGGTGCTTTTCCTGTGTTAATGGGTGCCTTTCCTTTTGATCCATTGGAAGGCTTTTGTTCAGGTTTAACGGGTATTGATTCATCATCATCCAATAACACGTCCCAGTCTACTTCATCATTATTTGCTTCAGTTTCCGAGTCACTAATCAGATCAAATTCACCTTTTCGTTGAAGTTTCTTGGCTCTTTTCAGTTTATTGGTTGCTCGAGTATGCACCATAGTGACTAACAGCAAGATGATCCATGAGAATTCCATAGCTGTGCGTGCCTTAAGAGGATTGAAATCCTGTGAAGAGCAACTCAAGAACACAAAAATTTTGTAAGTTTTCAAAAATTAGAAAAATTGTACCCAAACAATCATTATCGTGTAGAGAGACTAAGAATCAAATTAGTTTTGCAAAAGGAAATTTAAAAATAGATCAATTGCATGATTTTGGAAAATTCCCATTATATGCCCTAAAACCGAAATTTTTGAAATCGAAGACCAAAAATCCGTTTATCTTGAGAATACCTAGCATATAATCAAAACTAATCTATCCAGAGTTCTTATTTCAAATGAAATTTGATCAAAAACCATCCACAAATGAAATTGATACAAGAAATTCATCACGTTTTGAGGAGGAATAAGAAAAACTATGAAAAACCGAGATTTTGATCAATAAAACTTACTTGGAATTGAAGAACTTGAGTTTGAAAGCTTCCAAGATGGATGAAATCTAGAGAGAGAAGCTCTGGAAACTTTGGAACAAAAGATTGGAGTAAAAGAAATCAAAACTCTTTTGTTCTATATAAAACCCTAGCCGCGATCCGGATCAGTTCGTGATTGCGATCCGGATCGGCTACCCGCAGTGAAAAACTGCGTTCGGGATCCGGATCGGCAGGTCCAATCTGGATCGTCTGCCCGCAGAAGAATATCTGCGTTCGGGATCCAGATCGGCAGGTCCAATCCGGATCGGCTCCAACTTTTTCTTTAGAAAATTTCTGAGAAATTCAAGAAAAACCAGAAAAAGATTGTAAGCACTTTTGTGTATCAACTTTAAACGAAAATCATCGTTTCATACAACAAGAAATAGATTATACCAAATCTATCAACAACATCCAACAAATGAAACGAAAATTTACAAAAATTAAATCCCTTAAAGTTGAACAACTTCAATTACATCTAACTTGATCTTATGAGTAATGCCTTTATCAAATCATCAATTCGGTAAAGAAAATGAAATACAAAGATCAATAGATGTCTAACAACCCAGATAAATTAGATAATATATCTAGTCAATTTATTGAAGAGAGTGGCTCTTTGAGCATCTTTCATTAAAAATCCCACCTTATACCAACCTTGAAATTTTGACAGAGTCAAGTATTTCAACATGCATTTTAATTAATCAAACTTGAAAAACCTTGCTTGGTATACATGTGGTGGTAGCTGCACACAATACTCGGACGACCGAGGTGGTAGCTCTTTCCTCCATGTGGTGGTAGTTTTCACACTCCTCATTGGGATGTAACTCTTTCCACATCTTTTGAGCATAATACTTTTTCTTTGACTCCCCCTCAATTGGCTATCAATTATCTAAGATATAAAGTATTTAGCCAAATATTGATCTCGATTTAATACTCGACTAAACAGTCAAATAAGATAAAAACTATACCAAGAGATCATCGAGAGAGAAATTGACTTCGATCAAAACAAAGATGAGTTAATTGACATAAATGATCATTGCATCAAATGAAATATTATGATATCTAAGGCATAATAGATTTCTAAATATATAAAAGGATGCAGTTAAAGTCAATCAAACTAATGCTCAATTAATATTCTATGTCTACGCATGGATAATGAACAAAAACACAAAAAATAAAACCTAACCTAAAAAAGAGTTTCAAAAAGAGGTTATTTCAAGGAAAGCATTCCAATTGCTTTACGCAAATGAATAAAACGTTTTTGATCCAAAGGTTTTGTTAAAATGTCAGCTAATTGATCTTCAGTTGAAATGTAGGAAATTTGAAGAATATTTGATTCAACTAGCTCTCTAAGAAAATGATATCTAAGTTCAATGTGTTTTGTTCTAGAGTGCAACACAGGGTTTTTTGAAATGTTTATAGCACTTGTGTTATCACATAAAACAGTTACCGAAGTTGCTGAAATCCGGAAGTCGCTCAACACGCTTTTCATCCAAATAAGTTGAGTTGAACAACTACCCGTGTGGTGACCCAGATCTCTGCAGGGCTTCTACAGTGCGATTAGCAGCTTCGGGAGGCCTATGTGGCATGTCGGCGGTGTTTCTGCACCAATTTGGACTCAAGTGATGGACTTCGGGTGTATAATGGATCACGTGAGTGATCGGAGGACCCCGTCGGATGTTTAGAAGTGGTTTCGCGCGAAATGGTTATTAAAATTGGACTCAGCGCGAAATTTGAGTAAAGAACACTTCTCCGGGAATTTTCGGCAAATTTTAGAAGTGGAATTGGGCCGAACGGACTTCGGATTTGGATTCAGCGCGCGAAAACGGTCAAGATGGACTATTTACTTGAATTTTTCGGAGCCCGGATGACCCGGCACTTTTTTCGAGGCAGTGGGTTACTGTTCCGGCCGGCCGGGCATCGCCGGCGGCGGCGGGCAGCGGCGGAGCGCGGCGGTGCGAGCTCGGGCAGGCGGCGGAGCGGCCGCGGGCAGGCGCGCGGGCGCGGGCAGCCGCGCGGGCGCGGGCAGCCGCGCGGGCGCGGGCAGCCGCGCGGGCCACCGCGGGGGCGTGCACCGTGGGGATGGGGCACGTGGCACCTCGTGAGTGGCGGGTGCAGTGGGCGCGGTCCACGGGTTTGGCCTGGTGTACGGTGGACCAGGTGGCGACACGTGGCGGCTGGTGGTTGGCGGGTCCTGGTGCGCGCGGTCCACGCAGCGGCAGGGGCTGCCTCGGGATGCGTGTCCGGCACGGGGCCGCGGGCGGCGCGGCCGCGCACGTGGGCGCACGTGGGCGCGGCGTGGGCGCGGTCGGGGGCGACGTGGGGGCGCCACGTGGCGCCCCGCGGTTGGTCGGGTGCAGCTGCGCACGCCCGCGTGTCGGGACACGTGGCGCTGCGCAGTTGGCGGGCGCGCGTGCGCCGGGCGCGGGCGGCGTCGGCGGGACGCGTGGCGGGCCCTCGGGCTTTCGGGCGCGCACATTGTTGGGCCGGGCCCAACACTGTAGCGGCCCGAATGTTCCGGGCGCCCGGAACTTTGGCCCAAAAGTCCAAAGTCGGATTTTTTGGGCTGGGCCTATAAATAGGCGGTTGGCTGGGGCTTTTTGCCCCCTTTCCCGAGCTCCCTTCCCCTAGCACCCTTAAGCAAAGATGGAGATCTTTGTGCTGCGCATCATCTGGCGGAGGCCCGGATTTTTTGGAAGCCGCGGCATCGACGACTTCGGCATCGGAGCGCAGTGTGGCGATCTTTCATCGGAGGCCCATTATCGTCGCAGTTCGATCTGAGATGTCCACAGAGCTACTCCGTCAGTATTTTTGGACGATTTTTGCGGCGTTGGAATCACGAGAGGTACGTCTTCGACTTTCGTGTTGATCATCTTAATGGGTTCAGAGTTTATGACATGGTTTTCGAGGTATTTCTAAGCCGCTGTTTTCTGGTGGAGTTTTTGGACAGCGGCCCCTTGCCGGAATTTTATCTCCGCAACCGAGTGTCGGATCGAGACGAGCCTGTACACTTTTTGGATCTACTCGTCACAAGGAGTATCATCGTATTTTTCCGGGATTTTTCTGAGGCTTGCCCGAAGGTATACTATTCCCCTTTTATCTGTGTTTGAGTTTACAATTGTGTGGTTGTGAGTGTTTGCGCACCTGTACTGTGGAATTTGTAACTTGGCCTACGGGGCTCCGAATTGGGCGTGCAGGTACCCGTTTCGAAGGTATCGACGCGAGGATCGCAGCAGTATTTTTATTGGAATTTTTGGAGTTCGTTTTACAGGTGAAAATTTCGCATTAGGGGGACTGTTCCCAGCAGATTTGTGATGCTTGGATTTTATGGAATTAAGTGTAACTTTGGGTTGTGTTTTTGTACCCAGGAGGTATTGATCATTGTTCCTGTATTGTTGGATTGGTGGGTGTGTAGAGATATCTGTTTCTGGACTTTCTCAGCTGTGTGACTCCGGACAGTTAGCATTTTCAGGTGGGTGGCCTTGTCTCCAAGATTGATGGACTGTGCTTTAAATCTGCTATAGTAGGACTATGCATGATAGTGAAATGCTTGTGCAGCATGTTAGAATGTAGGAATTGCTATTCCTTGTATTATCTGATGGTATTGTCATCTCCTTGCTTTCTACCATCTGTAAATTATAGTTATTGGAACTTGACCTAGCACCCCGTCATATGTTGCATGTGTAACCAGACTAGTAGAAAACCCTCACTTGGGCTAGGGTTATTTCTGCTTTAGACATCCACACTTCTACTTTCCTGGACATAGTGTTCTTCCTCGCCCGGGTAGTGGGCCGAGTGGTCAGGTGTTATCTTTTAGTGTGGAATGCATGTTACACTCGTGCTTGGGATCAGAGTGGCGTCTGGTAGATGTGGTTGGTTGTTCATCTGTAGCGGGAGCCGTTTGGGTAGACGGCGGTCCCGAGATGTTTTATTTTTCTTATTTTATCTGTCGCCGCTGTGCTAGTGGCAGCGGTAGATCAGTGTTAGCAGGACCTTAAACCCAGAACCTTTTTGGACACACATATGATTTTTGTCAACCAAATATTTTCTTCCAAGCATCGTAGGGTCGCCTGAGTCTGTTCCTGTTTGATTGGACGAAGGCATTAGCCCTTCGAGGCTTAGATATAAAACTTGGTTTCAACTGTTTTCCTAAGCAGAACTAAAAATCATTAAATATGGATTTCTTACAGATCAGATGGCTTCAGTAAGAAATGTCACAGTTTTTCCTATAAATTAACCACCGAGATGATTCGAGTGGTCTGGGTTCTAAGGTCTGCCTTTTCTTGGGACGAGAACAACGAGAGGCTATGCCTAGAGCCTGTTCTTGTTTGATTTGGGTTGTAGGTTCTAGTTTTTCGGTGTTCCCGGACCCTTCATTGGGTCAGTGGTTGAGATGTTCGGCCTGTTTGGCCGGTTGAGTCAGCTTCTCGCAGTGGATGCGACTTTGTGCTATGAGTTGGTAGAGTGTGATCTAGAGGTTGTTTTTCTGATTTAGTGGTGGAGGTGGTTCTCCCACTTAGCCTTGAGGATCTTGGGGTTCTGGCAGATCGAGTCGTGGAGGTTTCCCGACTCAGCCATGGTCGTGCATTATCAGATTGAGTCGTTGAGGGTTCTCCGACTTAGCTGTTTGAGTCGAGGTTCTTTTTCCGACTGAGTTGTGTTTTGAGCTTGGAGTTACCGATCTGTTTGATCGTGGATCATAGCCTGCATGAGCCACATTTGGCTTGACAGAGATACTTTACAGAGATACTTGATATGGGTTACTTATTGACTCGAGCGGGTCGCTCCCCTCGAGTGCCACTCCGGAGTAGGCGAGACCGGGCTGTTGTACCGGCGAGAGTTTGAGCTTTTCTTTTGCGACTTGTCATCGCATGTGTCCCTCTGGCTGTGCTGGTGTTGGCAGTCATGGACGTCCTACGTAAGTCCGCTCCTCCGGGACGTAACGGCAGTAGGTTGGCGCAGGCTTGACTGGACCTGATGAGGCAGTCAGTTCAGATTGGGTGATCAGAGATGAGAGTTAGTTGTGGCATCATGTTCTTTCTGTTCCACTATTTGAGCATCTAGGTAGAGGCATGGTAGCTGTAGAGTTTACTTTTCCCAGCTTTCCTTACAGCACTGCTTTCGTTACTTTATGCCTCTAGTGGACTTAGTGGGCAGACCGTCGGGCTTGTTGGCGGCACCCACTGAGAACTACTTGGGACGTAGTTCTCACACCCGTCGTGGTGTCTTTTCCCACAGGAACTTCTACTCCGGTTCCTGTTGTTCCTGTTGCTGATCCTTCTGACCGAGGCGAGGGAGTCGCAAGCTAGTTCCCTACCCGTCGTTGGAGTGTAGCGGTACCCCTTCAGAGGAGAGCTTCAGTAGATTAGTTATTTCATTTTCTTCCTTTGAGAGACTATTGTAGTGAGGATTGTTATGTATTGAGAGCCTGTACACTGTTGTATTTATTGGAGATACCTCCCTGTTGAGTTCTGATTCTTGTATTTGAGGATGTTGTCTGATTATCATTTTTGGGAGGCGGACATTTTGTTTTATTTCCAGTTGTACAGTGATCGATGTAGTTATACAGCAGACTTTTATTTTTAGCTCTGATATCTGTTTAGCTGTAGTACTTTTCTTGCAGGTGGGACGCTTCGCCTATGCGGGTTGGCATAGGTGGCGGATCTGTTGGCGAGCCGGGTCGCAGTTTCGACCCCGGGGCGTGACAACCCGCTGAGATGTATTCCGCTTCGGCAGTCGAGAGTGCAATGCAGTTTTGCTTTTTACTATGCCATGTGTAAGACCTGACTTTTCCGTGACCCTCCCCTTAACCCCTTTTTCTTCGACTGCCCGACTGAGGGACAATTTTTTTGGTGTTTTTCCGGAGAATCCGTCGGGGCTCGCGGACATTTTTAGGCCGAAGGGCTCGCGAAATGGAGAACGGGGGCGCGATCGGTTTTAGATTCCGACTCCCGGTTCACCCGGAATAATTTTCCGAAGTTCGGACCCCACTTAGGCGCCCCGGAATCCGTGTGGACGATCGGCACGTTTCTCGAGGTAACTATAGCCGCTGGATCTATCCCCTATTAATTAGTTATTCTCTTACCCTTTGAGGAATCTAGGGTTTTAGGTGTCCCCTCCTAGGTCCCTTCGTTCGGCGGCTAGGGTTTTCCCTTTAAAAGTCATCACGAGAGGGAAAAAGAGAGAGGGAAGGACGGCTAGGGTTTCCCTTTAAAAGTCATCACGAGAGGGAAAAAGAGAGAGGGAAGGACGGCTAGGGTTTCCCTTTAAAAGTCATCACGAGAGGGAAAAAGAGAGGGGGAAGGACGGCTAGGGTTTCTCTTTGAGAAACACCACGAGAGGGAAAAAGAGGAGAATAAAACGGGGACCCAACCCTTTTTCGCTCTTGTACGACCGACGGCGGGGCTTTCAAGGAAAGGACGGAGGTTCTTGCTCGCGGGATCAACCGGGCAACGTTAGGACGATCCTCTTCCTCTCTTTTGCCGGCGGATCAAAGGTGAGTTTTTATTAGTTCTGTGGTGTAGGCGTGTCGGGGTGGGGTCTTCACGGGGAACACCGCCGCCGCCGCCGGACCGGCCGCGGACGGGGCGCCGCGCGGCGCTTGATGCCGCGCGGGGCCGCCCCGCACCGCGGGCGAGGCACCCGCGCGGCGCCTGGCCGCGCGGGGCCGCCCGCAGGTAGGGCGCCCGCGCGGGCTGGTGCCGCGCGGGGTCGCCCCCGCACCGCGGGCGAGGCACCCGCGCGGCGCTTGGCCGCGCGGGGCCGCCCGCAGGTGGGGCGCCCGCGCGGGCTGGTGCCGCGCGGGGTCGCCCCGCACCGCGGGCGAGGCACCCGCGCGGCGCTTGGCCGCGCGGGGCCGCCCGCAGGTGGGGCGCCCGCGCGGGCTGGTGCCGCGCAGGGTCGCCCCCGCACCGCGGGCGAGGCACCCGCGCGGCGCTTGGCCGCGCGGGGCCGCCCGCAGGTGGGGCGCCCGCGCGGGCTGGTGCCGCGCGGGGTCGCCCCGCACCGCGGGCGAGGCACCCGCGCGGCGCTTGGCCGCGCGGGGCCGCCCGCAGGTGGGGCGCCCGCGCGGGCTGGTGCCGCGCGGGGTCGCCCCCGCACCGCGGGCGAGGCACCCGCGCGGCGCTTGGCCGCGCGGGGCCGCCCGCAGGTGGGGCTCCGCGCGGGCTGGTGCCGCGCGGGGTCGCCCCCGCACCGCGGGCGAGGCACCCGCGCGGCGCTTGGCCGCGCGGGGCCGCCCGCAGGTGGGGCGCCCGCGCGGGCTGGTGCCGCGCGGGGTCGCCCCCGCACCGCGGGCGAGGCACCCGCGCGGCGCTTGGCCGCGCGGGGCCGCCCGCAGGTGGGGCGCCCGCGCGGGCTGGTGCCGCGCGGGGTCGCCCCGCACCGCGGGCGAGGCACCCGCGCGGCGCTTGGCCGCGCGGGGCCGCCCGCAGGTGGGGCGCCCGCGCGGGCTGGTGCCGCGCGGGGTCGCCCCCGCACCGCGGGCGAGGCACCCGCGCGGCGCTTGGCCGCGCGGGGCCGCCCGCAGGTGGGCTCCGCGCGGGCTGGTGCCGCGCGGGGTCGCCCCCGCACCGCGGACGAGGCACCCGCGCGGCGCTTGGCCGCGCGGGGCCGCCCGCAGGTGGGGCGCCCGCGCGGGCTGGTGCCGCGCGGGGTCGCCCCGCACCGCGGGCGAGGCACCCGCGCGGCGTTTGGCCGCGCGGGGCCGCCCGCTGGTGGGGCGCCCGCGCGGACTGGTGCCGCACGGGGTCGCCCCCGCACCGCGGGCAGCGCGCCCGCGCGGGCTGGGGGCCACGCGATGCTGTGCCCGGGCGGAGTGTCCGCCGCACGGGCCAGTACCGGGCGGGGAACTCCGCCGCACATGAGTGGGAGTCGGTGTGAGTGTCGGATCCTTAGTCTTGACTTGCCCTTATTCCTTCAGGAGTGCAGGACATTGTTGGCGACGGGCGCACGATCACGGACGTACCGAACGCCGGACGACGCACGCAAAAGGTGGGTAAATTCGCCGAGGTTAATTGGGTAAGGGCGGACATGAGCAAAGGTGTTTCTCTCTAAGTTGCTCCTCGTGAGCAAAGGTGGGTTTCTCTCTAAAATGCTCTTCGTGAGCGAAGGTGTGCTCCTCTTCAAGTTGCTCCCACTGAGCAACGGTGTTTTCCTCCTTAAGATTTCCTCATGAGCAAAAGTGTTCACCCTTCTGGTTGTCCTTATGAGCAACGCTGACTCCGAATCTCGTTCTATTCGCTTTATCATCTGAGGCTCAAGTTTTACTACACGCACACCCGCGGTTTGGCCACCGCAAGGGTGTGCTTTTCCGGAAAAGTGGTACGTTGACCCGTGTACCCCACGCGGAGGTGGCGTTAGAGATGGGGGCCCTCATAGGTGGAGGGTGTGAGCGGTGACGCCGAGGTTGGTGCTCGGCGGCCGAGGCAGGTGCTCGGCAGAGAGGGGCACCGGGGTAGGGGCCCGGTGCGGTGTCCGGGGAGGGTGCCCGGTTTATGTTGGTGCAGGTTGTGATCATTGTTGACGGTACATGGGAGGGGGGTGACAGTTGCTCTAGTTACAGCGGTTTGTTTTATTATAGTATTCTTGCTCATCATGATTATTTCTAGTCACTGACTTCCCACTCCGTGACAGGTTCGTCCAGGGGCGAGTGCTAGGGCGCCGGTGAGGACGTTAGGGTGCTGATCTGATTTTTGGATGACTTCAGAAACAGTGACTCTTCTTTCCCTTTCCTTTTATTATTCATGGTAGCTAGATGTGGATTGCGACACCCCCGTGGGGTCGAAGTGGATGTTGCCCTTTTTCTTTCCTTTTATTTGAATAATTGAATGAATACTACGTTCTCTCTTACTTGGCCGTTTTGAACGATGAAAAAACAAAGAAAACCGTTTGCGAAAACTATTTTTAAAACGTGGGTGTCGTGTGGGCACCGAGCTTTATAAACCTTGTGGGATTTATGTGTTTGCGAACTGTTTTCACAAACGAGGGCATCGTGTGGATGCCGCTTTCAAAACCTTGTGATTATTTATCCTTTCAAAACACCGGCCTCCATGCTCCAAGTGAATGCTAGAATGTCATGTGAATTGTTTGGTTGTTTGTGTACGAGACCCCAACTGATGTGGTTAGAGATTGTTTGTACTACGCCTTGTGAGACACTTTGTAGTTGAGACGCCGTGCATATACAAAGGGGCCTCTGCTTATTTGCAGAGTGAATTTGTATATGCGGCGGGTCTGTGCACGCGCCGGGGAGTAACGTATTAAAAAAAAAAAATATATGGCTGAGTCAGGGGCATCGGTGGCTCCTCTTCCGCGCGATTCGAACCCCCGGGGCGTGACAGATTAAGATGGTATCAGAGCGGGTAAACTTTAACCACAACAGTCGGGGCCTAACATCCACGGGCGCAATACTCTGGCTGCTGAGTAATAAAGTGAACACGGGATAAATAAATAGGACACGAGTGTACGTGGGGGAGGGTAGAGATTTAGTAGAACCCTTTAGGAGCCGGGTTGCCTTGTCAGTTATGTCTCTATGTTTGTGATGATCGGTATGCTTTCATTATGTACGCAGATACAATACAATAGCAGCCCAACACAGTGAGCAACGACCGACGGAAATGGACACCGCAGCCGGGGCGAACCGCTTGCTGCGCAACCAACTGCGCGATGTGGCAGGACAGCTGCTGACTCTCACGGAGCGTCTGTGCATGCTGACGCGGGACCTTGAGAGCGTTGACCACTTCCAGCACGGCCCATGGGACGGTACCCCTCGCGGGATGCCACCGGCGAGATTTCCCACCTATCACGATGCAGTTAATTTGGCCATGCGTGCGGAGCAAGAGTACGCCCGGCAAGGGTGCCCCTACCCTGACCCGGCGGAGGACCCCTATCTGGCGAGCCGCGCGACCAAACGTCCGAAGGTAGAACCGGAGTCTGGACCGGTGAAGAAGGAGGGGCCCGGCCCATCGAAGCCGTGCGTCATTTGTGGCGGCGCACATCGAGTGATGGGCTGCCCCTGGCGGGATGATCACTGTTTCCGGTGTGGTAGACCGGGTCACACGCGTTACACGTGCCGCCAGAAGCTAGGCGTCACTAGGCCCCCGACGCCAGGACCTGTCGAACCAGAGGAAGCCGCCACCCCCGCCTTGCAGGGGAGCCCCAAACCAAGGTACCGGGCGAACCAACACCTGGAAAATGCAAGGGAGGGTGGGCGGGTACCCACAGGGACCCCGGAGTCGCCACAAGGGCCCTGCGTCATCTGTGGAAAGGCGCATCGAGTAACGAGCTGCCTCTGGAGGTACTCCCACTGCAATGGTTGCGGCAAATCAGATCACACCCGCGCTTCATGTCCGCGAGAGCAGGCCGCTACCGCCGCGACGCCACAACGGGAGGGACGAGAGGATACCGCGGCTCCCGACCCACAGAAGGACCGACCCGACGGCTCGCCGTCGGCGGACTCGTATGACACCAGGACCCTGCCCAACCACGCAGTGCGGCGCTGGCCCAGGGGTTGCGGGAGGGCTACCCCAGCCGCCCCAGCAGACGGAGCAACGTCCCGAACCGAGTGACGACAGGTAATACTTGAACTACTTCTTTTTAGTTGGGGACATCCGTCGAACCTGAGTTATACCATCCTTTCTTCATCTGTTATGGGTTTCGGCTATGTCCCGTCGTTAGTAATAGCTTCGTTGTTTTTCTGTCCGTTTTTCCTCGGATCTCTTGGGGAGGGGCGAACGCCTTTAAGAGGGACTGCGGGAATCCGCCGTCGGCATAGTCCGCAGATACTCCCTTCTCTTTCCGAAGATCCCTTCTTTTCTCCCATCCAAGACCAACCAGTTTTGGCCTCGATCTACTTAGGCACGCACTTTTTTTTGTTTTATCCCACTTGGGGACCATGCACTTAGTAGCAAAAAGTGAAGAGCGGAAGGCACCGGCTGGGTGCATGGCCGTTCTACTGGCACGGGAACAGGGAAGGAGCTTGCAGCTGCGCGTTGACTACCCGGAATTTGATGAAGCCCTGTAAGAGCACGCACTTCCTTGAACCGCTCGGCCCGGAAGGGGGCCAAGTTCTTTTGGACGGCCCAATGCTAAGGAAAGCCGTGAAGAGCCTAAAAAGCAATTAACAAGGGCGACCGTGCTCGCCGTACCAACGCCCGGGGAAGACTTCGAAGTATGCTGCACTGCATCGCGAATTGGACGGGAGGAAGTACTAAGGCAGCAAGGAAGAGTCGTAGCCTATGCGACAGGGCAACTCAAGGACTACATGTAGAACTAACCGACACACGACCTGGGGTGTACCGCAGTCGTCCTCGTCCTGAGACTGTTAAGGTACTAACCCTTCGGGGCCCACGGTAACGCACCCACGGACCACCAAAGCCTTAAGCGCCTCTCCACCCAGAAGGGGCCGAACCTACGGCGAAGACGGTGGTTGGGACTATTGAAGGACTTCGACCTGGACACGGGACGTCGACACCAACTACTGCGGGCCAAACTACACTTCGGCCCGGCCTATCACCTCAGATGGATGGGCAATCCGAACGGGCGATCCAGATCCTCGAGGACATACTCCGAGCATGCATACTGGTTTTGAACGGGCGGATGGCCACGCTACCTACCCCTCGTCGAGTTCGTCTACGACATCGATTACCAGACAAGTACCCGGATGACACCGTACAAAGCATCGTACGGAAGGCGCTGCAGACCCCCCCCCCCGATTTGTTGGAACGATCAGGGGCGAAGCGGGTCGGGTTGAGAGGCTAGTAGTGCCATAGTACGTGGGACTTTTTGGGATCCCGGAGTGCGACGGCCCCGTGACCCATCGCCTCGCCCTACCACCGAATCACGACCGAGTTCTGGTCGTGTCCACGCCTTCGTGCCTCGAAAGTATCCCCCAACCCGTCGCGAGTGAGTGACGACTCCGCAAATCAAGTTCAAAGGAAACTTGAACTATGAGGAAGAGCCGGTGCGGACCCAAGCGCGGGAGGACTGAAAAGCTACGAAGTCGGACTTTTCCCGACGTGAAGGTGTTTTGGAGCAATCGGGAAAAACGTGAGACAACTTGGGAACCCGAATCGAGAGTGAAGGGGGTGCTACCCGGACCCCCTTCGCCGCAGGCAGGAGTTAAGTTTCGGGGACGAAACTTGTTTTTATTAGTGAGTGATGTAAGACCTGACTTTTCCGTGACCCTCCCCGTAACCCCTTTTTCTTCGACTGCCCGACTGAGGGACAATTTTTTTGGTGTTTTTCCGGAGAATCCGTCGGGGCTCGCGGACATTTTTAGGCCGAAGGGCTCGCGAAATGGAGAACGGGGGCGCGATCGGTTTTAGATTCCGACTCCCGGTTCACCCGGAATAATTTTCCGAAGTTCGGACCCCACTTAGGCGCCCCGGAATCCGTGTGGACGATCGGCACGTTTCTCGAGGTAACTATAGCCGCTGGATCTATCCCCTATTAATTAGTTATTCTCTTACCCTTTGAGGAATCTAGGGTTTTAGGTGTCCCCTCCTAGGTCCCTTCGTTCGGCGGCTAGGGTTTTCCCTTTAAAAGTCATCACGAGAGGGAAAAAGAGAGAGGGAAGGACGGCTAGGGTTTCCCTTTAAAAGTCATCACGAGAGGGAAAAAGAGAGAGGGAAGGACGGCTAGGGTTTCCCTTTAAAAGTCATCACGAGAGGGAAAAAGAGAGGGGGAAGGACGGCTAGGGTTTCTCTTTGAGAAACACCACGAGAGGGAAAAAGAGGAGAATAAAACGGGGACCCAACCCTTTTTCGCTCTTGTACGACCGACGGCGGGGCTTTCAAGGAAAGGACGGAGGTTCTTGCTCGCGGGATCAACCGGGCAACGTTAGGACGATCCTCTTCCTCTCTTTTGCCGGCGGATCAAAGGTGAGTTTTTATTAGTTCTGTGGTGTAGGCGTGTCGGGGTGGGGTCTTCACGGGGAACACCGCCGCCGCCGCCGGACCGGCCGCGGACGGGGCGCCGCGCGGCGCTTGATGCCGCGCGGGGCCGCCCCGCACCGCGGGCGAGGCACCCGCGCGGCGCCTGGCCGCGCGGGGCCGCCCGCAGGTAGGGCGCCCGCGCGGGCTGGTGCCGCGCGGGGTCGCCCCCGCACCGCGGGCGAGGCACCCGCGCGGCGCTTGGCCGCGCGGGGCCGCCCGCAGGTGGGGCGCCCGCGCGGGCTGGTGCCGCGCGGGGTCGCCCCGCACCGCGGGCGAGGCACCCGCGCGGCGCTTGGCCGCGCGGGGCCGCCCGCAGGTGGGGCGCCCGCGCGGGCTGGTGCCGCGCAGGGTCGCCCCCGCACCGCGGGCGAGGCACCCGCGCGGCGCTTGGCCGCGCGGGGCCGCCCGCAGGTGGGGCGCCCGCGCGGGCTGGTGCCGCGCGGGGTCGCCCCGCACCGCGGGCGAGGCACCCGCGCGGCGCTTGGCCGCGCGGGGCCGCCCGCAGGTGGGGCGCCCGCGCGGGCTGGTGCCGCGCGGGGTCGCCCCCGCACCGCGGGCGAGGCACCCGCGCGGCGCTTGGCCGCGCGGGGCCGCCCGCAGGTGGGGCTCCGCGCGGGCTGGTGCCGCGCGGGGTCGCCCCCGCACCGCGGGCGAGGCACCCGCGCGGCGCTTGGCCGCGCGGGGCCGCCCGCAGGTGGGGCGCCCGCGCGGGCTGGTGTCGCGCGGGGTCGCCCCCGCACCGCGGGCGAGGCACCCGCGCGGCGCTTGGCCGCGCGGGGCCGCCCGCAGGTGGGGCGCCCGCGCGGGCTGGTGCCGCGCGGGGTCGCCCCGCACCGCGGGCGAGGCACCCGCGCGGCGCTTGGCCGCGCGGGGCCGCCCGCAGGTGGGGCGCCCGCGCGGGCTGGTGCCGCGCGGGGTCGCCCCCGCACCGCGGGCGAGGCACCCGCGCGGCGCTTGGCCGCGCGGGGCCGCCCGCAGGTGGGGCTCCGCGCGGGCTGGTGCCGCGCGGGGTCGCCCCCGCACCGCGGACGAGGCACCCGCGCGGCGCTTGGCCGCGCGGGGCCGCCCGCAGGTGGGGCGCCCGCGCGGGCTGGTGCCGCGCGGGGTCGCCCCGCACCGCGGGCGAGGCACCCGCGCGGCGTTTGGCCGCGCGGGGCCGCCCGCTGGTGGGGCGCCCGCGCGGACTGGTGCCGCACGGGGTCGCCCCCGCACCGCGGGCAGCGCGCCCGCGCGGGCTGGGGGCCACGCGATGCTGTGCCCGGGCGGAGTGTCCGCCGCACGGGCCAGTACCGGGCGGGGAACTCCGCCGCACATGAGTGGGAGTCGGTGTGAGTGTCGGATCCTTAGTCTTGACTTGCCCTTGTTCCTTCAGGAGTGCAGGACATTGTTGGCGACGGGCGCACGATCACGGACGTACCGAACGCCGGACGACGCACGCAAAAGGTGGGTAAATTCGCCGAGGTTAATTGGGTAAGGGCGGACATGAGCAAAGGTGTTTCTCTCTAAGTTGCTCCTCGTGAGCAAAGGTGGGTTTCTCTCTAAAATGCTCTTCGTGAGCGAAGGTGTGCTCCTCTTCAAGTTGCTCCCACTGAGCAACGGTGTTTTCCTCCTTAAGATTTCCTCATGAGCAAAAGTGTTCACCCTTCTGGTTGTCCTTATGAGCAACGCTGACTCCGAATCTCGTTCTATTCGCTTTATCATCTGAGGCTCAAGTTTTACTACACGCACACCCGCGGTTTGGCCACCGCAAGGGTGTGCTTTTCCGGAAAAGTGGTACGTTGACCCGTGTACCCCACGCGGAGGTGGCGTTAGAGATGGGGGCCCTCATAGGTGGAGGGTGTGAGCGGTGACGCCGAGGTTGGTGCTCGGCGGCCGAGGCAGGTGCTCGGCAGAGAGGGGCACCGGGGTAGGGGCCCGGTGCGGTGTCCGGGGAGGGTGCCCGGTTTATGTTGGTGCAGGTTGTGATCATTG
Organism: Tillandsia leiboldiana; assembly: GCA_029204045.2. Lineage (NCBI taxonomy): Eukaryota > Viridiplantae > Streptophyta > Magnoliopsida > Poales > Bromeliaceae > Tillandsia > Tillandsia leiboldiana. The sequence continues at coordinate 40,693,796 of CM055067.1, read as the reverse complement.
TTGACGGTACATGGGAGGGGGGTGACAGTTGCTCTAGTTACAGCGGTTTGTTTTATTATAGTATTCTTGCTCATCATGATTATTTCTAGTCACTGACTTCCCACTCCGTGACAGGTTCGTCCAGGGGCGAGTGCTAGGGCGCCGGTGAGGACGTTAGGGTGCTGATCTGATTTTTGGATGACTTCAGAAACAGTGACTCTTCTTTCCCTTTCCTTTTATTATTCATGGTAGCTAGATGTGGATTGCGACACCCCCGTGGGGTCGAAGTGGATGTTGCCCTTTTTCTTTCCTTTTATTTGAATAATTGAATGAATACTACGTTCTCTCTTACTTGGCCGTTTTGAACGATGAAAAAACAAAGAAAACCGTTTGCGAAAACTATTTTTAAAACGTGGGTGTCGTGTGGGCACCGAGCTTTATAAACCTTGTGGGATTTATGTGTTTGCGAACTGTTTTCACAAACGAGGGCATCGTGTGGATGCCGCTTTCAAAACCTTGTGATTATTTATCCTTTCAAAACACCGGCCTCCATGCTCCAAGTGAATGCTAGAATGTCATGTGAATTGTTTGGTTGTTTGTGTACGAGACCCCAACTGATGTGGTTAGAGATTGTTTGTACTACGCCTTGTGAGACACTTTGTAGTTGAGACGCCGTGCATATACAAAGGGGCCTCTGCTTATTTGCAGAGTGAATTTGTATATGCGGCGGGTCTGTGCACGCGCCGGGGAGTAACGTATTAAAAAAAAAAAAATATATGGCTGAGTCAGGGGCATCGGTGGCTCCTCTTCCGCGCGATTCGAACCCCCGGGGCGTGACACCATGCAACAAGACAATGGCCAAGATAAAAACATGCACCACTCGTACTTTTCCGATCATCCACAGATCCTGCCCAATCGGCATCTGAGTATCCAATAATATCTAAACTTGTTCCCATAGGATACCAAATTCCGAAGTTTACAGTTCCTTTGACGTACCGGATGATCCGTTTCACCGCTTTCAGGTGAACCGCCTTTGGTGCTGATTGATATCTCGCGCAAATCCCAACACTAAAGGATATATCCGGGCGACTAGCTGTGAGGTAAAGTAGACTTCCAATCATGCTGCGATAGAGTTTCTCGTCTACATTATCACTAAGAGATTCACTTCCTAATCCCTTATTGCTAGTTCCCATAGGAGTAGGAAAATCTTTAGAATCTTCTAATCCGAATTTCTTTACCAACTCCTTTGCGTACTTGGATTGACACAGATGGATTCCTTCATCATTTTGTTTCACTTGCAATCCAAGAAAGTATGTCAGTTTTGTTGGGTTATATGTAATAAGGATCTAAATAGGGGAAAAAACACCTAGAGGGGGGTGAATAGGTGTAAACGTATAAACACTCAAAAATCGTTGCGATAAAACCCAATGCGGAAATAAAAAATAATACGCAAGATTTTTACGTGGAAAACTCCATCACCGGAGTAAAAAACCACGGGACCGATAACACGGCAGAAATCCACTAGAATTAAAACACGTACAAGGTGATTTACCGTACACAATTACGACTCAACCTTTTCCATACGCTCCTAGAGGATCTTCTCCGCTCGCTCCGCGACGCTTCTCGAATCCACAATCTGCGCCCAACGCCGAATCCACGGCGTCCAACGTCGAATCCACGACGTCCGACCGAATCCACGGTCTTCACCCAATAGCACCCTTCGAATCCACGAACGTGCCTCGCTCCGAATCCACGAGAGCGGTTGAACCTTGAATCCACAAGGACACGCGAATCCACGCGCCGATTTTTGGGGTAAATCGTTGTTTTTGGGTGGTGATGATCCGCCGAATACTTAGATCAAAGATAGATCGGAAATACCATCTAAGTATTCATTAGTTTGATTCAACTCAAGATGTGAGTATGAAAACCTAGAATCAAACTAATCAATATAGATGAAGAAACATAGAGTATTCTCTAATGATTTCCTTTCTTCTCTATATGTGGATCTAGAGCCGTATAAGATGATACAGGAAAAAGACGGCTATGTGGATTTTCGACCCCCATGAAAAAGAGTCATAGGGTCTATTTATAGGTTAGAAACCCTAGGAAGGAGATAAGAATCAAAAACCTAACATTTCTGGAGATTTTACGGACGGCGATCCGGATCGGATTAGCTGTGATCCGGATCGTCGTAACGAGTCAGGCAATTCCAGAAAAACGAAGGTTCGAGATCCGGATCGAAGTGCTCGATCCGGATCGTTCATACAGTTCACCAAACATCAACGTTCGGGATCCGGATTGCGAAGCCTGATCCGGATCGTTCAAGGAAGATGGTAAACTCAGTGTTCGGGATCCGGATCAAGAGAGGCTACGATCCGGATTGAACTGGTGTATGAACGAACCACCTTCGGGATCCGGATCGAACAACCTGATCCGGATCCTGAACATGTCCCAAGTCCAGTTTTTGATTTTTATGCAATGAAAGATTCTTCCAAGTGTTTCTACACTACAAGAAGTATTCGGATCACACAAAATCTTTAGTAAAACATACCTGATCCTTTTGAATTCTTCTTTCTTGAGATTGAGTTAAATGATCCAACTTTCTTCACCTTCAATCTTCAAGACTTGAGACTTTCACGAAACTACGCCAACTCAAATTCTGTAACAATCTCCCCCTTTGGCGGTTTCGTGACAAAACACAGATCCACTAAAGAAAATTCAAAAAGATATTTTTGTTGCTATCACCATACAACAAAAATTTACAATGGAGATCCAAAAATTTAAAAACATGAGATAAACTCCTAAAACAGACTCTAGACTTAGCCATCTGTACTCTCTGCACAAAGAAATCATTCTTGACAAAAAGAGATCGTTAGATACCTCAAGAATATTTAGCATACAAAACCTAGTACAGAGATAGAGTTTATCTGATCATCATGACATTTGAGAATTCAGATATGTAAGAGAATTATAGTCAAAAACCAACATATCTTCTATGCAATTAAAAACCAAATGTCACAAAATGTTAGTCCAACATCAACTTGTTAGTCATATTACATGCCCAAATAGTTAGTCGAATAGTTAGTCGAAACATGCAAACAATCACAAGATAAAAACCAAAGTTGAAGTTGAAGTGATACTTACCTTGGTGTATACAAAATCTTCATCAGCAAGATTTTCACAATCATTGTTCAAGTTCCCTTGATGTTCACTTACCTTGATGTTCATTCACATCATCATTGTACCTTGATACAGTCATCATTGTTCATCATTGATGTATACAAGATCACAATTTTCACAATATCATTGTTCAAGTTCTCTAAGCTCTCTCCCCCTTTTTGTCACAATCAAAGCCAAAGATTACCAAAAGTGGAGAGAATGGTTAACAGTTCAAGTTGGAGAACTAAAGACTCAAATTAAAACTTAAAAACCTGCACAAAAGAAGGATTTAAACATATGCATAATAAACAGAGATTGGAAGGATATGGATTATTCAGACTCGTCTGAACTGATACAGCCGAGGATTTGGAATATCTTCTTTAATCGCTTGTTCATTGATGATTGATTCTTATTTACCTTCTTTATTTCTTCCTTTACCTCAATTAGTTCATTTGATATACGTTCTTGCTCGTTGGAGAGCCTTTGCTGTTCTTTATAGATTGAGGTAACAGATGCATCATCATCAGAAGTTGATTGCGGTGCTTGTTGTGCCGGAGGTGCTGGTTGTGATGGTGGTGCTGGTTGGACTGGAGGAGCTGCTGCCGGTGCAGAGGTTGTTGCTTGTTGTCGTTGTGCTCGTTGCAGGTGAAGAGGTATGAAAGGTTCATCTGGCTTCGTCGAAAGAGACTTTACAATTGTTGTGTCATTGATCGTTCCTAGACTGTGCAGATAGGAACTCGCATTTGTGTCAGCTTTAAATTTGCGAAGAATGCGCATGATGATCATTGGATAAGGTAGTCTCTCTGACGGATGAGCTTGCTCCACATATCGTGCCATCCTTGACCAGATGACGTAGGGAATGTTTAAGTTAGCTCCCATTGCTGCTGTGGGGTTTCCAAGTAGATAAAGGAAAATCATTCTTTCCCACCGAAGAACCTTTGTGTTCATGTTTGGAATAACATTGTAACAAACAATAAGGTTTAAGATGCGGTACTCTGGTCGTAGTTCTTTCGAGAAAACGGAGTTTCCTGTCGACCGAGTATTTGGAACACAGATTCCATCAACTACCACTCTCCAGGAGTAGGTGTTGAAGGCTTGATTCTTCAGGTAATGAGTGCCATCGGCTCGGGCGTCCATCCCTAGTACTTCACCAATTAGCTGAGGCGTTACTTTAATTCTGACATTCTTGACTAATGTTTGAAAATCCCGACGCCCGCTTTCCTGATCAACTAGATAGCAGGCATTCTGATAAAACATCCTCACTGAGTGAAGACAATACCCAGTGGTCTCCGGGAAATCGCAAATGGAAGCAAAACCTATCTGGTCAAACAAAGTCCCAAACGTCCGAGAACGCTGCTTTAAGGCTTTTACATCAACATGCCTTTCTCCAATGCATTCACTGTTTTCAAAATCCTTTATTCTAGCCGAGCTGACAAAGTCTTGTGGAGGTGCTTGCCTATCAGCTGGTTGCTCAATGGAGATTCCTTGTGCACTCCCTCTTTTGCGAGCAACACTTTTTCTTCTTGTCTTCCCAGAAGTTTCTTCCATTGGAGCTTTGCCTTTCTCAGCAGCAGTGGGCGGAGCCTTCGATGTTTCTGCAGGTGCTTTTCCCTTTGAAGCAGTCGGAACAGTCGTTGCTTCAACTTGCAGTTCATCCCAATTAATTGATTCCGTTTCAGATTCTGTATCGGAATCATCTTTAGCTTTCTTCACTTTCTTAGCCTTCTTAGCCCTCTTGGGCTTGACAGTGTCTCTCGTATGTACCATAGCCGCAAGTAGGAAAACAATCCAAGTGATCACCATTGCTAATGGTTTCTTGAGAAAAGGAATCCTGTGTGGAACGACTCAAGAACACATGAAAAATTATTAATTTTTAAAGATTGAAAAATTGTACCCAAACAATCATAATCATGTAGAGAGACTAAGAGTCAAATTAGTTTTGCAAAAGGACTTTTAAAAATAGATCAATTGCATGATTTTCGAAAATCCTTATTATATGCCCTAAAACCGAAATTTTAGAAATCGAAGCCTAAAAATCCGTTAATCAGGAGAATACCTAGCATATAATCAAAACTAATCTACCCAGAGTTCTTATTTCAAAAGAAATTTGATCAAAAACCATCCACAAACAAAGTTGATCCAAGAAATTCATCACGTTTGAGGAGGAAAAGAGAAAAACGGTGAAAAACCGAGATTTTGATCAAGAAAACTTACTTGGAGTTGAAGAACTTGAGTTTGAAAGCTTCCAGGAAGGATGAAATCTAGAGAGAGAGGCTCTGGAAACTTTGGAACAAAAGACTGGAGTAAAAGAAATCAAAACCCTTTTGTTCTTTATAAAACCTAGCCGCGATCCGGATCAGTTCATAACTGCGATCCGGATCGGCTACCCGTGAGAAACTGCGTTCGGGATCCGGATCGGCAGATACAATCCGGATCGTCAGCCCGCAGAAGAATTCCTGCGTTCGGGATCCGGATCATCTTGCCCGATCCGGATCGGCTCCAACTTTTTCTTTAGAAAATTTCAGAGAAATTCAAGAAAAACCAGAAAAAGATTGTAAGCACAAATGTGTATCAACTTTAAACAAAAATCATCGTTTCATACAACAAGAATTAGATTATGCCAAATCTATCAATAATATCCAAAAATGAAACGAAAATTTACAAAAATTAAATCCCTTAAAGTTGAACACCTTCAATTACATCTAACTTGATCTTATGAGTAATGCCTTTATCAAATCATCAATTCAGTAAAGAAAATGAAATACAAAGATCAATAGATGTTTGAAATCCCAAATATAATAGATAATGTATCTAGACAATTTGTTGAAGAGAGTGGCTCTTTGAGCATCTTTCTTTAAAAAACCCACCTTATACCAACCTTGAAATTTGACGGAGTCAAGTATTTCAACATGCATTTTACTTAATCAAAAATTTGAACAACCATGCTTGGTATACATGTGGTAGCTGCACACAATACTCGGACGACCGAGGTGGTAGCTCTTTCCTCCATGTGGTGGTAGTTTTCACACTCCTCATTGGGATGTAACTCTTTCCACATCTTTTGAGCAATTTACTTTTCCTATGACTCCCCCTCAATTGGCTATCAATTATTTAAGATATAAAGTATTCAACCAAATATTGATCTCGATTTCATACTCGACTAAGCAGTCAAATAAGATAATGACTATACCAAGAGATCATAGAGAGAGAGAAATTGACTTTGATCACTTAGAAGATGATTTAATTAACATAAATGATCATTGCAACAGTGAAATATTATGATGGCAAAAGCATAATAAATTTCTAAATGTGCGAAAAGATGCAATTAAAGTCAATTATGATCTATGCTCAATTAATGTCCTATGTACAAACATAGATAATGAACAAAACAAAAACAAATACTAAATCTATCCTAAGCAAAGGTTTCAAAAAGAAGTTTATTTCAAGGAAAGCATTCCAATTGCTTTTCGTAAATGAATAAAACGTTTTTGATCCAAAGGTTTTGTTAGAATGTCAGCTAATTGATCCTCAGTTGAAATATATGAAAGTTGAAGAGTATTTGATTCAACTAGTTCTCTAAGAAAATGATATCTAAGTTCAATATGTTTTGTTCTAGAGTGCAACACAGGGTTTTTAGAAATGTTAATTGCACTTGTGTTGTCACAAAGAATTGTTACCGAAGATGCAGAAATGCGGAAGTCGCTCAATACGCTTTTCATCCAAATGAGTTGAGTTGAGCAACTTCCAGCTGAAATGTATTCCGCTTCGGCAGTCGAGAGTGCTATGCAGTTCTGCTTTTTACTGTGCCATGCAACAAGGCAATGGCCAAGATAGAAGCATGCACCACTCGTGCTTTTCCGATCATCCACTGATCCTGCCCAATCGGCATCTGAGTATCCAACAATATCCAAACTTGTTCCCATAGGATACCAAATTTCGAAATTAATTGATCCTTTGATATACCGGATGATCCTTTTCACCGCTTTCAGGTGAACCTCCTTTGGTGCTGATTGATATCTCGCGCAAATCCCAACACCAAAAGATATATCCGGGCGACTAGCCGTGAGGTAAAGTAGACTTCCAATCATACTTCGATACAGTTTTTCGTCTACATTCTCACTATGTGATTCACTTCCAAGTCCCTTGTGGCTAGTTCCCATTGGAGTCGGAAAATCTTTACAATTTTTGAGATCAAACTTTTTGACCAACTCCATTGCATACTTGGATTGACTCAAGTGAATACCTTCATCATTTTATTTAATTTGCAATCCAAGGAAATAAGTCAATTCGCCCATCATGGACATCTCAAATTCGCTTTCCATGGTCTACGCGAATTTAGAAGCATCATTATCTCTTGTTGCGCCAAATACAATGTCATCGACATAGATTTGTGCTACAATGAAATTGCTTTGATAATGCTTCACAAAGAGAGTCCTATCAGCTCCCCCTCGAGTATAGCCCTTCTCCAAAAGGTGCTTTGTTAACCTTTCGTACCATGCTCGCGGTGCTTGTTTCAGACCGTAAAGAGCCTTTTTCAAACGAAAAACATGGTTAGGTTGTTTATGATCTACAAAACCTTTCGGTTGAGCCACATAAACTTCCTCATTTAAAAACCCATTTAGAAATGCGCTCTTAACGTCCATTTGAAATAATTTGATTTTAAAATGACAAGCAATAGCAAATAGTATACGAATGGACTCGAGTCTAGCTACAGGGGCGAATGTTTCATCAAAGTCTATACCTTCTACTTGAGAATAGCCTTGAGCAACTAATCGTGCCTTGTTCCTGATGATAGTACCATCCTCATTTTTCTTGTTCTTGAAGATCCATTTGGTACCTATCACATTGTGTTGCTTTGGAGGCTTCGTTAATTCCCAGACTTTGTTTCGCTCAAATTGATGGAGCTCTTCCTGCATTGCTTTAATCCAGTAGTCATCCTGAAGAGCTTCATCTATGTTCTTTGGTTCGATTAAAGATACGTAGCAAGCGAATCCACAAACCAACTGCCTCCGAGTTCTGACTCCTTCTTGTGGATCTCCAATAATATTCGATTCCGGATGATCCTTGGAGATTCGTAACGTTTGTTGAAACGGAGTACTCGGAGATACATGAGATGATTCCTGCACATCAGATAAACTTGAAGAACCATTAGATGCATCATTAATATTGAAAGTATTATTATGAGAAGATGCATTAGCAGGAGAATCATCATCTAGAGAGATATCGAGGGTAGATTTTCCAGATCCAAAGTGATAAGCTTCATCTACTTTAACATTTATAGATTCTACGATCGTCTTAGATTCAATGTTAAATACTCGATATGCTCTGCTATTCGTAGAATAACCCAAAAAGATCCCTTCATCACTTCGAGAGTCGAACTTTCCAAGATTTTCACGGTCACGTAAAATGTAACATCGACTCCCGAAGACACGAAAATATTTGATGTTGGGTTTTCTACTAAACCACAGCTCATATGGTGTATTTAAAGTTCCTGGGCGCAAGTAAACTCTATTAATGACATAGATAGCGGTGTTCACGGCTTCAGCCCAAAAATGTAGCGGTAAATTCCGCCTATGAAGCATCACACGCGCCATCTCTTGAACAACCATGTTCTTGCGCTCAACAGCACCATTCTGCTGAGGTGTATAGGGTGCCGAGAATTCATGTCTAATGCCATTTGAAGTGCAAAAATCAATGAATTTTGAATTTATGAATTCTCCACCCCTATCACTTCTAACACGAATGATCTTTTCATTCTTTTCAATCATAATACGATGGCAAATCTCATGAAAAGAGTCAAACGTATCAGCTTTCTCTTTTAAAAATGCTACCCAAGAAAACCGAGAGAAATCATCAACCAATAAAAAAATGTACCATTTACCTCCCAAAGATGGTTGACGGGTCGGCCAAAAGAAAAAGAAGAAAAGAGAGTAGTATACATAAACTACACAAGATTTAATCGCAGAACGATTAAAGACAAGGAGGGGTTTCACCTTTGCATACCCAAACCTTTTGAGTTTTGGAGTATGTTGGCAATGGTTGAGAAGTTTTCCTTGATGAAGACGTATTGTAAGATTGGTCTTTTTCTTTTGTCATCGTCTTGTTTGAAGTACTACCAATGTCCTTTTCTTTAGGAAAATCCTTCTTTGAATTCCATGGAGTGAACTTATTGGTAGCAGTTGCAAGATGTAGAGTTATGAATCCCAAAGGATCTAAATAGGTACTATCAAACAACTAGAGGGGGGGTGAATAGGTGTAATACTTAAAAACTCAATCTCAGTGCAAAATAAAAACCAATGCGGAAAATAAAAACAGCACACCGAGATATACGTGGAAACTCCAATCCAGGAGAAAAACCACGGGACCAACACGCAATAACAATCCACTAAGAATAGAAGAATAACAAGGTGATTACCGACTCCACGGACTCAAACCCCTCCTTCAGCTTCTTCGGACCTTGCGCTGACCGGTTGGATATCCACGCAATAACAATCCCTAAGAAAAGAAGAATAACAAGGTGATTACCGTCTCCACGGATTTAACCCCTCCTTCAATTTCTTGGACCTCGCGCTCCACCGTTTTGCCCGTCCACTGCTCACGTTCGAATCCACGAACGCACGCTTCGAATCCACGAAACGCCTTTAGCACACCGAATCCACGATGCCACGTCGAATCCACGACGCAAACTCAGTCGATAAGAATATTGACTTCGATGGTGATCCTTTGCTTAGATTATCAATGAAGAACCGTAGAAGAAATCTCTAAGCAAAGATTAGATCAATTCGACAAAAGATATGTTCTTGAAAGAACCATCGAATTGACCTAAAAGAGGCTATAAAGAAGAACGATGAAAACCTAGCCTCTAGGGTTGCTCTCAAGAGTTTTATAAAAAGATCGGCCGTAGCTCCCACGTTTTTGAGAAACCCTAAACGTCTATTTATAGTTTAGAAACCTTTGGAAAGAGATAAGAATCAAAAACATACCTTATCTGGAAATTTTCAGGACGGCGATCCGGATCGGATTTACTGCGATCCGGATCGTCGTAACGAGATTGACGATTCCAGAAATACCATGGTTCGGGATCCGGATCGCATTGCCCGATCCGGATCGTTCATACAAATCAGAAAACTTAACATTCGGGATCCGGATCGGAAATTGCATGGATCCGGATCGAAGTCTTGTATGAAGCAACAACCTTCGGGATCCGGATCGTTGGCTCTGATCCGGATCCTGAACAAGTCCGAACACCAGTTTTTGATTATTATGCAATTAAAAGTTCATCCAAGTGTTTCTACACTATAAGAAAGTATTCGGATCACCATAATTATTTAGTTAAACATACCTGATCCTCTTGAATACTTTCTTCTTGAGATTGATGTAACTGATCCACAATTCTTCAACTTCAATCTTCAAGACTCAAGACACTGGGTGTCAACTTGAGCTCTTGTTGAATCTTCTCTAAGTCTTTGATTGCTGATTGACAATTTGATCCCTTTAAGACTCTGACTCAACTCACTGACTTGACTCACGAAATATGCCAATACCAAAAAGCCGTAACAATCTCCCCCTTTGGCAATTTCGTGACAAAACCCAAAAATACATAAAAGCGCTCAAGTCACTCATCTTAAACCAAAAAATCGAAACTCAATGTCATCACCAAAACATTGATTTTCTTTGCGTGAAAGATCCAATAAATACAAAATTACATTTGAACCAAACAGTCCTAGAACATACTCTATGACTTAGGACTTGGAGTCTTAAAGTGATGTAATTCCTGCAAAACAAAACTCCAAACAAAATCAAACGTTAGTTGTTAGAAATTAAAATCCTACATTTGATCCGTCTTCCTTTTGGTTCTTTTGTTTTTCGACTCTTTCAATTTTTTCTTTGTCTCCCCCTATCTTGAGCATCTCTAACATGTTTTCCATGTTCTCCATGTTCTTGAGCATCTATGTTCTCCCCCTTTGTGATACGATCATCATTTTCCGTTCTCCCCTATTTTTTCATTTTCGTTTGTACTCTCTTGATGATCTCATCTCCGATCATTTCTCTTCTCCCCCTTTTTGTCACAAATTGTCAAACAGTGAACATACTAGACAAAAGTAAATCACTAACACTATTAGTTCATAGAGAAAGAGAGATAAAAACTCAGTTCTGGTATATAACAAAAATGCAGATTCCGTACCTATACCAGAAAGCAAAAATCAAATAATTTCTTGAAACAAATCCAGATTTTAGAATCTTTTCAAATACCGATTTGTATTCCATCAAGAAATCAATTTAAGTGCTTTAAACAGTGAATTCACACAGATGTCATTCAATCCAATTAATTTCACAAAATTAAAAAGATTTACTCCAAAATCATGAAAAATAAAGGTAAAACATTATAAACCGTTTTTCATGTTATATTCATCAAACACAAGTCATCAAAAATAATCTTGAGATCCAAACTCTATCAAGATGTAACGGATTTACAAAGATGACTTACAGAGATTTCCAAATTACATCAATTTGATTTCTTACCCTTTCAAATTTGAGATAAGCACTAAAATACCTAAGGGTGGCTCTTTGAGCATCTTTCAACTATTCCACCTTATACCAACCAGGAGATTGTTCAAAATATAAGAGTTTTGCATATAAATCTCCAAATGCTTCAACTAAAGATTTTCTCATAAAATACTATCAAGCATCCATAACATGTGGTAGCTTCACACACAAACCGGACGACCGGGGTGGCAGCTCTTTCCAGCATGTGGTGGTAGTTTTCACACTCCTTTCGGATGTAACTCTTTCCACATCTTTCATAATTCAATTATTTACCCTTGTAAGAAGGCAATCTCTTACGTGAAAGAATTAAATCCCAAATTTTAGTCAATCGGTTGTCTCATGTTTATCACAAAGAACTCACACAACCGAGATAGATTAAGCATCTAAAGATCACACATGATTTCTAAAATTTGATGCTTATAAAATCAAAAACTCCTATAATGAAGTATCTTCAAGATTATGATTAAGGAGTAAAGTTGATAATCCAAATAAAATTAATTTGGAGTGAATAAAAGTGAAGCCCTTTTTATTCAATGCACTTGTTCAGTAAAAACCCTTTTGTTCAAAAACAAAGTATAAAAACGAAGAGCATTGAGAAACATGTAATGCAAAGATTAAGAAAAATATGAAAGGAAAACTAATCAAAGCATTACATACAGTCATAAGCTATTTAGAACTTAAGACAAGGAAAGATATCACCTTTCCGAATCCAAAATCGCTGGATTTTGGGTTGTCTTGATTCGTTGTGGCCGGGGGTTGTCCGCTTTGACTGTTGATCCACCTTAGGTCTTTGCCTCGCAGTGATCCACTTGAATGATTGATGTTGTGGCTCGGACCTTTGGTGGGTTGAGTGAACTCCTTTGACTTGATGTGTCTTTTGATTCCGTTGAGTTCGCTCCGTAGATGAAGTTGCCGAAGGACTCTTCTTTCTCTTTTTCGGGCAATTCTTCACCAAATGTCCTTCAAGTCCACATAGGTGACAAGTTCTTCCTTTCAATTTCATTGTGGAACTTGAAGCATTCACAGTTTGGTTCTTTTTGAATCCCAAACCAACCTTGCTTGTTTGACCTAATCCGGACATACATTCAAGTTTCTTGGAACCGGTTGAAATCCTTTGTATGTCGGATTTAAGTTGATGAACTTGCTTGGTCAATGCTTGATTGGTGACATGTATTTCCTCAAACTGCTTTTCAAGAAAATCAATCTTGTTAATATGGGAATTAACGACCGTTTCCGATTGATTTATCTTTTCTTGGAGGATTTTATTATTATCCAATAAAAGCTCTCGTTCCTCCTCGAGATCATGAAGTTTGATCTTTAAAGCATGATTCTCGTCTTGATCTTCAAGTCGTTGCTTTCTCAACTTCTTGATATGTTTGGCCATCTTCTTAGATTCCGCAAGAAGTTGTTGATATGCCTCAACGAGTTCTTCCTCGTCCGACTCCCCCTCACTTGATGACTCTCCGCCGGTTGTTGATGTTTCATACAAAATCAAAGGAGTAGAGTTAGTGACTAATGATGATAAACAATTATTAGAAGAGGGAAAATGAGAGGCATGAGAAGCAACGATTTTTTCCTCTTTACTTGAGGTTGATTCATTAGAAGTAAAATCGTCCCAAGTTTTCGCTTGCAAAGCCTTCTTTTTATATAATTTCGGAGTAGGACAATCCGTTGAAATATGGCCGTAGCCTTTGCATCTATAACATCGGATTTCCCCTTCGAATTCATCTTTTTCCTTAGAAGGTTTTGCAAGGAATTTGAGGTTAGAGGATTTAGAACCCGATGATCCTTTAGATGGTTTCGTGGATGAAGATCCATCGGTTCGATTCTTCCAAAATTTCCGACGAAATTTCTTTGTGATCCGCGCCAATTGTTCTTCAAAATCGGCAAAAGAGATTTCATCGTCGGAACTCGATTCGCTATCTTCTTTCTTTGTGGATTTGAATGCAATACCTGTAAGCTTAGAAGAAGACTTGGAAGAAACTTGATTAGTAGGAAAAGTCAATTCATAAGTTTGCAAAGCACCTACTAATTCCTCAACACTCATCTCATCCGGATGACTAACGGTTTCAATGGCGGTAACCTTTGCCCTAAACCGTTCCGGAAGAGTCCGAAGTATCTTTCTTACAATTTTCGACTCCGGGATCTTTTCTCCTAGATTAGCACATGTATTAATTACATCTTGAAGTCTAGTGTAATAATCTGTAAACAATTCATGCTCTTCCATATGAATAGAGTCAAATTGACTTGTAAGCATCTGGAGCTTTTGAATTTTTACAAGATTAGTACCCTCATGTGTAATTTTGAGAATATCCCAAATTTCCTTCGCGGTTTCACACGCGGAAATTCTTGTAAATTCAGTCGAGGAAAGAGAGTTAAATAAAGCGTTCATACCTTTCCCATTGTAAGAAGATCTTTCAAATTCCTCTTTGGACCATCTAGAGCGAGGTTTTGGGGTAGTAGAATTTCCTACTTCCTCAACAGGATGCACCCAACCGCATTCCACGGATTGCCATACTCGCTCATCAATTGCGATGAGAAAAGCTCTCATCCGCACTTTCCAATAAGCATAATTAGTCCCATCAAAAAGAGGAGGTCTATAAATATTACCACTTTCACCCATCATGATAGATAAACCTAAAACCCGCTCCGATACCAATTGTAGAGTTATGAATCCCAAAGGATCTAAATAGGTACTATCAAACAACTAGAGGGGGGGTGAATAGGTGTAATACTTAAAAACTCAATCTCAGTGCAAAATAAAAACCAATGCGGAAAATAAAAACAGCACACCGAGATATACGTGGAAACTCCAATCCAGGAGAAAAACCACGGGACCAACACGCAATAACAATCCACTAAGAATAGAAGAATAACAAGGTGATTACCGACTCCACGGACTCAAACCCCTCCTTCAGCTTCTTCGGACCTTGCGCTGACCGGTTGGATATCCACGCAATAACAATCCCTAAGAAAAGAAGAATAACAAGGTGATTACCGTCTCCACGGATTTAACCCCTCCTTCAATTTCTTGTACCTCGCGCTCCACCGTTTTGCCCGTCCACTGCTCACGTTCGAATCCACGAACGCACGCTTCGAATCCACGAAACGCCTTTAGCACACCGAATCCACGATGCCACGTCGAATCCACGACGCAAACTCAGTCGATAAGAATATTGACTTCGATGGTGATCCTTTGCTTAGATTATCAATGAAGAACCGTAGAAGAAATCTCTAAGCAAAGATTAGATCAATTCGACAAAAGATATGTTCTTGAAAGAACCATCGAATTGACCTAAAAGAGGCTATAAAGAAGAACGATGAAAACCTAGCCTCTAGGGTTGCTCTCAAGAGTTTTATAAAAAGATCGGCCGTAGCTCCCACGTTTTTGAGAAACCCTAAACGTCTATTTATAGTTTAGAAACCTTTGGAAAGAGATAAGAATCAAAAACATACCTTATCTGGAAATTTTCAGGACGGCGATCCGGATCGGATTTACTGCGATCCGGATCGTCGTAACGAGATTGACGATTCCAGAAATACCATGGTTCGGGATCCGGATCGCATTGCCCGATCCGGATCGTTCATACAAATCAGAAAACTTAACATTCGGGATCCGGATCGGAAATTGCATGGATCCGGATCGAAGTCTTGTATGAAGCAACAACCTTCGGGATCCGGATCGTTGGCTCTGATCCGGATCCTGAACAAGTCCGAACACCAGTTTTTGATTATTATGCAATTAAAAGTTCATCCAAGTGTTTCTACACTATAAGAAAGTATTCGGATCACCATAATTATTTAGTTAAACATACCTGATCCTCTTGAATACTTTCTTCTTGAGATTGATGTAACTGATCCACAATTCTTCAACTTCAATCTTCAAGACTCAAGACACTGGGTGTCAACTTGAGCTCTTGTTGAATCTTCTCTAAGTCTTTGATTGCTGATTGACAATTTGATCCCTTTAAGACTCTGACTCAACTCACTGACTTGACTCACGAAATATGCCAATACCAAAAAGCCGTAACACAAGATGTGGTTGATTTGATCTTTGAGCTCCAATCTTGCAATTTCTTCCAATGTGCCCTGCAAAATTACAACGAAAACATACCTTTGTGCTTGATGATTCTGAAGAGGATGAAGTAGGCTTGTTGTCGTTGGTTGTCATGATTTCCGGTGTCGGAGGAGGAGATACCGACTGAGGCACAAAGACTGTCCCAACCGAACTAAAATTGTCTCCAGTTCGATTGTATCCGAGGCCGAACTTGTTTGTTTGACCAAGACCAAGAAGTTTATCCAACTTACTCCTTCCTAAAGAAAATTGCTGTAAGTCATCCTTGAGTTGGCAAATGGTCTCTGTCATTTCCAATTTTTTCCGTCGGGCCTCGCCGTAGAGCTTCAAGAAATAGTTCGCTTTGTTCACCATATCTATATAGTTCTTCTCGAGTTGCTCATTGGACTCTTGAAGGGAAACATTTTCTTTTATCAGTTTATCCCTTTCCACTTCAAGATCGGTCGAGAGAGAAGTTACCCTTTTTTACTTCTTCTTCGAGATCCTGCAATCTCCCTCTCAACCCCTTGTTTTGCTTAGCCGGTTTCTTTAAATCCCGTAAAGATCTGTGATAGGCTAGAGCAAATTCTTCACCTTCCGAATCATCCGATTCGTTGTCCGTTGCATTCTTTTCAACAGTGGAGTTGGACAACGACTCGGATGTACTTGCCATAAAGCACATGAAGGGTGAAGATACGGACGCGTGGAATGCGGTGGAGCTCTTTTCTTCATCACTCGAAGACGACTCATTTGACGTTGAGTTGTCATCCCAAGTGACGACTTGCATCGCCTTCTTCTTTGCCGGATACTTGTTAGGACACTCCGTTGCAATGTGGTCGTAGCCTCGACATTTGAAGCATTGAAGTTGTCCTTCTGAACTTTTCTTATCCTTTGAGAAGTTCTCTTGCTTTCTTGACTTGTAATTTGAAGTACCCTTGCCTTTGTTCAACTTTCCGAAGGATGGAGATTTGCTTGAATTACCCCTTCGAAAGTTGCGGCGAAACTTCCTTGTCAAGAGAGCGAGATGCTTCTCAAATTCCTCCATAGAAAGGTTCTCGTCATCGTCTGAGGAGGATGTATCCGCGTCTTCTTCCTTAGTTGTTTTCAACGAAAACATACCTTAGATCTTGACGATCCCAAAGAGGATGAAGTAGGTTTGTTGTCGTTGTTTGTCTTGAATTCCGGTGTCGGAGGAGGAGATACCGACTGAGGCACAAAAACTGTCCCACTCGAACTTGGACTGTTTCCAGTTTGAGTGTATCCGAGGCCGAACCGATTTGATTGACCAAGACCAAGAAGTCTATCCAACTTACTCCTTCCTGAAGAGAATCGCTGTAAGTCATCCTTGAGTTGGAAAATGGTCTTTGTCATTTCCAGGTTATCCTGTCGAGCCTCGTTGTAGAGCTTTGAGAAGTGATTCGCGTTATCCACCAGATTTGTATGTTCCTTCTCAAGTTGCTCATTGGACTCTTGAAGGGAAACATTTGCCTTTATCAGGTTTTCCCTTTCCACTTCAAGAGCGTTTGAGAGAGAAGTCGCTCTTTTTGCTTCTTCTTCGAGATCATGCACTCTCCCTCTCAAACTCTTGTTTTGCTTAGCCACTTTCTTTGAATCCCTCAAAAGTCTGTGGTAGGCTAGAGCAAAATCTTCACCTTCCGAATCATCCGATTCATTGTCCGTTGCATTCTTTTCAACAGTGGAGTTGGACAACGACTCGGATGTACTTGCCACAAAGCACATGAAGGGTGAAGATACGGACGCGTGGAATGCGGTGGAGCTCTTTTCTTCATCACTCGAAGACGACTCATTTGACGTTGAGTTGTCATCCCAAGTGACGACTTGCATCGCCTTCTTCTTTGCCGGATACTTGTTAGGACACTCCGTTGTAATGTGGTCGTAGCCTCGACATTTGAAGCATTGTAGTTGTCCCTCTGAACTTTTCTTATCCTTTGAGAAGTTCTCTTGCTTTCTTGACTTGTAACTTGCAGTACCCTTGCCTTTGTTCGACTTTCCGAAGAATGGAGATTTACTTGAATTACCCCTTCGAAAGTTGCGGCGAAACTTAGATCAAAGATAGATCGGAAATACCATCTAAGTATTCATTAGTTTGATTCAACTCAAGATGTGAGTATGAAAACCTAGAATCAAACTAATCAATATAGATGAAGAAACATAGAGTATTCTCTAATGATTCCTTTCTTCTCTATATGTGGATCTAGAGCCGTATAAGATGATACAGGAAAAAGACGGCTATGTGGATTTTCGACCCCCATGAAAAAGAGTCATAGGGTCTATTTATAGGTTAGAAACCCTAGGAAGGAGATAAGAATCAAAAACCTAACATTTCTGGAGATTTTACGGACGGCGATCCGGATCGGATTAGCTGTGATCCGGATCGTCGTAACGAGTCAGGCAATTCCAGAAAAATGAAGGTTCGGGATCCGGATCGAAGTGCTCGATCCGGATCGTTCATACAGTTCACCAAACATCAACGTTCGGGATCCGGATTGCGAAGCCTGATCCGGATCGTTCAAGGAAGATGGTAAACTCAGTGTTCGGGATCCGGATCAAGAGAGGCTACGATCCGGATTGAACTGGTGTATGAACGAACCACCTTCGGGATCCGGATCGAACAACCTGATCCGGATCCTGAACATGTCCCAAGTCCAGTTTTTGATTTTTATGCAATGAAAGATTCTTCCAAGTGTTTCTACACTACAAGAAGTATTCGGATCACACAAAATCTTTAGTAAAACATACCTGATCCTTTTGAATTCTTCTTTCTTGAGATTGAGTTAAATGATCCAACTTTCTTCACCTTCAATCTTCAAGACTTGAGACTTTCACGAAACTACGCCAACTCAAATTCCGTAACAAGTTTGCCCATCATAGACATCTCAAATTCGCTTTCCATGGTTTCTGCAAATTTAGAAGCATCATTATCCTTTGTTGCTCCAAACACAATGTCATCGACATAGATTTGTGCAACAATGAAGTTATTTTGATAATGCTTCACAAAGAGAGTCCGATCTGCTCCCCCTCGAGTATAGCCCTTCTCCAAAAGGTGCTTTGTCAACCTTTCGTACCATGCTCGCGGTGCTTGTTTTAAACCGTAAAGAGACTTTTTCAAACGAAAAACATGGTTAGGTAGTTTACAGTCTACAAAACCTTTCGGTTGAGCCATATAAACTTCCTCATTTAAAAACCCATTTAAAAACGCGCTCTTAACGTCCATTTGAAAGAGTTTTATTTTAAAGTGACAAGCAATAGCGAATAAGATACGAATGGACTCGAGTCTAGCTACAGGGGCGAACGTTTCATCAAAGTCTATACCTTCTATTTGAGAGTAGCCTTGAGCAACTAAACGTGCTTTGTTCCTGATGATGGTACCATCCTCATTTTTCTTGTTCTTGAAAATCCATTTAGTACCAATCACATTGTGTTGCTTCGGAGGCGTCGTTAATTCCCAGACTTTGTTGCGTTCAAACTGATGGAGCTCTTCCTGCATTGCTTCAATCCAGCAGTCATCCTGAAGAGCTTCATCGACGTTCTTTGGTTCGATCGTGGAAACATAACATGCGAATCCACAAACCAACTGTCTCCGAGTTTTGACTCCTTCTTGTGGGTCTCCAATGATGTTTGATTCAGGATGATCCTTGGAGATGCGTAACGTTTGTTGTAATGGAGTACTCAGAGGTACATGAGATGATTCCTGCACATCAGATAAACTTGAAGAACCATTAGATGCATCATTAATATTGGAAGTATTATCATGAGAAGATGCACTTATAGGAGTATCATCATCAAGAGAGATATCAGGGGTAGATTTATCAGATGCAAAGTGGAAAGCTTCATCTACTTTAACATTTATAGATTCTACGATCGTCTTAGATTCCAAGTTAAATACCCGATATGCTCTACTATTCGTAGAATACCCCAAGAAAATCCCTTCGTCACTTCGAGAGTCAAACTTTCCAAGATTTTCACGGTCACGTAAAATGTAACACCGACTCCCGAAGATGCGAAAATATTTGATGTTGGGTTTTCTACAACACCATAGTTCATATGGTGTATTTAACGTTCCCGGGCGCAAATAAACTCGATTAATAACATAGATTGCAGTGTTCACAGCTTCAGCCCAAAAATGTAGCGGTAAATTTCGGCTGTGAAGCATAACACGTGTCATCTCTTGAACAACCCTGTTTTTGCGCTCGACAACACCATTCTGTTGAGGTGTATAGGTTGCAGAGAATTCATGCTTAATGCCGTTGGAAGTGCAAAAATCAATGAATTTAGAATTTATGAATTCTCCACCTCTATCACTTCTAACACGAATGATCTTTTCATTATTTTCAATCATAATACGAAGGCAAATCTCGTGAAAAGAATCAAAAGTATCAGCTTTCTCTTTTAAAAATGCTACCCATGAATACCGAGAGAAATCATCAACCAATAAGAAAATATACCATTTACCTCCCAAGGATGGTTGACGTGTCGGCCCAAAGAAAGAAAAATAGTCTACATAAACTACACAACATTTAATCGTAGAAAGATTAAAGACAAGGAAAGATTTCACCTTTGCATACCCAAACCTTTTGAGTTTTAGAGTATGTTGGCAATGTTTGAGAAATTTTCCTTGATGAAGACGTCTTGTATGATTGATCTTTTTCTTTTGTCATCGTCTTGTTTGAAGTACTACCAATATTCTTTTCTTTTGAAAAGTCCTTCTTTGATTTGTGGGGAGTGAACTCATTGGTAGCAGTTGCAAGATGTGATTGATTTGATCTTTGAGCTCCAATCTTGCAATTTCTTTCAGTGTGCCCTGCAAAATTACAACGAAAACATACCTTAGTGCTTGACGATTCCGAGGAGGGTGAAGTAGGCTTGTTGTCGTTGGTTGTCGTGAATTCCGGTGTCGGAGGAGGAGATACCGACTGAGGCACAAAGACTGTCCCAACCGAACTAAAATTGTCTTCAGTTCGATTGTATCCGAGGCCGAGCTTGTTTGATTGACCAAGACCAAGAAGCTTATCCAACTTACTCCTTCCTGATGAAAATCGCTGCAAGTCATCCTTGAGTTGGAGAATGGTCTCTGTCATTTCCAATTTTTCCTGTCGAGCCTCGCCGTTGAGCTTCAAGAAGTAATTCGCTTTGTTAACCATATCTATATAATTCTTCTCGAGTTGCTCGTTGGACTCTTGAAGGGAAACATTTGCTTTTATTAGATTATCCCTTTCCACTTCAAGATCGGTCGAGAGAGAAGTTACTCTTTTTACTTCTTCTTCGAGATCCTGCAATATCCCTCTCAACCCCTTATTTTGCTTAGCCAGTTTCTTTGAATCCCGTAAAAGTCTGTGGTAGGCTAGAGCAAAATCTTCACCTTCCGAATCATCCGATTCATTTTCCGTTGCATTCTTTTCAACAGTGGAGTTGGACAATGAGTCGGATGTACTTGCCATTAAGCACATGAAGGGTGAAGATGTGGACGCGTGGAACGCAGTTGCGTTGTCTTCTTCATCACTTGACGATGACTCATTTGACGATGAGGTGTCATCCCAAGTGACGGCTTGCATCGCCTTCTTCTTAGACGGATTCTTAGTTGGACATTCCGTTGAGATATGGCCGTACCCTCGGCACTTGAAGCATTGGACTTGTCCGTCTGTGCTTTTCTTATCCTTAGAAAAACCCTCTTGCTTTCTTGACTTGTAACTTGAAGAACCCTTGCCTTTCTTCCCCTTTCCGAAGGATGGAGTTTTGCTTGAATTACCCCTTCGAAAATTTCGGCAAAACTTCCTTGTCAAGAGAGCGAGCTGCTTCTCAAAGTCCTCCATAGATAAATTCTCGTCATCGCCTGAGGAGGATGAATCCGCGTCTTCTTCTTTTGTTGTTTTCAAAGCATAACCTGAAAACTTAGAAGAGGATGCCTTTCCCGAAGAATAGTTAGTAGGAAATGTCATTTCATAAGTTTGTAAAGAACCAACTAATTCTTCTACACGGATTTCGTCCGGGTGTTTAATAGTTTCAATGGCTGTAACCTTGGAACGAAATCTTTCAGGAAGAGTTCTTAAGATCTTTCTTACAATTTTAAATTCTGGAATCTTCTCTCCCAAGTTAGCACATGAGTTTACGATGTCTTGCAATCGTGTGTGATAGTCAGTGAACGATTTATTTTCTGCCATGAAAATAGAGTCAAACTTGCTCGTAAGCATTTGCAGTTTCTGAATCTTCACAAGGTTAGTTCCCTCATGCGTAACTTGAAGAACATCCCAGATTTCTTTCGCAGTCTCACATGCCGAGACGCGAGAGAACTATGTTTGTGATAAGGCATTAAATAAAGCATTTATTCCCTTGCCATTGTAAGAAGATATATCAATCTCTTCCTTGGTCCATTTCGACCTAGGTTTGATGGTGCGAACATCACCAATAAATTCAGTTGGATTAGACCATCCTAATTCAATTGATTGCCACACCCGTTCGTCAATGGAAATTAAAAAGGCTTTCATCCGTACTTTCCAGTACGCATAATTTGTTCCATCGAAGAACGGGGGTCTGTTGATGTTTCAACCTTCAACCATTCTTTACAACCCTATTCCCGCTCTGATACCACTTGTTGGGTTATATGTATAATAGGATCTAATTAGGGGAAAAAATACCTAGAGGGGGGGTGAATAGGTGTAAACCATAAACACTCAAAAATCTTTGCGATATAAAAACCCAATGCGGAAAAATAAATAACACGCAGAGATTTTTACGTGGAAAACTCCAAACCGGAGTAAAAAACCACGGGACCGATAACACGGTGAAATCCACTAGAATTAAACACGTACAAGGTGATATACCGTACTCACAGACGACTCAACCTTTTCCATACGCTCCTAGTTGATCTTCTCCGCTCGCTCCAGACGCTTCTCGAATCCACGATGTGCGTCCAACGCCGAATCCACGGCGTCCAACGTCGAGTCCACGACGTCCGACCGAATCCACGGTCTTCACCCAGTAGTACGCTTCGAATCCACGAACGTACATCGCTCCGAATCCACGAGAGCGGTTGCACCTTGAATCCACAAGGCCACGCGAGTCCACGCGCCGATTTTGGGGTAAATCGTTGTTTTTTGGGTGGTGATGATCCGCCGAATACTTAGATCAAAGATAGATAGGAAATACCATCTAAGTATTCATTGATTTGATTCAACTCAAAATGTGAGTATGAAAACCTAGAATCAAATCAATCAATATAGATGAAGAAACATAAGATAGAATCTATGATTTCCTTTTTTCTCTATATGTGGATCTGAGTCCGTATAAAAGATGACGGCTACTTTTTCTATTCTGTGGACTTACCCTAGAAAAAGAATCATAGGGTCTATTTATAGGTTAGAAACCCTTGGAAGAAGATAAGGATCAAAAACTAACCTTTTCTGGAGTTTTTACATGACGACGATCCGGATCGGAAATCGGCGATCCGGATTGCAGTAGCGAGAAAAACAGATTCCAGAAAAACGAAGGTTCGGGATCCGGATCAAAGTGCTTGATCCGGATCGTTCATACAGTTCACCAAACATCAACGTTCGGGATCCGGATTGCAGTAGCCTGATCCGGATCGTTCACATAAAATGGTAAACTCAGTGTTCGGGATCCGGATCAAGGGAAGCTACGATCCGGATTGAACTGGTGTATGAACGAACCACCTTCGGGATCCGGATTGAACAATCTGATCCGGATCCTAAACATGTCCCATGTCCAGTTTTTGATATTTATGCAATAACAAATCCATCCAAGTGTTTCTACACTATAAGAAGTATTCGGATCACCAAAGATATTAAGTTAAACATACCTGATCCTTTTGAATTCTTCTTTCTTGAGATTGAGTTATATGATCCAACTTCCTTTACCTTCAATCTTCAAGACTTAGCCGAATTCACGAAATACGCCAACTCAAATTCCGTAACACCTGTTGCCGGCGGGGGCAACTTCTGGCCTGAAACCTTATTTTGGCCGATCTTGAACGCAGGCTTCATCCGACCGGTGAAACCGAGATCTAGACCGTCGGATCTGGTCTTCTCGACGACTGCAACCTGTTCACCGAGTTTCAGAGTGATCGGATGATCGGATAAGGATCCGAGTCTCACGAGCCAACCCTAAAACCGGGTTATGTTGCACCTCGGCCGAACCTTGCCGCCCGGCGCCGCCGCTCACCCGCACCGCCGGCCACCACCTCAGCAAGCTCCGTGGCACCGTGTGGAACACTTTGGTCTAAGTCGGAGGGACTCAAAAGCGCTGGTCGGAAATCCACCATTAGAGCATCTCCTTCTTCCCCGAGCTCGAGCTCCGGCGATTGCCGCCACTCCCGGCCGCCGCCCAGTGCCTCAGGTGAGTTCCTTGGACATTGAGGAGGCTTTTCATGCATTTGCATGAGGGTTTTAATGTGGGGTTTTTGCTCGCCGTAGTTGCACCACTAGAGCAACCCGAGGTTGAGCTCCGGCCGCCGCCGCCGCCTTTGGTCGCCGGCCAACCACCCAGGTTAGTTCTAAACCTCCCATAGAATAACTCTAGCTTTTTGGTTTGGCCTGAGAACCTTTGGGAGCAAAGTTGCTCCAATCTTTGTGTTAAAGGGTGTGTGTTGGGTGTTTTCCGGCCAACCGCTGCCACCGACCGCCGGTGCCGGATCTGGCTAGGTCCGAGCCACTTCTGGGAGGATATATTGACTGATGCTCACCTTTGCATCAGGTCTGAGCCTGGTTTGTTCAGGAGGTTGCCAACCCGAACCTAGCTTGATTTGGGGGTTGCTCCGGCCAACTTCTCCGGCCGGTCTCCGGCAAGCCATAGGTGAGCACTTCACTCCTCTGTCCACCCAGAGCATGATGCTCATGTTTAATTCCAACTTGATCAAGTGGTTGATTGGTTGTAGCATAGTAGCTATTGTGGACTTAGAATGTTTTTGGGCCAACTTTTCCCTCGGGCCTCGTGCCAACCCAAACCAGTGAGCACGGGCTTTGTCGCGTCAAAACCTGCACACTGAAATTTACGGCGCAGTCTAAATCTTCCTGGTTTGGAAGATCGGATCAAAACAGTGTAGCAAGTTAATGTATTTATGCAATTTTAGAGTATTTTATGGACCAAGTTGCAAATGTAACTTCTTGGCTGTCTTTGGACAGTGTGTACGCACCCTCTAAGCATTTCGTTAGAGGTCCGGAGACTTTCGTTGAGCGGAAGACGGATATCGTTCCGTAAATCGGCAAAATCATCGGTTTACGATTTCTGACGAGTGTCTCGCATACCCCGGTATGAAAGAATGGTTTCATGTTACTGTAGTGTTGTCGGGATAGGTATGGGTGAGTCTATTTCTGATCACAGTTTCTGTTCAGGGCCCAGGAGTTCAGCACCAGCCTCCCGGTAGTCTAGCGGGAGTTCGGGATCGGCCTACACTCGGGGGGTTCGTTCGACTGACTTCGAGGTGGGTACTCTTCCATGGTTATTTGGGAAAGGGTATGAGTTATAGAAATTGCATGTTTGGGCAAAGGGAAGAATAAAATAATTACTTGTTTCCGTGCTAACCCTGTTTAAGTTATTATATATATACTTAGTTATGAGGCTCGAGATTGCTACACGCACACCAGCGGTTTGGCCACCGCGAGGGTGTGCTTTTCCGGAAAAGTGGTACGTTGACCCGTGTACCCCACGTGTGGGTGACGTAATGGGGGCCCTCATGGGTGGGGGGTGTGAGCGGTGCCGAGGCAGGTGCTCGAGGTGGTGCCGGGGCAGGTGCTCGGTGCGATTTGCCGAGGTAGGTGCTCGGTGTGGTTGCCGGGGCAGGTGCCCGGGTTTGGATTGTACAGGGAGAGGGTTTTCACTGTGGATTGCACGATGAGGAGGGCGGTTGCTCTGTTTTTACTACGGTTTGCCATTTTTATAGCCCTTATTCCTTTCGTGCTTTATTTTCCTGGTCACTGACTTCCCACTATGTGACAGGTTCCTCCAGGGGTGAGTGCTAGGGCGACAGCGAGGCCGCATGAGAGACCATTTGGCCCTTCGAGGCCACGGACATTGGTTATCTCTTCTTATGATCATTTCGTTACTTGTAGTAGCTGTGTGTTATGTCATTTTGGGAATTGTTGTGGATGTTGGGATTATTACAGTACTCAGTGGATGCCTCTTTCGTTTACTATTTAATAGTTGGCCGTTTGCGAACAAAAAGGAAAAGAAAAGAAAACATTGCGAAAATGATTTGAAAAATGTTGGTGTCGAGTGGGCACCGTTTTCAAAACCCTGTGGATTTATGGATTTCGAAATAGTTTTGTAAAACCTGGGTGTCGTGTGGGCACCGTTTTCAAAATCTTGTGGATTTATGGATTTCGAAATGGCTTTATAAAACTTGGGTGTCGTGTGGGCACCGCTTTCAAAACCCTGCGGTTTTATCCTTTCAAAAATAGTCGGCCTCTTCATTACTTATGGAAAATGGTTGTATGTATTTGACGATTGAACTAGTGTGGTTAAAGGTATGATGATATGGACTGTGTAGTCAGGACACCGTGCATATACAAAGGAGACTCTGCCCGTTTGCAGAGTGAATTTGTATATGCGGCGGGTCTGGGCACGCACCGGGGGAGAGCAGTTTCAAAAAAAAAATGTATGTAAATTTGGGAGCATCGGTGGCTATCCTTCCGCGCGTTTAAACCCCCGGGGCGTGACAACGGCTCTCACAACAGAACACCAAACTCACAGATAACACAGAAAGGACCGACACCATAAGGGTTCGAAAACCCCAATAGGTCAGCGCCTAGAACCCCAATCAAACAAGAACAGACTCCAGGCTCCGCCTATCGAAGTTCCCGACCCCCTTACAGTTCGGGAACACGACAACCTCGGTACAACATGCGGAAGACACCAACCAGGGTCCGAAAGTTCCGGGAGACCAACACCTACAACCCTATCAAACAAGAACAGGTTCTAGGCACGGCCCCCGTAGCTTTCGTCCCGAAAAAGGAAAGGCCCCTAGAACCCAGATCACCCAAACTCTCTCGGGTGAGGAAGTTGTAATAAAAAGATGACAGTTATTACTGAAAACTATTTTAATCTGAGAAACCCAATTTAATATATTTTAGTTCTTTAATAAAAATCAGTTCAAATA
Organism: Tillandsia leiboldiana; assembly: GCA_029204045.2. Lineage (NCBI taxonomy): Eukaryota > Viridiplantae > Streptophyta > Magnoliopsida > Poales > Bromeliaceae > Tillandsia > Tillandsia leiboldiana. The sequence continues at coordinate 40,666,929 of CM055067.1, read as the reverse complement.
AGTTTTATTTTTCAAACCCCGAAGGGCTATTGCCTTCACCCAAATCAAACAAGAAAGGCTCCGGCGACCCGCTCGAAGTTTGGAAGGAAAACATTAGTTTACAGAAACTATATGTGTCCAAAAACAGTCTGGATTCTAGGTCCTGCTATCACTAGTATACCACTGTCACTAACATAGTGACGACAAATAAAACAGAGAAATACGACAGCCCGAGACCACCGTTTCCCCAAACGGCTCCCGACACAGCTACAAGACTAGCTGTGACGCCCCACTTCCCAGGGGGTCACCCATCCTAGAACTACTCTAGCTCTAGCACGCTTAACTCTCATAACCTCTTGGATATTGCTACCATCCAAAATGCTATAGCCGGGTTAAGAGATTTAGTCCTATTATATCATTTATATATAGGACTAATCCAAATTTCGGGGGTGTCACATTCTTCCCCCCTTTAAGCCCGGACGTCCACGTCAGGCTCAAGCACACTCACAAGCACCAGGCGATGTGAGACTCGTCTCGCTAGCCTTAGCCGACCTTGTGGGGAGCTGCACTCCACCCACGACGGTCATTAGCCGGGGAGCCTCGCTCTACCCGCTATATAACCCTGGCTTAGCCGAGACTCATCTCACATTTCCGACTGGTGAATGGCTCTGATACCAACTGTGATGCCCCACTTCCCAGGGGGTCACCCATCCTAGAACTACTCTAGCTCTAGCACGCTTAACTCTCATAACCTCTTGGATATTGCTACCATCCAAAATGCTATAGCCGGGTTAAGAGATTTAGTCCTATTATATCATTTATATATAGGACTAATCCAAATTTCGGGGGTGTCACACTAGCTACACCAAGCAGACTCCACTCTGCCCCCCAAGCACGAGTGTAACATGCATCCCACACTAAAATAGGTCCCGACCACTCGGCCCACTACCCGGGCGAGGAAAACACTATGTCCAGGAGTAGAATACGAAGTGTGGATGTCTAGAGCATAAATAAACCTAGCCCAAGTGAGGGTTTTCTACTAGTCTGGTTGAACATACATCATATGACAGGGTGCTAGGTCAAGTTCCAAATAGTGGTAAATGAATTGACACAGATAGGAAGCATATAATAACATGATCATGATAACAACACGAGATCATCCTTCTATAACTAACATGCTTCCTAATACATCTAACAATCATGTATGATTTACTACACGATAGAATTAATGAATAGTCCATCAATTTTGGAGGCGAAGCAACCCACCAGAAAAATGCGCGTTCCACAACAGTAATAACCTCCTCTCTGCCCAACTCTCCGTAAGATACCCAAATCTGCGAATTACTGCAAAAAGTACCACACATAGAATCAACGGTAGCAGTTCCAAATACAGCACTTGCTGTTTGCCAAAACCAGCACAGAAAACAAAAAATTTCACCTCTCTCCAGCCCTCAAAAAAATCCAGAAAGATCACCGTTGCGATCCTCGCGACGAGTAGCCCCAAATCGAGTATTTATACTCCTCAATCCGACACCTGTAGGCCAAGATAAAAATAAAACATCGCAGTATGTTAACTCCCTCATAAACACAAGCCTGCAGCAAAACAGTCCCAAAGAAGCTTAATTATCACCTTCGAAGAGTCCTCCAAAAATTCCAATAAAAATACGACGGCGATCCTCGCAAAGATTAGATGTCGATCGAGTCCTGACATGTCGAAATCCGATATCCGAGTGCAGAGATAAAAATCTGACAAGCCTCCGCTGTCCAGAAAAAACCACCAGCAGGAAAAGGGTTCAAAGATGCCTCGTAAACCATACTAAGAACTCAAAACGAAGCAAGGTGATCAACAAAGAAACTGAAGGCCTACCTCTCATGAAACCGATGCAACAAAAATCGTCCAAAAATACTGTCGGAGTAGCTCTGTGGACCTCGTGGACCGAACTGCGACGATAACGGGCCACCAACGGAAGAACGTCGCTCTGCGCTAATATGCTGAAGTCGTCGATGCCGCGGCCTCCAAAAATCCTGGGGATCCACCACGAGATCAAAAACTACAAGAGGAACAATTTTGCTGTAGAGCTCTCCCTCTCATTCCCTCTCTAGAACTCGAAAAAAGGAGAGAAAGAGAGAGAGGTGGAGGTATTTATAGCCCAAAAAAACAATTGAGGTAATTACCTCTGTGTCCCCAAAACCGGGCGCCCGAAACCTTTCGGGCCCGCACAGGCGGCCCGCAGCCCGGCCCAGCCCGCGCTCGAAAATACCTCGGCAGGACATGTGTCCGCAAAACAGCGGACAGCGGCGCCCGCGAATCGGGCGCCGCCACGCGTCCCGCCCACGGCTCGGCGCCAGCCGCTGGCGCCGCGGCGCCCCGCCCCACACGCCAGCCGGCGCGGCAGCGCGCCTGCGCCCGCGTGCGCGTACGACCGCAGCCGCGCGCCCGTGGGTGCACTGCACGCACATGGGCCGCCCAATCCGGGGCCGCCACGTGGCGCGCCCCGGTCCATGTGCCAGCCGCGCTGCCCCGTGGACCGCGCAGCGCAGACCCGCCAATGGCCGGTTGCCACGCGTCCCCGCTGGTCCACCGTGCACCAGCGCCATTACTCCGTGGACCAGACACCGTGCGCCGACCAATCTCAGCCCGCCACGTGTCCTAGGCCGGTCCACGGCTCACCCGTACACCATTTTGCACAGAAAACTTCCGGGTGTCCATTTTTGGGCGTCCGGATTCAGAAAAATATAAGTAAATAGCCGTTTTCATGCGTTTTTCCACACTGAATCTAAATACGGCCTCCAATCAGCCTAAAACCACTTCTAAAATTCGGCAAAAGCAGCCGAAAGTCAGGCTTGACTTCAAACCCTCTCTGAGTCCATCCAACCCATCACTTTGACGTGTTGTGGCCCCAACACACCACTAGCAGGTGTTTCACACCCCGAAACATAGGAAAAAACTACACGGGGATTTGAGTTACTACATATATATATATATATATATATATATATATATATATATATATATATATATAAACTGTTAAAAATTGCCACCTGTTAGGAGGGTACGTACTGAAAATTTTAACCCAAAATATTGAGTTGTTAAAGCCATTGAACGGAAACCATATGGGAACGTTGTAATCTATACGTAATAGTACGCTTGGACCTGATTGGCCACAATGGATCCATCCACCGTAAAGAGTCAGTTCAACTTTTATTTCAAATAAAAGAAAACACAGTTTAAATTTATCGACACCCCTCTCGAACGTCTTTTTTGTTTTGCTTTGGTTTTTTTCTTCATTTTTTTTTTTTTTTTTTTTTTTTTTTTTTTTTTTTTTTTTTTTTTTGCATAGTATATGATTTTAAACAATAACTTTCGGGAATATAACCTTATAACATCATGTAGAGTTCATCCACTCTTTTCTTAGAACAATATTAGCTTTCTTCACACTTGGTTTATTATCACCCGTGTCCTTCCAAAGTTTGCCATGAAGTACTGTTTGAGTACTACTATCATGACACCTCCCCATCGGATAAAAATGAAATCGTAATTGAATATATAAAAAACATGGATACTAGTAATAATAATTGAGTTATTATTGCTAATGAATCGAGTCGTTACATTTGATATCAAAATCGATCACCAACCGAAAATATATGACGAGTCTTGACTGAGCCAGGATCTGAAAGACAAGATGTCAGGCTATGTCAAAACAGTATTTTCATACGAATAGTTGTAACGACTCGACCCACTAATAATAATAACTTGTTGGATCTAAATCACAGCTAAAAATATTTAAGCCTAGTTATTAATCAGTATGATATGATTTTGACATAGCCCGTCATTAGCCTGTCATCTTGTCATTCAAATTTTGACATAGCAGGAGGATCCCCATCTGTCAGATCATCTCTAAGGATATATAGTAGGATATATAGTAGGCAGCCGTATCAAATGCAGTTGATACGATTGAGTACTGCAGCACAAAAACCTAGCGCGCCATATCAAATGCAGTTGATACGATTGAGTAATGCAGCACAAAAACCTAATAAAATCAGCTGACTACACCCTGTCCGGTCAAACAAATTGATGAAGCAATCAACCAATTGAGTAAGCGATTAGCCAGCAGTAAGACGTCCGGATGTAGTAACACACGATAGTCTATGTACCCATGAACTGTTAATTGCTCCTATTTGCCACTGAGATCAAGCCACAGGTGTACATTTGCACAAAGTCCGTACAAATACATTTACATTCATATAGATTTGTTGGTACTTCAACGTAAGATTACTAGCTAGACTGTAACACATGGATATCGTTTATCACATGCAGTCCCTGGAATACAAAAGAATTATGAAAGCACTTAAAAAAAAAAGTAGTTTCTTATCCCTGCAATTAGCACGCCAGATAGATTAGAAACAAACAGCTAGCAGCCTTTATTCACAAAACTACATGCACTGTTTACCAACAAATCTACTAATTTTGGGCTCGTACACACACACACACTTTGTTCACAGGCCCAGAGCTTCCAAGTTACCATAATAAGGCGTGAACGATGTCCATATATTATTAATCAGCATGATGCCCCTTATCAACCATTACTGGAAATGAAAGGTGAAATTTAGTGAAAGAAATCAAGAAACAACAGTGTGATAGCTACAATGTGCACAGGATAATCCATGAAAACAACAACTTAAAAGACTCACCTCAGGGTAGCAATCTTGCCGAATGATTTTCTGATTGTGTGGATTAACATTTACTGAACATGATACTCTTCCCTGAAATTAAGAAGAAAATAGAGCCAGTACTAAGAAATGTATATAAGTCCATTAATCCATGTGTTTGCTTTCATGCAATGAATTTTTTCAACAAAATGATACAGGCATAGAATGTCCCTGATGGAATGACAATACCACATGGAAGATATCTACCATTAAGTATCTGTGACCGTGTAATAGGGTCTGGGTGTGATGACTCAAAATGGGGACACAAAGATATCTTCTTACAAGATCATCAGGAAGATCAGTGACAGCAGGAAAAATCAGCATTAAATAAAAATGACACCCGGAGTTTGAATTTGCACTTGTTTGAACCTGCCAAAAGAAGTTCTCCCGGCCTTAACTGAATGCGAGCTCTGTACTGATAAACTTTGTGAGGCGTTAATTGGTTCGCTCTATCGTGGTGACAATTGGTTCGCTTTATTGTGGTGACAATGTGCAAGGAATTTCAATATAGTCTTGTTTGGTTTGTAATTTCAGGAATATGCAAGGTAATACTATAACACAAAAGTAATTAGATATACCCCAAAAGGGCCTTATCTAATTTTCTAAAGGGGGTAATTATCTTGAATTAGTGATCGTGAGGAATCTTGTCTTTCCATAAAATTCCTATGTTACGCCTTGTACTCCTTGAAACAAAATTTTAGGTGTTTTTTTACAATTTGAATTCAATTTGAAAATAAAAATTATACCTATTCGAATTTTTTAAATAAAAATCATAATTCAAAGTATAAAACTTTGAATAGTAAATTAAAATTGTAAATATTAAAATGAACTGATGATTTTAAAATATAATACTATTTTCACAATTCGAATCTAATTGGAATAAACAAAATAAAATTTGAATTCAATTTAAAAATTACAATTTGGGTAGTTCGAATACAAAATTCATAAATTGAAAATAAAATTTAAATTTAATTTAAATCAATATCAATATTAATGTATATAAGATTTCAAACGATTTTGTGAAACCACATCATCATCCCTATAAGCAATCCTTAAAAAATTTAATTTTTATGATCCGTCCAACTTTATATCTATAAAATAGAAACATTTTAATATTTTAAATACTTCAATATTTTATTTAAATTTGACTATATAAAATCATAAAACGATAATTTAAATCAAACATAATTACCAACTGAACTAGAATTAGAACCAGAATCGAATTCCTACTCATCAAATCTTTTAGGCAGATTATAGAATAGAAAAAATCATAAAACTACACTTTAAAACTGTATTAGAATCACAGCCGGCGTAGGATTTCTAATTATTAAATCTCTTAGGCAGATTGTTCAACTCATCAAATCTCGTAGGCAGATTGTTCAACTCATCAAATCTCTTAGGCAGATTGTTTAACTCCCTTTTACTGTTTTACAGAGAAAAATAATTAAGCTATAAATAATAATCAACTCTCTTTTTTAGTTATAATCAACCAGAAGGCTAATTAGCATATTCTACAGGGTATGTTTCTCTTTTACTTTTCAATAATTCTACTCCAAATAATTAGGACGTTTTTTTAGTTTATATTTGTTTGTTTGCAATATAAAAAGAAGTTAAATCATCTTTATTCCTCGACAGTTAAATCATCTTTCTTCAGCTACTTATGTAAGAAAGTTATTACTCTATTTTTTTCTCCTTATAAATAATTATTGATTTGCAAGGAATGGTCTCAGATATATTATTTTTAATTTGTTTTCCCTACAATATATAAGTTAAATTGTCCCTCCTTGCACAATTAAATTCAATTGTATTTATATTGCAAACAAAGAAAAGAAAAGAACTCTTCTTAGGAATCATCTTTCTTCAGCAGAATAAAATGTGAGATATTTACTTACTCTGCTTTGTTTGTTTTTAAATCAATTATCCTTTGCACTATTCTGGCTATAAATTATAATTTTTCCTACTTTAAAAACATTTGTTGGTTCATGATTCGTACTCATAAGTTTTTGGCCCTTGGATGAAGGGATGTACGGTTAGGATTATAGTGGTTCCCTAGGGTTTATACTATTTCACCAACAACCCACTAAACCCTAGGGGTGTTACGGATTTTAAGTATTGGCATATTTCGTGATTTGAGTCGGAGTCTTAAAGTGATCAAATTATCAAATCAACAACTGAAGAATCGACGAAGATTCCTCAAAAAGCTCAAGATGACACTCAGGTATAATTAATGTTTAATGGTGATTTGAGTTTATTTATAATCTTTGGAATCGTTAATTGATTGAAACTGGATTAGAAAAGGTTTTGGGTAATATATATCTCAATTTAACTTTAAATTCCGGTACTTGGTTGATTTCCTCAAAATCCTTATTGAAAAATTCTCATTTTTGAATAGAGTACCGAAACCTCAGTTAGAGTTCCTCAAAACTCGACACAAGATTTTCCTTAAAATGAATAGGGTACCGGTACCTCACTTGGAATACCGGTATGCAATAGAAATTTTCTGTCTGTTGCGTCATTGAGTACCAGTACGCAGTGTCCTATTTTTACTCGATTTCTAACTCGACTCTAATTGTGTTACAAAGGTTATAAATAGATACTTAGGGTCTCTCAACACGATACACCAACTCAGAAAACACCTGAGAGCTACTCTAGAGGCTAGGTTTTCGTTGTTCATCTTTTTCCACCAAAATAGCCTCTCTTAGGTCAATTCGACGGTTTTTCACGTTATGTTTTTTGTCAAATTGATCTGAGCTTTGCTTAGAGATTTCATACTTGATTCTCTGATGATATTCAAAGCAAAGAATCACCATCAAAACATATAATTCTGTTCCGGCTGAGTTTGCGTCAAGGATTTGACGTGGCGTCGTGGATTTGATGTGTTGAAAGCATTTCGTAGACTCGAAACGTGTGGCTTGTGGATTCTGGTGGCGTTCGTGGATTCAAACGTGTGCGTGGACCCGCAGTTGGTGAGCGCGGGATCCAAAGAAGTTGAAGGAGAGGTTTGAGTCCGTGGAGTCGGTAATCACCTTGTAATCTTTCTTTTCTTAGTAGATTGTTATAGCGTGTTAATCATGTGGATTTTTTACTCCTAGTTGGAGTTTTCCCACATAAATCTCGGTGTGTTGATTTTATTTTCCGCATTTATATTTATTGCATTGAGATTTGTGCTTTTGGGTATTATAGGGGATTTTTTAAAAATAACCCTCCTAAATTTTATATTTTGCAATCTAACCCTATCAAAAAAAATTTTGCAAAACTAACCCTACTTTTGCCACCTCGGCGCCACGTAGGGTTGCCAGCGTGAAGGCGCTGAAGCGGTCAGCGCCTTCACAATATTCCTATGAAGACGCTGAACAGCTCAGCGCCTTCACAATATACCTATGAAGACGCTGAACTGCTCAGCGCTTTCATGACTTGTGTTGAAGGCGCTGAAGGGTTCAGCGCCTTCATAGAAATATTATGAAGGCGCTGACCGCTTCAGCGCCTTCATGATATATGCTGAAAGCGCTGTTTCATTCAGCGCCTTCAGCTTATACTATAACCGCGTCGAGGACTTAGTCATTTTTCGGGGAAAAATGGCTAAGTCCTCAGTGTAAGCCAAATATGCTTCTCTGTAGAGGCGCTGAACCAGTTAGCGTCATTAGGTTTTTGCACTTAAGACGCTGAGTGGCTCAACGCCTTTAGTGATTTACACTGAAGGCGCTGAACCCCTCAGCGTCTTTAACTTATTGTTAAAGGCGCTTACCGCGTCAGCGCCTTCTTCAACATCTTATCCCCGCGCAGAGCCCCTCCCCCTTCCCGCACAGTGACTCCCTCCTCCCTCCCGTGAGCCCCTCCCCCCTCCCGCATTGCCGAGCTCCGATCTCCACTCGCGCCGATCTTCACGCACGAGCTCCCTCTTCTCTCGCGAAATCTCGCCGCCCCGATCTCCACATTGCCGATCTCCACTCGCGCCCCCGCCGCCCCGATCTCCACTCGTCGTCGCCGTCGCTGTCGTCGTCGCGCCCCCCGCCGCCCCGATCTCTCACTGTGAGCTCTTGCACTATCTCTCTTCTCTCTCTCTCTCTCTCTTTCTCTCTCTCACGCGCACTATCATCTCTCACTGTGAGAGAGTGAGCTCTCTCACTGTGAGAGAGCTCACTCTCTCACAGCAAATAGAAAAAAAAAAAAAAAAAAAAAATTATCTCACTGTGAGAGAGTGAGCTCTCACTGTGATAGAGCTCACTCTCTCACAGCACAAAAAAAAAAAAAAAAAGAAAAAAAGAAAAAAAAAAAAACTCTCACTGTGAGAGAGTGATCTCTCACAGTGAGAGATCACTCTCTCACTGTGAGAGAGTGAGCTCTCACTGTGAGAGAGTGATCTCTCACAGTGAGAGATCACTCTCTCACTGTGAGAGAGTGAGCTCTCACTGTGAGAGAGCTCACTCTCTCACAGCAAATAAAAAAAAAAAAAAAAACTCCACAATTTGGTAGTCTCACAATTTGCTAATAAAAAAAAAAAAATCACTCTCTCATGCCATGTACACCTATGCACTGTACAGCAAATAAAAAAAGAAAAAAAGAAAAGCTGATTAGCTAGTCTCACAGTTAAAATCTTTAATTTGAGATAAAATCGTAGTAAAATCTTTAATTGAAGCTCTCTCACTGTGAATTCATTGTGAGGGAGTGAAGATCACTCTCTCACAGTGAGAGAGAGTGAAGATCACTCTCTCACTGTGAGAGAGCTTCAATGTGACAGAGTGATCTCTCACAGTGAGAGCTTCACCGTCACAGTGAGCGATCCCCTCACTGTGAGATCGCTCAAAGTAAGAGGTTTCACTGTCGGTCTCCGACTGTAAAGTTAAAAGTAGTATTTTGAAGTGGTTAAATTTTGTTTTGTAGTTGAAATGGCTAATCGCATGCCCATAAGTATTCATTGGGATGGACAGTTAGTTATCGATGGAAATGGTCCACGATATATCGGCGGTCAAAAAAAGCTAATCGCGATACCATCTGATTGTACATATAGTAGGTTTGAGACGAGAATGTATCGTTTAGTAAACTGTACAAGCGAACAATTTCGTCTAAAATTTACTATTGGTTGTCCCACGATCGGTGGTGGATTTTTAGCTCACGAAGTTGTAGATGATGAATCATTGGACGGAATGATAGGATTATGTCAACATCATGGTGTTGTAACGGTATACATCGAGAAAGAGTTACAACCGTCGGATAATTTTGCACCGCAAGGTTATTATACCCAAATGCTCCACAATTATATTGATTTGGGTCCTTCTGCCAATGTAATGAGTGATCAACATATTCCACACGAAGGTGGTGTCAGAATGACAAGGTTAGCACAACAACCTAATAATTTTGTCATTTAGCATATTATTTAAATGGACTTAAAGATTGTATACATTGCAGAGAAAGTGAGTATGACCCGATTGAGAGTGTTGTACCTTGCTCGTTTAGTAGTGTGCCACCAACGACCACATGTGTGGCACCTACGACCACACACACGCAAGCCACGACCTCACGCGGACACACGCAAGCCACGACCTCACGCGGACGCACGCAAGCCACGACCTCACGCGGACACCGCACGCATGCCACGACATCACGCGAACAATGCACGACATCCCGTATTGAACCAAGCATGTCTCATTTACAACTAGAACCTTCTGATTGGGGGTAAGTACAAATATAAATTAAATGTTAAGTTTTAAATTAATAGCAATGTTGAAATTTTAGGTTTACCAAATTTGCAGGTTATCTAATTCCTATGAACATTGGAATCCACCTGCTGTTCATGAATTTGATACGAATGTTGAGGAAGGAGGTGATAATGTTGACAAGGGTGGTGATAGTGATTTTAATCATGAGGATTCACCAATCCATGATGATCAGAATAGTAGTGAGGATGACGAACCGGATGTTCCATTTCCAGATATAGATGAAAATCATGATGGAGGGTTAAATGATCTTGCAAATGCAATTTACACTCAAGTGGACAACCCACAAATCAGCAATGATTACGTAGACAATCCTGACGAGGAAATTGAATTTATTGATCATCCGGATCGTTTTATTTCCGATACTAATTGGATTAATCAGTATGCTGTAGATCAAACCCCTCTTAATATTCGACAAATAGGAGCTGGTCGACCTACCATCGACGAGAGTTGGGCTGGACGTGTCTTTCAAGATAAGCCAACTTTATTGGATGCACTAGACCGGTGGCATATTCAGCATAATGTACAAATGAAAGTATTGAAATCTACAAAAACGACGTACACTGTCAAATGCTTAGTAGAGGAATGTTCTTGGAGATTACATGCTTCTGTACCCAAAAATACGACATATTTTAGGGTAAAAACATATGCTGGTCCACACACATGTGTAATTCCAATACTGAATGCGGCGAACCGTAACTGTAATTCCACCCTTATATGTCAATTGATCCTTCCGGTGTTAAAAGTTAGACTTAATTTAAGGCCAAAAGAAATTCGAGATATGGTGCAAGCAAAGTTCCATACTGACATAACATATTGGAAGGCTTGGCAATCAAAGATTAAAGCATTACAAATTATTTACGGGAGCTGGGAGCAATCGTACACCGACTTACCTCGTTACCTTTCAATGGTAAAGAATTATAATCCTGGTACTCAATGGCATCTGGATCATTTGTGGCCGCAAGATGGCATTTCTACCTTTCATCGTGTTTTTTGGTCATTTGGACCTTCGATACATGGATTCGCACATTGTCGGCCGTTGGTTAGTATTGATGCTACACATTTATACGGCAAATACGAAGGTCATGCTTTGATAGCGACTGCTGTAGATGCAAATGATGGATTATATCCTCTGGCATTTGCAATTTGTGAGGGAGAGAATGCCGGGAGTTGGCAATGGTTTTTGCATAACTTGCGTCGCTATGTTACCCGTGATAGACAGATTTGTTTAATATCTGATCGATTTCCTGGATTGAAGGAAATAGTTGCTGATATCTATCGTCCAGCACGAGGGCACGCGCATCGTTGGTGTCTTCGACATATGAAAGCAAATATGAAAAAGCGCTTCAAGACCGATATATTGTTAAATAAATTCTGGGATATCGGAAAGGCTGCAACACCGACGGAATATAATCAGCTGAAGGAAGAATTAAAGGTGTTGGATAACGATGCATGGGAGTGGGTCCACAATCTAGACAGATATAAAGAGTACTGGGCAAGAGCATTTGATGGAGGCAGACGGTTTGGAATGTTGACTACAAATCTTTCTGAATCCTTAAATGGGGTTCTTAAGGACACTCGTGGTTTGCCTATCACAGCTTTTGTTGCGTCTACTTTTTATAAGCTTAATACCTATTTCTTCAAGCGCCGTGAGGACGGTGAAAATTGGACTGACGCTTTTGTCAGTAAAGTAAAAAATGAGATTACTCAAAATTTAGATACGGCGCGGAGACATCATATTGTAAGATTTGGACTCACCGAATTTGAAGTACAAGCTGGAGAGTTCGACTACAAAGTGATCGTCGATGGTTCAAATGTCGAATGCTCATGCTGTGAATTATATCTAACAGGAATACCTTGCTCGCATGTCTTAGCAGTTTGTAGTACAACACATATGAGATTACCATACGAGAATTTTACTTCACACTGGTATAGTACAGACTGCTATCGTGCGACGTACGCACCACAACTTCATCCTGTTCCTGATAGACGGCACTGGCCACGACCCCAAGTTCCACCGATTGTACCGCCCCCTTTACGAAGGAAGAAAGGTCGTCCACGATCTACACGTATTCGTAATGTAATGGACGAGGGGGGTGGCCGACGAGGGAAATGCTCCATTTGTAAGCAGGAAGGCCATTATAGGAGCACTTGCCCACAGAATACACAAATAGCGCAACGAGGACGCCGGCGTATGATTTACACAATTATATTTATCTTGTCTTAATATTTAATTATTTCTATCAATCATGTTACTAATATGTACATTGCTAATTGCAGATGGCAGATCACGAGGACGCGGGGCCAGTTGATGGGTCTGTACTGGTGGACCAGCATCGCCATAGGTCAGCCTTTATCACGACTGAGGTAAGAGATATAATTTTTTATTTTTTCAAATATTATAAATAAGCTGACTATATTTTATATGTAAGAGCTAACTATATTTTATTTTGCATTACAGGATTATCATCCCGTCCTATTCGCAGAGCACGGCCGCAAGATGAACCAGTGGGAGCTTGATCATCCAGGGGTACTCGACCTGCTTCGCCAGTCGGGATTCTACGGGTTATCCCGACTGCGACGGTTGGTCCTGGATCAATCTCTACTGGGCGCTCTTGCCGAGAGGTGGAGACCGGAGACCCAGACCTTCCATTTGCGCCACGGTGAGATGACCGTCACACTCCAGGATGTGGCGGTCATCTCGGGTCTCCGTGTGCATGGTGCACCGGTCTCTGGTTCCACCCTCCACGACTGGCGTGCTCTGTGCATGGAGTTATTGGGGGCGGCGCCTGAGGAACTCAAGAAACCTGAGGTATCACTAGATTGGTTATATCGTGTTTTTCATGATATACCTCTGGATGCCCCCGCCGGATTAGTCGCAGCTACCGCCCGCGCTTATATGCTATATCAGATCGGCGGTAGTCTGATGCCAAACCCCAGCGGATACAAAGTTCATCTAAAGTGGCTACCACTTTTAGCTGACTTTGCTATTTGCGGCGCTTATGCGTGGGGCGCTGCGACACTGGCGTATCTATATCGGGCACTAGCTGATGCCGCGAGGAACGGGAAGGCCGAATGCTGTTGTTTTGCTACCCTATTGCAGGTATAAAATCTGATTTTTGGATTTCAGATTTATCTTTATATTGGTAATATATATTTGTTTAATTCATTTAACCTGTTGGCGTCAATTTACAGATCTGGTCTTGGGACCATCTTCACATCGGCCGACCTACGCGCATCCTAGATCAGCCCGACATGCTCGATCGACCCCTGGGTTGCCGGTAAGATATTTTTTTCATAAAGTAGATTTTTGTATTTCAATTATAAATGCAACTAATATATGTTTTTTATAATCTAGATGGGGCAACACTGGTGGGCTGCGTTACGGAACCAATGTCAAGACGTGTGACATTGAGTTCTACAGAGACGAGCTGGATCAGCAGCGAGAGGCGCAGGTATGTAGATCTTTTATTACATACTTTAAGTATGTAGATGTTTTATTCAACACTAATCATTTTGTCGATTAACAGGTTATATGGATGCCCTACACAGATCAGGTTATAGAGACATTACCTGATTTCTGTGTGCATGGCTCAGTGGTCTGGCGTGCACGGACAGTCCTGATATGCTTTCATATGGTGGAGATGCACGTGCCAGACCGAGTCATGCGGCAGTTCGGTCTCCTGCAGCATATACCTGTCAATGTGGAGTCCATCCCACGCATCACAGTACGTGGGCGTGCGGAGGAGGACTGGATAGCATTTCATGCTGACCACATTGAGAGGTGGTCCGAGAGGCTTGATCACATTTTTGATCAAGCCCCGGCTGCTGGTGATGACTCACTGCAAGCGGCATCCATATACCTGGAGTGGTACTGGAGCATTACACGCCGATGGATATCTCATCCAGTACAACGTCCTCCGCTGACTTTCCACCCTCGTGGACATATCGAGAGATCACTGGTATTAAAATTTATATATATAAATTTACTATATTCAACTTTCCTCATATAAATTTTAAATTAATTTCTAATTTACAATGCAGGCCGGCACACTTCGACATGTTCATACCATTGTCGGCCAGTTATTGCAGGACCGACCGTCGGCTGAGTACGCATATGGCATTTTGAGCGAAATGAACGAAGATATTCAGATGGTACTACAGCATGTACCATCTGAACCTACTGTCAGAGCGTCAGGCCGACCGTCGTATGAGGGAGCTACCTCGAGTCATCAGGTACCATTTAGCATAGAATTCAAATTAAGTTTTCAAATTCATATTAACAAACTATTTACACTCTTTCAGGTGCCACGATCTTCATCTCCTACCATTCAGGCACCGATGACATTACCTTCATATGAGGGAGCCCGACCTTCCGATGAGGGAGCGACTTCGAGTCATCAGGTACCATTTAGCATAGAATTCAAATTAAGATTTCAAATTCATATTAACAAACTATTTACACTCTTTCAGGTGCCACGATCTCCATCTCCGACCATTCAGGCACCGATGACAGGACCTTCGACGTCAGCTTCGCTCCCGCCGCCAGTCCCACGGACATCATTTTCATCGACATATTCACGCCGTCGTCCAAGGTCATTATCGCAACAGGAGATCGAGCATATAGCGTCACAGGATGAGGGTGGTATCATCGAGGAGCTCGATCAATCGGCAGCAGTCGAGCTTCTCGATGATATACCTATCATCGACCTTGCTGTTCCCCGTGGGCGAGGGCGAGGGCGAGGGCGAGGGCGTGGACGTGGGCGTGGGCGAGGACGTCGAGGTCGAGGACGTGCTCAAAATTGAGCTTTTGAGTTCAATTTTTGAAAATTTTATTCTTTCATGTTACTTAACTCGATTCTGTGAATGAAATGATTGCTGGTTGATTGATCAATGTTATTTGTTGGTGTTTGTGAATGTATTTTGTCAAAGCTTGAACTTGTTGTACAATTTTGGGATTTTTTTAATATGATGCTAATTGTTGGCTGGGTGCCCAGCTAAAGGCGCTGAGCCATTCAGCGCCTCTAGTGTTCTGCACTAGAGGCGCTGAGTGGCTCAGCGCCTTTAGTGTAAATCACCAAAGGCGCTGAGCGACTAAGCGCCTTCAGTGTAAATTACTAAAGGCGCTGAGGGGTTCAACGCCTTCAGTGTAAATCACTAAAGGCGCTGAGCCACTCAGCACCTTTACAGAGAAGCCAATTTTGGCTCACACTGAGGACTTAGCCATTTTTCCACCAAAAATGACTAAGTCCTCGACGCGGTTATAGTGTGTGCTTAAGGCGCTGAATGAACCAGCGCTTTCAGCATATATCATGAAGGCGCTGAAGCGGTCAGCGCCTTCATAATATTTCTATGAAGGCGCTGAACCCTTCAGCGCCTTCAACACAAGTCATGAAAGCGCTGAGTAGTTCAGCGTCTTCATAGGTATATTGTGAAGGCGCTGAGCTGTTCAGCGTCTTCATAGGAATATTGTGAAGGCGCTGACCGCTTCAGCGCCTTCACGCTGGCAACCCTACATAGCGCCGAGGTGGCAAAAGTAGGGTTAGTTTTGCAAAATTTTTTTTGATAGGGTTAGATTGCAAAATATAAAATTTAGGAGGGTTATTTTTAAAAAATCCCCGTATTATACCTATTCACCCCCCTCTAGGTATTTGATAGAACCTATTTAGATCCTAGGGTTCCATAACCTACAAGTGGTATCAGAGCGGGATTTAGGTTTTTCTATCATGTTGGGTGACGGTGGTAATATTAATAGGCCTCCTCTTTTTGACGTAACTAACTATGCCTATTGGAAAGTCCGGATGAGAGCCTTCCTCATCGCAATTGATGAGCGTATATGGCAAGCCGTGGAATTCGGCTGAGAGCATCAAATTGAAGTAGTTGAAAATACTACTACTCCAAAACTTCGTTCTAAGCGGTCTATGGATGAAATCGAAAAATCTTCTTACGTGTTCACACGTGTTTTCCGCGACCGAGTTCACACGTGTTTTATCGTGTGAAATTGCAAAAGAGATTTGGAATACTTTACAAATTACACATGAGGGTACAAGTCTAGTAAAAATACAAAAGCTCCAGATGCTTACGAGTCAATTTGATTCTATTCGTATGGAGGAGCATAAATTTTTTACTGATTATTATACTAGACTTCACGACATAATTAATATATGTGCTAATTTGGGAGAAAAGATCCCGGAGTCTAAAATTGTGAGAAAGATTCTTTGAACCCTTCCGGCACGCTTTAGGGCGAAGGTTGCTGCCATCGAATCAGTCAATCATCCGGATGAGATGAAAGTAAAAGAATTAGTAGGTGTTTTACAAACTTATGAAATGACGTTTCCTACTAATCAATTTTCTTACAAGTCTTCTTCTAAACATACAGGCGTTGCACTCAAATCCACGAAGGAAGAAGATAGCGGCTCGGATTCCAACGATGAAACTTCTATTGCAATCTTCGAAGAACAATTGGCACTTCACACAAAGAAATTCCGTCGAAATTTCCGGAAGAACAAAACCAATAGATCATCATCCTCGAAACAGAAAAGTTCATCTAAAGGATCATCGAGTTCTAAATCCTCTAAAGACAAGAAACTTGCAAAACCTTCTAAAGAAACGGATGAATTCGAAGGAGAAATCCAATGTTACAAATGCAAAGGCTACGGTCATATTTCTACGGATTGTCCCACTAAGAAATCATATAAAAAGAAGGCTTTGCAAGCGAGAACTTGGGACGATTCAACGTCTGATGAATCGACCTCAAGTGATAAGGAAAAGAATGATGTTGTTGCTTTACTTTCTCATACTTCTCTAGTTCCCTCTTCTACTGTTTGCTTGTCATCTTTAATTACTGACTCTACTTCTCTGGTTTGCATGAAACATCCACATCTGACGGAGAGTCGATTAAGGGGGAGTCAGATGAAGGACTCGTTGAGGCATATCAACAACTTCTTACTCGTTGAGACATATCAACAACTTATGGAGTCAAAGAAAATAGCTAAGCACAATAAGAAGTTGAAGAAACATCTACTTGAGCTAGAAGACGAAAACATAACATTGAAGATCTCATCTAAAGCACTTGAGGAGGAACGGGGACTTATATTGAAGAATAACAAAATCCTCCAAGAAAAGCTTGACCAATCGAAAACAACAATTAACTCAAATATGAATAAGATTGGTTTTCTTGAAAAGCAATTCAAGAAAAGTCATGAAATAAACCAAGTCTTGACCAAGCAAGTTCATCAACTCAAATCCGACATACAAAATTTTTCCAGTAGATCTAAGAAACTTGAAAGTATGCTCGGATTAGTTCAAACAAACAAAATTGGCTTAGGATACGGAAGGAAACAAGTTGAGAAGGTTACAAACTCCACATCTTGTATCTCAACTGAATTGAAGGATCAAGTTCCCCGAATCAACCATAGGTCAAAACTACAACAGAGGGTTCAAAAGAAGACAATTGTAATGTGGAGACCTAAGATGGATCAAAAGTCAAAACAATTAATTTCAGAGCTCAACAAATCAAGACAACCCAAAATACGGCAAGTCTGAATTCGGAAAGGTGATATCTTTCTTTGTCTTAAATCTTAAATTATTTTTGACTTAATGTAATGCTTTGATCGGTTTTATATTCATTACATATCTTGATCTATGCATTACATTTTTTTTCCGGTGTTTTATTTTCTATGATTTTACTTTTGTTTGCAAAGGCTTAATGAACGATTGTCACATTAATGAGTGCCTTGAACATCAAAAGGGTTTACCTTCATTCACTCCTAATTAATTTCATATTAATTATCAACTTTACTTCGTAATCATTATCTTTGAAGATATTCTATTATAGGAGTTTTTGAGATTTATATTCATCAAATTCTTGTAATCATGTATGATCTTAAGATGCTCAACCTATCTCGGTTGTGTGTGCTCATTGTGATGAATATGTGATTACTAATAGATTAAAATTTGTGATACGACTCTTTTACTTAAGAGATTGTACTTTACAAGGGTAGTTATAATAGTTTAAATCACTCCATGTTTAAGAAAGATGTAGAAAGAGTTACGTCCTTAAGGAAGTGTGAAAACTACCACCACATGTAGAAAAGAGCTGCCACCCCGATCGTCCGAAAAGTGTGTTAAACTTCCACATGTTTTGAATGCTTGATACTCTTTAGATAAAAATCTTAGTTAAAGTGTTTGGAGATATATATTCAATTTTTAATTTTGTATACAATCTCCTGATTGTTATAAGGTGGGATAGTGAAAAGATGCTCAAAGAGCCACCCTTAGTTATTTTTGTGCTTGTCTCAAATTTGAAAGGATATTGATCAAAATTATGTCATTTGGGAATCTCTATAAGTCATTGTGATAACTGTTACATCTTGATAGTGCTTGGATATCTAGATTATTTTTGATGACTTGACTTTGGCGACTATAAAATTTAAAAACGTTTATAATATTTTATCCTCATTTTTTTTTATGATTATGTAGTAAATTTTTTTAAAATTTTTATAAAATTGATGTGGATTGAATGACTTCTTTGTGATCTCAAAATGTTCATGCACTTACATTAGTTTTTTTGTCAAATGCAATTGTTATTTTGATTTAGTATCTTAAAGATTTCAAAATTTGAATTCTTTAAAAGAAAATTTTTTATTTTTGTAGTGGTACCGGTACTGCTTTGAGGGACCGGAACCAAGTTATCGGTATTGAACTTAAAAACCTGCAACCCGAATCTGTATTTTCAATATTTTATATGGGGTACCGGTACGTCTCTTCATGTATCGGCACGCACCCTGCGGTTTACTTAAAATACCGGAATCCCATTGTTTTTTCTCTCAAAATTTTTCTTCTAAACACGCCCTCTCTAAAAGATTTCTAACATCATTCTCCTCCGGAGCAACGAGTTTCTTGTTGAGATTTGTAAGATCTTTCAACAATCTCTCTTTTTATGTTTCAAAACCCTAATTTTTAGGTTTTTGTTGATTTATTTTGGATTTTTGAATTGATCTCTATTTTTACTGAAATCTTTTGCAAATCTGAACTTAAATTGATGATTAGAACATAGATGATTGCTTTCTATGTGTTTAGATTCACGTTTTATTGCACATTATGCTTGAATCTATCATTTATATCATCTCTTTATGTAAAGAAATTTAAAAATTTAGGGCTTGCATGTAAATTCTTTTTGAATGTTATTTCTTCAAAATTTACATGTTTAGAATATTTGCTACACATTTTTAAATATTTGATGATGTTCAAATCCGATCAAATCATAGTTGCATGATGTTCTTCACAGGATCATGGAGTTCTCATTGCTACTTGTGCTTGTGGTGTTGATGGCCATCGGTAGTGGTCGTGGTCGTGGCCGGGCCGTGGAAAGAAAAGAGTCTCTTAAAGGTCACGTGATGAAGGATCTACAAGTGAATCTAAGGAATCAGAACCTTCATCAGAACTGAGGGAGAGAGTGAAAGGAAAAGGAAAGTGTAATATCTGTAATTTTAATTTCAAGATTTGACTCTTTGAACTTGACGATTTGAATAAAGTCTGTTTTTGCATTCGCTATGCTGGTTACACGAAAAAGCGTGAGAAACGAAACTTGACGAAAAACCGTAAAACTTGATTTTTTTCTCGGAAAACGATTAGTTACTTAATCCGGTGAGGAATTCCGAAAACGAAAGCTGTCACTTTGATGGCGTCGTCGAGCTGAGGACGGTGGTGCGATCGGATCTCAAATCCGATGTCCAGATCTCCCGGATCTACACATTTTGCGAGAAAATCGAACCGAAAAATTGAATTTCAGTGATTTCGGATAAGTCGTAGCAATTCTGCACCGAAATTCGTGAAATCTGTCGAATTTGGGTGAGCTAGCGTTTGGGCACGCTTTTCGAGGAATTTAAAATCGAAAATACGAATTTTGGGGATCAATAAGAGGTTAAAATCCTTGGGGATGTGAGGGTAATCATCCAAAAGTGTGTAAAAAGGGGTACTCTTAGTTGGACTTGGATTAGGGCTAAAGAAAGACCTAATCTTTAATTAACCCTAAATCCATCTTCTTCCTTCTCCCAGCCGCCAAACTCCTTTTCTCTTCTTCCTCCGCCTTCCGTAGGCCGTCGTGCAGACGAAGCCGGAGCCGGAGAAAAAGTCCTGCTATTGAGCCTCCTCCCAACAAGATCCGGGCGCCTCTTTTCTCTCAGTCGCCGCGCGCCTGCACCTCCACACGCGCGCACAGCGCGTGGAAGCGCGCCGCCGAGCCACGCGGGGCCCCGTCTCAGCCTAACCCACCGCGGACGCCCTGCCTGGACCGGGCACTCGCTTGCAGGGGGCTGCGCCGCACCCGAGCACAGTAGGCTACACGCGCTGCTCGAGGCCCTAGCCGCACGGGCGTAGGAAGCCGTGCCGTCACGCCCTCTCCTCCCTCCCTGAGTTTCGGGCACCTAAACTCGGGAACCGAGCCCAAGCTCTCCCCTGGCAGCAACTCTTTCTCTGTTGCTCTCTCCCTCTCCCAACAGGGATCTCTTTCTTCCCCTCCCTATTGGCTGTTGTGAGGCGACTCGAGTCTGCACATTTTCATCGCGGACGTCGCAGCGACGCCGTCAAGCCCCGAAATCTCCTCGGGTTGCGTGTTGGGCTACGCCACCCCCGACGAAGTTGATTTTTGGCGTTCGGCTTGATCCGGAACGCTCCTCGGCCATCGCTCTGAACAGCGAGCGCAGCGTTCCGCGCGTCGAGATCTACCAACCCTCGTCGCCGGTTTGCCTCTGAAGCCCGCGGTTTTCAGTAAAAAGCTATATTTACCGCTTTTCATATTTTAATTGCATTATATGGAATGTGTTGGAACCTAAATGCTTAGTGGCCGCATGGGTTGCCTCGAGCAGCATGCACAGACCCTTTGGACTACTTGTCCATGATCTGCGGCCTTTATGAAAGCATAATCGGGGTTCCGGAGCCGATTCCAGCAATTTCGGAAATCCGTTTCGGCATAATTGCACCTAGAGATATTTAATGTTAACAAATTTGTTGTTTGCTGTCCGGGCACCTGTTTTGGTGTGTTTTGGGACAGCGGGTGACCTATTTTATTGTTTGGGATCTTCCGGAGCAGTTTGGAGGTTCCAACAGTGTTCCAGGGAAATTTCGGGAATTTTCCGGTGGGTTCCGGGAGCCGGTTTAAAGAATCGATCTTTCCGATGGTTTGGGGATTGAGAGATAGGTGATCTTCAGTTGTAGAGTCTAGTCTTGACTAGGTGGACCTTTTGCTGGTTCAGTCTTTGATTGGGAGCATCGTGAGAGTTAGGTGCTTCGCCGATTCAGGTGGGTACTTTGATCCGAAGTCGGTACAGTGGTGCTAGCTCGGTGACGTTCCTTCTTCCCCTTTTTACTTGCTATACACACCTTGCATGTTGAGCACGTATCACCACTTGACTTCATAATTATTTGCTCTACTTTCTTTTTATATATGTCTATCATGATCGAGTTGTAGAGCGGTATTTATTCGTATATCATTATACTTGTCGGTTGACATGTTTGGTCGGTGTGACACACATATATGAGATTGGATGACCTTCTTAGTCGGTACTTTCCCTTGTGGACTTGTTGTTGCCTATTTGCCGATGGTGAACTATTGACCATATTGTATCGATCGTCATAGCTTGTTAGTGCATTTCGCGTACACCAACGGTTTGGCCATCGCAAGGTGTTCTTTTCCGAAAAAGTGGTCGTACTTCCGACCCGTGAGCCCGATGCGGACCCTGCTAGGGTAATATGCCAGGTTGAGCATAGTGTGACATTTGCCTGAGGTCTTTTGACCAACATGGTGACTGATTGGGTTATACGTTGGACTATCAATCCGGTTGAGGCATACATTTTATTACAGTAGCGGTAGTTGTTTATACAACATTCTTTCTTTTCCTGCTATATTATGCTACTATAGTATTACCGTTTTCATGCCATTGTTTATCTTTGGTTACCAGTGAGTGCAGCTCGCCTTCGTCGACTTGCGGTACCCACTGGGAGACCCTAGTTGGTTTCTTACTACCCCCCAATTGCAGCTACTGCGGGAGGTGACGGTCGGGACGGTACGTGAGGCGACGACATAGCTAGAGAGCCTAATAGTCCTGAGATTTCATTCAGTACCTTACGGTTTTATTTTCTTTTGACCATGTTTTTATTTGTCGATAGGTCTAGATATGTGGTGGTTCAGTATGTGCTTGATTGTTTGATGGATCGAATAATCAGTGGATTCTTGTCATTATAATCTTGTGGTTTTATGCAAAAAAAAAAATTTCCACCCCTCGTGGTAGTCGATTTTCAAAAGATTATGTTTCTGTGTGGGAAACCATTTTGGAAAGGATTTTGGTTTTCATTGTATTATTAGATTTCAAATAAGGTTTCCGAGTGGGAAACACTTTTAAAAGAATAGGAATGCTTGATAACCTGTGCATTACAGCATCTGCGGTAAGGACACTGTAGATCATTAAAGCATCATGTATGAGGATCATATAGCTGAATGTGTATCCTCTGTGATTGCGGTGTTTGTGTGTGAGATGGAAATTGGTGGTTGAGTTATTGTATAGAGTGTGACGCCGTGCAAATACAGGGAAGTTCTGTCCGTGTGAACAGAGGGTTACCTGTATTTGTGGCGGGTCTGTCCGTATGAACAGAGGTTACCTGTATTTGTGGCGGGTATGTCCATCCCGTGGGAAAGGTTTTCAAAAAAAAAAAAAATAGGGCATTTTCCGCAAACTCTGTTTCCAAATTGGCCCTATTTCTGAAAATGGCTTTACAAAGCGGACTTCGGAGCGTGACAGAAAGGCACCTATGACTTCAAGGAAAAAGAAAGGTGCAGATTCTCCACCACGAAGAAGCACCGGTGGGCCGGTAATTCGTGAACGCGCACAATCCGAACGACGGACGAAATTGGGTGCCGATGAAAGACCTATTAGCTCTAAACGCCGTGCAGTCTTTGAGAACAGGACATGTATTGGGGAACGACACGTCAACTTTTCAGAGTTGTATCGAGAAGTTCCAAATTTTGCAAGGCTAATGGAACGAATCCCTATTGAGCCGGTTGGAAGGGTTCCAGCGAGAATGGGTTTCTGTGTTGAACTGCTTAGGGAGTTTTACATGCGAGCAGTTATACTACATGAGGATCCAGACACCGGGACTTCCATGTTTGAAATATCTGTTTGGGGTGTCAAGTTCGATATAACTCCAGCAGTGATTGGTGCAAATTTGGGATTGATTGTGGATACAAGCGGTTTGCACTTTACACATAGAGAGTTCCAACATAAAACTCATTGGGACATTGTAGTGGATGCTATTTGCAAGTCTGGAACACGAACAAATAGGTTGTATGTAGAATCAAAGGACTTGAAGCCAGAGTATCACATTCTGTCATTGACAGTCTGCTACAACCTACTGCCAACATTGGAGACAAAAAGGATACGGTGGGATCGTCTACTTCTTTATTTCCTTGGTCACCTGGAGAGTGCATATGGAGTAAACATCAATATTTCATATCTAATTTGGCAACAAATGGTGCATGTAATCCAAGGATCAACTCGTCGTGAACTTCTTCCCTACCCGATTTTGATCACTAGGATCTTGGAAGATCATGGAGTTGATATTACTTGTGTCAAATATGACTATGGCTTGGGAGCTATTGATGGAATTACTTTGGCCAAGTCGATTAGCACTCTCAAGACCTTTGGGCAAGTGAAGGGATATACAAGTGAAGCTACTCCAAGTGCTCCGCCTCGTCAAGTGGAAGTTGAACATCACGACTCTTCTGGTTCCGATGAGGTAGTGACTTTGCAGTCGTTACACCGGGATGTACGCTCACTGAAGAAAAGGGTCGAACAAGGGTTCAAAAAGCTCGAGGACGAATTAAAGAAGATTTTTGATATCCTTGGCTGCCGACAGGATGATGTTGTTCCGGGTGCGACTGGACTAAGTTCTTCACATGGACCTACTTCACACGGTGATAATGATGATGATGGAGGACATGACGATGAGTAACTTTCAGTTCTTTTCTTGTTCTTGCTTTCCTTTTCTCTCTTAGTTTGTTGACGAACAAGAACTTTTTATGATCTTGTAACTATGGACTAATGCTTTTAGTAGTTTCCTTTTGTCTTGTTTTATCTGTTTGACAATTTATGACAAAAATGGGGAGATGATGGAGATAGGGGGAGATGAAGTTGCCAAAGATCTCATTGAAGAAGAAAGGAGGAGCCAACAAAAGAAAAGACACTTTTGTTTTTGTTTTAATCTCTGACAACAGACTTTTGACTTTGTTTGGAGTTTTGTTTTGCAGGATAGAAGATTTCAAGACTCCAAGTCCTAAGTCATAGAGTTTGTTCTAAGATTGATACAAATGTATTTTTGTTATTTGGATCTTTCACGCGAGAAAGTCAGCGTTTTGGTGATGACATTGAATTTCAATTTTTTTGTTTAAATGAGTGTTTAGAGCGTTTTATGTATTTTTGGGTTTCGTTACGAAATTGCCAAAAGGAGAGATTGTTACGAATTTTAAGTATTGGCATATTTCGTGATTTGAGTTGGAATCTTGAAGTGATCAAATTGTCAAATCAACAACTGAAGAATCGACGAAGATTCCTCAAAGAGCTCAAGATGACACTCAGGTATAATTAATGTTTAATGGTGATTTGAGTTTATTTATAATTTTTGGAATCGTTAATTGATTGAAACTGGGTTATTAAAGGTTTTGGGTAATATATATCTCAATTTAACTTTGAATTTCGGTACTTGGTCGATTTCCTCAAAATCCTTATTGAAAAATTCTCATTTTTGAATAGAGTACCGGAACCTCAGTTAGAGTTCCTCAAAACCCGACACAAGATTTTCCTTAAAATGAATAGGGTACCGGTACCTCACTTGGAATACCGGTACGCAATAGAAATTTTCTGTCTGTTGCGTCATTGAGTACCGGTACGCAGTGTCCTATTTATACTCGACTTCTAACTCGACTCTAATTGTGTTCCAAAGGTTATAAATAGATATTTAGCGTTTCTCAACACGATACACCAACTCAGAAAACACCTGAGAGCTACCCTAGAGGCTAGGATTTTGTTGTTTATCTTTTTCCACCAAAATAGCCTCTCTTAGGTCAATTTGACGGTTTTTCACGTTATGTTTTTTGTCAAATTGATATGAGTTTTGCTTAGAGATTTCATACTTGATTCTCTGATGATATTCTAAGCAAAGAATCACCATCAAAACATATAATTCTGTTCCGGCTGAGTTTGCGTCAAGGATTGACGTGGCGTCGTGGATTTGATGTGTAGAAGGCATTTCGTGGACTCGAAACGTGCGGCTCGTGGGTTCGGGTAGCGTTCGTGGATTCGAACGTGTGCGTGGACCTGCAGTTGGTAAGTGCGAGATCCAAAAAAGTTGAACGAGAGGTTTGAGTCCGTAGCCACGAACGTGTGCGTGGACCTGCAGTTGGTAAGTACGAGATCCAAAAAAGTTGAAGGAGAGGTTTGAGTCCGTGGAGTCGGTAATTACCTTGTAATCTTTTCTTTTCTTAGTGGATTGTTATCGCGTATTGGTCTCATGGGTTTTTACTCTTAGTTGGAGTTTTTCCATGTAAATCTCAATGTGCTGATTTTATTTTCCACATTTATTTTTATTGCATTGAGATTTGTGTTTTTGGGTATTATACCTATTTACCCCTCTCTAGGTATTTGATAGAACCTATTTAGATCCTAGGGTTCCATAACTTACAAGGGGGACCACTATCATCCTAACCGCACATCCCTTCATTCAAGGGTGGAAAAGTTATGAGTACGAAGGGGTCTATAGACTCTATACTCATAAAAGTATAGTAGCCCTACTCTCTCTCTCTCTCTCGCTCTCTCTCTCTCTCTCTCTCTCTCTATATATATATATATATAGTAGGACTGTTGTGCTATTAGGAGCACGGAGGCCCTGTGCTCCTAAGCCGTTTTCAATGATAAAACTTCCAAATCGACAATCGGCTTTGTTAGACTTGATCTAGCATATTTGAAATATCTAAAAAATAAATTTTGTGGTTTTTCATTATCATTTACCTAGTGATCTAAAGGGTCCAAAATCTTTAATTTTTAATAGTTGATGTGTGTCGTTTACATGTTTAACGGTGTAGAAGTATTTAAATCAGATGAAATTTTGATAGAAAATTCTTTATACTTTCTACAGCAAGATCAACATCTCTGATCAAAAATTTTAGTGCTACATCATAACTTTTTGTAAAATATTTATTTTTAGTTGTCCATTTTTAGTTTTTTCGATCACTAGGTAAATAATAACGAAAAGCCACAAAATTTATTTTCTAGATACTTCAAATATGTTAGATCAAGTATAACGGAGCCGATCGTCAATTTAGAAATTCCATCATCGAAAACGGCTTAGGAGCACGGAGGCCTCCGTGCTCCTAATAGCACACCAATCATACTATATATATATATATATAATGTATATATATATATATATATATATATAGATATAATGTATATATATATATATATATATATATATATATATATAGAGAGAGAGAGAGAGAGAGAGAGAGAGAGAGAGAGAGAGAATTGAGCTCCTATGCTTGTAAAAGCACAAAGTTATTTGTGCTTGTGAGTTTTTTACCCTTGGATATAGGAATGTGCGGTTAGGATGATAGTGGGCCCTTGGGTTTAGTAGGTAGTTGGTGGAATAGTATGATCTAAGGGATAGAATTAATCAAAGGGTTAGATCTAACGGTAGAAAACTTATAAGCACCAATTGCTTGGTGCTTGTACAAGTACAGTAGCCGGACTATATATATATATATATATATATATATATATATATATATATATATATATATATATATATATATATATATATATATATATATATATATGGGTTCGGCTACTATACTCTTATGAGTAAAATCCTTTCGTACTCATAAGTTTTTATCTCTTGGATGAAGGAATGTGCGGTTAGGATTATAGTAGTTCCTAGGATTTGTACTATTTCACCAACAACCTAGTAAACCCTAGGGGGACCACTATCATCCTAACCGCACATTCTTTCATCCAAGGGCGAAAAAGTTATGAGCACAAAGGGGTTTATACTCATAAGAGCATAGTAGCCCTACGCATATATATATATATATATATATATATATATATATATATATATAGGGTCCGGCTACTACACTCTTATGAGTAAAATTTTTTTGTACTCATTAAGTTTTCATCCCTTGGATGAAGGAATGTGCGGTTAGGATTATAGTAGTTCCTAAGATTTTTACTATTTCCCCAACAACCTATTAAACCCTAGGGGGGCCCCTATCTCCTAACCGCACATTCCTTCATCCAAGGGTGAAAAAGTTATGAGTACAAAGGGGTTTATACTCATAAGAGTATAGTAGCCCTACGCTATATATATATATATATATATATATATATATATATATATATATATATATATATATATATATCAAGGTTTAAAGTGCCGCCCGTGCCGCGGCGGCACGGGCGGCACGTACCGTGCCCCTCAAATGGGGGCACGGTACAGGGAGGGGTATCGCACCCCCCCAGTAGCGATACCCAATAGGGTATCGCGTGCCGTGCCGAGCGGCACGGCAGCTATTTTATTTATTTATTTGTTTTTTTTTTTTTTCTTAATCAAATGCATAGTACTTTTTTTTGTTTTTTTCCTTTTGGTTTTTTTTTTTTTTTTTTTTTAATCACATGTGTATAGTAATGTACAGTAACTTTTTTGTTTTTTTTTAAAAAAAATCACATGTGCACAGTATATTTTTTTGTTTTTTTTCCTTTAGATTTTTTTTTTTTTTTTTTTTTTTTTTCCTTTCTCTTCCCACCCGTGAAACGGGGAGGGAAGGAATATTTTTTTCCTTTTCCTCCCCCCCCTCCCCCTTCCCCTTTCCCTTCCCCCTCCCCTTCTCCTTCCCCTCACCCTCATAATTCTCGGCAGCAGATTTATCCTCTCTCTCTCTTTCTTCCTTTCCTTTCCTTTATTTCTCACGCAATTCGTAATTTTTTTTTTTTTTCATCGCTAAAGAAAAGACACAGGAAGTGGAAATCAAATATCTACTTATTAGGTAAGTAAAAATTGTTATAATTTAAGTTTTTATTTAGAATTTTTAAATATTTCATAATTATAAACCTCTTTTAAAAAAAATTAAAATTAGTTATTTATAAATTATTTAATTTTAAATTATTTAATTTTGAACTATTTTCAGGATCCATTTATTGATCTCTTTCTTTATAATTTATAAATAGTTCAAAATTAAATGGATCAATAAATGGATCTTGAAAAGTTTTGAGAAAAAATATAATATTTTCTAATTTTATATTTTATAATTTTAAAAATAAAAAAAATTGATAAAATCAATATAATTTTTAAAATTGAAATATATAATTTTCTCATCTTTTTCTTATTATTTTGAATGAATTTTAGGATAGTTATTTGTATGTAAAAAAATTGTGTAGATCATAATAGCACCTAAGAAAATAGAAGATTATGGTTGGCAGCACGGACGAATAATTGATGGAAACAGATTTCATTGGAAGTGTAATTACTGTAATATGGTCGGAATGGGCGGAGGTGTCACCCGCTTAAAGAAACATATCGCGGGAGATTTTTCTAAAGTATCGAAATGCACTAAAGTTCCTCAGGAAATAAGACATGCAATGAAAATTGAGTTAGAATCTACAAAATTAGCAAAACAGAAAATGAGGGATGATCGAGATGAACTATATAAACGAGCCGCCGAGTATCCCTCTGTTGACCCATATGAAGGTACAGGTGATGAATTTGATATTGATACTAGAGCTGCCATGGAAGCATCTTTACAGGAAAGATGGCAGCAACATGAAGTCCAACGACATAGAGCACAATTTGCGACCTCTCAGTTTGCTGCCGGTGGCGGGTCTAGATCTGGCTCTGCGCCATCAGCTTTATCTCGAAGTGGTTCTGTTGGCCGCATGTTCGACAGATTAAAGAAAATACCAAAACAAAAAAGTGGAAAAGGTCCAAATATGATAGATATAGACCCAATGGCATTTCCTGGTCCAGATGCTCAACAACAGCGCATAGATACAATGCTCAAAAAAGATAAAAAATGCAGAATTGGTCGAGCAATAGCAAAGTTTTTTCACTTTAGTCATATTCCTTCCTATGTAGCAAACAATCCATATTATAGATCAATGATCACTGCCGTACAAAAGGAGGGTCCAGGAGTTGAACCCCCAACACCGTATGAGATCGCCGGCAAATACCTTGATGCGGAAGTCAATGATATCCATGCATGGATAAAAAACTTCAAACAACAGTGGGAGATGTATGGTGTTACTTTAATGTGTGATAGTTGGACATCACATACACATTTGAGCATCATAAATTTTTTATTTTATTGCAATGGCAAGGTGGTCTTCCACAAGTCAGTTGATGCGACCAGTCGATTTGAAGATGCTGATTATATATATGCATTATTGGAGCAAGTTCTTGGTGAGATTGGTGAGAAAAATATGGTACAGGTAGTGTCAAACAATGGTTCAAACTACAAGAAAGCTGGCAAACTACTGATGCAAAGGCATCCACACATATTTTGGACTCCTTGTGCGGCGCATTGTATCAACCTAATGATGTCTGACTTTGGTACGATAAATCGGGTAAAAAAGAT
The DNA here is from genome assembly GCA_029204045.2 of Tillandsia leiboldiana. Classification (NCBI taxonomy): domain Eukaryota; kingdom Viridiplantae; phylum Streptophyta; class Magnoliopsida; order Poales; family Bromeliaceae; genus Tillandsia; species Tillandsia leiboldiana. The sequence continues at coordinate 40,636,851 of CM055067.1, read as the reverse complement.
TATAGATACTGCACAACGTGTATCTAAGTATTTGTATAATCATAATTGGGTCAATGTTTTAATGTCCAAATTCATTGGAGGAGAGATCTTACGTCCTGGTATCACACGATTTGCCACAAATTTTATCGCTCTAAACAGTTTCCTTAAAAATAAAAATGGTTTAAAGTCTATGTTTGCATCAAATGAGTGGCAAACATCTCGTTATGCCTCCAAGCCTGATGGAAAGAGTATTGAGCAAATAATTCAGTCCACCAAATTTTGGGATTATGTGAAAGAGATTGTTGATATTGTGGAGCCTTTATACGTAGTCCTTCGATTGGTGGATCAGGAAAAAATACCTCAAATGGGACGCATCTATCATAAACTGAGGATGGCTAAAGAGACTATCAAGAAAGTCAATCCATTGCGATGTCAATCTTATCTAAAAATTATCGACAAACGTTGGGAAGTTCAGATGGGTCGGGATTGTAGTAGCCGCTGGTTTAAAATGTTTTTGGGTCTACTTTTGGTTTCGTTTATTTCGCAATTCGTTTCGGGAGCTGGAGGGTGATCGAATAATTCCTTGTTTCCGGACAGACCGTCGGGGCTCGCGGGTATTTTTAGTTAATAAAGCTCGCGAAACGGAGAACAGCGGCGCAATCGGTTTTGAATTCCGACGCCGGAATCTCCCGGAATAAATTCCGGAAGGTGGCTAGCGGTTCAGGTGGTCAACACGGTTTTTCAGGCAGACCGGACCCTGGTTCGCACCCGACTTGTTACCCGCTTTTGACTTGATTTGGGTTCATTCCCATTCCCCAACTTAACCGCTCCCGCCAACTTAACCGCTCCCGCCATCTTAACCGCTCCCGCCTTTTCCCGGTCGTGCAACTTCCCACAACCCCACAACTCCCCACAACCCCACCAACTTCCCACAACTTCCCCAACTTCCCACCACTTCCCACCACTCCCCACAACTCCCCACAACTGCCCTGCGTACGAAACCCCAAGGGCAACGAGAACCCACTTCCCCAACCTTTCAGTTTCCCAACCAAACCTTACTGTTTCCCAACCGGTCGAGTGGAGAAGCAAGGCGGAGCGGGTGAGGAGAGGGAAGATCGCCGGCATACCCTTCACGCAAGAACAGGACGATCATCCCCTAGATCAACCCTAGCCGACGAAACCAAGGTGAGCATAGGTTAGGGTTCTTGATTTGGGTTTTCTTGGTTCTCTTGGGAAAAAGGGAGGAGGGGAGTCGGCACCATCACCGGAGCCGGCACGCACGGAGCCACGCATGCGGGCGGCGCCGCATGAGGGCGGCGCCGCGTGCATCCGCATGCGGGTGGCGCCGCATGCGGGCGGCACCGCATGCGGGTGGCGCCGCATGCGGGCGGCGCCGCATGCCCCCGCATGCGGGCAGCGCTGTATGCGGGCGGCGCCGCATGCGGGCGGCACCGCATGCGGATGCGGGCGCCGCTGCAGGCGGGCGGCTCCGCATGCGGATGCGGGCGGCACCGCATGCGGGCGGCGCCGCATGCGGGCGGCACCGCATGCGGATGCGGGCGCCGCCGCAGGCGGGCGGCTCCGCATGCGGATGCGGGCGGCACCGCATGCGGGCGGCTCCGAATGCGGGTGCGGGCGGCGCCGCGTGCGGGCGGCGCCGCATGCCCCCGCGTGCGGGCGGCGCCGCGTGCGGGCGGCGCCGCATGCCCCCGCATGCGGACAGCGCCGCATGCGGGCGGCACCGCATGCGGGCGGCGCTGCACGCGCCCGCATGCGGGCAGCGCCGCATGTGGGCAGCGCCGCGCGCACCCACATGTGGGAAGCGCCGCATGTGGGTGACGCCGCGTGCGGACGGCGCCGCACACAGGTAGTACGCCGCTCAGCCGCGCGGGGCCGGGCGCGTACGTGTACGAATTGTGCGCAAGGTGGGGGGGGGCGCCGGGTGTTCTAGTCTTTAATCTTACAGAGTCTTAAAGTTCTGACTCCTGTATGACAGGTTCTTGTAGGTCCGGGCGGGCACCCGAGACGCGGGAGAACCTAGCATCGGTCAGGAGCACGACAACGAAAAGGTGGGTTTACGGTCGAGGCTGAGTATAGTGTTAGTATTCCGAAAGGGATTTTTATTGTTAATCGGTACTAACGCTGACGGTTTCTGTGATGTACTATATTACCCCGTGTCTTGGTTACTTATGCTCGAGTTGCGACACGCGCACCCGCGGTCTGGCCACCGCAAAGGGTGCTCTTTTCCGGAAAGGCAGTCTTCGACCCGTGTTACCCACGAGGGGATGTAGTGGGGCCCCCGTAGGTGTGGGGTTCGAGGCACCAAGGTGTGAGCGGTGCGACCTGTCGGGATTGGTGCCCGACGAGGTCAGGTGTGCGACCCGCCGGGATTGGTGCCCGACGAGGTCAGGTGTGCGACCCGCCGGGATTGGTGCCCGACGAGGTCAGGTGTTACAGGTGTTACCGGGGTTACAGGTGTCACAGGTGGTACAGGTGGTTGCGAGTTACCGTTACGAGTAGAGTGGTTGCTCCGGCTAGTCTTACTTTTTGTGGCTTGGTATTACTTTACTGCTTTAGTATTTTTATCATGATAGTGTCGCTGACTACCCACTCTGTGACAGGTACCTCCAGGGGGTAGAGGTAGGCGACGGTGAGGCCGAGGTGGGAGCAGTCGGGCTGTGGGGGCCCTAGTATGCCGTTTTCTTTACTTTCTCTGCATTTCATTTCGTATTGTAGGTTACTGTGTGGTTCTCGATACCCTTGTGGGGTCGTGTGGATGTTGATTACTTTCGTTTCAGTTATGCACTATTGTTTCCTTTATCTTTCCCGCTTGGCCGTTTTCTAAACAAACCAACTGGAAACAAGAGGAAAAGGACTTCGAAAACCGTTTTCAAAACTCTAGGGTCGTGTGGGCCCATTTTCCAAACTCTGTGGATTTATGCCGTTTTCCAATTTGTTTTCAAAACCTAAGGCCGTGTGGGCCTGTTTTCAAAACGGTGAGTTTATCCTTTCAACTTGACTGGCCATGGCATTGTTTAGTCTTCATGTACAGTTAGACTCCGAACTGTTGTGATTAAATGAAAAATGATTGCTTGTGTTCGACCATTGTAACAGCCGCGACGCCGTGCATATATAGAGGAGACTCTGCCCGATTTTCGAGTAAATCTGTATATGTGGCGGGTCTGGGCACGCGCCGGGGAAGGAGGTTTTTAAACAAAAAAATCTGTACGCACCTTACGCTTACTTTGGTGTATCGTTTCCGCTAAAATAAAACCCCCGGGGCGTGACAGATTAAGATGGTATCAGAGACTTTGCTTTAATCACAACAGTGACGGCCCAACATCCACCGAGATATCACACTTAACTACGAATAAATGAAATGTGCAGGGTTTAAGGGTTAGGACGTGAGAGATCGGGGAGGGGATTTGTAGATAATGTTTCTTTTCTCTCTCGATTTTACGATGGTTCATCTAGCAGAGGTGAGTGCTAAGCTTTGGTTGGTGTGTCTGTACAGACAATGGTACGGACCAGAGCGTCGGCCGAGGAGGTAGGGACAGATGCGACGACATCAGCAGCTGCAGAGAACCAGCTCCTGCGGCAACAATTGAGGGAGATGGCGGGGCAGATGGCGACCCTTACGGATCGTGTGCGTCAATTGACGCAGCAGCAACCGGTCGCTCCCGCCCCTCCACCGGAACCAATTGCACCGGCCGCAGCACCGCAAGCGGCAGGGGCTGGGGTAGGGGCAGCCCCTCTACCGGCAGCAACGGCCGGGCTAGCATCTACCCAGACCACGGCGCCGATGGCAGCACCCGCATCAGCGCCCGTGGGGCCGGCGCCGGGGGCTCTCGGCGGGAGCGCCTCCGCGGCCGCCGCCGTCGCCGGGGAAGGGACGGTTACGCGGGCGGAACGAGAGCGAGTGCGGGCCAATCTGGCGGATTTCATGAAGTTCGAACCACCCACGTTCGAGGGGGAGACGACTGATCCCTGGGTAGTCGAAAAGTGGGTGGGATCGATGGAAAAGTTGTTTGAGGACCTACTCATCGAGGACCCCGAGCGCGTTCCCCTGGCAGTTCACTTTTTGGAGGGAAACGCTCGTCTATGGTGGAAGACGGTGCGCCCTGATCCCACCCAGGGCACCGTGCTTCTATTGTGGACGACGTTCAAGCAGGAATTGTTTGGGGCCTTCTTCACAAATAGCGTCAAGAAGAAACTGGAGGACGACCTGAACCACATTCAGCAAGGGAGCAAGACAGTTATGGAGTATCAGCGCGAATTCGTGCGCCTGGCAAATTGCGTCCCTTTCGTTATAAGGGACGAACCCCACAAGGCGCAACTGTTCGTGGATGGGTTGCGAAGTGATATTTTCCAGGTGGTTCAAGCCGGTGATTTGCATACGTTCCAGAAAGTGGTCGACCGGGCCACTGTCGTAGAGCGTGGGTTCGCCGTTACCCGCGCTAGGAGGGAGGCCCCGGCACTGCATGAAGATAGGAAGAGGCAACAGCAGAGCTACGGAGGGGGGTCATCTGCTGGGAGCCGACCCCTCAAGCGGTGGAGGGCACAGTCGGGAGCACGGAGCGCACCTACGGGAGAGCTGAGGCCAAGAAACAAGCCTTGCGTGATCTGCGGGGGAGCGCATGGAGTGTTGGATTGCTCCCAGAGAGTCGACCATTGCTTCCGTTGCGGCAAGCAGGGGCACTTCCGCCGCAACTGCCCCCTTACCGTGGGATCAGCCTCCTCTGCCGCTTCCACGCCTTCACCACAATTTTTGGGGCGGGGGAAAGCTCCTATGGGGTCGACCTCTAGGCCCCCGGCTACGCGGCGCGAAGAGGATAGGCAGCCTCAACCGGGCGGGCGAATTTATTCCATGACCCGCCAGGAATCGGACCCGCCGGAGGACGTACTCGCAGGTATAACTTCTATTTCAAATTCACGTTCTAGAACCCTCTTTGATACTGGAGCAACACACTCGTTCATTTCTCGCGAGTACGTGTTTTCGCATGACCTCGAGGAAACACCTCTCCAAAGCCGGTTGACGGTCCAGACCGCGGGTGGGACACTGGAGGCGACTAGTTTGGTGGCCACTTGCCCGATTAAGCTAGGGCGGCTACTTTGCCCTTGGGATTTAATAGTGATTCCCTTGAAGGAGTACGACGTTGTTTTGGGCATGGACTGGCTCTCAAGGTACCAAGTGCTTATCGACTGCGATAAGCGGATGGTGCAACTACAAGAACCAAGTTTCCCTAAGAATGCGTACCTGGCGTGTAAGAGCACCTCCTTCCCGGCAGTCATCTCAGCGGCTCGAGCCAGGAGTCTGGTAGAGGGTGGGTGTGTAGCCTATTTGGCATCGGTGGATCTGGTTACCCGACCCTCGACGACACCTTCAGACATCCCAGTGGTGAGGGACTTTCCCGACGTCTTTCCGACGGAGCTGCCCGGGATACCCCCTGAAAGAGAGGTGGTGTTCCCTATTGAACTCTTGCCAGGTACTCAACCTATAACGAAGGCACCCTACCGAATGGCCTTCGCAGAGTTGAAGGAGTTAAAGGCGCAACTGGAAGACCTCTTGGACAAAGGGTTTGTCAGGCCGAGTGTGTCACCCTGGGGCGCACCGGTGCTTTTTGTACGGAAGAAGGATGGAAGCCTGCGACTCTGCATCGACTACAGAGGAATAAACAAGGTCACGGGGAAAAACAAGTACCCCCTGCCCAGAATCGACGACCTCTTCGAACAACCACGAGGAGCGGGAAGCGACGTGGGAACTAGAATCGAAGATGAGGGAGGGCTACCCCTATCTCTTTACCGCGAACCAGGATTGAGTTTCGAGGACGAAACTCGTTTTAAGAGGAGAGTGGTGTAGTAGCCGCTGGTTTAAAATGTTTTTGGGTCTACTTTTGGTTTCGTTTATTTCGCAATTCGTTTCGGGGGCTGGAGGGTGATCGAATAATTCCTTGTTTCCGGACAGACCGTCGGGGCTCGCGGGTATTTTTAGTTAATAAAGCTCGCGAAAAGGAGAACGGCGGCGCAATCGGTTTTGAATTCCGACGCCGGAATCTCCCGGAATAAATTCCGGAAGGTGGCTAGCGGTTCAGGTGGTCAACGCGGTTTTTCAGGCAGACCGGACCCTGGTTCGCACCCGACTTGTTACCCGCTTTTGACTTGATTTGGGTTCATTCCCATTCCCCAACTTAACCGCTCCCGCCAACTTAACCGCTCCCGCTATCTTAACCGCTCCCGCCTTTTCCCGGTCGTGCAACTTCCCACAACCCCACAACTCCCCACAACCCCCCCAACTTCCCACAACTTCCCCAACTTCCCACCACTTCCCACCACTCCCCACAACTCCCCACAACTGCCCTGCGTACGAAACCCCAAGGGCAACGAGAACCCACTTCCCCAACCTTTCAGTTTCCCAACCAAACCTTACTGTTTCCCAACCGGTCGAGTGGAGAAGCAAGGCGGAGCGGGTGAGGAGAGGGAAGATCGCCGGCATACCCTTCACGCAAGAACAGGACGATCATCCCCTAGATCAACCCTAGCCGACGAAACCAAGGTGAGCATAGGTTAGGGTTCTTGATTTGGGTTTTCTTGGTTCTCTTGGGAAAAAGGGAGGAGGGGAGTCGGCACCATCACCGGAGTCGGCACGCACGGAGCCACGCATGCGGGCGGCGCCGCATGAGGGCGGCGTCGTGTGCATCCGCATGCGGGTGGCGCCGCATGCGGGCGGCACCGCATGCGGGTGGCGCCGCATGCGGGCGGCGCCGCATGCCCCCGCATGCGGGCGGCGCCGCATGCGGGCGGCGCCGCATGCGGATGCGGGCGGCACCGCATGCGGATGCGGGCGCCGCCGCAGGCGGGCGGCTCCGCACGCGGGCGGCGCCGCACGCGGGCGGAGGCGTGCGGCGCCGCGCGCGGGCGGCGCCGCATGCCCCCGCATGCGGACAGCGCCGCATGCCCCCGCATGCGGACAGCGCCGCATGCGGGCGGCGCCGCGTGCGGGCGGCACCGCATGCGGGCGGCGCCGCATGCCCCCGCATGCGGACAGCGCCGCATGCGGGCGGCACCGCACGCGGGCGGCACCGCATGCGGGCGGCGCTGCACGCGCCCGCATGCGGGCAGCGCCGCATGTGGGCAGCGCCGCGCGCACCCACATGTGGGAAGCGCCGCATGTGGGTGACGCCGCGTGCGGACGGCGCCACACACAGGTAGTACGCCGCTCAGCCGCGCGGGGCCGGGCGCGTACGTGTACGAATTGTGCGCAAGGTGGGGGGGGGGGGCGCCGGGTGTTCTAGTCTTTAATCTTACAGAGTCTTAAAGTTCTGACTCCTGTATGACAGGTTCTTGTAGGTCCGGGCGGGCACCCGAGACGCGGGAGAACCTAGCATCGGTCAGGAGCACGACAACGAAAAGGTGGGTTTACGGTCGAGGCTGAGTATAGTGTTAGTATTCCGAAAGGGATTTTTATTGTTAATCGGTACTAACGTTGACAGTTTCTGTGATGTACTATATTACCCCGTGTCTTGGTTACTTATGCTCGAGTTGCGACACGCGCACCCGCGGTCTGGCCACCGCAAAGGGTGCTCTTTTCCGGAAAGGCGGTCTTCGACCCGTGTTACCCACGAGGGGATGTAGTGGGGCCCCCGTAGGTGTGGGGTTCGAGGCACCAAGGTGTGAGCGGTGCGACCTGTCGGGATTGGTGCCCGACGAGGTCAGGTGTGCGACCCGCCGGGATTGGTGCCCGACGAGGTCAGGTGTGCGACCCGCCGGGATTGGTGCCCGACGAGGTCAGGTGTTACAGGTGTTACCGGGGTTACAGGTGTCACAGGTGGTACAGGTGGTTGCGAGTTATCGTTACGAGTAGAGTGGTTGCTCCGGCTAGTCTTACTTTTTGTGGCTTGGTATTACTTTACTACTTTAGTATTTTTATCATGATAGTGTCGCTGACTACCCACTCTGTGACAGGTACCTCCAGGGGGTAGAGGTAGGCGACGGTGAGGCCGAGGTGGGAGCAGTCGGGCTGTGGGGGCCCTAGTATGCCGTTTTCTTTACTTTCTCTGCATTTCATTTGGTATTGTAGGTTACTGTGTGGTTCTCGATACCCTTGTGGGGTCGTGTGGATGTTGATTACTTTCGTTTCAGTTATGCACTATTGTTTCCTTTATCTTTCCCGCTTGGCCGTTTTCTAAACAAACCAACTGGAAACAAGAGGAAAAGGACTTCGAAAACCGTTTTCAAAACTCTAGGGTCGTGTGGGCCCATTTTCCAAACTCTGTGGATTTATGCCGTTTTCCAATTTGTTTTCAAAACCTAAGGCCGTGTGGGCCTGTTTTCAAAACGGTGAGTTTATCCTTTCAACTTGACTGGCCATGGCATTGTTTAGTCTTCATGTACAGTTAGACTCCGAACTGTTGTGATTAAATGAAAAATGATTGCTTGTGTTCGACCATTGTAACAGCCGCGACGCCGTGCATATACAGAGGAGACTCTGCCCGATTTTCGAGTAAATCTGTATATGTGGCGGGTCTGGGCACGCGCCGGGGAAGGAGGTTTTGAAACAAAAAAATTTGTACGCACCTTACGCTTACTTTGGTGTATCGTTTCCGCTAAAATAAAACCCCCGGGGCGTGACAGGGATCTGCACCTAGCAGGCAAATATAAATTATAACAAAACTATTTGTTAGTGATTATTCAATTGTATTCTTGCATTGTTGATGGAGTTATTTTTTTTTTAATGATAGGTTATTATCTTAATCCGTCGTACCACCATCGTTATAATCTTGGATATGATGATGAATTATTAAAGGCATTACGAAATGTCATCAATAGATTGGAAATGGATCAATGCATGCCGCTCTTGCCATAAATGAGGTACAATAGTTTTTTTAATATATTATTAATTTATTATATGTTAATATGCTAATTCCTCATTATTATAATGTATTATAATCAAGGATTTAAGTGCCGTGGCACGGGGTCGTGCCGAAAACTTGCCGGCACGGTACGGCACGGTGCGTGCCGAGCCGTGCCGATGGGTGCCGGTCACAAAAAATACATGCGTGCCGACACATAATGGCATGAAATATTTAATTTCTTTAGCAACAAAATTTTTTAATTGCTTATTATGTATCTTTATCAAATATTTTGAACTTTATTAAGAAAATTACTTAGTAATTTTAAGAAAAAAGGGTTTTGAACTGTGTCATCGGTACGGGAGCTGTATCGTGCCGATATCTTGTTGGTACGGTACGGCACGGTAGATACCTTGATTATAATATCATAATATAGTGAAAAATATTTCGTGAATCCACTGAAACTTTTGGCGATGCGGGTGCAATTAACGGGAGACACAACACCGATCCCAGTAAGTAACTAAATAATTACATATTTTATATCTAACGATAAACTTATTTTGATATAATTTTAATTTTTAGAGCGGAGTATGATAGGGAAAAGGAATTAAAAATTTATGATCCCTTAGATGCAAGCTTTATCAATGATGAATCAGACCCCATATTTGATTGGCTACAAGACAAAGAGAACAAGAGGACCCTTTGCTCGATGAGCCTGGAGATCCACCACGACCATTCAGGATAATTGCTGAGGAAGCAGGAGTTAGTGATACAGAAAGATGGGCTAATGAGAATATAGAGAGGTCTCATAATCAGTTAGGTAATGTGCAAGAACAAGCATCTTTGGGCGAAGAATCACAAAATCCCGTGGATGACTCTGATGTAGAATTTGAGCGTCTTATGATGGGACCTGGACATGGTCGCCCACGTCGTACTCAAAGTCAATCAAAAAAAGAGAAGACATCATCTGTCGCAAAGAGACCTTCAACAACAGTCATAAGTGGTAAAGGTAAAAAAATTATGACATCGAAGGATCCATTAGATGCAGCTGATGCAATCTCGCTTGATGAAGATAGCGATACATCGACACCATCAGATTCTGAGTTACCACGGTCCAAAAATGAATGTAGCGATGACGATGACACCACCAATAGCAGTGGGGATGGTGGTGAATGCATTCCACCAACACAACAGGAGGGTGGAGATGAGGGCAGAGGTGGTCTTATATTTACTGAAGAGCAAAATTTCACTCATGCCACTCAAGATGCTGATCATGGGTCGAGACCACGTCAAACATCTGGAGTGGTATATGATCGCAGAAAAGGTAATAGGCCTTCACAACACGATTATAGGGAGATGAGAGAGGGTTTGGAAGCGGTGTCAACTGGGCACCCACGAAGGGATGATAATTTGCGCATACAGTTTGATAGTACTTCAGTTTCATCGTATCCTTCATATCAACATGGCTTTTATGGAGAGAGACATGATTATGATCCATCCATACCTTCATATAGTGAAAGTTCGTATGCCGAATCGTATAGTGATAATAATGCATATCCACATTATCCTTATGATGTTGCAGTCCATATGCCAGTATAAGTAACTGTTGTTGATCATATCAGCGATCCAATTGCATATGGACATTACGTACGCCAATACAATGACATATATCACGAATATATGACTTTTCCACAATACCAGGAATATTTATACCAACATTGTCAAAAAAATCTGATATCTGCAGATCACACTATGCCATATGATCAACCGCGACAATCTATGTGGAATTAAGAAGTCTTCTCTCTATAAATATGTAATTTTAAATACTTATTATACTTGTGAATTTATTTATTATATTGTTATTTCTATTCTCTATGAGATATAGTTGTACTTTATATATAAAAAAAAATTATCAGTATGTTAATTGGTGAGTGTAGTAAGCTATATATAGCCAATATTTATAATTTTTTGACTAAACAGTTCAAAACAATATTATAAGAGCTTATTGGGAACAAAAAAAATAAAAAAAAACCGTGTCAGAGCATGCCACTGGGAGGTCATGCGTATCCATCGGCACGCAGGCGTGCCACGTGTCGGCACACAAGCGTGCCGGTACCGTACCGTGCCAGGCGGCGAGCGGCACGCCCCCGTGCCACGGCACTTCGAACCTTGGTTTTAGGTGATGTTTGGCCTTTGGGATGCAGATTTCATGGTGATTATGGGATTATTCTGAGAATGTACAAGTTTGAGTACATTCTTATGATCAAGGTGAGCATCTTTCTTGTTGATTTCAGTTTGAGATCTGTAATGTCACGACCTATCCTGCTTTTCTTTAATCCCTTTCGGGATAAATTGGTTGTTAGGGGCTTAGTTTATCGAGTTTTCTTGGGTAGAACGTTGGCGCATGCGGGTATTTTTCTATGATAGAGCCCGAAAAACGGTGAACGGCACTGCGATCGGATCTGAAATCCGACTTATGGATCTCCCGGAATGGGGTTTTGAAGGTCGCGGTATCCATAGTGTGAACCGAAATCCGTGCTAAGAGTTTGGCACGCTTTTCGCGGAGATGGCGATTTTATCTCTCGTAACTAAAATTAGGAATATCCTTAGACTACCGGATATGGGGATTTTTCCTTTTTACGTACATATGAAAAGGAAAAATAAAAGAAAAAAATTAATAATAAGATATATTTATACCCCGTTTACCGAAAGGAAAACCCTAGTTTTAAAAGATCGCCTCCTCAAACCCTTCCCTCTTGTGCGTGCCGAAGACCAAAGCGAAACCCTAGTTCGGAGATAGAAAAGAGAGCGGATCTTCCACTTTCTTCGATCAACGTGCCGGAAGCCGGGAACGAGACGTCACCGTCATCGGAGAGCGGATCTTCCACCTTCTTCGACCAACGTGCCGGAAGCCGGGAACGAGACGTCACCGTCATCGGAGGGTGGACCCGGATTTCCCGCCTCCGCAAAGAACGAGATCGGGTCGTCTTCTCCGGTGGATCAAGGTATGCGGCTTTAATTTTCGTGTTTCCGTCGTTGTCGTAGGCGTCGTGGTTTCGTCGCCGTCGCGTCGCCGCCGCCGCCGCGCGGAACGGAACCGCGCGGGCATTGCCGCGGACACCGCGCCGCGCAGGGTGCCGCCCGCAGGAGGCGCACGCCCGCGCGGCCTGCTGCCGCGCGGGGCGCCGCCCGCAGGCGGCGAGCGCCCGCGCGACCTGCTGTCGCGCGGGGAGCCCGCAGGTGACGTGCGCCCGCGCTACTTGCTGTCGCGCGGGGCGCCGCGTGGCCTGCCGTCGCGCGAGGCGCCGTTCGCGAGCGGTGACGCGCGAGGGAGTTCGGCCACACGGGGGACAGTTTTGCAACGTCCGCCGCGCGGGGGGGGTTGTCTAGCCCCGCCGCCCGGTCTGCGTTGTCCACCCGTGCGTTTCCTAGTTCGATTCAATACTCGGGTGGGCTAGGTTCTAAATTAGGCTTTTCTAACGTTTTTGTTGGGACTTTTAGGGGTCCGAGAATTGTGCAAGGGCGCAGGACGGTTTCAGGCGTTCCGTCGACGCGACTTGAGGTGGCTACCTTTGTTGTGTTTTGAAGTATGGTTTCATCTCGTAATATGTGAGAGTAGAGTAGAGGTGCAAATTGTTATTGTCTAACCCCTTTTCGCATTAGTATCCCTCTTTGTTACTATTTGTTGCGATTGAGCGTCGCGGTGCTCCACGTTACACAATGGTTGCGGTCATTCTGCTCAAGGTTTGCTTACACGCACACCGGCGGTCCGGCCACCGCACAGGGTGTATTTTTCCGGAAAGATGGTACGTTGACCCGTGTACCCCACAATGAGTGATGATGGGGACGCCTCGCGGTTACTTACGGTGCTGCACAAGTACCGTGGAGGGGTTAAAGCACAAAGATGAGAGCAAGTTGTTCACTGTTACCCGAGGTCTTTAGATCTTTTGGCAGGTGCTTGGTTTCGATTTACAGGGGATGCGGGGGATTCATGAGGGAAAGTTTGGATGCTCTGGTTTATCGGTTTGCCTTTACTTAGTATTTACCGCTTTGTACTTGTTTACACCTACTCTTCTTGTCACTGACTTCCCACACTGTGACAGGTTAGGTCGAGATAGGACCCGGGACGACGGTGAGGCTGCGAATAAAGGGTTTTAGCCCGTTTGGGGCTAGTGACACTTCCTTTTCTTAATTGTGATTATCTTGGTTATTTGGTTAGTGTGTTCTGTTGTTGCCTTTATTGTGGAACTATGTGGATGTTGGAATGAGCTCTTGACTAGTGTTGAACTATCTTTAATAGGTTCCTATTAGTGTTGCATGCGGCATGTTTTCAAGTGGAAAAATGATTGCAAAAACGGTTTCAAAACCAAGTGTCGTGTGGGCACTGCTTTCCAAACCCGTGGATTTATCCTTTCAAAGTTATATCGCCGCCGAAAGAGAAATTGTGAAAACGTTTTAAAAACCTAGTGTCGTGTCGACACCGATTTGGTAAACTTGTGGTTTTATCCTAGTTCAATCTTGTGTTAATGCTAGTAGTTGATATGAATTGTATTTCCCCTTTGGCTCTTAACGTGACTGTGTGGTTAAAGTATGTATCGTGATTGTGACGCCGTGCATATACAAATGAGACTCCGTCCGTTCGCGGGGTGAATTTGTATATGTGACGGGTCTGGCGCGCACCGGAGGATGAAGTTTTCAAAAAAGAAAAATGTATACGCTTTTCCGCTTATTTAGAACCTCCGGGGCGTGACAAGATCACTTATGTATTAGCTTCTACATTTCCTTGAGTTACTTGCTGGATTTTGGGACAGTTTTGGACAGCAATAGATGATGAGGTGATTTCTTCATATTTTGCTCATGGATTCTAAGATTAAAAGGCTTGGGACTCTTCTAGACTTCAAGATGAACAAGTGAGCACTTTGATTTGGAGTTTTTGAAGGTGGATTGTACTGGTTATGCCCTTTTCTTGTGGCCCCTTTGAGAGAATTCAGCATGCAGATTTTCTTATGAACCCCTTTGTGATGTGCAGCTTTGGGGAGCCATTTCATGGAGACCTTGATATTTTTATGGAATTGTAAGAGCTTGATCACATCCTTATGTTTAAGTGAGCAACTTTCCTTTTGGTTTCAGCTTGTGATCATATTTTGTTTAGCATCTACACTTAGATGAACTCGATGCTGATTTTTGGTGCAGAGTGGACAGCACCTTGATGATCCAGCCTTTTGATGATTCTTGACTCTTGGGAAGAGCTTTCCTTGGCTTTTTGGATGTTCCTAAGATGGAGAAGAACTTAGGAATTAAATTTGGGACTTCCTATTGAGGTAATTCCTACAGAAATTGCATTCTTTCATCAAGTTTGTTGTTTGCTGGAATTCTGCGCTGAGGTCGATGATTTTGCAATTGTGCTCAATCCGGAAGTGATCTCGTGGTGATTCTTAGTTCGTTGGATCGGTAGGAGGCGGGGGATCGTGCACGCCAATTTTCAGCACGATCGGACTTTGGATCGACGCGTTTCCAAGTGGCTTTCCAGAGCACATCTAAACTGTGACATACGCACTTAGCCTATTGGAAATTCAGCATGATGATTGTTGCTCCATGTTGTTTATCATATTATTGTAAATCATGCTTTAACCTACCGTTTGATGATCTCTAAACCTATTTTATATGAGGACAAATGCATGCTTGTATGGACATCTAGATAGGTTACTTCCCTTCGTTACTACACTATCATATTGGAACCAGACTTAGGAGAAAACATGTTCTTTTCCTTTCTCCTCTTTCTTTGTGACTTATGTTGCTCGGAGTTATTGAGCATGGGTTTGGGGATAGTGTAGACATGGTTATCGAGTCGGGGTGGGATAGTACCAGATTATCAGACTCGGGAGTTGTTCAGTAACCGCGGATTTTGGGCGGTTGGACCGATTAGAGATCATGGATCGAGTCGGGGTGGATTTGCACCGGATTGTGACTCGTGGGATGTGCGGCAACCGCGAATTATGGGCGGTTTGGCCGGTTATTGATTATGCATCAGGGCGAGATCGGGTTTTATACAGGCTTGTGATATTGATACTTGAGTAGTCAGGTAGATTGGGTTATCTCATAGATTGGGTTATACAGGTCTCATATTTTGGGTTATCTCGGCAGTTATCTTTCAATGATGCATACATACATCAGTTGTTGTATACTATAGCATTAGAGGCATAGTAATGGTAGTTTTCATATCAACAGTTTACCTTCCTGTTTTACCACTTCACTTTATTCTCGCCTCTAGTAGACTTGGTGGGTAGATCGAAGTTTGATGATATACCCACTGAGGACTACTGGTTTTTAGTAGTTCTCACACCCGTTGTTGCTCCCCCCCCTTTTTTTTCCCTCCTTTGTTTAGGTTTTTTCGCGGCAGTTGTGGTGCCGGCGGATCGTGGCGAGGGGGATCGGTGGCTAGATAGATCCTCCTACCATCTCAAAAGCTAGTGGTGGACCCCCCGTGCTGTACTTCTTTTTTTTTTTTGAGAGAGAGAAAGGTAGCATGCTGGAAATGTGAAGCAACTAGGCTTCGAACTCGGGACCTCGGGTATCAACCACCAAGCTCTTTGCCACTTGCACTAGGGACAGTTGATCGTGTTGTACTTCTTATTTCTGTTTTTAGTTTAGCTGTTCAGACTACTGTATATTGTCTGGCTTTAACCAGCTGGTTGTATATTTCACTTCTGAGAGATGGACTTGTATTTTTATACTCTCGGAGATGTGGATGTGCATATGTTTTTATTTATACAGTTTTAGTCTGAGATGATTTTAGTTTTCAGCTCTGTATCTTTTGCTCTTTTATATGCTTCTCTTATACTTGAGCAGGTTGTAGCGCTTCGTGTACGTGGGAAATTCCTCGTGCACGGCGGATCTGTTGACGGACCCGAGTTCTGGTTTAGCCCCGGGGCGTGACACAAGCACCAAGCAATTGGTGCTTGGAAGTTTTCTACCGTTAGATCTACCCTTTGACTAATTTCATCTCTTAGATCATTCTATTCCACCAACCACTCAATTAACCCAAGGGGCCCACTATCATCTTAACCACACATCTTTTCATCTAAAGGCTAAAAACCTACAAGCACCAATGACTTGGTACTTTTTAAAGCATAGGAGCTCAATTTTATATATATATATATATATATATATATATATATATATATATATATATATATATATATATATAATCCAGCTGCTATCCTTTTAGAAGGACGAAGGCCTTCGTCCTCCTAAGTCGTTTTAGATGATAGGGAGTGCCTTCGGGGATCGGACCTTCTCCCAACGTCCGGACCTTGGCAGCCGTGTTCGGACTCCAAGGGGAAGGTCCAGACTCTCCCCGCTTGGCAGGCTGGCCAGAACCTTCGGGGATCGGACCTTGGAGGGCGGTCCGAACCTCGTGCGCCCACTTTGCGGGAAGCCCCTTCACGGACCGGTCAACCTGGACCGGGCCAGCCCAGGTCCGGGTCGGCTCAAGGATAGAAAAGAGGGCTTTTAAACCCTCCGTTGGCTCTCCCCCTTCACCCGAAACACACACATGCCGCTCTCTTTCTCTCCCTCATACACACTCTCTCTTCTATTTCTCTCTCTAAAACCACCTCCTACCTAGGGTTTAGAAAGGGAAAAGCTTGGAAAAGGTTGGAAAAGAATAAGGAGAAGAAGAAAAAGGCTTAGGAGCTCGTTTCTCTTGAGAGGTGAGTTGGTTTTTTAGATTTTTGAGTTAGGGTTTACTTTAAATCTTTTTAAAATTGAGATGTTTGGGGACCCCACAAGATTCTAAACTAGATTCTTGCTAGAATCTTCGAGATTTTTGGGGTTTAATACAAGAAATTGGATTTTAGGGTTTAAAGAGGGTTTTTGAAAATCATGGGTTTTGATTTCTTTTGATCTTGTAAATCCCTAATTGAGGACCCTAGAAACTCGCCTTATTTTAATTTTGTAGGCGACAAGGTTTGATTGGATAATTGGTGGAAACATGCGAAATCGCCGTTCTTGCCTTTGTTACCCTAAGTGAGTGCCAAGATGAGGTCGGAATCCAAATTCCTCGGATTCTCTAATGTTTGGCATCGACACGAGGTGGGTGGTGCTTTCCAAAATGGACGGATGTCCTTCTACGTTTAAGTTCCTATATTAGACTATATATTACTATATGTATATTTAATACATGTGGGATTAGTGTTGTGTGTGTGATCACTATTCCTAGCATGCTTCCAAGCTTGGATTGGGTGACACGAGTCAAAAGATCCAAAATGCGGAAGGCATGAGAATTGGGTCATTTCAAAACAAGAACCCTAGAGTTGCATTAAAAGGTTCGTGTGGAACTTAGTAAAACATGCGGTAAACCTAGGTGATAACATAGGGTTGAACAGAATCTAGTAATGACAACCTAGATCAAGTGGCATCTCTAGTATATAGAGTGTTAGCTACATTAATATTGTATAGAGCTTGTGGGTGAGTTAGACAATAGCGATGGTGGATTCCCTGGCAATGTCATTGAGATTTGGTGAGTCCTCTAGAATGGAGGACGGGATCATACTCACATAGTCTGTTCGGCTAGTGGAGGTCGCTCCTCACGGGCAGTACGCTCTGGAGTGTCACGTTTATAGGTAGAGGTATGTTCCCCAGCAGACGACCCTAGTTGGTGATGGCATCGTGGGTCTGGTGATGTGAGTTAGCTTGACGTGAGACGAGCGTGATGATTGGGTTATGACTGGTGAGTCGTACAGAGTATAGTATTTGATGCATATTGGCAAGGCGTAGAATAGTGTTCTTTCTATCTGCATAGTATAATTGTTTACAGCTTTCCTTATCTATCTACTTATATCTTGATTAGACCTAGTGAGAGAGGCACCCAGGTCGGGGCCGAACCCACTGGGAACTTCTTTTAGTTCTCACCCTCTGTTTTGTAGAGTCCTCACCAAGCGCGGCGGCGCAGGATCGTGGCAAAGGCATACCACCCTGGATAGTGGCCTTGGGTATAGGTCACCCTGTACAGTGAAAGAATGTTTGTATTTCATTTTGGAGCGAACTTGTAGAGGTTTTATTTTGTGAAATGTATTGTAATATATAAAAGATTTGTGAGAAATGTAATAGCTTAGTGTTTAGTTAAGTTGGCATTTCTCGCCTGTGATATCCTCTCTACCTGGTTGTATGATTGCATTTCTCGTTGAAATTCATACACTGGTTATGTGTATGCCTTGGGAGGACAAGAAAAATTCTGTCCGTTCGGCGGTCTGTACGCGTGCCCGAACCGACCAAATAGGCAGTCTTGGGGAGTGACATTTTATTTGTCGATAATTACTCTCGTTGTTCCTGGATTTATCTAATAATATTTAAACATGAAGTGTTTGAAAGTTTCTTGAACTAAAGGCTTTCACTAAAAATGTTTTTCAAAAATAAATAAAATTTTTCCAGTATGATGGTGAAGAGGAATATGCAAATGGAAAATTCACAACTTCATTTCGACAATGTGGTATAATTCATCAATTCTCGTCCTCATACACCACAACAAAATAGTGTAGCGGAACGAAAATACAAACACCTCGATAATGTTGTGCGAAGACCGCTTTTTCAACCATGCATGCCTGGACGTTTTTTGGGTGATTCAATTCAAATTGCTATTTTTCTCATAAATCGCACTCCTCATGTTGTTTTAAAGGGTAAATCACCATATCATATTTTGCATGGTTGTTCTCCATCTAACTTACAGTTTTTTATAGTATTTGGGTGTTTATGTTATCCGTATCTACAAGGCATCGCAAGTCAAAAACTCTCTCCTTGGGCATTTCCTTGTGTTTATCTAGGAATATCTGGCAAACATAAGAAATTTTGATGCCTTCATCTAAATAACGGTCAAGTTTATATATCTCGCAAGGATTTAAGTGCCGTGGCACGGAGTCGTGCCGAAAACTTGCCCGCACGGTGCGTGCCGAGCCGTGCCGATGAGTGCCGGTAACAAAAAATACATGCGTGCCGACACATAATGGCATGAAATATTTAATTTCTTTAGCAACAAATTTTTTTAATTGCTTATTATGTATCTTTATCAAATATTTTGAACTTTATTAAGAAAATTACTTAGTAATTTTTTTAAAAAAAGGTTTTGAACTGTGTCATCGGCACGGGAGCTGTATCGTGCCGGTATCTTGTTGGCACGGTACGGCACGGTAGGTACGGCCCGTGCCGATGGATACTTAAATCCTTGATATCTCGCCATGTTACCTTTGTAGAGATTGTTTTTCCTTTTTCTTGTCTCACAAAATTTATGAAGTATTTAGATTCCTTTTGCTCTAGTTCATATTTTAACTTTTCAGGATATTCTATCAATTTTGCCCTTGTAGGTAGTGATCCATCCACTCTTGACGCGATTTCTAATTTTGACTTCATTCATTCTGAGAGTTCAGTCTCACCTCCATTTGTTGCACCCTCTACTTTTGTTTCACTTAGAAAAGCCATTTGCCAATGAGAATTCTGCCATTCCATTGGCTAGAACTGAAACACATTCCTCAACTGACAGTTAAAAGGAGTTCAGGTCTATACCAGAGGACACTTTTCAAAAGAACCTATTGCACCAGTTTCAACCTCCTCAACACCTCCAACCGAACCTAGACCATCTTTAGCACCTTCAGACGGCCTACTCTACCTAATATTCCTCTCTCTTCCACATTCCTGGCTTCTAAGAGTTCTACCCTCGCTGCTGAGCCTAACTCTTTTCTCTAAAATGTTTCAGGATACAGATTGGCGGAATGCCATGAATGAAGAATTTCAAGCCTTCTTGTTGAATTCCACTTGGGATCTTGTTCCTCCACCACTATCTGTTAATCTCATTGGGTACTAGGGGGTTTTTAAGGTCAAGCAAAAGACGGATGGTTCCTTGGAACGTCTCAAACCTCATCTCGTTGCTCTAGGCTACAAACAACAACACAGCATCGATTTTGACAAGGCCTTCTCCCCTGTTGTCAAACCTACCACTATTTGTACGGTTATTTCGATGGCTCTTTCATCTAGATGGGACCTTCAAAAATTAGATGTCAAAAATGTGTTCCTTTACAACGTTCTCTTAACCACTAAATTTCGTGCATCCATCCTATCCTAATCACGTCTGTCAGTTACAAAAGGTGACTTGCGAACAAAACAGGTAACCCATGCTTGCTTTTAGCGCTTTACTTCTATTGGGGCCAAAATGTGGCTGGCGCGCGATCAGCCCCTGGGTGACCCTCCAGAGGTGTTGAAGTACGCCGCGCGCCAATAATCAAGCAATCGGGCCGAGAAGGGATCCGCTCAGCCGGGTTCTCCTCTGGTAATTCCTCGCAACCGCAACGACCAGTGACTGCCGAAGCGAGTTCGCGGAGGTAGAGAGGGATCGCTGGTTTCAACTTAGATGAGTCGAAACCGATTTAAGAGATTAATGTACGGCTGATGAGCCGATTGTAATGTTTAAGCACAAAAAACACCAATAAAGACACAGCTGATTGGCCGGTTAACACTCTAAAGGCGAGAAAGGCAAATAAAGGCACGACCAATAGGTCGGTTTACACTCTAAATGTAAAATAAAGACACGACCGAATGGCCGGTTTACACTTTATATTGATAAAGAAGGGGATACAAGTGGGGGAAAAGGGATAGAAGGATTACAATTAAGCCTACTCCTAGGAAAGCAGTAAAAAAGAAGAAAAAAGAGTTAAGTTAACCTACTCCTTGATAAATGAAGAAGCTGGGGTGGTACCGGGCTTACGAGGTTGACGGACCCCGATTCCTTCAATGGTTTGCTTATTTATACAGTTTCGAACCAAGGTTATTGGGCGCCGATTTTAAATTTCGAATGATCGGCGTAATTTGGGGAGAATCGACGTGAAGTCCTCAACGGCTTCCTTTTGAGTCGATAGGATAGGGGTCGTTTTTCGTCTAGGTTCGTCCCCTGATTGCTGCGCCGGGGCGTAACTCTCGGCGCGTTCCGGCGTTGGACGTTGCTAGCCCTTTTGAGTCAATCCCTTAATTGTCGTACTGAAGCGTGATCTTTGGCGCTTCCCTTTGCTGGACGCCGCATGCCCCTTCGGGGTCTGTTACGAGATTCGCGCCTGAATCTTGCCTTCAATATCTTCAAGATCGTTCCTTCGGGAGCTTTGAGCAACCGAGGATTGACCTTGACTTCGCCTTTTGCGTCGCTTGACTGAGGCGTTTCGACATCTGTCTTTGGCCGACAGGCGGCTCGAATACCCCCACTGCCAACCGCTTCTCTCGTCAGCTACTCTTCCTGTCGGCTGATGCTCCTCAGCTAGTAGCTTATGTCGTGTGCCACATTCTTATACGACTAGGTTCGGCCCGGAATTAGGGCACGGATCCCTTCTTCCTTCATCGGCTGATGCTTTTGGTCGATGGCGCGGGTCGTGGGCCGCGCTCCTACATAGCACAAACCCTTCTTGATTTGACTCATCTTTCCACATAGGCGCCACGTGTCACTCTCTCCCGTGGCGGAAAAATCTGGTCTCAACAACTTCTTTCTTGTTAGCAGTACCGCTGATCCCTCCATGTTTGTTTCTCAGTTCTCGCAAGACATTCTTATACTTTAATTATACATTGATGACATCACTATAACGAGTAGTTCGTCCTCATTATTGAACTCTTTAATCTTGACACTGCAATCATAATTTGCTATTACAAAGTTAAGACCTCTTCTTTACCTTGTGGGAGTGGAAGTTACTACCTTTACTGCTAGTCTTTCTTTAACACAATAGAAGAATCCTCAACAGCTACTTGAGCATCATGATCTATCTTCAAGCAAATCAGTTTCCGCTCCTCTCTCCATTAGCACTCAACTACCCACTCACCAGAGTCCTGGGTTTTAAGTGCCGCCCCATGCCGAGCGGCACGGGGCGGCACGTACCGTGCCCCTACAATAGGGGCACGGTACGGGAGGGGGGGTATCTTATGTGGTGACCCGGATCTCTGCAGGGCTTCTACGGTGTGACCAGCAGCTTCTGGAGGCCTATGTGGCGTGTCGGCGGTGTTGGTGCACCAATTGGACATAAGTGATGGACTCCGGGTGTTAAATAGATTACTTGGGTAATCGCTTGCCCCTGTCAGATGTTTAGAAGTGGTTTCGCGCGAAACGGATATCAAAATTGGACTCAGCGCGAAGTTTGGACAAAAAAACACCTTTCCGGATGCCTTCGGCAATTTTTAGAAATGGAATTTGGCAAAATGGACAGCGGATTTGGATTCAGCGCGCGAAAACGATGAAAATGGACTATTCACTGGTATTTTTCGGAGCCCGGATGACGCGCACAGATTTCGAGGCACTTGGCACTATTTCGGCTGCCGGCGGGCAGCGGCGGAGCGCGGCGGCGCGGGCGCGGGCAAACGCCGGGCAGGCGCGGGCAGCGCGCGGGTGCGGGCGCGGGCAACGCGCGGGCGCGGGCGGGCAGCCGCGGTGTTGCGGGGTTAGGAGTGCCACGTGGAGGCTTCCTAGTGGTGTGCTTTGGACGCGTGGCAGCAGGCGGTTGGTCGGTGCAGTGGACTGGGACCACGGAGCAGGCAGGGGCGGCCTCGGGGCGCGTGCCTGGTAGGGGTCGCAGGCGGCGGCGCAGGCGCGCACGTGGGCGCGCTGACCGCGGTTTCCCGCGCATGGGCGCGCCACGTGTCGGCAGCAGGGGTGGACCACGCGGCGCGTGGCTGGTGGCGCTTCTGGCTGTTGCCTGTTCGGGGGTGACATGGCGTCTCCTTGTGGATTCGGGCGCAGTCGGATGAGCTCCATCCGACCCGGTTTTCGGCGCTCGAATGATTCGGGCGCCCGAAACCGGGGACACCCCGGTCATTTCCGGAATTGTTTTGTGTGGCCTATTTGAAGGCCGAGCCGCCTTCTTCTTCCTCTTTTCCGCGTTTCCGAGCCTCCTCTCACCTCCGACCCTTTAGCAAAGTTGCTCCTCCTTCTGTGCAGCATCCACCTGAGGATTTCTGGGATTTTATGTGGCGCGCTTTTCGAGGTTTCCATTTATTTGGCGCATCGCGACGTTCCTTCGCCAGTGTTTCCTTCCGTCGCGTTTCGGTGCGCGAGCTCCCCCGGCCTTCTCCAACCACCTTTTCGAGCGATTCTTGCGCCGTTGGATCCGCGACAAGTAGGGCTACGATCTTGGTATTTTCAGCTTCCCCTCGTTCCGAGTTTTTCTTGGAGTTTTTCCGAGCTTACTGGGACCCCTTTTTCTGTGAGGATTTCTGGGACAGAGCAGGTTGTTTCGTGGATTTCTCCGCGCTCGAGCATCGGATTGAGGCGTGCCTATACTCTTTTTGCATCTACGCGTCGCAAGGATTATCGCCGTATTTTTCTGGGATTTTTCTGAGGCTTGCCCGAAGGTATATGTTTTTCCCCTTTTTCTGTGCATGGTGTTACAGTTGTTGTGTTGTGGGGTTTTGCGCTCACCGTGTTGTGGAATTTGTAACTCGGCCTACGGGGCTCGGATTGGGATGTGCAGGTACTCGTTTCGAAGGGCTCGACGCGACGATCGCAGCAGTATTTTTGTCGGATTTTTTGGAGTCCTTTCTGCAGGTGAAAATTTCGCATCTTTGGGACTGTTACCGCAGATTGTATGTACTTGGATATTTTTGGGAATAAAGTGTAACTTTGGACCTTATTGTTGTACCCAGGAGGGTTTGCGGGTATTTCTGAACCCGTTGGAACTGGAGGAAATTGGAGATATTTGTTCCTGGGTATTTTCAGCTGTTGGACTTTGGACAGTTTAGCACGTCAGGTGGGTTGCTTCGCCTCCAAAATCAATGGACTGCCTGTTAATTCTATAATATAGGAAACATGCATGTTGTGAGATGGATTAGGATGCATGTTAGAGAGGGAAATGTTATCTTTCCTATTATGTTTGATATCCTATTAATTATTATTCCCTGATCCTGCTTTAGTTAAATTGATTGCTATTGTTGGAACTTGACCTAGCACCCCCGTCATATGTTGCATGTGTAACCAGACTAGTAGAAAACCCTCACTTGGGCTAGGTTTATTTATGCTCTAGACATCCACACTTCGTATTCTATTCCTGGACATAGTGTTATCCTCGCCCGGGTAGTGGGCCGAGTGGTCGGGATTCCTTTTAGTGTGGGATGCATGTTACACTCGTGCTTGGGAGCAGAGTGGAGTCTAGTAGATATAGTCGGTCTTTTATCTGTGGCGGGAGCCGTTTGGGTGAACGGTGGTCCCGGGATGTCTTGTTTCTCTGTTTTTTTGTGTTGCCACTGTGTTAGTGGCAATAGTATACTAGTGATAGTAGGACCTAGAACCCAGACTGTTTTTAGACACATAATTTCTATAAACTAATGTTTTCCTTCCAAATTTCGAGGGGTCGCCGGAGCCTGTTCTTGTTTGATTTGGGTGAAGGCAATAGCCCTTCGGGGTTTGGAAAATAAAACTTATTTGAACTGATTTTTATTAAAGAACTACAATATATTAAATTGGGTTTCTCAGATTAAATAGCTTTCAGTAATAACTATCATCTTTTTTATTACAACTTCGTCACCCGAGAGAGTTTGGGTGATTTGGGTTCTAGGGGCCTTTTCTGTTTATGTTTCGGGACGAAAGCTACGGGGACCGTGCCTGGAACCTGTTCTTGTTTGATAGCGTTGTAGGTGTTGGTCCTTTGGAACTTTCGGGCCCTGGTTGGTGTCTTCCGCATGTCATACTGAGGTTGTCATGTTCCCGAACTGTAAGGGGGTCGGAAACTTCGATAGGCGGAGCCTGGATTCTGTTCTTGTTTGATTGGGGTTCTAGGCACCAACCTATCGGGATTTTCAAACCCTTACGGTGTCGGTCCTTCCTGTGTTACCTGTGAGTTTGGTGTTCTGTTGTGGGAGCCCTCAGGTTGATGGTGGTCCCGGCTGTGAGTATTTCCAGTCAGTGAGTTAGAGGTGTGATATTGATTACTGTCGATCTTGTTGATCGTGGATTTGGACTATAGCCTGCATGAGCCACATTGAGCTCGACAGAGATGCGCTGATACTTTTCTCGGTGGGGTCGCGCCCCTCGAGTGCCATTCCGGAGTTGGGCCTGTTACTTTATTATCGCGACTTGTCGACGCAGTCCCTCTGGCTGGGCCAGTTTTGGCAGTCACAGACGCCCTACGGTAGACCCGTCCTCTTGTGGATGTGCGGCAGTAGGTGGGCGCAGGTTTGACTGGACCCTATGTGGCAGTCACTGTGATTGGGTTGATTGAGTATACTGGGTTTGAGTCGATGCATCATTTTCATCTGTCTCACCCTTTGAGCATAGTAAATAGAGGCATGGTAGCTGTAGTGCTATTTTCAGCTTTCCTTTCTTCAGTTTTCTGTTATCTTATGCCTCTAGTAGACTTAGTGGGCAGACCGTCGGGATTGGTGGCGGTACCCACTGAGAACTACTGTGGGATGTAGTTCTCACACCCGCTGTGGTGTATTTTTCCCCAGGGACCCCTTCTCCAGTTCCTGTTGCTCCTGTTGCTGATCCTTCAGACCGAGGCGAGGGAGTCGCGAGCTAGATCCCTACCCGTCGTTGGAGAGTAGCGGTACCCCTTCTGAGGAGATCTTCAGTAGATTAGTTATTTTATTTTCCTCTTCTGAGAGACTGATGTAGTGAGGATATGATATGTATTGAGAGCTTGTACACTGATGTATTTATTGGAGTTACCTCCCTCTTGAGTTCTAGGTTTTGTAATTGAGGATATTGTATGATTATCATTTTTGGGAGTTGGACATAATTGTATTATTTCCAGTTGTACAGTTGTTTGGTTTTAGTTTTATAGCAGATTTACTTTATAGCTCTGATATCTGTTAGCTGTAGTACCTTTTCTTGCAGGTTGGACGCTTCGCCTATGCAGCGTTGTGTAGGCGGCGGATCTGTTGGCGAGCCCGGGTCGCAGTTTCGACCCCGAGGCGTGACATCTTACCCCCCCCCCAGTCTCGGCGATACCCATTGGGTATCGCTCAAGACGGAGCGATACCCACCCATGCCGTGCCAGCGTGCCGAGCTCTTTTTTTTTTCTTTTTTTTTTTTTTTTTTTTTACACATGGTTTTACAGTAAACACATGGTTAATACTTATTATACTTGTGAATTTTATTATTATATTGTTATTTTTTATTTTCTATGAGATATAGTTGTACTTTATATATTAAAAAAAGTTATCAATATGTTAATTGGTGAGTATAATAAACTATATATAGCCAATATTCATAATTTTTTGACTAAACATTTCAAAACAATATTATAATAGCTTATTGGGAACAAAAAAAATAAAAAAAACCGTGCCGGAGCGTGCCACTGGGAGGTCATGCGTATCCATCGGCACGCAGGCGTGCCACGTGTCGGCACGGAAGCGTGCCCGTACCGTACCGTGCCAGGCGGAGAGCGGCACGCCCCCGTGCCACGGCACTTAATTCCTTGCCAGAGTCATCTACTTGAGGATTCTTATACTTATCGTCAAATGGTTGGGACCTTGCAGTATCTCGCTTTTACTCGGCCAGCCATTTCCTATGCTGTCAATTTTGTGGCGCAATTCTTGCATGCGTCTTATGAGCCACATTTATAGGGTGTCAAATGCATTCTTCGTTACATTTGCCAGTAACCACAAAGTTAGGCAATTTAAATAAAGAAATACCACATTTCGAACAATCAGATTCTTAGAAATAGGATTACATGTAATCTAGCATTATTCGACATGTATAACACAAACCAAACAACCTGTGAAAGTTTTGGCATAAGGAGCAGACAGAGTTGTTCAAAGGTAGGCCTCGTTCGGTATGTGTTCATTGCACTCACAAACCCTCAATATTCTTCAAGGAGACCCAAAATAATCGTCATCACAAGGTTATAATCTGACTCACCTTCTCTAATTGCTTACAATGCATCTCCAATATATTTGACTTTTCGCATGTACTCAAACATGTTCATCGTTCCCTTCTTTATACTCATTAGTTCCGATTTAAAGAAAAAGGCAGTTGATGGTGTTTTATCAAAACAATGTCTCGATCACAGTCCAAGCTTCGCGTGCTACTTTTGGTGAGGTTGATATTGTTAGTTGTATACCCTAAGAGAATTGAGTGACACATAATATTAGGGACATAATATGTACTTTTCATCAATAATAAATAAAATGGGCTAGTTTTCTATTTATGATATTGTGTTTTGCTGCTTTTGCATAAATGAATCATCCATAGAATCATTAGTTGAGGAAACATATTCCTAAAGATATTAGAAAATTGATATATGTATTTCTTTATATATGATTCTTAAACAACATCTAGTCGTAGGATCATTATGGGGACAATAATTATCCAGATTGACTGTTGTATATTATGCTTCCTCTATAGGATGATGAATCTCAAGTCATCAGTATGGGAACATTGGAGCAAGTATACAGATGCCTGTTAGAGCACAGGTTCATGGGTTGTGACCCGAAAGAACGGTCCACATGGATATTTACCTACTCATCAGTGACTAGTTCTTTGTTACAG
Source organism: Tillandsia leiboldiana (assembly GCA_029204045.2). NCBI lineage: Eukaryota > Viridiplantae > Streptophyta > Magnoliopsida > Poales > Bromeliaceae > Tillandsia > Tillandsia leiboldiana. Next base: position 40,609,521 of record CM055067.1, on the reverse strand, counting down.
TAGTGTGAGTAATCCTCAGGCCTAAGGTAGCATGGTTTGACTACGCAACTCTCTTAGTTCCGGTATAAGGATCTAAGTCCGCATATATTGGCCATAGTGCTATTTGTGGAGGTGTGTGAGTATCCAATATAAAATCCACCAATCTCGGTAAAGAGAAAGAATGTCCTATGCAACCTGTGCAACAAGACTCGTAAGTCCTTGGCCAAGAATGGTTTTGAAAAAAAGAGTTTTCATGTCACCATAAGAGTTTTCGTTAAGCATATTGGTCATATAACTAGGCAATGAGATTTGACCTATTGTCCATAATTTTGGTTCAGTAGAGACAAGATGATAGAAGGATTGAATCACATGATAATTGCAGCAAAAAAATTCATTATTACATTCATTCCACATAGGTGGTCATGATAGTGAGAACCGTGAGAAAAATTATTTGGAACAATTAATTATTCTTATCGGTAAAATCAAAAAGAGTTTCAATTCATTGGAAAGGGTTCCAATGGGTGACACTAAAAGAGTTTAGTGTTACTTCTCATTACCAAGTGGAAATGAACCTTTGTGGTCACACACAAAGAAATGATGTGTAACTGAAATGCATGGAGGGACTAATTGCTAAAAGAGCTTAGCAAAATGAAAATCCAAAGTTTCTTACGAGTTAAATGTTAGCGATTAAATGTTGGACGCCTCAAGGGACATGTGGCATCACTATAAATAGGTGAAGGATGAGGTGGCAATTGATAAACAAAAAGTTTGACACCTCATGCCTAATGTAACAGTATAACACATTAGTAAGACATATCATGTTATATGTCATGATACTATCTAGCCTCTTTATCCATAAAGACACATGGCTTGATATGTGTCAAAATACTACTTAGTTTTAATCTTACATTTTTACACCTAGATGGATGTTTGTCAAAATGTGGCAAAGCTAATGGCACCTCATGCTTTGTAGATGCTTGCTTTCTTGCTACAAGATGCAATGCAACACAACTAGAGAGAGAGATGTGAAAATCCAATATTCTCCCAAAAATCTTGGTTGGCTCTAATAAAAGGTACTAGTGTGATTTTTGGGTTATTCATGCATGTTTTGAGTATGATGAGAACACACTATCAATTCATGATTCGATCATGGTAAAAAATTTTAAATTTACATCCTTTCTTCTGCTGCACACATGCATGATTTTCTTATAGATATCACCATCGAGAGGATGTTCAAAGACAAAATGGTATTGGATCCAAGACAAATTGTGGTATTCTCCTTTTTCCAAGTGGAATATGTTGAATTTAGTTCAATCTTCTTGTCCCTCACCTCAAGTGAGGGACAATCACAGTTCCATCCACATGAGATGTAACTTGAAAACTCTCCAAGACATTTAGAAACATTTATTTCCCAACAAGATACGTGCAATCAGTGAGCTCGACACGAATTAGGATTTTGATGTTAACAATCGGGAGAGAAGATGAGATGTTTCGCTGCCATGACAATATTATAGCGTCAATACTGTAGCAAAGGTATTGTATTCGCAGGTACTGTAGCAGCGAGGAGATCGGAGATCTTCACCACAGAGAAGAGAGGGAAGAGGAAGAATGATCAGATGTTAGCAGTGGTGGCAAGGAAGAGGAAAAATTGACGTCTTTTTGATTTTACCCTGGAATATTTCTGGCTCTGGTACTATGATAGTTTTGGTAAACTGCCAAATCCCATCTAGAGCTTGTATTGACTATATATAGAGAGTACAATAGCTATGTACAGCTAAGGTCAACAAAATAATGACAAACAAAAAGATATATAGAATAAATATTAGTACTCATTATTATGTTAACATAATAAATCTATGCTAACAACTAGTAATGGGAAACATCCTTTTCTTCCACCTCTCTTTCTCCCCAACATTAAACTCCTCTCTCTCTCTCTCTCTCTCTCTCTCTCTATCTCTCTCTTCGTGCCCGTTCGCAACACTTCCGGCCACTTCCGAACGAATTCAGATCGGATTCGACCTATTTGAGTCGGACCCGACCGATAATTAATCGGATCCGGCTCAAATTGGGAGGTTTGACCCGTTCCAACCAAACATATTTAAAAACATGATAAAACATATTTAAAAACATATGTTGGTCGGCTTTCGCTAAAGTAGCAGAGTGCGGATAAGTCACTCTAAATATATTTAAAAACATGATAAAACGAGTTAGAACAAATTTAATTCAAAGCAAATTGCATTCGAATCGAAGTTGAGTCAGAAACGGGCGAAATCAGCTAAGTCTGAAGCTTCAGACAGGATTCGGATGCCTAAATGCCCTGCGGGCACCCGGAGCTACAATAGCGGGCGCTGGGGCGGGCGCCCTGGCCATACATTCGGACTCTCAACCCGAGAGCTGGATTTTTTGTGCGCACGAGCTTTCGGATGCCTGGGCTGCCCTGGGGGTGCCCGGATGAACAATAGCGGGCGCGGGTTGCAGGTACTTCGGACCGTCCGGGTGAATAGTGGCTCCGACGATTCGGACGCCCGGGCAAGGTCGCGGGCGCCCGAAAAGCGCGGAAACTGCATAGGTCTGAGGGAAATAAGGGATTTTGGTGGGGGCAATTGGGTCATTTCACACTCCCTGCTACAGCCACCAACTCCCTGACATAAACCCATCTCTTTCCCTCTCTTTCTCCCTCACTTCTCTCACTCTCTTCTCCAACTCTATCTCTCCATGCGTTTTCTCTCCAGAGAAGCAGTAGCAGCAGCAGTAACAGAGAGGAAGGAGAACCCTGTGGGAGGCTTGAGCTGAGGGCCTGATCTCCAAAGCAGCTTGGAGAAGGTGGAGAAGACCTCAAGAAAGGCATTGAAGTGAAGATAGAACCCTCTCCCCATCTCCTTTGGCCAAGAGCTCAAGAAAGGTATGTGGGAAAATTTAGGGTTTTGACATTCTTGGATTTATTATGGATTTAGAAGAGATGAAATGATCTCTTATGAATTTTTATCCCACTTTTAGGGAATTTCGTGGAGATTCTAGAGATCGAACGACCTCTTCTTCGAAAGAGATCACAAAGTGGGGGATTCTATCGAAAAAGGTGATCTCTACCTTTTTCCTTCGCTTTTCAAAGTTAGAAGTATGATAGTAAGAGTAGGTTTGTAGAGTACTCATGGCTATTTAACAAATTAGGGTTTAACACTAAGAGATAATTGCAATCAAAACCTAGTTATAGGTTATTCTTACATGTGGTCAAGTGGTATTTGGACTTCGAAGAAAACCTAGGTCAAGAGGTCAAATGTGTGGCAAAAAACCTAGATAACAATTCTAGGATAAAACGAGTGGGCATTTAACTTAGGGAAAACCTAAGGTGGAAATGTAGAGTCTTCAACATAGAGTTAATAAACTCTAGGGTTAGAGTGCTTCATGCGAGTTTTGGTGTCCTTAGTGACTATTAGCGACCCTAGAGTAATGAATTTAGGGTGTGTAGTGCACCGACTTTGCTAAATAGTAAAGTGCGGTCAAATCACTTCAAACATATTTTAAAATATGATAGAAATGAGGTGGAACGGATATGGTTCGAAGCAAATAGCATTCGGGTCAAAAGTGAGTTAGAACGGCGAAGAAAGAAGCAAGCAGCCTTGATTCTGGGTTGCTGGACCAGAATCGGGCGCCCGGACATGTCCTGCGAGCGCCCGGATCCAGCTGCATAGCGCCCAGACCGAGAGCTGGGAATTTGGACAAACAAGGGTTTCGGGCGCCCGGGAAGTACTGGGGGCGCCCAAATGAGCAGTAGCGGGCCCTGATGGTGTCGCCCGGAGGAACAGTGTTCCGTGGTTCCGAGCGCCCGGCGAAATGTTTTGGGCGCCCGAAACACGGCAAAAATCCTGCGGACAGAGCGGAATTATAGGGATTTAATGGAGGTATTCTCGTCATTTCACCCCCTCTGCAGTCTCACCTACCCCTGTCATATAGCAGAGCTCTCCCTCTCTCTCTTCTCCCATTCAAACACCTCTCCATCTCTCTCCCTCTTCCTCCCTGTTCGACTAGAGAAGAGGAGAAGCAGCAGCAGCTCCAGGAGGTGGGCTGGGAGCTCTGAGCTGGGAGTTGAGCATACTCGGAGCTTGGAAAACTTGAAGAGGACCTTGTAGAGCTCCTCTAGCAAGCTCCAACAACACTCTTTTCTCTTCTCTATTGGGCAAAAGCATCAAAAGAGGTAAGCCCTAAAGTCTAGGGTTCCCTATTTGGGAGTTTTCTTGGGTTCAAGAGCATTGGGAAACCTCTCAAATGGGGTTTTCTATCATTTTTAGGATTTTTCTACTTAGTAGAAGAGATCAAATATCTCTTTTATGAAAACACCTCAAATGAGGGATTTTCACTCTCTTCTTGCTCTTTGGTTAAGGAACTCATGTGAGAAACAAGAGTAAAACCTTAGGGTTACTCTCTTTAAGTGTTATGGGATTAAGATATCATGTGAATGATTCCTTTAAGGTTTCATTTAATTTTAGGGCTTCCTTGTGGACCTACAAGAGAGCAAGCCGTTCTCTTTCAAGAACATTCAAGAGGTGAGGGATATTTACCGAAAATGGGTGACTTGTTCCCTTTTCCTTTGCTTTTAATTATTAGAAGCATGTTAATAGATTTTAGGTTTCATGTATAGTACTGAGACCTTAAGAACCGTTTTGAGAGAAGAATGTGTGAATGACCTAATGTAGGTTAAGAGAATGAGGATTTTTGGTATGTTGATTAAATGCTACGAGCTTAATGTTAATGGTCTTTATGGAACAATGACTTGATGACCTAGGAGAAAACCTAGTGTAGGATTTTGATTAGTGGCATTAACCTTAGGATCTCACATGTGGCATTTGTATAAGAGTAAATTAAGGTTATGAGATAGAGTTTTAACTTAAGAGTCAAAACTCTAAGGATTGGAGTATTGGTTGAGGTTAAAGAGCAAAAGTAAAGAAATCCCTATGGTTGGTCTTAGGAAGTTGGGTAAATATACACTCACTTTAACTTCAACATGAAATAGAGAATGGAAAAGAAAAGAGTAATTAAAGTCCAAGGGACTTTTTGGTTACCCTTGAGGTAAGGACCTAGGGTAAGACATGAGTAAAATGAAAGATAAGCTAAAAGTTTAAATGAAAGAGAGAAAATTGTCAAGTGGCAATGGGAGCTAGAAGCTCGAATGAGAAAGAAAGGCAAATACACAAAGTGCAAAAAGAGGCCAAGTGCTAAAGCAAAGAAAAGAAAAGAAAAGAAAAAATGATCGCACCTTCGGGGATAAAACGTAGATCTTGTGTCAGAGTGTTGAGTGCAAAGACCTTCTCCCGGGCCGGGCCCGTATGACAAAGTTCTCCGTTGGACGGGGGGCAAGCATTTGAGGTGCTATCGGCAACCTTAGAGATTATTGTCTTGTGGTAGCATGACTACCGGACTGTGGCCCGTTGGGCAAGAACTTCCGAGGGTTAAGCAACTTGAATTAAAACACCATAACAAATATGAGTTTTGTGTCAGATGGTTATGTGGCTAGTATGGAACCTTGGTTGACAACATAGAGTCGTGTCATGACAAATGGTAAAGTTATACATGAGCATGCTAGATAGAATTTACAGCTTTCAATATTATTGTCATCTATTATATTACTTCCATTGTACCAAGCGGTGTAGGACATTCTTTCTCGGTGGTTGAACTCACTGAAAACTTTAAGTAGTTCTCACACCCTTGGGTAACATCATTACAGATCCAGGTACATCGAGCAAGGCGCGCGACAAGGGCAAAGGCCCAGCAGCTTAGCGACCTAGCAGTCTAGAGTTGCCCGGTTATTTTGGTTTTATTTTGAGCGAACTTGTATGAGGGAAAAAATATTGTAAACATTAAATGTTAAAGGTTCATTTTGAGCAAGTGAAAAATGTAGCTTCTTTAATTTTAAAAGTTCATGTTAAAGAGAGTTGTAATTTATTTACAGTTTAAAGCTTTACGCTTGTATGTACTTTATTTCCTTCTAACTGCTTGTTGAATGAATGGAAGTTTTATTTACATAGTCTAGTACTCTGATTGATACTCTTCCGCTTACACTAAACTGTGTTTGTTTTTGGATAAACCATCCCTTTCGGGTCTTGAAAGGTCATGCCCAATTGGCGGGTCTGTTCACGCGCCCGTGTAGTGCACCGGATTTTGCTAAAATGGCAAATTGCGGATAAGACGCCCTAAACGTGTTTAAAAATACGTTTAAAAAGAGTTAGAGCAAGTTTGGTTCGAAGCTGAAAGCGTTCGGACCAAAAGTGAGTTGAAACCGGAATTTAAAATAAGTTCCGAAATGGAAATTTGGTTAAAATCAACTCTGGAACAGTCAAAATGGTTGTGGGTATGTTGGAAATGAATTCCGGGCATGTCGGAATGATTCCGTGGGGTTTAGGACCTCGTAGAGCGAAAACGGAGAAATTTGAGGAATAATTGTGTTTTGAGGATTTGATTATTTCGATGTGAAATAATCATAAAAATTTTAATATGAAAGGTTTTTGGAAGTGTTGGAAATGTGTAGGAGGAGTTTTGGTTGTGTAAGATTTGATTTGGAGAGAAAACGGAACGAAAATCGGAGTTCCGGAGCAAAAATGAGAGAAAAAATAGTGCAGGAATGCTAAAATTTCCAGGCAGTCCGAATCAGAGGCATCCAGTCCGGACTGGCTTGATGTGCTGAAAAATCTGTGTTCGGGGTCCGGACCGGGGGGCATCCAGTCCGGACTGGCGCGCGCATAATGCTCTAAAAAGGCCATTTCGTAATTTTTCGTTGGGGCCCATGCTTATAAGCTTCGGGACCCTCCCCAAACCACAGCACACACCCCTTCCCTCTCTCTTTCACTTTCTCTCTCCTCTCTCTACAAGAGATGGAGCCTAGCCTCGAGGAGAGGGTTTTGATGGGTTTTGATCTCCTTCAAGGCCACGAAATGGAGTAGGATCGCTAGGAGAGCATCCTAGGAGGAAGAGAAACCTCTTTCCACCTCTCTTGAGCAAGAAATCAAGAGGTAAGTAATTAGGGTTTTTGGAAAATTTGGGGGTTTTGGGTTTTTGAGCTCCATAGAGGGTTTTTATAATCTCTTTTGATTTCTAACCCATGATTTAGGGGTTTTTCTTGAAGAATAAGAGATCAAGCCGTAGTTCTTGCAAAGAACACTTCAAGGTGGGGAATTCTTCCGAAAATGGGTGATCTCTCCCCTTTTTCCTTTGCTTTCTGATTTAGAAGCATGTTAGCAAGCATGTAGGTTAGAGTGTTGTGATTTTGGATAAATAGGGTTTAGCCCTAAAAGAGAATTATGTTAAACCTATTGTAGGTTATTCTTGCATGAGTATAAATGGCAAGAGTGAATGGTTGGATGTAATCATGTTAGGGTATAACCCTAGAAATTAATGTAGAAGAAAACCTAGGGAAGGTTAACTCTTCAAATTGGCATGGATGTGAAAACTAGGAGAAAACTAGGCTAAGAATTCGAACGGGTGGCATTAAACCTAGGGGTTAACCCTAAGTAAACGAGTAGCATGGTCTTAGGGAATAACCTAAGGATGCAAGTTACGGTATTCAACATAGAGTCAGGGAACTCTAGGTTCATGAGAAATACAAATAGAGTTAATGAAACTCTAAGCTAATGGGAAAATGAAAATTAGAGTCAATGAACTCTAGGCTATGTATGGCATGGAAAGGGTAGAGTTAATAAAACTCTTAAGTCAATGTGGAATGCATATAGAGTTAATGAACTCTAGGTAAATGCCGGAATACAAATAGAGTTAATGAACTCTAGGAATATGTTGAAATGCAAATAGAATTAATAAACTCTAGGCCAAATGTAAAGGAAATGTAGAGTTAATAAACTCTAGGCCAAAGGTAATTGAAATAATTAATGTCCTCGAGACATAGTGAAACCCTAAGGTCATGAACATAGGGTTATGGAATAAGAATGAGTAAGTAAAGAAAAGAATAAAAGAAAGCTTGAATAGCTAAAGAATTAAAGAAATCGCTAAGGGGCATTATATATAAATGTGAATGAACCATGAGTTCTAATCTAAATTGGTGATATAGACACCTAAGCTAACCTATAGTAAATAACTTAGGATAAAAGAGAAAAGTAAAAGAGAAAGTATCGAGGCATGAATGCTAACGGGAGGTGCGCGTGAGCAAGACTCCGCTTCCCGGGTGGATGAGTGCCAAGGTGCCCTAAACTCATCTGAAACTAAAGAGAAAGTACAAAGCTAAAAGCTTAAAAGAATGAAAGGAAAATGTTTATGGTTAAATGAATGAAAGGAATACATGGGCCGAGGACTACGGGAGGCGGTGCTCGCAACCTGTTCTTGTTTGATTTGGGTTGTAGGCATCCGTCTTTTGGAACTCTCGGACCCGGCAATAATGAGCTTAAAAGAAAAGCCTAAAGTGGCAAAAAGAGAAAAAGAAAATGTGAAAGCAAAAGTGCCAACGGGAGGTGCAGAACATGATTCGACTCTCGGGGGGAGTGTGTGAGCAAGACTCAGCTTCCCAAAGGAATGAGTGCCAAGGTGCTTTAAACTCATTCGAGGCAAATGAAGTGTGTGAGCAAGACTCAGCTTCTCAAGAGAAAGGCAAAAGTGAAAAGTGAATGGCAAAGTAAAGAGCTAAATGCTTAAATGAAAGAGAAAGAGATTTGCTGAATGGCAATGTAAGCTAAATGCTTGAAAAGAAAAAGAGAATGCATAAAATGTAAAAGAGGCTAAGTGCTAAAGTAAAAGAAAAGAAAAGAAAATGGATAAGCGCACCACGGGGGTAGAACTCCTATTGGAGGGTAGTGGCATGGACCACCTCCTGAGCAATGACCCTTATGACAAAGTTCCCAGTTGGGCGGGGTAGCACTTGCGGGCCAACGGGGTAGCACTTGCAGGTGCTATCGGCAACCTTGAAAATCTTATCTTATGGTAGCATGACTGTCGGGCTGGGGCCTTTTGGGCAAGAATTTTCGAGGGTTCAGCAACTTGAACTAAAGCACAAGAATGTGAAAGAGTAAAGAGAAAAATAGAGTGGCCTAGGTGGCCGGGTTAGCATAACCCTTTTGAAGCGACATAGTGGCCGGATATTTGGATAGTAGCCCAGAGTGGCAAAATTGATAGCAATGAGACAAAGAACATACACAAATAGTGTAGAGTGACTCATACATGTATATGATCATATTTGTTAGCATCTGCAGTTATTTAGCATGTATTATCTTGCTATCTTGCTTCCATTGGACCAAGTGGTGTAGAACATTCTTTCTCGGTGGTTGAACCCACTGGGAACTTTAAGTAGTTCTCACACCCTTGGGTGACCATTTTTCCAGGTACAGGCGCAGTCAGCGAGGCATGCGACGGGGGCAAGAGCCCAGCAGCATAGAGACCTAGAGGGTCTAGCAGGTGTATCCCTTTTATATTTCGAGTGAACTATGTATTGTGAGGAAAAAAAATGTAAAATGTAATAATGTTTAAGCTTCAAGTTGAGAGATGAAAAATTGTAATAACTTTTATATTATGGTTCACTCATGTGTTGCTTTCATTTGCATAGTTAAACTTGTTGTTTAATGAATGAAAGTTTTAGTTACTAGTGGATTTTATTACTCTGATATTGAGCTTCCGCATACACTCATTGATTGATTGCTTCATTGAGATGGTTGTGACCGTTCCTTTCGGGTATAGGGAGGTCATGCTCGATTGGCAGGTCTGTTGACATGCCCGAACTGTTCAAATCGGCGGTCTCGGGGCGTGACAGTCCGAACCGACCAAATTGGTTGCCTCGGGGCGTGACAGATTAGAGTGGTATCAGAGCCTAGGAATAGTCTTAGGTGGTTAGCGAACCTTAGGGAGACCCTAGGGTTTAGGCGCGTGAGAGTGTAGATCTTTTGGCGAAAGTGTATGATTGGGTTTATGATTCCCAAGAAGGATATTGTGAATGGATCGAGGGAAATGCACTTCCTGTTACGATATATTTAGTATTATCTTTATTGTTTCTATACTATATATTACTTACCATCTATAGCGTAGGATTATATAGCATGTAATCCTAGTTATATTATTACTATGGTTGTTATACTATATATTACTTACCATCTATAGCGTAGGATTATATAGCATGTAATCCTAGTTATATTATTACTATGGTTGTCATTGTTACCATAGAAATACCTTCTCATGTACTATATAATTGATGTTAATACAAACCATAGAATATGTCCTTTTGCCCATCTTTCATGGTATCAGAGCGGGAACCCTAATATTGGGAATATCGATCCTTAGCCACCATCTACCACGAGCCTCATCTTCTTCCATAATTTTTTTTTTTCTCTTTGGATTTCTCTCTCCATCACAACTGCTGCTACAGTGCCGCTGCTACAGTACCGGCGCTACAGTACCAGCGCTACAGTAATTTCGGCCTCTCTTCATTATTCTGGTGTCGTTCAGATGCGTACTTGCTCCCTGGTGTAGTTTGGTTCTTCTCTCGTGCAATCAAGGTCAACTTTGATTCATTCAGCTTTTCCCATCGGGTTCTAATCTGACTTACTTATCTTTATTCTGGATTTGTGACTACTTGGTATTTTTTTTTTTCTACTCGTCGGATTTGCCTCGGTTACTCTCTCGTGGTGATATTTTCTTTTTGTGGTAACATGTCTTCTTTCTCAAATTTACCAGTGGTTAATATCAAAACTCTCATACCACTTGAACTAACAGATTCCACATATCTTGTGTGGAAACAAATATTTCTTAATGTTTTGGAGAGTTTTGGTGTTACTCCACATGTGGACGGAACTGGTATTATACCGCCTCAGACTATTGACACTTCTGAAAAGAAAACAATTATGAACCCGGAATATCTAAATTGGAAAAAAGAAGACACCACTATACTCTCGTGGATTAATGCCACCCTTTCGCTTAGCATATTACAGATGATTGTTTCTAGCTCTCCTAAAACTGCGTATGATGCTTGGAAAATTATCGAAACATATTTTCTTGATAAAACTGCTTCCACCGCTTTCTATTTAAAGTCTGAATTACGAAGCATCAAGAAAGGTTCAATGAATATGACCGATTATATGCAAAAGATTAAATCTATTGGCGATGCCCTGCAAGCGATTGGTGAAACTGAGTCAGACCATAACTTGGTCATGACTGTTCTTCTCGGGTTACCAGAAGAATATAGAGGTTTCGTCAGTGCCCTTAATACACACCGAAACAAGCCTACTTTTGATCAACTTCGTCCACTTCTGATGCAAGAAGAAACAGAAGTACAACGTCGTACTAGTTCAACAACATCACCTGCCATTCCCACTATCGACAGCGAAGCTCTCTATGCAAATCGTGGACGAGGAAATCGTGGAGGTCGTGGAGGCAGATATCGCGGTGGTCGAGGACATCGCGGTAGACACAACTCATATCATGGTCGTGGATCTCCTGGAATCTATCCACATTCTTCACCCAATAATCTTTCTCAACCTTATACTCCAAATCAACAATCTTATTTTTTGAAGTCTGGCACACAGTGTCAGATCTGTGGAAAGTACAACCATTCTGCTCTTCAATGCAGACAACGCTTCAATCACTCATTCGTGGCCGATGATGTCCCTCAAACTTTTGCTGCTATGAATCTCTATGAACCTGCTGAGGAAGTATGGTATCCAGACACTGGAGCTTCCAATCACATGACCGTGAATTCTGGTATTCTTTCCTCTTCCAAACCTTATACTGGGCATGAGAAAATTCTAGTTGGTAATGAAAATTTACTTGATATTACTCAAACAGGTGAAACTCAATTGAATACATCTTCTAAATCCTTTGCTCTTAAAAATGTTCTTGTTGTTCCTTCCATCAAGAGAAATTTACTTTCGGTGCGTCAATTCTGTCGTGACAATAATTCTGTTCTTGAATTTGACTCTTCTGGTTTTTCTGTAAAGGACAAGGTAACAAGGACGGAGCTTTTGCACTGCCCTAGCTCGGGAACATCACTCTATCCAATTCCTTCTAAAGTTGCAAGTGTAGGGAATAAGCAACATATTGGTCTTGTTGCATCTAGATTTAGTAGCGATGTTTGGCATAGACGATTAGGTCATCCTAGTCTTCCTGTTCTTTCGGCATTTATTAAAAATAATAACATTGTTTCTGATGGTAATTCTGCTTTGACATTATCTATTTGTAATGCTTGTAACATGGGAAAACATGTTAAACTCTCATTTTCTGATTCGGAATCTAAATCTGCTTTTCCCTTTCATATTGTGCATTCTGATGTGTGGCAATCACCTATTCCATCTGTTTCTGGTTATAAATATTATGTTATATTTATTGATGATTATTCTCGGTTTTCTTGGCTTTACCTTTTGAAATTTAAACACGAAGTTTTTGTCAAATTTCTCGAATTTAAAGCAATGGTGGAAAACAGATTTCATAGCTCAATCAAGATTTTCCAATCTGATAATGGTACGGAGTTTGTAAATGATAAGTTTTCCAACCTTTGTTCACAAAATGGAATTTTTCACCGTTTTTCTTGTCCTTATACTCCTCAACAAAACGGCCTCGCCGAAAGGAAGCATAGACATTTAACTAACATTATTAGAAGTTTACTATTTCAAGCTTGTATGCCTCCTCGTTTTTGGGCTGATGCCATTCAAACTGCTGTATTTCTTGTGAATCGAATTCCCTCTCTTACTGTTTTAAAAGGACAATCGCCATATGAAATTCTGCATGGTTGCTCTTCCCCTGACTTGCAACTTGTCAAAGTTTTTGGATGTTTGTGTTATCCTGATGTGCAGGATATTGCAGCTCACAAGCTCTCTCCTCGGTCACTTCCTTGCGTCTTCTTAGGACTCTCTGATAAACATAAAGGTTTTCGATGTCTCCATCCCAGCACTGGCAAGGTTTTTATTTCTCGACATGTTACCTTTGTGGAAACTGTTTTTCCGTTTTCTTGTCTTTCTAAATTCTCTTCTTCTCCTTCCTCTACTTTTTCCAACCTTGATATGTTTCAAAAATTTATTTCAAATCCTCCTTTGCTGGGTGAGAATCCTTCTACCATTGATGCAATCTCTGGCTTCTCCTTCACACGCCCCTCTGCTGAGAGTGGTTCCGGTACACGTCCACCTGTTTCACCGTCTGAGAATTTATCAACGTTTCCTTCTACCTTGAATTCTGATGACTCACAGGTTAGGAATGGGAACGATGCCACTGCCGTTGGTCCATCAGAACTCCGTGTCTATACCAGACGACACATTACACGATCTGCTGCTACTACACCTACTATTGTTGAACCACCACCGTCCACCTCTGATCGTCCGCCCTCCCCTCAGCCTACTATAGTGCCGTCTGAGCCTTCTTCACCTCCCCGCATACATCCTATGCGCACTCGATCTATGACTAAGGGTTTAACTGAGTCTACCTCCTTACTGGCCTCTACGGATTCTGCTCTGCCTACTGAGCCTAACTCATTTCATGAGGCCTTTCAGGATGCAGGTTGGCGCGCTGCCATGGCCGAGGAGTTTGATGCCCTCCTGACAAATGCTACTTGGGATCTTGTACCTCCTTCGCCTGTTAATCTTATTGGTTGTAAATGGGTATACAAAGTAAAGCAGAAGGCGGATGGGTCTCTTGAGCGTCTCAAAGCTCGGCTTGTGGCTCAAGGTTATAAACAGCAACAAGGCATTGATTTTGATGAGACCTTTTCTCCCGTTGTCAAGTCGACCACTATTCGCACTGTTCTTTCGGTGGCCCTCTCCTCAGGGTGGTCTCTTCGACAACTTGATGTGAAGAATGCTTTTCTTCATGGCACACTCTCTGAAGAAGTTTATATGAGACAACCGCCTGGTTTTGTGCATCCCTCTTTTCCGCATCATATTTGTCGTCTACGCAAAGCCATCTATGGTCTTAAGCAAGCACCTCGGGCTTGGTTTCAACGGTTTACGTCCTTTCTATCTGAAATTGGTTTTGTTGGGAGCACTGCTGATCCTTCAATGTTCATCTGTCACTCCTCTTCTGGCACTCTTATTCTTCTATTATATGTTGATGATATTATTGTCACTAGCAGTTCCTCATCTCTTCTAAGGGCTCTTATTACCACCTTACAGCAGGAATTTGCAATGAAGGATCTCGGGCCGCTACATTATTTCTTGGGCATTGAGGTAAATAGGTCATCTTCTGGTTTTCATCTGACTCAGCACAAATATGCGCATCAGCTGCTTCAGCGCCATGGTTTTCTTGATAGTAAGCCCGTCTCTAGTCCTCTCTCTCCAACCTCTCGTCTATCCTCTCATGAAGGGCAACTTCTTGAGGATCCCTATAACTATCGTCAGCTTGTTGGTGCTCTCCAGTATCTTACTTTCACCCGACCGGATATATCATATGCTGTCAACTCTGTTGCCCAGTATCTACATGCTCCTCGTGAACCACACATGCAAGCGGTTAAGCGCATTCTACGATATATTCGGGGCACGCTGACTTATGGACTGCCTATATCTCGCTGTGTCAATCCCTCTCTTGTCGCATTTGCAGATGCTGATTGGGCCGGTTGTCCAGATACACGTCGATCTACTTCTGGATATTGTATATTTTTAGGGCCCAATCTTATCTCCTGGTCCGCCAAAAAGCAGCCCACCATTTCTCGCTCTAGTTCTGAAGCAGAATACCGTGCTGTCGCCTACGCGCTTGCGGAGACGATATGGATCCGTCGTCTACTTCGTGATCTTCATGTTTTCCTCTGGCGACCTATTAGCATCTACTGTGATAATCTAAGCACTACTTATCTAGCGGCAAATCCTGTTCTTCATGCTCGCACAAAGCATATTGAACTTGATCATCAATTCTTGCGCGAAAAAGTTCAGACTGGTGATTTAGAGTTGGTTCATATCTCTTCTGATAAACAACTTGCTGATATCTTCACCAAGCCCTTGCCACCCTCTCGGTTTTCGATATTACGGCTCAATCTTCGCATCCGTCCACCTGATGCTTAGCTTGCGGGGGAATGTTACGATATATTTAGTATTATCTTTATTGTTTCTATACTATATATTACTTACCATCTATAGCGTAGGATTATATAGCATGTAATCCTAGTTATATTATTACTATGGTTGTTATACTATATATTACTTACCATCTATAGCGTAGGATTATATAGCATGTAATCCTAGTTATATTATTACTATGGTTGTCATTGTTACCATAGAAATACCTTCTCATGTACTATATAATTGATGTTAATACAAACCATAGAATATGTCCTTTTGCCCATCTTTCACTTCCACTAGCTGACGATATGTTGGGCGGCCGACAACGTAACGTTAGGAGTGTGAGGGAGTATTCCTCCTTACTTTCGCATGATTGGGTTGACGAACCCTTATTGTATTTGTTATTCCGCATTCAATTACGCAAAGTGTCCGAGTTATTAAATTTGGACTAATGTTGTTGTGGTGTGCAGATAGCAATGCCACCGCGAAGGGAGACACGTTTGACGCAGCTCGAGCCGGGGGAGGGCTCCGGGTCGAGTGATATCCGCGAGCTGCGGGAGCAGATGGCCGCGCTTATCGGCGTGATTCAGCAACAGGCGTAAGCCTCTTTGCGACAGGAAGAGGCTTCTCGCCGAAGGGAGGAGGAGGCTTCCCGTAGGCAGGAGGAGGCGTTTCAGTGCCAGGAGGAAGTATCGAGGGGCAAGCGGAGCAGATAGAGTGTGAGGACCTGGACACCCACGATGAGATTACTGGTTGACCAGCAGCTTCTGGAGGTCAATCTGGCGTGTCGGTGGTGTTTGTGCACAATTTGGACACAAGTAATGGACTTCGGGCTTATAATGGATCCCGTAAGTGATCGGAGGACCCCGTCGGATGCTTAGAAATAGTTTCGCGCGAAGCCGATATTAAAATTGGACTCAGCGCGAAGTTTGGACCAAGGAACACCTTTCCGGATGCCTTCGGCAATTTTTGGAGTTGGAATTTGGCAAATCGGACTTCGGATTTGGATTCAGCGCGCGAAAACGATGAAAATGGACAATTCACTTGTATTTTTCGGAGCCCGGATAACTCGGCACGGATTTCGAGGCAGAGGTACTGTTCCGGGACGGCGGGCGGCGGCGCGGACGCAGGCGCGGCGGCGGGCAGGCGCGGGCAGCACGCAGGCGAGCGGGCAGGCGCGCAGGCGGGCGGTCCACGGGCCGGCGTGCACCGGAGGGCAGGACACATGGCATGATATTACTGGTCGGTGCTGTGGACCCGGTTCACGGAACGGGTGCAGATGGCCTCGGGGCGCGTGCGTATAGGGTTGGCAGGCGGCGTCGCAGGCGCGCACGTGGGCGCTGACCGCGGGTTCCCGCGCATTTGGAGCGCCAGGTGTCGGCATCTGTGTGGGCCACGTGGCGCACGGGCGTTGGTTGGCGCGGCTGTTGGCTGTTGCGTGGCGACGTGGCGGAACAGGATTCTTTCGGGCGCTCCGCGGGACACCAGAACGGGCACTGTTTGGCGCCCGAATCAATTCGGGCGCCCGGAAGTTGGGACAAAAGCGGCATTTTTAGATTTGTTTTTCCCAGCCTATAAATAGGCCGAGAACAGGTGGCTTTATCTCTTTCCCTACTTGGAATCTCGCAGAGCAACCTTCAGCAAGATTTCTCCTCTTTTAGAGCTGGTTCCAACTGTGGATTCCCGAATTTTTCCGTGGCACGCACTTCGAGGTTCCCATTTTTACGGCGCGGCGCGACGCTCGTTCATTTGTTACCCCTCCCCGTCGCGTTTCGGTGCGAGGACTCCCCCGGCTTACTCCGACCTCCGTTTTTGGCGATTCTTGCGCCGTTGGATTGGCGACAGGCAGAGCTACGATCTTGGTATTTCTTGCTTCCCTTCATTTCGCGCTTTTCGAGGAGTTTTTCCAAGCTTTCTGTGACACTATTTCTGTGATGGAGACTTGGACAGCGGCGTGGTTTTTCGGCGATATCTCCGCAACCGGGCATCGGATTGAGACGCTCCTGTGCACTTTTTGCATCTACTCGACGCGAGGATTATCATCGTATTTTTCTGGAAATTGCCCGAAGGTATACTTTTCTTGTTCTTCTGTGCAATGTGATACAGTTGTGTATGTTGTGGAGTTTCGCGCTCATCGCGTTATGGAATTTGTAACTCGGCCTACGGGGCTCGGAATTGGACGTGCAGGTACCCGTTTCGAAGGTCTCGACACGAGGATCGCGACTGTATTTTTGTTGGATTTTTCAGAGTCCTCTCTGCAGGTTAAAATATTGCTTCTTTGGGACTAAAGTTTCAACTTGGACAGCACTCTTGGAATATTGTATAAATTGTAGTATTGGACTATATTTTTGTATCCAGGGGTAATTATGGGAGTTTTTGGAGCACTGCTTGGAGCCGAGACTTGCGCGACATGTATCGTGGATACGGGTTCAGCAGATATGGCTAGCAAGTGGCCACGCTCTTCGCCGACCCCAGGTTTGCCTTGGATTGAGCACTTCAGGTGGGTAAGCTTAATATTGGTAACTAACTGTATAAGGTTTTGATGATATGGTGAATGTAAGCGCACTGATGGGAATGTCACCCCTCTATGACTAATAGTATGCATGTTAATGTACAACCCCTATTTAGCATCGAGAGGAAAAGCTTGAGGAATGGCCTAGATCATACAGGTTAATGTGCTTTAGTAATGATCTTTCAGCATGCCAGGTTGCACATAGTCTTTTATGATATGATTACTCGATGGAGTAGCGGGCTATATCTATGTGCGGCTATTATTATGATCATTCTGTTGATGGACCCTGGATTGAGGACAGGTATAGTTCTTTAGGGATTCCGGCATGTTGTTTATTCCTAGAGGATCTATTATATGCTTTACCCCTTTTCATTTCCTTAAGGACATTTGCATGCTTGTATGGACATCTAGTTAGGCCATCTTTTACTGCTGCACTACTATTGGAACTTGACTTAGGAGAAACCATGTTATCCTTTTCTCCTTCTTTGTTAGTCAGGCGGTCTGTGTTGCTCGGGTGCGAGCAGGGGTCTGGGGTAGTGTAGCTGAGACATTGGTGTCAGGGACGGGTTGTGCTGGATTGCGGTTGGCAAGGTTTTGCGGTGACCGCGGACTTTGGGCGGTTGACCGGAGGTCAGCTATAGGACCTGGTTATAGACGGCAGGGTTATGCGGCATCCGCGGATATTGGGCGGTTGACCGGATATTTATCTGTACATCAGATTGGGTATCAGATTTCTCTAGTTGACGGGGTTTCCCACTATTTGAGTACTTTTGCATCTGAGTGAGGGCCGAGGCTTTCTTTAGTGGTTGAGCTTTCCCACTTTGATCAGAGTCGTGATCCAGTCCTGCTATATTGTGATACCGATGATACTAGTTACAGTGATACCTTACTCGTGTGGGTCGCTCCCCTCGAGTGTCACTCCGGAGTTTGCGACCGTGCCGGTCAGGAGCCGGTCTATCACTTATTTTGGGTGCGACCGTACCGGTCAGTAGTCGGTATGTCACCTATTTTGGCATGCGACCGTACCGGTCAGTAGTCGGTCAGTATTCCCGCAGATGAGTTCGACAGCAGAGCAGGCAGTACCGGGTTTTACACCGGTTCATTTGATTGGGCTTAGGCGGCAGGTACTTTTATTGTTGCACTCGTGCCTGGGGGCCGAGCGGAGTCTAGTAGCTGTGTTTAGACCAGTGCTAGTGTTGTTGGGAACTGTTTGGGGATTGACGGTGGTCCCGAGGTCGTTGTGAGTTGTCGACCGTTGTGCGAGAGGTTTGGTGATCTTGAGTCTATCCGTTCTGAGAGAGAGCGTGGGTTTTGACTATAGCCTGCATGAGTCACTATTCGATAGTGAGTTAGTCCGTTTGGACATCCTACGTAATTCCTGCCCAGCAGTGGGAGGTGGTTGTAGGCGGGCGCAGGTTTGACTGGACCAGATGTGGCAGTCAGCTCGATTGGGTCGATTGTGCACTTCATGTGCTAGTGGTTGTATACCATTCTTTGATTCTCCCATCTTGAGCACTTAGATAGAGGCATGGTAGCTGTTGAGTGTCATCAGCGTTCTTGTTCAGTTCTCACGGTTTGGGTTAGTTTTTGTCTCTTGAGGACTTAGTGGGCAGACCGTCGGGTCTGGCGGTGGTACCCACTGAGAACTCCCTTTTTGGTGTAGTTCTCACACCCTTTGGGGGTTTTCCCCCTCCTTTTTCCTTCCTCTCCTTTGTTTTGCAGAGTCTTAGCGGGTGTTGCTGATTCTGCGGTTGTTGATCGAGGCGAGGGAGTCGCGAGCTAGATCCATACCCGTCGTTGGAGAGTAGTGGTACCCCTTCAAAGGAGACCTGCAGTAGATTGGCTATTTTGTTTTTCTCTTTTGAGAGACTCATGTAGTGAGGATATGATGTGCATTGAGAGCCTGTACACTGATATATTTATTGGAGATATCTCCCTGTTGAGTTTTGAGCTTTGTATATGAGGATATTGTATGATTATCATTTTTGGGAGATGGACATTGTTGTATTATTTCCAGTTGTACAGTGATTGATTTTAGTTATACAGCAGATTTTCATTTATAGCTCTGATATCTGTTAGCTGTAGTACTTTCCTTGCAGGTTGGACGCTTCGCCTATGCGGCCTTTGGCATAGGTGGCGGATCTGTTGGCGAGCCCGGGTCGCAGTTTCGACCCCGGGGCGTGACAGATTAGGTTGGTATCAGAGCCTAGGTTGTAGGTCATTGTGGACTTAGAAACCCTAGGCTTATGGTTTGACCCTTTGTTGACTTCGTGAGAGTTGTGATTTATAGCGAAAGTCCTGATTGAGTTTATACCTCTCCCAAGGGACGGGAAGAGTGATTGGCATGTTTATTCTCCTAAGTGATTATGTTGGCTGCAGACAACATAATGCTGTGGAACGGGTGACATGCTTTAGACTTTCGCTGGATTCGATCGAGCGTTGTTGTGTGCTGTTTTGTAGTTTCGTCGTGGCGAGCGGTGTCTCCCCGACGCTGGGTTTTGACCCGTGTGCATCCTGTCATAGCAGTTGAGCTTGAGCGGTTGGTTTTGGGCCGGATACCCGGATTGAGGTCAGAGAGTTCCGGACCCAGATGACAGGATTGTCTGAGGCCTTTCAGCGGCAGAGTGAGCGAGCAGCTGGTTCTAGTGACACAGTTGTCGGAGCAGCGGGCAGCTCGACAGTGCTTCCTTCTGAGACCACCCGGTTGCAGTATCCTCAGGGGCGGGGATTGCTGTGGCACCGATGGAGTGAGTAGCCCCCTCTGTGCCAATGTTTAGTGTCGAGGCACCGAGGCAGGGTGGATAGTTGACAGCTGGTGAGCTGAGGGGACATGATCGATCTATTGAGCCAGATTTGGCAGATGAACCACCCCGACTCGTAAGATTGAGTTGGAGCCTTTGGAGGCAGAGTCGTGGTTGGTGGTGATGGAGTGATCAAGTGAGAGCCTCACTGTGCTAGGGAGTTTATGCAGTTGTTGAACTGCGCGCTCCAGGTTTCGAGGGACGAGGCGCATAGGATATGTGAGACTGGGAGTGGATTGCGCCAGGATACCTTTCAGTTTATTCAGTCCCTCCGTTACAGGTTTTGATGCCTCGTTGGAGTAGGCATTGTGTATGGAGCGTGGCGCTGCAGTTCATTTGGATAGGGATCTGCCGCCAGAGGCGAGTTTTGGATATTGGTGCTTGGCGCCGGGTGATGGAGGACAGATCGGCCGGCAGAGGCATTTCTGATTTCTTTTTCCAGGGTAGTGGATTTCTAAGACGCCAGAGATCGGGTGGACCCCGATGGCAGTATCAACGTCTTTATCAGAGTGGCGCAGCGGTAGCGTGGATTTGTTATCTGCGGAGGACCCTATTCGTCGCCTCAAAGTGAGCAGAGACAGAGGTCGTGCTCCCTTTGTGTTTGGTCTAGATTTTCCTTGTAGATTGAGCGGATGAATCTGTGCCGCCCGGTTGGAGGGCGCCACGGTAGTGGATCGAGTGTTGCAAGTGTGATTTTATCACAGCAGTCGGAGTTAGAGCATGTTGCATTCCTGCATGGACTAGAGGCAGATTTGTTACCACGTGCACTCGAGGTATAGGTTCCTGATGGTGTGGTGCATGTGGAGGAGGCTTGTGGATCATGTCCAGTACAGTAGAGGCCGTGAGTTATGCAGGCAGATTTATTGGTTATTGTGGCAGTTCGGTGTTTCGACCCAGTGCTTGGGTTTTGATTGGCACAATGCCACAAGAGGTTGGACTGTGGAAAGTGAGGACCTTGCCCTTCTGCGAGGCAGTCGAGAGAAGGCATGGTGGTTGAGTTTGTTAGAGCACACAGGATTAGCGACAGTGTGAGAGGTGCTTACGGCGGCACCGGGACTCAAGGATATCTTTGTTGCCCATGAGATCCCGGGTGTGAATTCACCTTAGTTGTTGGCAATGCCGCCGGTTAGGGAGATAGAGATTGAGTTTGACGTGGTTCGGGGAACCGCGCCACCCTCGACAGCACCTCATTGGATATCGCCGGTAGAGCTGAGAGAGCTGATGGCGCAGTTGCAGGATCTGATGGATCGAGGGGTCTGTTTGACCTAGTGCCACGCCGTTGATATACGGTGGTGATGCCACGCCGTTGGTATACGGTGGTGATGCCACGTCGCTGATACACGACTGTGAGGGTCCTTTTATGGTTCGAGTGTAGGCAGGTTCAGGTATTATTTAGGACCTTTTGATGGAGTTATACTCCGGCAGTTATTGTATGATGCGAGTACCTATTTGGAATCATACAGCTGAGTATGTTGCCTAGATTGCGTTCAGGACACGGTAGGGGCATTATGAGCTCATAGTAAGGCCAAATGGAATAATTAATGCCCTGTTGTCTTCAAGATTTGAGGAATTGTGTGTCCCAGTTGTACTTAGACGGATTGGGAGTGGTGTTCCCCGAGGATATTTTGATTTACTCCCAGAGCGACTTGGAGCACTTGTGGATGTGCTACCATGCCTGTGTGGATGGAGCTGTATGCCAAGTTATTGAGATACAAGTTTTAGCAGAAGCTTATTTCTTGGGTCACATTGTGTTAGCCGTAGGGGCGGCGGTGGAAAATCCGGCCAATGTGGATACTATTTGGGAATTGGCCGAGATTGACATTTATGGTCATGGTAAGGAGCTTCTTGGACTGGGCAGTGCCAGGAGAGCTTGACAATCGGATGATGAGACTGATACCAGCGCCAATGTTAGTATTTCCAGTGTTGGGAGAGATATCTGCGAGTTTTAGTGATGCCTCCTTTAGCGACTGTGGAATTACCGTTGGGTTATTGTTGAGCATTCTGGATTACCCCGACAGGGCCACTGTGATGGCGGATACCTGGAGCAGGAAAGCTGTCTGGGGATGAGTTTCATAATTCCACAGCTGGCGCTGTGGACTATTGGGGCAAACATGGCTTGTGGTTGTGTCCCTGAGGGTTCCTTTGGATCATAGACCGCGGCTGAGTAGTTCACTCGGATGGTCAAGATTCGGGAGTGACCGAGTGAGGACCCCTCCTTGTTAGGGCTCTTTTCCCTTATTGGATGGTAGAGTGGGTATGCTTCGGGTTGTTTTGGTCGGGTTGACGCAGGTTGTGGTTTGGTGCGTGTTGCACTGGTGATTATTTTGTTTCCCCCAACTTTTGATGGAGCCCTGCGGTGTTTCATGTCTCAGCGCAGGAGTGTTGTGCTTTTGGATCCCTCGCCCGTGATTTCCTCGCTCCATTGAGGTCTGTGAGTGTTTGGAGTGCGAGGTACGCCCGTTGCGAATTCTGGCTCGAGAGATGAGAGGATTGCGCAACTAGGCCATGCCGTACTGGCGGTCGTTATTGTTGTTGAGGAGTAATCACGGGGAGTGAGAGGTGACTTGGGGAGCTAGAGTCAGTGATGATGAGTACATACCTTTGTTTTCGTGACACCTTTCGAGTTGTGTTAGTTTCGAGGAAAAAACTTTCTTTTAGTGGGGGAGGATGTGAGGACCTGGACTCCCACAATGAGATTACTGGTTGACCAGCAGCTTCTGGAGGTCTATCTGGCGTGTCGGTGGTGTTTGTGCACAATTTGGACACAAGTAATGGACTTTGGGCTTATAATGGATCCCGTGAGTGATCGGAGGACCCCGTCGAATGCTTAGAAGTAGTTTCGCGCGAAGCGGATATTAAAATTGGACTCGGCGCGAAGTTTGGACCAAGGAACACCATTCCGGATGCCTTCGGCAATTTTTGGAGTTGGAATTTGGTAAATCAGACTTCGGATTTGGATTCAGCGCGCGAAAATGATGAAAATGGACAATTCACTTGTATTTTTCGGAGCCCGGATGACCCGGCACAGATTTCGAGGCAGAGGTACTGTTCCGGCGCGACGGGCGGCGCCGGCGGCGGCGGGCAGCGGCGGAGCGCGACGATGCGGGCAGCGCGCAGTGCGCGGGCAGGCGCGCGGGCGGGCGGTCCACGGGCCGGCGTGCACCGGAGGGCAGGACACATGGCATGATATTACTGGTCGGTGCTGTGGACCCGGTTCACGGAACGGGTGCAGGTGGCCTCGGGGCGCGTGCGTACAGGGTTGGCAGGCGGCGTCGCAGGCGCGCACGTGGGCGGTGACCGCGGGTTCCCGCGCATTTGGAGCGCCAGGTGTCGGCATCTGTGTGGGCCACGTGGCGCACGGGCGTTGGTTGGCGCGGCTGTTGGCTGTTGCGTGGCGACGTGGCGGAACAGGATTCTTTCGGGCGCTCCGCGGGACACCAGAACGGGCACTGTTTGGCGCCCGAATCAATTCGGGCGCCCGGAAGTTGGGACAAAAGCGGCATTTTCAGATTTGTTTTTCCCAGCCTATAAATAGGCCGAGAACAGGTGGCTTTATCTCTTTCCCTGCTTGGAATCTCGCAGAGCAACCTTCAGCAAGATTTCTCCTCTTTTAGAGCTGGTTCCAACTGTGGATTCCCGGATTTTTCCGTGGCACGCACTTCGAGGTTCCTATTTTTACGGCGCGGCGCGACGCTCGTTCATTTGTTACCCCTCCCCGTCTCGTTTCGGTGCGAGGACTCCCCCGGCTTACTCCGACCTCCGTTTTTGGCGATTCTTGCGCCGTTGGATTGGCGACAGGCAGAGCTACGATCTTGGTATTTCTTGCTTCCCCTCGTTTCGCGCTTTTCGAGGAGTTTTTCCAAGCTTTCTGTGACACTATTTCTGTGATGGAGACTTGGACAGCGGCGTGGTTTTTCGGCGATATCTCCGCAACCGGGCATCGGATTGAGACGCTCCTGTGCACTTTTTGCATCTACTCGACGCGAGGATTATCATCGTATTTTTCTGGAAATTGCCCGAAGGTATACTTTTCTTGTTCTTCTGTGCAATGTGATACAGTTGTGTATGTTGTGGAGTTTCGCGCTCATCGCGTTATGGAATTTGTAACTCGGCCTACGGGGCTCGGAATTGGACGTGCAGGTACCCGTTTCGAAGGTCTCGACACGAGGATCGCGACTGTATTTTTGTTGGATTTTTCGGAGTCCTCTCTGCAGGTTAAAATATTGCTTCTTTGGGACTAAAGTTTCAACTTGGACAGCACTCTTGGAATATTGTATAAATTGTAGTATTGGACTATATTTTTGTATCCAGGGGTAATTATGGGAGTTTTTGGAGCACTGCTTGGAGCCGAGACTTGCGCGACATGTATCGTGGATACGGGTTCAGCAGATATGGCTAGCAAGTGGCCACGCTCTTCGCCGACCCCAGGTTTGCCTTGGATTGAGCACTTCAGGTGGGTAAGCTTAATATTGGTAACTAACTGTATAAGGTTTTTATGATATGGTGAATGTAAGCGCACTGATGGGAATGTCACCCCTCTATGACTGATAGTATGCATGTTAATGTACAACCCCTATTTAGCATCGAGAGGAAAAGCTTGAGGAATGGCCTAGATCATACAGGTTAATGTGCTTTAGTAATGATCTTTCAGCATGCCAGGTTGCACATAGTCTTTTATGATATGATTACTCGATGGAGTAGGGGGCTATATCTATGTACGGGTATTATTATGATCATTCTGTTGATGGACCCTGGATTGAGGACAGGTATAGTTCTTTAGGGATTCCGGCATGTTGTTTATTCCTAGAGGATCTATTATATGCTTTACCCCTTTTCATTTCCTTGAGGACATTTGCATGCTTGTATGGACATCTAGTTAGGCCATCATTTACTGCTGCACTACTATTGGAACTTGACTTAGGAGAAACCATGTTATCCTTTTCTCCTTCTTTGTTAGTCAGGCGGTCTGTGTTGCTCGGGTGCAAGCAGGGGTCTGGGGTAGTGTAGCTGGGACATTGGTGTCAGGGACGGGTTGTGCTGGATTGCGGTTGGCAAGGTTTTGCGGTGGCCGCGGACTTTGGGCGGTTGACCGGAGGTCAGCTATAGGACCTGGTTATAGACGGCAGGGTTATGCGGCATCCGCGGATATTGGGCGGTTGACCGGATATTTATCTGTGCATCAGATTGGGTATCATATTACTCTAGTGGACGGGGTTTCCCACTATTTGAGTACTTTTGCATCTGAGTGAGGGCCGAGGCTTTCTTTAGTGGTTGAGCTTTCCCACTTTGATCAGAGTCGTGATCCAGTCCTGCTATATTGTGATACCTATGATGCTGGTTACAGTGATACCTTACTCGTGTGGATCGCTCCCCTCGAGTGCCACTCCGGAGTGTGCGACCGTGCCGGTCAGGAGCCGGTCTATCACTTATTTTGGGTGCGACCGTACCGGTCAGTAGTCGGTCTGTCACCTATTTTGGCATGCGACCGTACCGGTCAGTAGTCGGTCAGTATTCCCGCAGATGAGTTCGACAGCAGAGCAGGCAGTACCGGGTTTTACACCGGTTCATTTGATTGGGCTTAGGCGGCAGGTACTTTTATTGTTGCACTCATGCCTGGGGGCCGAGCGGAGTCTAGTAGCTGTGTTTAGACCAGTGCTAGTGTTGTTGGGAACCGTTTGGGGATTGACGGTGGTCCCGAGGTCGTTGTGAGTTGTCGACCGTTGTGCGAGAGGTTTGGTGATCTTGAGTCTATCCATTCTGAGAGAGAGCATGGATTTTGACTATAGCCTGCATGAGTCACTATTCGATAGTGAGTTAGTCCGTTTGGACATCCTACGTAATTCCTGCCCAGAAGTGGGAGGTGGTTGTAGGCGGGCGCAGGTTTGACTGGACCAGATGTGGCAGTCAGCTCGATTGGGTCGATTGTGCACTTCATGTGCTAGTGGTTGTATACCATTCTTTGATTCTCCCCTCTTGATCACTTAGATAGAGGCATGGTAGCTGTTGAGTGTCATCAGCGTTCTTGTTCAGTTCTCACGGCTTGGGTTAGCTTTTGTCTCTTGAGGACTTAGTGGGCAGACCGTCGGGTCTGGCGGTGGTACCCACTGAGAACTCCCTTTTTGGTGTAGTTATCACACCCTTTGGGGGTTTTCCCCCTCCTTTTTCCTTCCTCTCCTTTGTTTTGCAGAGTCTTAGCGGGTGTTGCTGATTCTGCGGTTGTTGATCGAGGCGAGGAAGTCGCGAGCTAGATCCATACCCGTCGTTGGAGAGTAGCGGTACCCCTTCAGAGGAGACCTGCTGTAGATTGGCTATTTTGTTTTCCTTTTTTGAGAGACTCATGTAGTGAGAATATGATGTGCATTGAGAGCCTGTACACTGATGTATTTATTGGAGATATCTCCCTGTTGAGTTTTGAGCTTTGTATATGAGGATATTGTACGATTATCATTTTTGGGAGATGGACATTGTTGTATTATTTCCAATTGTACAGTGATTGATTTTAGTTATACAGCAGATTTTCATTTATAGCTCTGATATCTGTTAGCTGTAGTACTTTCCTTGCAGGTTGGACGCTTCGCCTATGCGGCATTTGGCATAGGTGGCGGATCTGTTGGCGAGCCTGGGTCGCAGTTTCGACCCCGGGGCGTGACATAGAGAGGCTCCAGGAGTTGTTGGCACAGTAGGTTGAGCCTGCACAGACTACGCATGAGCGCACGGCCTCGCCTCAGGTGGGGGCGACGACTGAGGGGGTGGCTATGGCAGCTGAGCCTATGGCGGCGCGCCCAGCACCATCTGTTGGGGTTACTAGAGAGGTGCCCCGGCGGGCCGACTCGGAGGCAGGTGATGCCGAGTACGCGGCCCAAAGGGCGGAGCAAGATCGGGCGATGGAGGTCCTCGCCAATTTCCAGAAGTTCCACCCGCCGACCTTCAGCGGCGACAAGACTGATCCTATGGTGGTGGAGTCTTGGGTTGACTCTATAGAGAGGCTATTTTTGACCCTTCGGGTGCCGGTGCGGGACCGTGTTACTGTGGCGGTTCCCCACTTCGACAATGTGGCACACCGATGGTGGAAAGCGGAGTTGGAGAGGCGGGCTAGGACGGCTTTGCCTGAGCCGACTTGGGAGGAGTTCAAGGAGTTGTTCTTCGCGACCTACTTCCCCGACAGTGCCAAGCAGCAGATGGAGAAGGACTTTAAAAACCTTCGCCAAGGGAACCTATGAGGACCCGAAATTCCCACTTATGGATTACTGTTACATCTGCAGCTTTTGGAGGCCTATGTGGCGTATCGACGGTGTTTGTGCTCAAATAGGGGACAAGTGATGGACTCAGTGTGTTAAATGGATCACAAGAGTAATCGGATGACCCCGTCGAATGTTTAGAAGTGGTTTCGCGTGAAACAGATATCAAATTTGAACTCAGCGCGAAATTTGGGTTAATAACACTTATCTGGATGCCTTCGGCAAATTTTAGAAATGGAATTTGGCAAAACGGACAGCGGATTTGGATTCAGCGCGCGAAAACGATGGAAATGGACTATTTACTTGTATTTTTCGGAGCCCGGTCGCCAAAACACGGATTTCGAGGCAAGGGGCACTTTTCCGGCGGCTAGGGCAGCGCCGGCGACGGCGGGGCGGGGCGGCGCGGGCTCGGGCAGGCGCGGGCGCGGCGGCGGGCAGGCGCGGGTGCGGGCGCGGGCAGCGCGCGGGCGCGGGCAGTGCGCGGGCAGCGTTCGGGGGAGCGCGGTGCACGGGGACAGGTGTACCACGTGGCGTTCTTCTATTGGGCTAGGGCGGACACGTGGCAGTTACCGAGAGGCTGGTTCAGTGGTTGCGGTCCACGGTGCCGTGAGGGGGTGCCTCGGGAAGCCTGCCTGGCAGGGGGCGCAGGCGGCTGGCGCAGGCGCGCACGTGGGCGCATTGACGCCGTTTCCCGCGCTCGGGCGCGCCACGCGTCAGGGTCCGCGGGTGGCCACGCGGCGCAAGGCTGGAGGCGGATTCCGCTGTTCGCTGTTGTGTGGGTGACATGGCACCACCAGGCAGGTTGATCTGGGCGCGGTCGGACGGGAGTCGTTCGACCCGGTTTCGGTGCCCGAAAGTTTCGGGCGCCCGAAACCGGGGATACACCCGAAATTTTTGGTATTGTTTGGTGAGCCTATAAATACCTTCCCTCCCTCTCCGTTCCTCATTTTTCCAGATTTTTCGGGCCTCTTCTCTGTGGGAGCTCTACAGCAAAGTCCCTCCCCTCCTTCTTCCCCACACCTTGATGGATTCCCGAGATTTTTGGAGGCCGCGGCATCGGCGTTTACTGCGACGCGGAGCACATCGACGCACCTTAGATTTTTGGCTTTTACCGTCGCTCTTCAGTCCGCGAGACACACCCAATCACCCCGATGAAATTTTGAGCCGATTTTCGCGGCAGCGCTTTCACGAGAGGTAAGGCTTCGTTTTCCGTGTTGATCACTTCTCCTCATTTCGAGATTTCGGCACAGTTCCCGAGGTGTTTTGGTGACCCCTTTTTATGCTGTGAGATTTTGGACAGCGGAGGCTTGTAGATTTTCTATCTTGACCTACGAGCATCGGAATGAGGCGTTTAAGGACTCGATTGATATCTACGCTTCGAGAGGAACGCGCTCGTATTTTTATTGGATTTTTCTGAGGACTCTTCGAAGGTGAGATTTAAGCTTCTTTGGGGTTGTATCCCGCAGTTTTTGCAGTGTTGTGGATTGCCGACGCCCCGCATTGTTTAATTTGTATCTTGGCCTACAGGTGTCGGAACGGGGCGTATAAATACTCGTTTTGGGGCTACTCGTCGCGAGGATCGCAATCGTGAATTTTTCGGAATTTTTGGAGCGCTGCTTGGAGGTGAGAAATTCCCTTCTTAGTGCTGTTTTGGAAAAACAGCAAGTGCTTGTGTGGGGTTTTGATTCAAGTGTTGTGATGTTGATTATTGTTGTGGTGTTGTATTGTTGGGGTGATGTTGTTTGGAGCCGAGGCTTGCGCGACATGTACCGAGGATGCGGGTTCAGCAGATTTTGTTAGCAAGTGGCCACGCTCTTCACCGACTTCAGCTTTGCCTGCGGAAAGCGTTTCAGGTGGGTTGCTTCATCTCCAGAACCGGTGGACGGTTCTCTAATTCTTTATGTTAGGATGCATGCATGTCTAGGGTACACGGTATGTGATTGAGAGGTAGGTAAGCTTGTTAATGATAATTGTATAAAGAATTGCAAGATTAATATTCATGTTATATTATGAGGACTTGCGAGATTTGGATAGTCATGTTGGTGATTAGTGAAAGCTTACCTAAGATAATGTTACCCTATATGTGATTATGTAGCATGCCATGTTAGCACATAGCCGATTATGGGTTTGGTTCATGCGATGGGGCAGGATTATGTGGCTATGTGCGGGTATTACTCTGAGGAGTCATTATGGATCAAGGATTATGGACAGGTGTAGTTCATTAGTGATTTTGGCATGTGGTTTACTTTCTTCTATCTTTCTTGAGATCAAATGGATGCTTGTATGGACATATAGTTAGGCCATCTTTTACTGCTACACTACTTATTGGGACTTGACTTAGGAGAAACCATATTATTCCTTTCTCCTTCTTTGTTAGTCAGGCGGTCTGTGTTGCTCGGGTGCGAGCAGGGGTTTGTGGTAGTGTAGCCGGGACATTGGTGTCAGGGATGGGTTGTGCTGGATTGTGGTTGGCAGGGTTTTGCGGTAACCGCGAACTTTGGGCGGTTGGCTGGAGGTCGGTTTTAGATTATGGTTTGTGGGGCATTGCGGCAACCGCGGATATTGGGCGGTTGACCGGATATTTATTTATGCATCAGATTGAGTACTTTTGCATCTGTTTGAGGACCGGGGGCTTCTTTAGTGGATGGGTTTTCCACTTTGATCTGAGTCGTGATCCACTCCTGCTGATTTATATTACTATTATACTTATCACTGAGATACTTTACTCGTGTGGGTCGCTCCCCTCGAGTGCCACTCCGGAGTGTGCTACAGACAGGCTTTGAGTCCTTGAGACTCCTTTTCATCGGTGTTATGCGTCGGCCAGCATACCCGATACAGGCAAAGCACAGCAGGCAGTACCAGTTCTTACTGGTCCATCTGATTGGGTTTGTTTCAGGCAGATACTTTTATTGTTGCACTCGTGTCAGGGGGCTGAGTGGAGTCTAGTAGCTGTGTTTAGACCAGACTGACCAGTGCTAGTGTTGTTGGGAACCGTTTGGTTTGACGGTGGTCCCGTGTCGTTGAGAGTACTTTGACCGTTGTGTGAGAGGTTGAGCATCTTGAGTCTATCCGTTCTGAGAGAGAGCGTGGATTTCGACTATAGCCTGCATGAGCCACTACTCGATAGCGAGTTAGTCCGTTTGGACACCCTACGTAATTCCTGCCCGGCAGTGGGAGGTGGTTGTAGGTGGGCGCAGGTTTGACTGGACCAGATGTGGCAGTCAGCTCGATTGGGTCGATTGTGCACTTCATGTGCTAGCGGTGGCATATCCTTCATTGGTTCTCCCCATTTGAGCATTTAGATAGAGGCATGATAGCTGTTGAGTGTCTCCAGCTTTCTTGTTCAGTTTTTACTGCATTGGTTATCTTATGCCTCTAGTGGACTTAGTGGGCAGATCGTCGGGCCTGGCGGAGTAAAAAAAAGTTAATTTTTAAATTTTAGGTGGGAGGAAAAATTTAAATTTTTAAATTTTTAAATTAATATTTTTTTTTTTACAAAAATGAAATAAAATAAAATTTTTAAATTTATTAAAATAAAAAATTTAAAAAATTTAAATTTATAGAATAAAAAAAAATTAAATTTAAATTTTATAAATTTAAATATCTTTTAAAAATTAAAAATTCTTATTTAAAAAAATAAAAAAATAATAAAAAGACCGAAGCATGCAAAGAAAAGAGAGAAAAAAAAAAAAAAAAAAAAAAAAAAAAAAAAAAAAAAATTAGAAGCCTCGGAAAGTGGAGGGTACAGTGGAGAGAGAATGGGAGGGGGGTCTTATTCGGGGAGGCCCACGTGGGCTTGTTCAGGGGGGGAGGGGGGAATGGGATATCCCCCCTGTTAACGGGTTGTCCCGGTTTTTACCGGGACAACCCGGTTTGGGGGGGAATAGGTATACCAACCTATTCCCCCCCCATTCAAATAGCGTTTGGGTACAAAGGGGGGATATCCCCCCTTTGTACCCGAACCAAACGCTGTGTAAGGATTGGGGTATTGGTTGAGGTTAAAGAGCAAAAGTAAAGAAATCCCTATGGTTGGTCTTAGGGAGTTGGGTAAATGTACACTCACTTTAACTTCAACATGAAATAGAGAATGGAAAAGAAAAGAGTAATTAAAGTCTAAGGAACTTTTTGGTTACCCTTGAGGCAAGGACCTAGGGTAAGAGTTGAGTAAAATGAAAGATAAGTTAAAAGTTTAAATGAAAGAGAAAGAAAATTGTCAAGTGGCAATGGGAGCTAGAAGCTCGAATGAGAAAGAAAGGCAAATGCATAAAGTGCAAAAAGAGGCCAAGTGCTAAAGCAAAGAAAAGAAAAGATGATCACACCTTCGGGGGTAAAACGTAAATCTTGTGTCGGAGTGTTAAGTGCAAAACCATCTCCCGGGCCGGGCCCGTATGACAAAGTTCTCCGTTGGGTGGGGTAGCACTTGAGGTGCTATCGGCAACCTTAGAGATTCTTGTCTTATGGTAGCATGACTACCGAGCTGTGGCCCGTTGGGCAAGAACTTCCGAGGGTTAAGCAACTTGAATTAAAACACCATAACAAATATGAGTTTTGTGTCAGGTGGTTATGTGGCGAGTATGGAACCTTGGTTGACAACATAAAGTCGTGTCATGACAAAGTATTGATTTGAGTTTTACATCTTGAATTATAAAATTCTATTTTAAATATTTTATGGGCAATTAAACTTTGCTCAACCAAATAATAGTAATTGGCTGATTTCCATTCTAATCCCTATTATGAACCAAACAAATTAGGATACTCGATCATTTTGCTGTTCATTCCAATTCATTAGAATAAGATTTCCATTTCAATTTTCAACAAAACATGCCCTAAATGTCAAAAGCAGTCATTACAAATCAAATCATCTAATTTTAGGATTCGCCTATTTTGACTCCCCACTGAAGCCTAAACGCTAGATAATTTTATTCCCGAAGACATAACTTATGCTTCTAAACTTGACAAGCAATTTCGGCCAATTCGAAGGTGCACATGATACTATAGATTGCTAACCATAAAGGAGAACATGCCAGAAAACCCAACACCAACCAAACAAAATACACGTGCCTATTTATTACCGACTGCACCCAGGCAACGGCCAACTGGACAAAAACTTTCGTGGAGCCCAACAGAGGCGTTTTTAATCAAAGAAATATTAGCACAAAATTAAAAACAAAGTTAAGAAATAAATTTTAAAAAATGTGATACTAGAAATAAGTGCACATATATAGAGTTTGTTTCTAGTATATAATTATGGTAATAATATACAAAACTAATGCCAACTATCGACTATTTAAATTTGACTATTATAATTTTTTAAAATTTTAATTTTATTATTTAATATTTTAATTTATTTGATTGAGACTGTCAATAAAATTTTGACTTCAAATTTTGAATGCGCTATTATTTTTACAGGTTTAGTCAATATTTTTCATGTCATTCTTGCAACTAGAAATTCAATAAGGTAAGCAATTATTTAAATTTTGAAATTAAAATATGACTCAAATTAAATAAATAAAAATGTTGCAGAGTAAAATTAAAATTTTAAAATATTCGATAGTCAACTCAAAATAATTTATAGTCTAGATAAATCATATATAATTTTATCTATATTTTTTTAAAAGATAAAAATAATAAATTTATACTTGACTGATTTGTTTTTAATTAAAAATTAAAATTTAAAAATTATCAGTTAAAATGTAGGGTTTAACTATTTTGAGACAATGATAAAACTATTCTAATTTTAAAAAATTATATATATATATATATAGAGAGTAGAATTTATATGCTTTTAAAAATACAAGTCCATCCATACTTATGAATTTTTTATTATTGAATTTGTATTAAAATTTATACTTTTATAAAGTCAACTAAAAAGAGAAAAAAATAAAATAAAATGTACAAATCTCAATACCAATCCAATAGTAAAACATTCACAAACATGGATTAAAAATATATAAGCTCTACTCTCTCTCTCTATATATATATATATAGTATAATTATTGTATTTTTTGAAGAAAAAAATATGTAAAATATAAAATAAACAATCAAATGTTATCTAAGTATATCAAAAATTCAAATAAGACATCACATATATCACAAAAAAATAAAATACAAAATATTTTAAAGTCACATATGCCTAAAAAATTTCTTCTTAATTAAAAAAATTTGCACGTGGTAACATTTTATTCCAAAGCACAGCAAGTAGAGTTAGAAGTAAAAATTTTCTTAAATTTTACTTTTTTACTTTATTATTATTATTATTATTATTATTATTTTATTTTTTTATTTTTTTTCCTAGATGGACGCCGATGGACGGCGCGTGGCATTCGAGTCCTGGGCTCCAACAAGTTGTCCAGAAATATTTTCCGCAAAACTCAAAAGTCGACTACTTTCTAATGAAAATTATCTGGTTTTGAAAAATATCTAGTGTTAAAAACTTTTAAATCATATAAAAAAATAAAAATAAAAAATAATAAAAATAGAGAAAAATGAAAAGTAAATAAGCAAAGAACAATACCTTAACGGGAATCTGAAAGAAAAAGAGTCCTAGCGTGCCCTCGACCTCAGTAACGGAGTCCATCGGAATGGATCCCTTGGCGAGGTCCTCGATCAGATAAATAGCGTCGTCGAGAACCTTGATCCCGTCGAGCCGGAGCTCGGCGTCGAGGTAGGAGACGCCTCGCGCCCTCACGCGGCCTGCGGCGGCGACTGCGGCGGAGCCAAGCGGCCGGCCGCGGTAGCTGACGGAGGTGACGACGGAGCTGTAGTCGAAGGCGAAGAAGTCCGGGTTGCCGACGCGGAGGTCGAGGCCGAGGTGGAGGTCGATGGCGGCGAGGGGCGGCGGGGCGACGTGGACGCGGTCGAGGCGGAGGAGGGCGACGCCGACGTCGGGGTCGGAGGGCCAAAGGAGGAAGAGGGCGGCGGCGGCGGCGGAGGCAAAGAGGGAGAGGTAGAAGGCGATGCCGCAACAGGCGGCGGCAGCGCGGAGGAGGCGGCGGCGGTGGAGGCAGCGGCAGTGATGAAGGCTGCGGAGGTGGGGGTAGGCAGGGAGGAGGACGTAGGCGCTCCGGGAATTGTCGAAATCAGCGGCGACCGAGATGGCGTAGTAAGGAGGAAATAGTGCTGGAGGAGGAGGAGGAGGAGGAGGAGGAGGAGGAGGAGGAGACACTTCTGGAGGATGAGGAGGAGGAGATATTTCTGGAGGAGGAGGAGGAGATACTGCTGGAGGAGGAGGAAGGAGAGGATCGGAGGGTTGTTGCTCTCCCGTCTTCTCCATTTGCTATGGTCGTTACTAGTACGAGTCTCGCACGCAAGAGCCCGTATCCTCGTCGGTCTTGTTCGCTTTTTTCTATTATTTTTTAAAAATAATTTTAATTGTATTTATATAATAAAGTATTATTATAATTATAAAGTATAAAATAAGTATAAATTTTTATAATTATAAAAGTAGTCGTCTGAACAAATATTTTATAAAAATAATTTTAAATGGTGAATGATTCACCGTATTTAAATATGGAATGGTTCACCGCTTTTAATCACTTTATACATCGTCCGATCCCGACTCGAACTCTTCTCTTTCTTCTTCTCTTCTTCTTTCCCACGGAGACCTCTCTCTCGCTTTCTAACCCGAAACTTACAACACACATACACTTTCTCTCTCTCACTACACACCTTCTCCCCTTAGCTTTCTCTCTCTCTCCTGGCAACCGGCCCTCTCTCCCCTTAAGCATTTTGAGCTCGACCTCGAGGCTC
Source organism: Tillandsia leiboldiana (assembly GCA_029204045.2). NCBI lineage: Eukaryota > Viridiplantae > Streptophyta > Magnoliopsida > Poales > Bromeliaceae > Tillandsia > Tillandsia leiboldiana. The sequence continues at coordinate 40,574,291 of CM055067.1, read as the reverse complement.
ACTTTTTCTACTCCTTACAAGCTAATCTAATCCCTCAGATATATTTTCTCCTTCACTATTATTTAGTGGTTTAATTTTATTATGCTTAGATTTAAAAAATTATTTAATCTTATTATTTGAATTATTTTAAAAAAATATTATATAATTAGGTGTATTATATAATATCTGAATTACTAAAAAAAAATATTTAGTAGTTTAATATTCAAAAAAACAAAAATTGAATTATTATACAAGATTATTTAAATTATACATAATCTTATATTAGGTTTTGGTATTACTTTTAGTGTTTAGGTTGTAATTTCGATGTTATGATTTAATTTTGAAAAAAATGTAAAATATACCGAATTCAATAAAGAAAAATGTAGAGAAGATGGAGGCGACGGCGCCACGATCATATTTTTACTGTGTGATGACCTAGATCTCTGCAGATGATCCGCAGCATGATCAATGGCTCATGGTGGTTATTTTTGGTTGTTAGTGTTGATTGCACGCAAATCAGACCCAAGAAAAGGACTAAGTGCGAAAAATGGATCGAGATTGTCTATCCGGATGCCTTCGTCGAAAATTTTTGGTGGTTTCTTACAAAACGGAGGCCGAATTTGGATTCAGCGCGAAAAAACGATGGAGATCGGCTATTTGGATGTATTTTTCTGAGTCCGGACGCTCGAAAACGGATAGCCGGATGTTTATAGTATTTTTGGGTGCTTTGGGGGGGGGGGGGGAGGGGGGGGGGGCATGGACCGGGGAGTGACATGTGGCATGTTCTGGTTGGGCTGGCGCAGCAGGTGCGGACCACGCAGCGGGCGCGGGCAGGCCTGGCAGGCACGGGCAGGGGCCCGGGCAGCCTCGGGCGTGGGTGGATAAGGCGCCGCCATGCGTTGCGCACCCATTGGTGGACGCGATCGCACTGTCGGGGAGCGATGCGTGACACCCATCCGATGGTTGGCGCTGGCGCCAGATGCGCGCCGCGTGGCGGCCCGCTGTGCGCCCGCGGGCCGGCCCAGCACTGTAGCATCAGGGGGGGTAGCTTCTTCTTCTTTTCTATGATTCTTTTTAAGGGGTTTCTTCTCCACCTTTTGAGCCCTTTTGGAAGTTTGAATTTCTGGGAGATTTCTACCAGAGCTCCATCTACAACTCCACTACAGTATTTGATTTTTTTGAGGATTTTTGAAGGCTCTTTGATCATCTTCTTCATCAACCCTTCAGGACATCACCATTGCTGCATTCACAGCCCACTCCGTCGCATTTTGGTGCAAAAATCCTACAGAGCTAAACAGAGGGAGTTTTGATCTGATTTTTGGTTTTGTGTCTTCACAAGAGGTAGGCCTACAACTTTGTTACTCAACTATCCCCTTGAATCATTAGATTTTTCAGAATTTTTAAGCCATCTTTGGAACCCTTTGTTTCAGCTTGGAAATTTGGAGAGCCCTTAGTATTTTGCGTCTCCTGGATAGTAGGAGTGGAGTTTCGAGTTGATTTTTGTGGAAAAATCTTCAAGACTTGAAGATCTACAACTTTGGTATATATCACTTCACCTAGATCTGAGATTTTTTTGGAGTATAATTGTCATCTTTGGAACTCTTGTGTTCTGGTTTAAGTATTGGACTGTTAAGATTGAGTTTTGGATAGTCTAAAGTAATTATGGAATTTCTCTTTGATCCGTGCATGGATTTTGGTGTTCTTTGGCTCGATTTGCATCTACTCTTGAAGAGGAATACATTGGTACCTTGCTTGCTGAATTTGGAGTTCGTTTGCCCAGATAATTTTAACGATCTTTCAGCCCTTGTGTTAAGGTTTATAGCAGATTTTTGTTTGGGTGTTATTTTGATATTTGGACATTGGGGATGCAGAATTTGGTGCAATTCTTAATTATTTTCGGAATTTTAAAATTTGGGCATATTCTTAAGACCAAGGTGAAGAATTCTTCTTTTGGTTTCAGCTTAAAATTCCTTATGAATTGCTCTCTTTAATTTTTGTAAGTTTATGCTGAAATTGATGTAATTCTGGGACAGCAATGTAATGTTTGCTTCATTTGATTATTAAAGGAAATTAAAGATGGGTTTTTGGAGACTTGGAGATGTTCATATGATTGAGGACACTTTATAATTGCTGCTGGGAGCTTCAATTTGAGGTATTTAATACTATGGGTGTATTTTATTTAGCATTGTTATACTTGCTGAAATTCTGGAATCGAACCGCGGAGCGTGCATTGTATCGATGATTGCGCCCAATCTAAGTGGCGGATTTGGATGATTTTCGTGGCATTGGATTCCTGAGAGGCTGAAAACTCTACACGTCAAATTTCAACTAGATCGGGCGTCGGATCGATAAGTTTCACGTGGGTTGTTTTTGTCTCCGCGGACGGTTCTCTAACTCTATTTGTTAGTTTGCATGCATGAATTAATGTACATCTTATATGATTGAGTTAAAAGCATGAGAAATAGTCTAAATTATGTGGATTAAGTCTTACTTGATGAATTGTACATGTATTGTGGATTTGAGAATTCGCATGATATAATTACCTATATGTGTGAGGGAGAGCTTATATGATGTTGATGTACACCCTATATTGATTTAGAGCTTATATGATGCTGATGTACGCCCTATATTGATTGAGAGCATATGTAGAGTACCGGGACTTCAGATAGTGTACCGACCTCGCAAGATGGCGTGGTGCGGAGAAATTGCTTTGGACGGGTTCAATTGTGTTTACAGATGAGTACGGGTTGATTCGGATCAACGCGAAAGCCCCAGCTTGAATCGGAATTTTTCGGGCATTGTGCGCCATTAGAGGACTGGTTTGTTAGAGCCTCGACTCCACAGTTGTTTGCAGAACAATTGGAAAAGGTTTGGAACATGTGTATTTTCAGTTTACAGCGGAGTTCGGGAGGTTCCGGACTGATGCGGAGGCCCCGAGGGCAAAAAGTGAGTTGGAGTTGGCTTAAAATGGATTAATTAATTAATTAATTAAATTGGATAATTAGTCTGGAGGAAAGAAAAGGGAATTTAAAAGAGAGTATGGAATTAGTGGTTGGTGTTGGAGGGTTTCTTTTTCCCATGCACCATGCACCATGCACCATGCACCAACTCCTCTAATTAGCCCCTTTAATTAGCAATGCCACGTCATCACCTTCTCCATGGAATTGAAATAGAGGAAAAAACTTGAAACAGAGGATTGATTGAATGGAGAAGAAGGAGAATAAGAAGAGGAATTGAGGGGAAATAAAAGATGGGTTTGAAAGAGGCGAAGGTGTGCTTCTAGTGTGGACTTACCGTTGGAAGCCGAGCGGAGCACGCGCGCGTCGAGCCTCATGAAGGTGCATTGCAGTTTTTCTAGAGAAAGAGAGAGAGAAAGCTTGGTTTGAGCTTGGTAATGGTGTTGGAGGTGTGTGTGTGTATGTGTGTGGGTTGGTTGCTGTCCATGAGTGGAGGAGAGGCAGCAGAGGCGCCGTGCGTGCAGGAGCTCGAGCGGCCTCTTGCGGTTGGCTTGGTGTTCCGGAACCGATTAGTGGGTTCCGGAACAGGGACTTGGGTACCGGTACCACTTGGAGGGTACCGGTACCCCATCTTGCAGGATGCTTTTTTGGTGGGTTTTAAGCATGGGCACTTCGGTAATTTCACTTCCCACCACCTGTTGACTGGATTGACCACTCTCTTCTATATATAATTGGACCCCTCCTCCCCTTTTCTCCATGGGATACAGAGAAAGGAAAAGAAAGAAAAGAAATGAGAGGAAGTAAGGAAAAGAAAATAGAAGAGGTGGAAAGAAAGAAAGCAAGTGATGCAGCTTGGTGTTCCTGCAGCTTGGAGTCGAGCGGAGCCGCGCGCGCGTGTCGGCCGCACATGAGGTAAGTGGTCAGATTTGTTCAAGCTTGGGTTTTTGGATTGTTGATGGATTTTTGATGGGTTTTGAGCTGTTTGGGTACTTTCCTTCCATCTTTGCATTTGTGCTGTGATCATGCGGACTTTGCACTGCGCGGAGCCGAGGGTGTGCGCGCGCGTGCTGTGAGTCGACAGCAAGGGAGCCGGAGCGCGCCGGATTTTCATTAGAGAACTCGAGAGGATTGATCGAGCTTCCGGAGGATTTTTCCGAGGACCGCGACAGCGCGCGCGCGTGCGGCGCGATTTTGGGCGTTCCGGCAGATTTTTGACAGTGAGCGGTGCGGCGCTTCACCGACTTCAGCGCTTGCCTGTGGAAAGCGTTCCAGGTGGGTTGGAATTTCTTCAAGATGTATGGAATGCCTTCTAAAACTATTGAATGCATGTTGATCATGTTTAGCTTATTATTTATATAGCTGGTAAATCTGATAGTTGCCTAGAAAACTATAGAAAAATATTTATGAGCCCCAGATATTTTTAGCATGATCTAGGGATGATATGACACTAGACTGCATGATTAGTTGACATTAGATTGGCATCTGAACCGTTTTAAAAATCGGCGGACCGGTTTTAATGAAAACTGAGATTTTAAAATAGTCTGGAATTATTGTGAGCTTCCAGAGAGATTGTGTAGGTTCAGGATGCTTATATTCTCGTGCCGGGGGGCCGAGTAGATTTTTAGACTTAGTGGGCATACCGTGGATATTGGTGACGGTACCCACTGAGATCTACCTTCTGCAGTAGATCTCACACCTGTTGCGGTGACAGGTTCCTGAGGCAGCTGTTCCGGGTTGGTTCGCGCGGAGACCGCTGATCGAGGTGAGGACGTGGCCGAGTAGTTTCTTACCAGTTTTGAGAGTCAGAGGTAGATGTACCCTGTATTTTATGTTTTCACTTTTGTACTGGACAGTCTGAGAGATCGGTGAGGCTTTTGTATTTATTTGACAGCAGAGAGTTGTTGTATCGAGGATTATTTTATTTATATCAGATGTTCAGTGGTTGTTCTATAGCTTTTGGGTTTTTATTTTCAACTCTGATACATGTTTAGCTATAGATTTGTCTTGCAGGATAGACGCTTCGTCTATGCGGCAGTTTCCGTACAGATGGCGGATCTGTTGGCGAGCCCGGGTCGCAGTTTCGACCCCGGGGCGTGACAGATTAGGGTGGTATCAGAGCCTAGGAATATAGGTCGTTGAGGACTTAGAGACCCTAGGCTATTGGTTGGACATTAGGATGACTGTCGTGAGAGACGTGACTTTAGCGAGAGTCCTGATTGAGTCTGTACCTCCCCCAGAGGATTGGGGCGAGTGATTTTACATGTTTATTCTCTAAAAGTGATTATGTTGGCTGCAGACAACATAATGTTTTAGAATGGTTAACATGTTTTAGACTTTCGCTTGATTGGGTCGTGAGTGTTTGAGGTTTGGTTGGTCGTGACAGTTGTCCTTGTTGCCTCTGAGATGCCGTGCAGCGGCAAGGGCGTGTTTGACCTTGGATGAGGAGCTCGATCGGCGAGAGGCTGAATGGACAGAGCAGAGAGAGGTCTGAGAGTTATGGGCCCAGGTAGCTCAGTTGTTGAGGCGACGCGGCTTCAGGAAGAGAACACAGAGCGCGTGATGCGCAGGTTTGAGCAGAGAGCACCGACTGAGGTATCGCCAGTAGTACCTGTAGAATACCGGGATTTCGGATGGCGCGCCGACCCCGCAAGATGGCGTGGTGCGGAGGAATCGCCTCGAGCATGTTCCATTTTGGATTACAGATGACTTCGAGTCGACTCGGATCTACGCGGAAGCCCCAGGTCGATTCGGGGTTTTCCGGGCATTGTCCGCCGTTAGAGGGCTGGCTTCGGGGAAGCCTCGATTTCGCAGTGGAGTGCAGAAAAGTTGGGAATACTTGGAACAGGTGTACTTTGCATTTTCAGCGGAGTTCGAGAGGTTCCGGACTGACGCGGAGAATCCGAAGGTGAAAAGTGAGTTGGAACTGGCAGTTTTGGGAGCCGGTTTTTGAATTGAGCACACCGACTCCACGGTTGAGCTTTTTGCGGAGAAAAAGTTGTGGACGTGTGTGTTTTCAGGTTACAGCGGAGCTCGGGAGGTTTCGGGCCGGTGCGGAGGCCCCGAAGGCAAAAAGTGACTTGGAGTTGGCCTATTTTGAATTAATTAATTAATTAATTTTTGGGTTAGGTCTGCGTGGCAGCATGTAGGGAAGTAGCGAAGAGAATGGGATTCGAAGTAATTGGATTTTAGGTGGGGGTTAGATATTTTTGTTGTGTGCATTTAATGCTCCAACCACCCACACCTCCCTTTAATTAGCCTGAAGCTAATTAACTTGCCACCTCACCACCACCTTCTCCACCTGAAAACAGAGGAAAGTTAAGCAAGCAGAGGAAGAGAAGAGGGAAGAAAAGAAGGAAGAAGAGAAGAAGAAAATGAGGGAAAAAAAGGGGAATGGTTGAGGATTGACGGTGGGAACTTCCTGTTGGAGCCGTGGAGCCGAGCGAAGAGCGCGTCGTGCGGCGCGACGGTTTTGAGTGTAAGGTAAGTGCAGTTTTTGGGTAAGCTCGGTTTTGAGTTTCCTTTGGGTTTTGTTGGTGTGGTTGGACTGTTGTCCGTGGCGGAGGGAAGCGTGCAGCGGGCGCCGCGCAGCAGGTTGGAGCTCAGCGCGCGGGCGGGTGCCGCGCAGCGCGCGGGTGGGCGCTGCGGGCGCCGCGCGTGGGCGGGCACCGCACAGCGCGGGCGCGCGCTGCGGGCACCGCGCGCTGGCGGGCGCCGCACAGCGCGGGCGCGCGCTGCGAGCGCGCGCGCAGGGATGTGCGCAGCGAGCCCAGGTGCCGCGCCGTGCGGCTGCTGCAGCGCAGCGCCGCGCGGCAGTTGCTACAGCGCCGGCGGCGGCTGCAGCAGCGCGGAGCGAGCGTGTAGTGTACTGGTTTTTCCCATGCCACTTTCCGGTGAATCCACTGTGTAGAACACCTAGTGTTGGTGTCTGGCCCATGGTGCATCGAAGGGGTGCCACAGATGGGCCTTGTGAGACTTTGATAGCGGATTTGGCCTTCGGCTGCATTTGCCGAATTTTAGAAAGGGTTTTGGGCCAATCTGAGGTTGGATTTGGATTCAGCGCGGAAAAACGCTTGAAAACGGCTATTTGCTTGTTAGTTTTGGAGTCCGGATGACCAAAAGCGGGCTTCCGGAAGTTTTCGGGGATTTTCGGTGCATGGGGGAGGCTCGTGGACCGGCCTGAGCCACGTGGCGGCCCATTATTGGCCGGCTCACGCAGCTCGGTCCACGGGGGGAGCGCGGCGGGTGCATGGACCGCCGTGCGGGCCACGTGGCGCGTCCGGAGTGGCGGGTGCGCACGGCGCGGTCCAGGGAAAACTGCGCGGCTGCGGTGGACCGGGGGCACGACGCGTGGCGGCCTGGCATTGGCTGGCCCACGAAGTCCCAGTCCACGGCGCGCGTAGTGGAGGCGCCTCGGTACGGAGCGCGCAGGGTTGGCAGACGCGTGGTCGGCCGCACTCGAGTGCCGCCACGCGTCGGCCCGCGGTTGGCGGGCCGTACCTACCCCCGCTGACTGCGGGGGGACACGCGGCGCTTTGCTGGCCGCCAGGTTTTGCTGTCCCCTGTTCGGGGTGACGTGGCCGCCCCAGGGATTTCCGGGCGCGTCGGACGGGAGGTATACAACCCGGTTTCCGGGCGCAGTGCGCCCGGAAACTGCGCCCGAAAACCGGCCCAACAGCTATTGGGCTGGGCCTTTAAATAGCTTCCCTATTCGGCCTTTTTGCTTTTGGACCCCTTTTTCGCTGAGCTCCCTTCACAGAAGTTTTTCCTCCCTCGGTGCACTACCCATTGGAGAAGTTTGAGGATTTTTGGAGGCACTCTTCCCGAGGTTCACCATTTTACGGCGCGGCGCGACGCTCGTCCTCCGGCGATCCTCCTCGCCCCTTCTCAGTGTTTGGACTCCTCCGACTCACCCCGACCTCGGAATTCGCCGATTCTTGCGCCGTTGGACTCACGACAGGTAGGGCTTCAACTCCTGTGTTTTGTGGTTCCTCGATTTCCATGCTGATCTTGGAGTTTTCTGAGCACCCATTTGACCCTTTTTCTTCGCGGACTTTTGGGACAGCACCGCGGTGTTTTTGCCATATCTTTTCGCTCAGACGTCGGAACGAGGCGATTCAAAAGGCAATTTGCATCTACGCTTCGCAAGGAGTCTCTTGGATTTTTCTCAGATTTTTTTGGATTTTACTCGTGGGTGAGAATCTCCTTTCTCTGTGGTTTCTTGTTGCAGAAATTGGGTACAGTTTGGATTGGGGTGTACCCCTTGCCGGATTTTTATCTCAGCGTAGAAAACTCCAATTTGGGCGTGCAGGTACTCGTTTCGACGGGCTCGTCGCAAGGATCGCGATAGTATTTTTCTTGGATTTTTCTGGGCATTATTCGCAGGTAAAAATTGGAGAATTCTGGACTGTGGATTTGGGGGACAGATTTTGGAAATTTGGGGATGAATAGCTTATGTATTTTTCCTTTGGGGTATTTTGTACAGATTGGAGGTGTGTTTGGACTGATCTTGGACTTCGCTTTTGGGAACTTGGAATAGCGCTCGAGGTGGGCGATGTTGTGAACCTCCTACTTGTGAATGTCACTAGGCCTATTAGAATGCCATGATTATGTGTTATTAATTGTGAATATATCTAGCATGCTTGTATGAGATTAAGATTCCTTTGTTAATACTTGCATTGTTAGCAGGCTACAAATTAGTAAGTGGTGTTTCCATGTTTAGATATGCAATTTAATTAGTTGGAAAGAATGCTAAAGCCATATCATATTATATGTTAAGGGAAGGTTTGGGCATGTGGTTAGAATGAATGTTGTATAAGGGGTACTTGCTAGTAGACTGTGCATCTACAATGTATTATGTATCATATATCCTGCCACATGTACATTGGGATTTCCCAAACACTTAATGTTGTATATGTTTGAATAATTGGAATAATTATAGCAAATAAAGGACTTTGCATGCTTGAATGGTCATCTAGGTAGGCCACCTTTTTCTGCTACACAAACTTATTGGAATTGACTTAGGAGAAACCATGCTTTTATTCGTTCTCCTGTCGTCTAGCCTTAGGGGATTGTGTACTCAGATGTTCAGAGTTGGGACAGTCGGGGATCGAGGTTTGGGTGTTGCGGCGACCGCGGACTGTGGGCGGTTGACCGGATTATTATTATTACTTTTGCACCAGATTGGAGGTAGGGGATCGAGTTTCCCTTTAGTGGATGGGTTTTCCCACTTTGATTAGGGTCGTGACCCCGTCCTGCTATTTATGGTACTGATGATACTAGTGACAGTGATACTATGCTCGTGTGGGGTCGCTCCCCTCGAGTGCCACTCCGGAGTAGGTTTCAGACCGTGTTGGGTGCCGGTCGGACCGTGTTGGGTGCCGGTCAGACCGTGTTGGGTTCCGGTCTTTTGGACAGGGGAGATACTGAGTTGTGAGGTTGACAGCAGAGCAGGCAAGTACCAGTGTTTACTGGTGTTTTGATTGGGTTGGTCTGTCAGTCCTTACGTTCTGGTGCATGCTTTAAGCTATTCTCTAGTAGGCATCGTAGAGGCATGTTAGTGGTAGCTCTTCATCAGTAGTGTACTTGTAGCTTACCACCTCTGTTTTCATTTTCTTTTCGCCTCTGATAGTCCTAGTGGGCATGTCTGAGTTTGAGGTCTACCCACTAGGGGAGGCTACTGTTTTTATAGTAGTTCTCACCCCCCACTGTTTTCTCTTTTCTGTTCCCCTTTGTTTTGCAGAGTTCTCTGCGGGAGTTGCGGGACCCTCTTCCCTGGATCGAGGTAAGAGGATCGCTGATTAGATAGCCACTGCCCCGAGTTCGAGTTTTGTAGTTTTGATGTATCCCCAGTACACTCAGACGGTTGTATTTTCCTTTTATTTTGGGTCTGGCTGCGGCCAGCTGGTTGTATATATTTTGTGAGCTGGGAGAGACACCTGTATATTTTTGAGAGCTTACTGTACTTTTATTTCCAGCATTTGTCTGAGTTGTATTAGTTTTAGTTTAGCTCTGTTTTATGCTCCTTTATTACTTATTTTATATCTGACCAGGTTATCAGCGCTTCGTGTACACGGAAAATTCCGTATGCACGGCAGATCTGTGGACGGGCCCGGGTTCTGGTTTACACCCGGGGCGTGACAGATTAGTTGGTATCAGAGCTTAGGGATAGGTCAGACGGGACTTAGGAAACCCTAGGCTTTTGGCAGACCCTAGGAAGGCAGAGCGTGAGTGACGTGATATTGTGCGAAAGTCGGTAATTGGTTGTTAACTCTTCCTGTGAGTGGAGAGGGATTGGCATAGCCTATTTCTGGGGGACTATTATGTTGGCTGCAGACAACATAAGGTTACAGAAATAGGGGAATGTCCATGACTTTCGCTTGATTGGGTCGAGAGTGGTTTGGTTTACTGACCCGTGGATTTTTGTGTGGCAGGATGCCTCCTAGGCGGCAGATTCCTACTCGGGGTACTCCTACACCCCCGGAGGAGCCGGAGCAGTCCGGGCCTTCTGAGATCAGTGAGCTGAGGGCCATGGTGGCCCAGTTGGCGGAGAGTCACCGCCGACAGGAGCAGAGGTTTGAGCAGTTATTTGCCCAGGTTGCGGCACCTCCCCCTACTACTGCAGAGGCCCTCGTACCACCTGTTGTACCACCGACTATTCCACCTGCCCCTACAGCGCCGTCGTCGAGCAGCGGGGCTCAGGGGATGTTCAGGCCTTTGACCCCAGAGGAGGAGCGGGAGTTTTCTGACAAACTCACGCAGTTCTGTAAGCGAGGACCCCCTAAGTTCTCGGGGCGGAGCACTCACCCGTGGGAGATTGGATCATGGCTAGCGTCAATGGAGAAGATGTTTCGGGACTTCTTCATCGACCAGAGGTTCAGAGCACATTTGGCAGTACACTGTCTGGAGGGGGATGCAGATGCTTGGTGGCGTCGGGTTGAGCCCCTAGAGTTTCAGGTCACCCGACAGCTACCCTGGGCGGAGTTCAGGAGGATGACCCTTGACACTTACTTCTCCACGAGTGTGAAGAAGAAGATAGAAGATGACTTGAAGAACCTGCAGCAAGGTGATCGCCCAGTGTGGGATTATTTCCAGGAGTTTACGCAGTTGCTCAACTGCGTACCCTACGTTGCCAGGGATGGGCTGCACCAGGTGGAGCTGTTTGAGACAGGCTTGCGCCCCGAGATCTATACCATGGTACACGCCCAGAGGCTTCAGACTTTATCAGAGGCAGTGGATCATGCCCAGTGGGTCGAGAGGGGAGATCAGGTTGTTGCTAGACGCGGAGGTCCGGTCGCTCAGAGTTCTGAGAAGAAGCGACCAGCATCAGATGAGGGGGGACAGGCCAGTTCCTGGAGGCCGCCTCGACCGCCACCGCCTCAGTTTACGGGCCGGGGGCGTTCGGAGCAGCGAGGGCCTGGGGGATCCCAGAGGCCCCCACAGCATCAGCAGCCCCAGTGACAGCAGCAGCACTCGCAGCAGCAGAGGTCGCAGTCGCGACAGCAGGGATCTCAGCGGCAGTCGCACAGGCAGCAGCAGCAGCAGTCACGGCAGTTTCGGGCCCCAGGCAGTTGTATCTTCTGCGGGGGTCCGCATTTCCCCGGCACTTGTGATCAGAGGTGGGGGCGTTGTTATGGCTGTGGGCAGGCAGGGCACATACGATCTTCATGCCCTTTTTCGGCATCAGTGGCGCCTTCTTCGGCCTCAGTTTCTCTTCCACCTCAGCAGCGACCGCCAGCTCAGCGGCCCTATGCTTCTGCGAGCAGGGCTCCTTCCTCCCACCCTGCAGACCACCGACCACCAGCTCAGAGCGGGCGAGTCTACGCCGCTCAGGTAGGGGACTCCGCGGCAGCCGACCACGTGGTGGCAGGTATCACTTTACTTTTTGGCATTAGAGCTCGCACTTTATTTGATACCGGTGCATCACATTCTATTATCAGTAGAGCATTTGCATCATCTCATGGACTAGAGTTAGGTCGGTTGCCACATGCTTTAGAGGTACAGATTCCCGGTCACATATTGTATGTAGAGGAGTGTTGCTGGTCGTGCCCGGTACAGCTTGAGTCTTGGATTTTGCCAGCGGACCTGATGGTCCTTAGTCAGCTGCGAGATTTTGACATTGTACTGGGGATGGATTGGCTGGCTCGCTATTTCGCGACGATTGATTACGCCGCGAGGTCTGTTACTTTTAGCGAGCCAGGCCAGGAGGTGTTCGTTTTCAGGGGGTGCCAGAGTGCTTTCTTTGCCTCTATGGTTTCGACTTCTCGTGCGAGGCAGATGATGCGCAGTGGATGCGTAGCCTTTATGGCATCTGTGGTTAAGGAGCCTACGGCGGCTCCGGGACTCGCGGATATCCCGATTGCCCGCGAGTTCCCGGATGTGTTTCCTCCAGAGCTGTTTAGCATGCCGCCGGATAGGGAGGTCGAGTTTTTGATTGACGTGGTTCCAGGAACTGCGCCAATCTCTAAGGCTCCTTACCGAATGGCACCAGCTGAGCTGCGAGAATTAAAGGCGCAAGTCCAGGATTTAATGGATAAGGGTTTTGTGAGACCGAGTGTATCGCCTTGGGGAGCGCCGGTGCTATTTGTGAAGAAGAAAGATGGTTCGCTTCGACTGTGCGTGGATTACCGGGAGCTGAATAAAGCGACCATCAAGAACAAGTACCCTTTGCCGCGCATTGATGACTTATTTGATCAGCTGCAAGGGACTTGTGTCTTCTCCAAGATCGACTTACAGTCTGGTTACCACCAATTGAAGGTGAAGGCCGAAGACATCCCGAAGACGGCATTCAGGTCGCGGTACGGGCATTATGAGTTCACCGTCATGCCTTTTGGACTGACAAATGCCCCTGCAGCTTTTATGGATTTAATGAACAGGATTTTTCGACCATACCTGGATCGGTTCGTCGTTGTTTTTATTGATGACATCCTAGTTTATTCCCGAAGCGATGTGGAGCACGAGGAGCACCTGAGGATTGTGCTACAACTTCTGAGAGAGAGAAAGTTGTATGCCAAGTTATCTAAGTGTGAATTTTGGCTTCGGGAGGTTGTCTTTTTGGGCCACGTGATTTCAGCCGCTGGAGTGGCAGTAGACCCGGCGAAGATCGAGGCAGTCCGGGATTGGCCCCGACCGACGACGGTATCAGAGGTTCGCAGTTTCATGGGCTTAGCAGGATATTACCGTCGGTTTGTGGAAGGTTTTGCGAAACTTTCCACACCCCTCACTCGTTTGACGCGAAAAGGGATTAAGTTTACTTGGAGTGAGGATTGTCAGAGGAGCTTTGAGGAATTAAAGAACAGATTGATGTCGGCTCCTGTCCTTTCCCTCCCTGTTATGGGGAAAGGATACGTGGTATACAGCGACGCATCGCACAGTGGACTTGGTTGCGTGCTGATGCAGGAAGGAAGGGTAATCGCTTATGCCTCCCGGCAACTGAAGGATTACGAAAAGAATTACCCTACCCATGATTTGGAGCTTGCTGCAGTGATTTTTGCACTAAAGTTGTGGCGCCACTACCTGTATGGGGAGCACTGCGAGATTTACACCGACCACAAGAGCTTGAAATACCTGTTCACGCAGAAGGAGCTCAACTTGAGGCAGCGCAGATGGCTGGAATTGCTGAAAGATTATGATGTAGACATATTATACCATCCTGGCAAGGCCAACGTGGTTGCTGATGCCCTGAGCAGGAGAGCAGTACAGAGTCTATCTTTGTTGATCACCGATCAGGCGCCACTACTTGAGCAGATGAGGCGGTTAGAGCTCGAGGTTGTGTCCCCTGGGGTCTCTGCTAGACTTATGTCTCTAGTCGTGCAGCCCACTCTGTTGGACAGGATTCGGGAGAGACAGAGTGAGGACCCCCACCTGATGAGGATTCGAGAGCAGATGCAGACTGGTTTGATAGGGGACTTCTCAGTCGATGCTGCGGGAGTACTGCGGTACAGGGACCGCGCGTGTGTGCCTATGGATGCAGAGATCCGAGAGCAGATCTTGAGGGAGGCCCACTATACACCTTATACCATCCATCCTGGTGGGACTAAGATGTATAGGGATCTTAAGGCACAGTTTTGGTGGAATGGGATGAAAAGAGACATTGGGAGATTCGTAGCACACTGTCTAACTTGTCAGTAAGTAAAGGCTGAGCATCGTGTACCTGCTGGCAAGTTACAGAGTCTCCCAATCCCTGAATGGAAATGGGAACATGTTACGATGGATTTTGTCACTAGTTTGCCGAGAGCACAGACGGGAGCGGATGCTATCTGGGTCGTCGTGGACAGGCTTACCAAGTCCGCTCACTTTCTGCCGGTTCAGATGACTTGGCCGATGGAGCGACTCGCACAGGTGTACTTGGCTGAGGTGGTTAGATTACACGGAGTACCTGTTTCCATCGTATCAGATAGAGACCCGAGGTTTGTCTCGCATTTCTGGAGGAGTTTATAGACAGCCTTGGGGACGCAGCTCCGATTCAGTACAGCGTTCCACCCACAGACCGATGGGCAGTCAGAGCGCACTATTCAGACCCTCGAGGATATGTTGAGAGCATGCATTCTGGACTTTGGAGGAGGATGGTACCGACACTTGGGATTAGTTGAGTTTGCGTACAACAACAGCTATCAAGCGAGCATTCAGATGGCTCCGTTTGAAGCGTTGTATGGACGCAAGTGTCGGTCACCCCTTTATTGGAGTGATGTGGGTGAGAAGAAGTCTTTGGGTCCTGATCTACTGTTAGAGGCAGAGGAAAAGGTCAGATTGATACGACGACACCTCGAGACCGCCCAGAGTCGACAGAGGAGTTATGCTGATACTCGACGGCGAGACTTAGAGTTTCAGGTGGGCGACCATGTTTTTCTGAAAGTCTCGCCTTCGAAGGGGATTCGGAGATTTGGTATTCGTGGGAAACTGAGCCCTCGTTACATTGGACCTTTTGAGGTGTTGGAGCGCTTAGGGCCAGTTGCCTACAGGCTTGCGCTTCCTCCCAGGCTTTCGGGTGTTCACAATGTTTTTCATGTTTCGGCACTGAGGAGGTATGTTCATGACCCGTCTCATATCATCGATTTCACCCCATTGGAGGTTGCTGAGGACCTGAGCTATGTTGAGCGGTCGTTGAGGATCTTGGACCGTGAGGTTAGGGAGTTGCGCAGTCGGGCCATCCCGTATGTGAAGGTCCTCTGGAGCAGTCATGATGAGCGCGAGGCTACCTGGGAGTTGGAGTCAGCGATGATGGATGCTCACCCCCACTTGTTTGAGGCCCCTGCCTGAGGTATGACTTTTGTTTCGAGGACGAAACTTTTTCTTGTAGGGGAGGATGTAGTGTACTGGTTTTTCCCATGCCACTTTCCGATGAATCCACTGTGTAGAACACCTAGTGTTGGTGTCTGGCCCATGGTGCATCGAAGGGGTGCCACAGATGGGCCTTGTGAGACTTTGATAGCGGATTTGGCCTTCGGCTGCATTTGCCGAATTTTAGAAAGGATTTTGGGCCAATCTGAGGTTGGATTTGGATTCAGCGCGGAAAAACGCTTGAAAACGGCTATTTGCTTGTTAGTTTTGGAGTCCGGATGACCAAAAGCGGGCTTCCGGAAGTTTTCGGGGATTTTCGGTGCATGGGGGAGGCTCGTGGACCGGCCTGAGCCACGTGGCGGCCCATTATTGGCCGGCTCACGCAGCTCGGTCCACGGGGGGAGCGCGGCGGGTGCATGGACCGCCGTGCGGGCCACGTGGCGCGTCCGGAGTGGCGGGTGCGCACGGCGCGGTCCAGGGAAAACTGCGCGGCTGTGGTGGACCGGGGGCACGACGCGTGGCGGCCTGGCATTGGCTGGCCCACGAAGTCCCAGTCCACGGCGCGCGTAGTGGAGGCGCCTCGGTACGGAGCGCGCAGGGTTGGCAGACGCGTGGTCGGCCGCACTCGAGTGCCGCCACGCGTCGGCCCGCGGTTGGCGGGCCGTACCTACCCCCGCTGACTGCGGGGGGACACGCGGCGCTTTGCTGGCCGCCAGGTTTTGCTGTCCCCTGTTCGGGGTGACGTGGCCGCCCCAGGGATTTCCGGGCGCGTCGGACGGGAGGTATACAACCCGGTTTCCGGGCGCAGTGCGCCCGGAAACTGCGCCCGAAAACCGGCCCAACAGCTATTGGGCTGGGCCTTTAAATAGCTTCCCTATTCGGCCTTTTTGCTTTTGGACCCTTTTTTCGCTGAGCTCCCTTCACAGAAGTTTTTCCTCCCTCAGTGCACTACCCATTGGAGAAGTTTGAGGATTTTTGGAGGCACTCTTCCCGAGGTTCACCATTTTACGGCGCGGCGCGACGCTCGTCCTCCGGCGATCCTCCTCGCCCCTTCTCAGTGTTTGGACTCCTCCGACTCACCCCGACCTCGGAATTCGCCGATTCTTGCGCCGTTGGACTCATGACAGGTAGGGCTTCAACTCCTGTGTTTTGTGGTTCCTCGATTTCCGTGCTGATCTTGGAGTTTTCTGAGCACCCATTTGACCCTTTTTCTTCGCGGACTTTTGGGACAGCACCGCGGTGTTTTTGCCATATCTTTTCGCTCAGACGTCGGAACGAGGCGATTCAAAAGGCAATTTGCATCTACGCTTCGCAAGGAGTCTCTTGGATTTTTCTCAGATTTTTTTGGATTTTACTCGTGGGTGAGAATCTCCTTTCTCTGTGGTTTCTTGTTGCAGAAATTGGGTACAGTTTGGATTGGGGTGTACCCCTTGCCGGATTTTTATCTCAGCGTAGAAAACTCCAATTTGGGCGTGCAGGTACTCGTTTCGACGGGCTCGTCGCAAGGATCGCGATAGTATTTTTCTTGGATTTTTCTGGGCATTATTCGCAGGTAAAAATTGGAGAATTCTGGACTGTGGATTTGGGGGACAGATTTTGGAAATTTAGGGATGAATAGCTTATGTATTTTTCCTTTGGGGTATTTTGTACAGATTGGAGGTGTGTTTGGACTGATCTTGGACTTCGCTTTTGGGAACTTGGAATAGCGCTCGAGGTGGGCGATGTTGTGAACCTCCTACTTGTGAATGTCACTAGGCCTATTAGAATGCCATGATTATGTGTTATTAATTGTGAATATATCTAGCATGCTTGTATGAGATTAAGATTCCTTTGTTAATACTTGCATTGTTAGCAGGCTACAAATTAGTAAGTGGTGTTTCCATGTTTAGATATGCAATTTAATTAGTTGGAAAGAATGCTAAAGCCATATCATATTATATGTTAAGGGAAGGTTTGGGCATGTGGTTAGAATGAATGTTGTATAAGGGGTACTTGCTAGTAGACTGTGCATCTACAATGTATTATGTATCATATATCCTGCCACATGTACATTGGGATTTCCCAAACACTTAATGTTGCATATGTTTGAATAATTGGAATAATTATAGCAAATAAAGGACTTTGCATGCTTGAATGGTCATCTAGGTAGGCCACCTTTTTCTGCTACACAAACTTATTGGAATTGACTTAGGAGAAACCATGCTTTTATTCGTTCTCCTGTCGTCTAGCCTTAGGGGATTGTGTACTCAGATGTTCAGAGTTGGGACAGTCGGGGATCGAGGTTTGGGTGTTGCGGCGACCGCGGACTGTGGGCGGTTGACCGGATTATTATTATTACTTTTGCACCAGATTGGAGGTAGGGGATCGAGTTTCCCTTTAGTGGATGGGTTTTCCCACTTTGATTAGGGTCGTGACCCCGTCCTGCTATTTATGGTACTGATGATACTAGTGACAGTGATACTATGCTCGTGTGGGGTCGCTCCCCTCGAGTGCCACTCCGGAGTAGGTTTCAGACCGTGTTGGGTGCCGGTCGGACCGTGTTGGGTGCCGGTCAGACCGTGTTGGGTTCCGGTCTTTTGGACAGGGGAGATACTGAGTTGTGAGGTTGACAGCAGAGCAGGCAGTACCAGTGTTTACTGGTGTTTTGATTGGGTTGGTCTGTCAGTCCTTACGTTCTGGTGCATGCTTTAAGCTATTCTCTAGTAGGCATCGTAGAGGCATGTTAGTGGTAGCTCTTCATCAGTAGTGTACTTGTAGCTTACCACCTCTGTTTTCATTTTCTTTTCGCCTCTGATAGTCCTAGTGGGCATGTCTGAGTTTGAGGTCTACCCACTAGGGGAGGCTACTGTTTTTATAGTAGTTCTCACCCCCCACTGTTTTCTCTTTTCTGTTCCCCTTTGTTTTGCAGAGTTCTCTGCGGGAGTTGCGGGACCCTCTTCCCTGGATCAAGGTAAGAGGATCGCTGATTAGATAGCCACTGCCCCGAGTTCGAGTTTTGTAGTTTTGATGTATCCCCAGTACACTCAGACGGTTGTATTTTCCTTTTATTTTGGGTCTGGCTGCGGCCAGCTGGTTGTATATATTTTGTGAGCTGGGAGAGACACCTGTATATTTTTGAGAGCTTACTGTACTTTTATTTCCAGCATTTGTCTGAGTTGTATTAGTTTTAGTTTAGCTCTGTTTTATGCTCCTTTATTACTTATTTTATATCTGAGCAGGTTATCAGCGCTTCGTGTACACGGAAAATTCCGTATGCACGGCGGATCTGTGGACGGGCCCGGGTTCTGGTTTACACCCGGGGCGTGACAGAGCGGCGGCTGGCAGCAGCAGGCCGGCGCCGCTCGACCAGCAGCGGCGGCGCTTGCGGCTGCTACGAGCGAGCAGCCGGCGAGCGAGCGGGACTAATCTTGTGCCCAGTGAATTGAATTTCGGGTTTTCACCATTTGACGGTCTTCTTGTCTTTTCTCCCTGGTTTTGGTGCAGCAGCTCGGTGTGCGCGGCGAGCTCGGTGCCGTGCGAGCAGTTTGGGCCAACGGCGTCGGCACGTGGAACACCGTCAGATGTGAACTTTGATTTAATTCCTATGCTTCGGAGTTTTGCAGAATTTTTGGAATTCTTGTGTTGGGTTGTGCTGCAGGAATTTGTGAATATGTGATTTATGGGGTTGTAAGTATGTATTTTGGATGGTGCTGAGCTGTTTGTGGAAATATTAGAGGTTGTGCTTTGTGAATACTGTAGGTTAATGTGAGTGTGGAGAGGGTTATGAGGATGGTTGGAGCTTTTAAGTGTACTATTGGATTGAGATGGTTTTTCTTTGTAAATAATTAAAGGATGTAATTAGAGCATACTTTTGGGTTTTGGAGCTTCAGAATTGTGTATGAGATGCTTGTGAAATGTAGTAAGAGAGCACCAATTAATGTGTGTTTAAGTGGTGTTGAGGAGCTTGTGTGCTTGTGTGCTTGTGCTGCTTGTGGGCTGTTGAGTAGCAGAGAGAGAGAGTGCTATGGTTTGGGCTTGTATGTGTGAAGTGTGTGTGTGTATGTGAGTGTTTGGTGGTGCTGTGAGTGTGGGTTGTGTGTATGTGTGTGTTGTGGCAGCTAAGGTGTAGGTGGGTTTTGTGATTCTTTTGTGGATTGGTAGAGTGCTGAGGTTTTTGTAAAGAGAAATGTAAGCAATGTGGAGTTATGGATTTTTGTGATAATGTGAGCTTACTGTTGGTGGTTGGTGGTGTACTTGGGCTATCGTTTGCGCTGTGTTTAGCCGTGGAATGAGCCACAGTATGCACGGATTTTTGGTTTGGACACGGGTTATTTTATTGGAGCTTCCGAGGATTTTTCCGGGTTTTGCGGCACGATTTTCGAGGTTCGTCAGTTTGAGGTTTCAGTACTGCACCAACTTCAGCGTTGCCTGCGGAAAGCGTTCTAGGTGGGTTGGAATTTCTCCAAAATGTGTGGAATGCCTTTTAAAGCTATTGAATGCATTTTGATCATAATTATTATATTATTTTTCCTGTAATTAAATCTGATAGTTGCCTAGATTTTTCTGAAAAATTCATTTGAGCCCCAGATTATTTTTAGTATACTCATGACACTATATGACACTAGGTTTCATGTTCTGTTGACCTTACATATGCACCTGAATCGTTTTAAAAATCGAGAAAGCCCGTTTTGGCAAAAACAACATTTTTAAAAGTGATTTTTAAATCAGGATTTCGCCAGAGGTATGGCATAGGTTCAGGGTGCTTCTGACCTCGTGCCTGGGGGCCGAAGGGTCACTTTTTGAGTTTGAGATGAGTTATAGTGTCATGTGAGTCTTGAGCCTCTGTTGGATTTATTCTAGATCATGGGTTGTGGTTCTGATTTAGTGATACCAGTGGTTCTCCCACTTAGCTTGAGGATTTTGGGGTTCCGGCAGATTGAGTCGTGGAGGTTTCCCGACTCAGCCATGGTCGTGCATTATCAGATTGAGTCGTTGAGGGTTCTCCGACATATCATGTGAGGATTTGGGCTTTTCCTATTTGAGTCGAGGAGTCTTTTTCGACTGAGTTGTACTTCTGAGCTTTGAGATACCGATCTGTTTGATCGTGGACTATAGCCTGCATGGGCCGCTTATGAGACAGTGATACAGATGTGATACTAGAGTTCGGTGGGGTCGCTCCCCTCGAGCTACGCCCCGGGTGCGATGATGATACCGAGCCTGACGAGGCTGCGATGATGCGCCTAGTTCATATACTAGAGGTCGCTTGATACCCCTGGCCGAGTTACCATGGGGTCACTTGTGAGAGATTGTGATGGTCGGTTTAGGACGCCCCACGTAAATCCCGTCCTCTTGTGGATGCGTTGTCACACCCCGGGTGTAAACCAGAACCCGGGCCCGTCCACAGATCCGCCGTGCACACTGTATTTCCCGTGTACACGAAGCGCCAAACCTGCTCAGATATAAGAGATAAAATAAAAGAGCAATAAAAACAGAGCTGAACTAAAACCAATACATCTCAGACTGAAGCTGGAAATAAAATACAATACATCTGTATAAATGATACATCTGTCTCTCCCAGCTCACCAAAATAAATACAACCTGCTGGCAAAAGCCAGTCCCAAATGTAAAAGTACAACCGTCTGAGGAAACCTGGGTACACCAACAGTCCAGCTAACTCGCTCATCCTGCCTCGAGATCTACCTACTCAGCCGTCCTCTCTCCTCGACCCGCCGCTGAAAGCCCAGCAGCACCCGCAGAAAACACTGCAAAACAAGGAAGAAGAAAAAGAGGAAAGAAGAATGGGGGTGAGAACTACTAGTAAACCAGTAGCCTCCCCTAGTGGGTAAAACCTCAAACTCTGACACACCCACTAGGTCTACTAGAGGCAAAAAGGAAAGAAGAGTGGTAAGACATGAAACCGCTGAAAAAGGGAAATCTACCACTACTATGCCTCTAAAGTACAGTCCTAGACTGGAATAACTGTATGCAACAATAACCAACCATCCCAGATGAACCCAATCTGTACCGCCCTCATCATCGGGCAAATAAGCCGCGCCGATGTGATAGCAAAATTGTCCATAACTGTCTGGCCCCGGCCTCCGGAGGGGAACTCGAGGGGAGCGACCCACACGAGGAAAGCATCACCGGGCAATAACCGCGCCGGTGTGATAAGAGCATCACTGGGCAATAACCGCGCCGGTGTGATAAAAGCAGGATTGGATCACAACTATAAAGCCCCAGTGGAACACAACCCTCCACTAAAAGAAAACTGATTCCCAATCAGATGCAAGAGTAACCATCCGGTCAATCGCCCAATATCCACGATTGCCGCAATACCCCACAATCCACGACCAGGTCTAACAACCGACCTCCGGTCAACCGCCCAATATCCGCGGTCGCCGGAATAACCCACAATCACAATCATGTCCCACATCCGACATCTGGTCAACCGCCTACTATCCGCGGTTGCCACAAAACCCCCTAGTCCATAATCATGCCCTATCACCGATGTCCTATAACCGACATCCGGTCAACCGCCCAATATCCGCGGTCGCCGCCAAAACCCATAATCCATAATCCAGGCCCCGGCTACACTATCCCAAACCCCTGCTCAAACCCGAGCAACAAATACCACTTGACTAACGAAAGGAGAAAAGAAACAAACAAGGTTTCTCCTAAGTCAAGTTCCAGCATGAAAGCGTAGCAATAAAAGATGGCCTATCTAGATGTCCAAACCAGCATGCAAGTGTTCTCAAGGAAATAAAGGAAAAGGTGTCCAATAGTGGTTCCACATGTGTAACAATTAATAACTCCGCATAGATATAACCATCATGCTAAAACATTATCTAACCACACATGTCTATAATCCATGTTCCATAATAAAGCATCACTATCTACCTATGCATGTCATAAAATCCTCAAATAGTACCAACCACTAACAGGATAATCATATAGTCCAAAATAAATAATCCAATCCACATGCAAGGTTAAACGCTAACATTCCATCCATACCAACATGTATAAGTCCCAACCACTATCAGATATCCACAATAGTAATTTCCATATGAAAGGCTCACAATTTTATATTACTTAAGCATGCATGTCCAAATAAAGGGATCACTCTAATATTCCTAGTGAGCATGTCAAAATAGAGGTAAACAACAACCACCCACCTCGATCGCTAATTCCAAGTCCAAAAAGTGCTCTCGCCCAAACCGATAAGCCGCCGCGATCACCGTACAAAATTCCCAAAAGAACATACATAATTAACATACAATGCTCACACAAAATCTGTCCCAAACACAACAGTCCAATGTTTCCCTGTTTTTACCTGCGAGAAGTGCCCGGAAAATTCCAAGAAAAATACTGTCACGATCCTCGCGACGAACCCGTCGAAACGACTACCTGCACACTCAAATCCGAGTTTCCTACACTGAGAAACAAATCCGACAAGGGAACCACCCCGAAATAAACTGCTCTCAAAAACTGAACCACAAGGTTCTGCTAACAGGGACTTTCACCTTCGGGAAAAAACTCAGAAAATTCCAAGAAAATTTGGGGATATTCCTCGTGATGTGTAGATGCAAAACGCCTTTTGAATCACCCCAATCCGATGTCTGTACGCGAAGATATGGCCGAAATACCGAACCGCTGTCCAAAACTCCGCCCAAGAAAAAGGGTCAAATGGAAGCTCGGGGAACTCCAAGATAAACTCGAAATGAGGAGGAGCTCAAAACACGAAGATCAAAGCCCTACCTGTCATGAGTCCAACGGCGCAAGAATCGCCTCAATCGGAGGTCGGAGTAAGCTGGGGGAGTCCTCGTACCAAAATGCGACGAAGAAGATCACAAACGAACGAGCGTCGTGCCGCGCCGTAAAAATGGAAACCTTGGGATGCGTGCTGCTGAAAAATCTGGAAATTTGCAGATGGAACCGGCTCTGGGAGAGGAGGATTTCTTGTGAAGGACGCACAGTGAAAAGAAGAACAGGGAAGAAGCTCTCTTCAGTTGAACTCGGCCTATTTATAGCTGGAAGAAACAATCCACTTAATTCCCAACATATCCTGGATTTCGGGCGCTCGGGATTTTCGGGCGGCTACAGTGTTGGGCCCGGCCCAACACTATGCGCGCCCGAAAGCCCCTCGGGCCTCCACGTCGCCCACAAAACAGGCAACAGCGGGAGCCACCACTCCCGCTGCGCCGCGTGGCCACCAGCGGACGTCGACACGTGGCGCGCACCCGGTCAGCGCCCGCCTGCCGCGCCCACGTGCTCGCCTGACGCGCCGCCTGGCGCCCCTGCCAGGCACGGTTCCCGAGGCAACCTCCCACGCCTCGGTGGACCCCGCCTTGCTGAGCCTGCCAATAGAAAGTCACCACGTGTCCCGCCGGTCCATGCACCGCGCCCGCCTGCTCCGTGGTCCAAGTCCACTGCACCGACCAATCCCAACAAGCCACGTGTCCAACCCCTGGTGCACGACGGCCCGTGGACCGCGCGCCTGCCCGCGCACCCGCGCGCCTGCCCGCGCGCTGCCCACGCCCACGCGCTGCCCGCGGCCTCTCTGCCGCCTGCCCGAGCCCGTCCGCCGTGCTCCGCCGCCGCCCGCCGCCGCCGCTGCTGCCCGCCGCCGCCGCCGCTGCCCGCCGCCGGCCGGAGTTACTGTTCCGGCATGAACAGTAACCGGTGCTCAAAAATAACAAGTGGGTAGTCCGTTTTGACCATTTTCGTGCGCTGAATCCGAATTTGATGTCCGATTTGCCAAATTCCAACTCCAAAATTTGCCGAAGGCATCCGGAAAGGTGTTCCTTGGTCCAAACTTCGCGCTGAGTCCATTTTTTATATCCGCTTCGCGCGAAACCACTTCTAAAGATCCGACGGAGTCCACCGATCATCCACGTGATCCATTAAGCCCGAAGTCCGCCACTTGTGTCCAATTGGTGCACAAACACCTCCAACACACAGTACAAGCTTCCCAGATGTCACCAATGACTCTACCACAGCTCTGCAGAGATCCAGGTTATCACATGCGTGGTAGTGGGCAGGTGCGTTCCTAGAAGACCGGCGCAGGCTGGACTGAGCCACTTTTGGCAGTCCTTGAGATTGGGTGATATGAGCAGGTGGTTACATATTATGTTCATAGATGGTTTCTTTCCTTTGAGCATTGATACCGAGGCATCTTAGCAGTAGAGAGTGTATGCATATCGTGTTGTTGGTAGAGTTTCCTTTCGAGCTTTATGTTTGCGACTTTCTAGCTGTAGTTTTCTATTTTCAGCTTACCGTTATTTGTCGATCTACCTATCTATCTGCATATCTATCTGTCTTGCCTCCAGTAGACTTAGTGGGCATACCGTGGATATTGGGACGGTACCCACTGAGATATGCCTTCTGCAGTAGATCTCACACCCGCTGCGGTGACAGGTTTGAGGTAGCTGTTCCGGCTTGGTTCGTGCGGAGACAGCAGTTCGTGGTGAGGACGCGGCCGATTAGTTCCTTACCAGCATTGTGAGTCTGAGATAGAGGTACCCGGTGTATTTATGTTTCCACTTTTGTACTGATCATTTTGAGAGACTGGTGAGGATAGCACTTGTTTTATTCTTGTGAGACTATGTACCTTGGGGATTTGTGTACTAGTGGAAATTATTCTATTCCAGATGTTCAGTCTTTATTCTTTAGCTTTTGATTTTTAGTTTCAGCTCTGTTACATGTTTTTAGCTTTAGATCTAACTTGCAGGGTAGACGCTTCGTCTGCGCGGCAGTTTCCGTACAGATGGCGGATCTGTTGGCGAGCCCGGGTCGCAGTTCGACCCCGGGGCGTGACAGATTTAGGTGGTATCAGAGCCTAGGTGTATAGGTCATTGAGGACTTAGAGACCCTAGGCTATTGGTTTGACATTAGGATGACCGTCGTGAGAGATGTGATTTTAGCGAGAGTCCTGATTGAGTTTGTACCTCCCCCAGAGGATTGGGGTGAGTGACCTTACATGTTATTTCTCTAAAGATGATTATGTTGGCTGCAGACAACATAATACTTTAGAAAGGTTAACATGTTTAGACTTTCGCTTGATTGGGTCGAGAGAGTTTTGGTCCTAATGTTTGTTATGTTGCAGTGGCTTCGATGCTTCCGAGACGCCGTACGATAGCGAGGGCGTGTTTGACCTTGGATGAGGACTCGAACAGCGGGAGGCTAAATGGATAGAGCAGAGCGAGATCTAAGAGTTACAAGCCCAAGTAGCCCAGACGTTTGAGGCGAGGCGGCGCCAGGAAGAGAACATGGAGCGCGTGATGCACATGCTTGAGCTGAGAGCATCTCCCGGGGTATCGCCAGTTGTACTTTAGCCGCGACATCGTCGACTTCAACCCAGGTCGCACTGTGAATAGTGCAGAGGCAGCAAGTGATTGCCGATCAGTTGTGTACTTCATCCAGTTCCATCCCCTAAAGATTTCGGGACTGAGTTTGGAGCCTTGGGAGGCCGAGAACTGGATCGCTGCTAGGGAAAATTAATTGAAGATTTGTTCATCCAGGAGAAGCTTCTGGTGCACTTGGTTATGCACTTTTGGGTAGGGACGCCGAGAGTTGGTGGCGTCGAGTGCGTCCGGTTGGACTACCAGGAGCGCCGTTGATGACCTGGAGCGAGTTTCTGCCATTGTTGAGCAGTGTGCCCCATGATGCCCAAGATGATACCCAGGAGGTTGTTCTGATTGAGAGAAGACGACATCGGGATATTTATCACTTGGCGTAATCTCGACGAGCGCCGACTTTAGACGTAGAGATTGTGCATGCTCGATGGATTGACTAGGGATCAGTGTTTATGTTCGAGAGGAACGGTGAGCGAGGGACCAGCTCCAGAGAGAGACGTCCGGCATCATCGGATTTTGAGATGGTGAGTGGATCAAGGTTGCCATGATTCCAGTCTCAGGATCGTGGGTCTTAGAGGAGACAGAGACCAGGAGGTTCTCGATAGTGTAGGCACCAGCAGCAGTGCCATGATGTGAGTCCCTTTTGCATGGGCCGCATTCATCGCCAGGATAGTGGATCACGTCTCACTAGGTGTGGTCATCGGAGTTAGAGCATGGTTGATGCCGTCACCGCTGGTGCTTCAGTAGAGCAGGGGTAGTTTCGCGTGGACCAAAGATGAGACTGTTGGCTTGTGCACGTGAGGATCAGGTTCCAGATCACGTATAACACATGGATGAGTGTTCCCAGTCCTACATCATTTTAGAGATGTTGCTACGTGGTTGGATAGGGATTTGTTATCCCAACGCTGCTACAATGGATTGCCGAGAGAGGGCATTGACCCTCCGTGGACCTGGTCAAGAGGAGTACGCTTATAGAGGAAGCTAGAGCACGATAGAGTTTGGGTCGTGATCCTATCGCTTCGCGGGCAACCGTAGAGGAGGTGCTTACGGCGGCACCGGGACTAAGGAATATTTTTATCGCCCATTTGATCCCGGGTGAAAGTCTACCTGATTTGATATTGAAGCCGCCGTTTAGTGAGATTGAGATCGAGATAAGGATTGACGCGATTTTGGAAACTGCGCCAACTTCGGTAGCACCTCTTGGAGTATCACTCGAGTCAGAGAATGAGGTGATGGCGCTGTTGCGGATTCTGATGGATTGAGAGGTCCGTGTGACCCAGTGCTACGTCGTGGGAGTACGACAGTGAGCATACGAGAGATTGTTAGCTTGTGGAGCCTTACAGCCGAGGGCTGTACCCAGATGGTGTTCAGGACCCGGTAGGTGCATTATGAGTTTACTGTGTGGTTAAATGGACTGACCAATGCCCTGCCGCCATTACGACTTAAGGATTAAGTTTTTCCAGCTGTGTTTGGACGGGTTGGTAGTAGTACCCGTCGAGGATATTGGATTTATTTTTCGAGGTGGCTTTGAGTTGAGGAGCACTTGAGGATAGTGCTACAACTTCTAAGAGGGAAGAAGTTGTTTGCCAAGTTGATAAGCTACGCATTTTGACTTCGGGAGGTTGTGTTGTTAGGCCCAGTGATTTCAGCTACAAGAGTGACCGTGGACCCAACGAAGAGTGCATTGTGGAGTTTTGAGCATTTAGTCGCTAAGGGGCAACGGAGAGGTTATGCCAATTGGAGGCTTAGAGTTTGGATTTGAAGATCTTGATTTGTGGAAGCCTCTATCCGCGGGGATTTGTAGATTTAAGTTTAGGCGGGGAGTTTGGTCCGCGAGAATTTATCTGGCTGAAAGAAATATATTTGATCCCTGGCGTGACTTGGATTTCACTTCTTGGGAATTGGACGAGGAATTGAGCTATATGGAGCGACCGATGCAATCTTGCTTGTGAGACAAAGGAATTTTGTAATCGGATTATACCTTTGGACAAGGTCCCAGGGAGCTTTTGTCGAGTGAGAACGGCCACCTGAGAGCCTGATGATGTGTTAGGGATCCCCTATCCCCGTTTGATTGGGTCGACCTCCTGAGTTATGGATTTATTCTGGTTTCGAGGACGAAACCCTTTTAAGGAGGGGAGAGTGTA
Source organism: Tillandsia leiboldiana (assembly GCA_029204045.2). Taxonomy (NCBI): domain Eukaryota; kingdom Viridiplantae; phylum Streptophyta; class Magnoliopsida; order Poales; family Bromeliaceae; genus Tillandsia; species Tillandsia leiboldiana. Next base: position 40,546,604 of record CM055067.1, on the reverse strand, counting down.
GAATACCGGGATTTCGGATGGCGCGCCGACCCAGCAAGATGGCGTGGTGCGGAGGAATCGCCTCGAGCGTGTTCCATTTTGGATTACAGATGACTTCGGGTCGACTCGGATCTACGCGGAAGCCCCAGGTCGATTCGGGGTTTTCCGGGCATTGTCCGCCGTTAGAGGGCTGGCTTCGGGGAAGCCTCGATTTCGCAGTGGAGTGCAGAAAAGTTGGGAATACTTGGAACAGGTGTACTTTGCATTTTCAGCGGAGTTCGGGAGGTTCCGGACTGACGCGGAGAATCCGAAGGTGAAAAGTGAGTTGGAACTGACAGTTTTGGGAGCCGGTTTTTGGATTGAGCACACCGACTCCACGGTTGAGCTTTTTGCGGAGAAAAAGTTGTGGACGTGTGTATTTTCAGATTACAGCGGAGCTCGGGAGGTTTCGGGCCGGTGCGGAGGCCCCGAAGGCAAAAAGTGACTTGGAGTTGGCCTATTTTGAATTAATTAATTAATTAATTTTTGGGTTAGGTCTGCGTGGCAGCATGTAGGGAAGTAGCGAAGAGAATGGGATTTGAAGTAATTGGATTTTAGGTGGGGGTTAGATATTTTTGTTGTGTGCATTTAATGCTCCAACCACCCCCACCTCCCTTTAATTAGCCTGAAGCTAATTAACTTGCCACCTCACCACCACCTTCTCCACCTGAAAACAGAGGAAAGTTAAGCAAGCAGAGGAAGAGAAGAGGGAAGAAAAGAAGGAAGAAGAGAAGAAGAAAATGAGGGAAAAAAAGGGGAATGGTTGAGGATTGATGGTGGGAACTTCCTGTTGGAGCCGTGGAGCCGAGCGAAGAGCGCGTCGTGCGGCGCGACGGTTTTGAGTGTAAGGTAAGTGCAGTTTTTGGGTAAGCTCGGTTTTGAGTTTCCTTTGGGTTTTGTTGGTGTGGTTGGACTGTTGTCCGTGGCGGAGGGACGCGTGCAGCGGGCGCCGCGCAGCAGGTTGGAGCTCAGCGCGCGGGCGAGTGCCGCGCAGCGCGCGGGCGGGTGCTGCGGGCGCCGCGCGCGGGCGGGCACCGCACAGCGCGGGCGCGCGCTGCGGGCACCGCGCGCTGGCGGGCGCCGGGATGTGCGCAGCGAGCCCAGGTGCTGCGCCGTGCGGCTGCTGCAGCGCAGCGCCGCGCGGCAGTTGCTACAGCGCCGGCGGCGGCTGCAGCAGCGCGGAGCGAGCGGCGGCTGGCAGCAGCAGGCCGGCGCCGCTCGGCCAGCAGCGGCGGCGCTTACGGCTGCTACGAGCGAGCGGCCGGCGAGCGAGCGGGACTGATCTTGTGCCCAGTGAATTGAATTTTGGGTTTTCACCATTTGACGGTCTTCTTGTCTTTTCTCCCTGGTTTTGGTGCAGCAGCTCGGTGTGCGCGGCGAGCTCGGTGCCGTGCGAGCAGTTTGGGCCAACGGCGTCGGCACGTGGAACACCGTCAGATGTGAACTTTGATTTAATTCCTATGCTTCGGAGTTTTGCAGAATTTTTGGAATTCTTGTGTTGGGTTGTGCTGCAGGAATTTGTGAATATGTGATTTATGGGGTTGTAAGTATGTATTTTGGATGGTGCTGAGGTGTTTGTGGAAATATTAGAGGTTGAGCTTTGTGAATACTGTGGGTTAATGTGAGTGTGGAGAGGGTTATGAGGATGGTTGGAGCTTTTAAGTGTACTATTGGATTGAGATGGTTTTTCTTTGTAAATAATTAAAGGATGTAATTAGAGCATACTTTTGGGTTTTGGAGCTTCAGAATTGTGTATGAGATGCTTGTGAAATGTAGTAAGAGAGCACCAATTAATGTGTGTTTAAGTGGTGTTGAGGAGCTTGTGTGCTTGTGTGCTTGTGCTGCTTGTGGGCTGTTGAGTAGCAGAGAGAGAGAGTGCTATGGTTTGGGCTTGTATGTGTGAAGTGTGTGTGTGTATGTGAGTGTTTGGTGGTGCTGTGAGTGTGGGTTGTGTGTATGTGTGTGTTGTGGCAGCTAAGGTGTAGGTGGGTTTTGTGATTCTTTTGTGGATTGGTAGAGTGCTGAGGTTTTTGTAAAGAGAAATGTAAGCAATGTGGAGTTATGGATTTTTGTGATAATGTGAGCTTACTGTTGGTGGTTGGTGGTGTACTTGGGCTATCGTTTGCGCTGTGTTTAGCCGTGGAATGAGCCACAGTATGCACGGATTTTTGGTTTGGACACGGGTTATTTTATTGGAGCTTCCGAGGATTTTTCCGGGTTTTGCGGCACGATTTTCGAGGTTCGTCAGTTCGAGGTTTCAGTACTGCACCAACTTCAGCGTTGCCTGCGGAAAGCGTTCTAGGTGGGTTGGAATTTCTCCAAAATGTGTGGAATGCCTTTTAAAGCTATTGAATGCATTTTGATCATAATTATTATATTATTTTTCCTGTAATTAAATCTGATAGTTGCCTAGATTTTTCTGAAAAATTCATTTGAGCCCCAGATTATTTTTAGTATACTCATGACACTATATGACACTAGGTTTCATGTTCTGTTGACCTTACATATGCACCTGAATCGTTTTAAAAATCGAGAAAGTCCGTTTTGGCAAAAACAACATTTTTAAAAGTGATTTTTAAATCAGGATTTCGCCAGAGGTATGGCATAGGTTCAGGGTGCTTCTGACCTCGTGCCTGGGGGCCGAAGGGTCACTTTTTGAGTTTGAGATGAGTTATAGTGTCATGTGAGTCTTGAGCCTCTGTTGGATTTATTCTAGATCATGGGTTGTGGTTCTGATTTAGTGATACCAGTGGTTCTCCCACTTAGCTTGAGGATTTTGGGGTTCCGGCAGATTGAGTCGTGGAGGTTTCCCGACTCAGCCATGGTCGTGCATTATCAGATTGAGTCGTTGAGGGTTCTCCGACATATCATGTGAGGATTTGGGCTTTTCCTATTTGAGTCGAGGAGTCTTTTTCGACTGAGTTGTACTTCTGAGCTTTGAGATACCGATCTGTTTGATCGTGGACTATAGCCTGCATGGGCCGCTTATGAGACAGTGATACAGATGTGATACTAGAGTTCGGTGGGGTCGCTCCCCTCGAGCTACGCCCCGGGTGCGATGATGATACCGAGCCTGACGAGGCTGCGATGATGCGCCTAGTTCATATACTAGAGGTCGCTTGATACCCCTGGCCGAGTTACCATGGGGTCACTTGTGAGAGATTGTGATGGTCGGTTTAGGACGCCCCACGTAAATCCCGTCCTCTTGTGGATGCGTGGTAGTGGGCAGGTGCGTTCCTAGAGGACCGACGCAGGCTGGACTGAGCCACTTTTGGCAGTCCTTGAGATTGGGTGATATGAGCAGGTGGTTACATATTATGTTCATAGATGGTTTCTTTCCTTTGAGCATTGATACCAAGGCATCTTAGCAGTAGAGAGTGTATGCATATCATGTTGTTGGTAGAGTTTCCTTTCGAGCTTTATGTTTGCGACTTTCTAGCTGTAGTTTTCTATTTTCAGCTTACCGTTATTTGTCGATCTACCTATCTATCTGCATATCTATCTGTCTTGCCTCCAGTAGACTTAGTGGGCATACGTGGATATTGGGACGGTACCCACTGAGATCTGCCTTCTGCAGTAGATCTCACACCCGCTGCGGTGACAGGTTTGAGGTAGCTGTTCCGGCTTGGTTCGTGCGGAGACAGCAGTTCGTGGTGAGGACGCGGCCGATTAGTTCCTTACCAGCATTGTGAGTCTGAGATAGAGGTACCCGGTGTATTTATGTTTCCACTTTTGTACTGATCATTCTGAGAGACTGGTGAGGATAGTACTTGTTTTATTCTTATGAGACTATGTACCTTGGGGATTTGTGTACTAGTGGAAATTGTTCTATTCCAGATGTTCAGTCTTTATTCTTTAGCTTTTGATTTTTAGTTTCAGCTCTGTTACATGTTTTTAGCTTTAGATCTGACTTGCAGGGTAGACGCTTCGTCTGTGTGGCAGTTTCCGTACAGATGGCGGATCTGTTGGCGAGCCCGGGTCGCAGTTCGACCCCGGGGCGTGACAGTACCTCCGGCCGCGACATCGTTGACTTCGACCCAGATCGCATTGTGGATAGTGCAGGAGCAGCAAGAGATTGCCAATCAGTCGTGTACTTCATCCAGTTCCATCCCCTGCAGATTTCAGGGCAGAGTTGGAGCCTTGGGAGGCCGAGAACTAGATTGCTGCTATGGAGAAATTGTTTGAGGAATTGTTCATCCAGGAGAAGCATCAGGTGCACTTGGTTGCGCACTGTTGGATAAGGACGCTGAGAGTTGGTGGCGTCAAGTTCGTCCTGTTGGACCACCGAGAGTATAGTTGATGGCTTGGAGTGAGTTTTGTGCTTTGCTGCTCAGGGCCTTTTTCCCGACAGTGTAAAGCAGAAACTGGAACGGGATTTGAGATACTTGTAGCAGGGGAGTTGACCTCTTCAAAGGTGTGTTCGCGAGTTTTTGCGATGGTTGAGCAGTGTGCCCCATGATACCCAGGATGAGGCTCAGAAGATTGATCGTGTTTGAGAGGGGACTTGTAATATCATGGATTTTGTAACCCTTAATACCTCCTGCTAATAAAGGTTCCGTTTAATGTAGCTAACGTAACGGGTTTACTTAAGTTGCTAATTCGGAGGTGCGGGTATTTTTCTGCGATAGAGCTCGGAAAACGGAGAACGGCGGTGCGATCGGATCTGGATTCCGACTTACGGAACTCCCGGAAAGGGGTAGAAAGTGATTTGGCACGCTTTCCGAGGAAAAAGAAAAAAAGATAGAATTATCTTTAAGGAATTATCCTGAAGGATCTAAAATGAGGAATTAATTAATTAAGGGATTAATTAATTAAGGAATAAATTGATCGGGAAATTAATTAATTAAGGAATTAATTAATTGGGAATTCTTTTAAAATACCCAAGGTGGTTATTATCGCACAAAAAGATATTTTCTCTTATCTTCTCCCGAAAGAAAGAGAGCGAAAAAAAGAAAAAGAAAGACGAATCCCTAACCGGAGGAAACAAGAAGAAAGGCGAAACCCTAATCGGGAGAGAACGGTGGAAAAGAAGGTGAAAGCTAAAGGATTCGAACCCTCCCGACGAACGCGCCAAAACCGGGAGCAAGAACGGTTAGCCGTCTCCTACGATTAGAGGTAAACTATTTTTATTTTGGAATAGTTTCGCTCGGTTTTGGGTATTGGTCTTTCATGAGGTTAGGTGTAGCCGTTTGCTACCCGACGTGTCGCGCCGCGAAGCCCTAAGGCATCGCCGCGCGACCGTAATGCGCGCCGTGCGGGGACGGGGCCCGCGCGGCCGCGGCTAGAGCCGCGCGGGATCGATCTCCCCGCGTGGCCGCGGCTAGGGTAGACGCCACGCGGGGCGGGTGCCCGCGCGGCAGGGGCATCACACGCCGCGCGGGGCCATGCCCGCGCGGGGCGGGTGCCCGCGCGGCAGCGGCATCACACGCCGCGCGGGGCCATGCCGGCGCAGCGGCCGCGGCGCGTGCCGCGCGGGGCGGGTGCCCGCGCGACGGCGGCGGTTGCGGCACGCGGGGTTGGTACCCGCGCGGCCGCTGCGGTTACCGCGCGGGGCCGGTGCCCGCGCGGCCGCGGTTTGCGCCATGCGAGGCCGAGGTCCGTACGACCCGTGACACCGCGGGGGTGGCCGCGTCGCTCGACGAGCACGGGCGCCACCGCTGGGTCGAGTTGTCCTTAGTGTTTTGAGTCATCTGGGCTCTGTTTATCCACTACTGTATTGTTGATCTGACCATGGCTCTTTTGGGGACTACTTCTAGGTCCGGGCGACAACGGAGAGCAAGGTCCAGCCTCCGGAATACGCGTTTCACTTAATCAAGGTGGGTAGGTGTTGGTTATTACCGGTGAGGTGTCATTTCCGAATACTCGTTTTGATAAAGTAGATACGGTTATAATTTGACTAACCCCCCTAGCATGTGAATCCCTTTTACTATTTCAATCGAGCGGCTGCGGTCGTAGGTGCGGTAAACTTTTCTGGTTATAGCGGCTGCGGTCGCAGGTGCGTTATACTACTCTGGTTATAGCGGCTGAGGTCGCAAGGCATTAAAACACTCATATTGCTTACACGCACACCGGCAGTTTGGCCACTGCAGAGGGTGTATTTTTCCGGAAAGATGGTAAGACATTTACCCGTGTACCCCACAAGGTGAGGTTAGTGGGGACCCCTCAAGGGGAGGCGGCTGCTACTTGGGCAGTCGAGGGGTTGGAGGCACCAAGGAGATGAGTACGGTATTGGGGTTGGTGCCCAAAATATTCTGAAAGTTGGGGTTGGTGCCCAAAATATTCTGAAAGCTGGGGTAGGTGCCCAGCGGGACATTCAACAGGGATTTGGCGATACATGAGGGGGAGGGGAAAAGTAAATGCTCCGGTGATTCGGTGTGTTCTTTCTATTACTGCGTTTACTTGCATGCTTTCTACTTTATCAGTCACTGACGACCCACTCTGTGACAGGTTCGAGTAGGGGTGGAACCCGGGACGACGGTGAGGCATCCGTTAGAGGACATTAGCCAAAAGGGCTAGTAAAACGATACATTCTTTCTTTACTTTTGGTTATTTAGTTATACTATGGTTAGTTTATTGGTGATTCATTACTGTGGTTGCTGATGGATGTAGGGATGAGGCTTTTCATGTAATTAACTGTGAATGTTAGGATGTGTAACTGTGGCTTGTTTTCAAATACAAACCGGTTTCAAAGATGTTTTCAAAGCAAGTGCCGTGTGGGCACCGATTTTAAAACCCGCGGATTTATCCTTTCAAGTTAATGGCCGCACAAAGAGTTTGCGAAAATGATTTAGAAAACTGGGTGTCGTGTGGGCACCGATTTTCAAAACCCATGGGTTTATGCTATAGACTGTATAAGATAGCGGTGATGGTTTGATGTGCTATATCCTCTCCTCGTTGTATGTCATGATTGGAATGGTTAAAGCATTGGAATTGATTGTGACGCCGTGCATATACAAAGGAGGCTCCGCCCGTTTGGGGAGTGAATTTGTATATGTGGCGGGTCTGATACGCGCCGGAGGCAAGGTTCATGTAATTATTTAAGAAAAAAAAATGGGTACGTTTTCCGCTCCTTTAGAACCTCCGGGGCGTGACAGGACTGCATCGAGATGTCTATCACCTTGTGCTTTCTCGGCGAGCGCCGACTTTAGATGCAGCGATTGTGCAGGCTCGATGGATTGACCGAGCCTCAGTGATCATGTTCGAGAGGGACCGAGAGCGAGGGACCAGCTCCAGTGAGAGACGTCCAGCATCGTTGGATTTTGGGATAGTCGAGTGGATCGAGGTTGCCATGATTCCAGTTTAGGGTCATGGGTCTCAGAGGAGACGGAGACCAGGAGGTTCTCGACAGTCGAGACACCAGCGGCAGTATTGGTATGATTGTGTCTTTTGCGGTGGGTCGCATTCATCGCCATAGAGTGACTTCAGGAAAGGGCAATGCTTTTTATGTGGATAGTCAGGACATCTTCAGGCAGAGTGTCCCAGAGTAGTGCTCAGGGTTGCCGCTTGCGACGGCACCCCCACTACCCCTTCTGGATGCAGAGGTTCGTCCGATTTATCGGTAGGCTGATGGAGCCATGATGCTGAGTCAGATAGAGCGATAGCCACCAGCATCTTGTGGATGAGATTATACAGCCGGTTAGAGGACGCCAGGATAGTGGATCGCGTCTTACCAGGTGTGGATTCCTTACGGTCGTCGAAGTTAGAGCACGGTTGATGCCGACACCGCTTGAGTGTGTTTTGTAGAGCAGGAGTAGCTTCGCGTGGGCCAGAGTTAGTACTGTTGGCTTGTGCACGTGAGGATCAGGTTCCAGACCACGTATAGCACATGGATGAGTGTTGCCAGTCCTGCCCAGTGCAGTTGGACCATGGAATTTGATCCATTGAGTATTAATCCTACATCAGTTCAGAGATGTTGATATGAGGATGGATTGGGATTGGTTATCCCAATGTTAGGCTACCATGGATTGTCGAGAGAGGACAATGACCCTCCGTGGACCTGGTCAGGAGGAGTGTGTTTATAGATGAGGCTAGACCACGACAGAGGTTGAGTCGTGGTCGTATCGCTTGCTAGCGATTGTTGAGGAGGTGCCTGCGGCGGCACCGGGACTAAAGGATATCCTTATCGTCGTGTGATCCCAGGTGTGAGTCTACTCGAGCTGTTATTAAAGCCGCCGTTTAGTGAGATTGAGATCGAGATAGTGATTGACGTGGTTTTGGAAACTGTGCCGACTTCGATAGCACCTCTTGGAGTATCACCCGTGAGACAGAGAGAGAGCTGTTAGCGCAGTCGCGGGATTTGATGGATCGAGAGGTCTGTGTGACCCAGTGCCACGTCGTGGGGATACGACAGTGAGGATCCGAGGGATTGATTCTTGGATTTGTGCCACACCGTTGATACACGGTGGTGATGCCATGCCGTTGGTACACGGCAGTGATGCCACGTTGTGAGTACGCAACAGTGGGGGTTCTATGATGGCTGGAGCGGACAGGTTGGATTGTGGTTTGGCAGATGCCTTTTTGAGATTGATAGCCTTATGGAACCATATACCCGAGGGTTGTGCCCTGATAGTGTTCAGGATCAGGTAGGGGCATTGTGAGCTTACAGCGTGGTCAAATGGATTGACTAATGCCCTGCCGCCTTTAGGATTTGAGGAATTGAGTGTTCCAGCTGTGTTTGGATGGGTTGGTAGCCGTACCCGTCGTGGATATTTGGATTCATTTCCGAGATGACATAGAGCATGAGGAGCACTTGAGAATAGTGCTACAACTTATAAGAGAGAAGAAGTTGTTTGCCAAGTTGAGAGAGTTTGCACTTGACTTCGGAAGGTTCGGTTGCTAGGCCTTGTGATTTCAGCTGCAAGAGTGGCTGAGGACCCAACGAAGAGTGATGCCGTTGGGAATTAGCCTAAGTCTACGATTGCGACTGAGGACCGAAGCTTTTGGAGTATGTAGTGCCAGTGTAGCTTCGAGAAGATATAGCTGAAGATGTTATCGGCATCGGGTTGGATGATTGCCGGTGGACAGAGTTATTCGAGATGTGGGATTGATCTTGTAGCATTATCCCGGCGAGGACATTTTGGTCAGTTACGCCTTGTCTAGGCGAGCAGTGCAACCTTGGAATGAGGTGAGCGATCAGTGGACGCCACTTTTGGAACTTGAAATTGAGAGTTGGAACTTGAGGAATGATTCTAATGACAGATTCCTTTCCCGGTTGGTGGATTGAAAATGTATCTGAGGAGTTCTGAACAGTCGGTCAATATAGGGGCAACGAAGGAGATTTATTTGACCTGAGGAAGGTGGGTACTTGACCCCTTGCATATTTTGGACTGCACTTCCTTGAAATTGGACGAGGATCTGAGTTATCAGGAGCAGTCGACGCAAATTTTGTTTGTGAAGTTAAGGAATTGTGCAATCGGGTTATACCTTGAGTGAGGTTCAGTAGAGCCATTATGATGAGTGAGAATGACCACCTGAGAGCCTGAGGATGTATTGAGCATCTCCTATCCCCATCTGATTGAGACACCCTCCTGTGTTATGGATTTGTTCTGGTTTCGAGGACGAAACCTTTTTAAGGAGGGGAGAGTGTAGAGTACCGGGACTTCGGATAGTGTACCGACCTCGGAAGATGGTGTGGTGCGGAGAAATTGCTTTGGACGGGTTCCAATTGTGTTTACAGATGAGTACGGGTTGATTCGGATCAACGCGAAAGCCCCAGCTTGAATCGGAATTTTTCGGGCATTGTGCGCCGTTAGAGGACTGGTTTGTTAGAGCCTCGACTCCACAGTTGTATGTAGAAAAATTGGAAAAGGTTTGGAACATGTGTATTTTCAGTTTACAGCGGAGTTCGGGAGGTTCCGGACTGATGCGGAGGCCCCGAGGACAAAAAGTGAGTTGGAGTTGGCTTAAAATGGATTAATTAATTAATTAATTAAATTGGATAATTAGTCTGAAGGAAAGAAAAAGGAATTTAAAAGAGAGTATGGAATGGAATTAGTGGTTGGTGTTGGAGGGTTTCTTTTTCCCATGCACCATGCACCATGCACCAACTCCTCTAATTAGCCCCTTTAATTAGCAATGCCACGTCATCACCTTCTCCATGGAATTGAAACAGAGGATTGATTGAATGGAGAAGAAGGAGAATAAGAAGAGGAATTGAGGGGAAATAAAAGATGGGTTTGAAAGAGGCGAAGGTGTGCTTCTAGTGTGGACTTACCGTTGGAAGCCGAGCGGAGCACGCGCGCGTCGAGCCTCATGAAGGTGCATTGCAGTTTTTCTAGAGAGAGAGAGAGAAAGCTTGGTTTGAGCTTGGTAATGGTGTTGGAGGTGTGTGTTTGTATGTGTGTGGGTTGGTTGCTGTCCATGAGTGGAGGAGAGGCAGCAGAGGCGCCGCGCGTGCAGGAGCTCGAGCGGCCTCTTGCGGTTGGCTTGGTGTTCCGGAACCGATTAGTGGGTTCCGGAACAGGGACTTGGGTACCGGTACCACTTGGAGGGTATCGGTACCCCATCTTGCAGGATGCTTTTTTGGTGGGTTTTAAGCATGGGCACTTCGATAATTTCACTTCCCACCACCTGTTGACTGGATTGACCACTCTCTTCTCTATATAATTGGACCCCTCCTCCCCTCTTCTCCCTGGGATACAAAGAAAGGAAAAGAAAGAAAAGAAATGAGAGGAAGTAAGGAAAAGAAAAGAGAAGAGGTGGAAAGAAAGAAAACAAGTGATGCAGCTTGGTGTTCGTGCAGCTTGGAGTCGAGCGGAGCCGCGCGCGCGTGTCGGCCGCACATGAGGTAAGTGGTCAGATTTGTTCAAGCTTGGGTTTTTGGATTGTTGATGGATTTTTGATGGGTTTTGAGCTGTTTGGGTACTTTCCTTCCATCTTTGCATTTGTGCTGTGATCATGCGGACTTTGCACTGCGCGGAGCCGAGGGTGTGCGCGCTCGTGCTGTGAGTCGACAGCAAGGGAGCCGGAGTGCGCCGGATTTTCATTAGAGGACTCGAGAGGATTGATCGAGCTTCCGGAGGATTTTTTCGAGGACCGCGACAGCGCGCGCGCGTGCGGCGCGATTTTGGGCGTTTTGGCAGATTTTTGACAGTGAGCGGTGCGGCGCTTCACCGACTTCAGCGTTTGCCTGCGGAAAGCGTTCCAGGTGTGTTGGAATTTCTTCAAGATGTATGGAATGCCTTCTAAAGCTATTGAATGCATGTTGATCATGTTTAGCTTATTATTTATATAGCTGGTAAATCTGATAGTTGCCTAGAAAACTATAGAAAAATATTTATGAGCCTCAGATATTATTAGCATGATCTAGGGATGATATGACACTAGACTGCATGATTAGTTGGCATTAGATTGGCATCTGAACCGTTTTAAAAACCGGCGGACCGGTTTTAATGAAAACTGAGATTTTAAAATAGTCTGGAATTATTGCGAGCTTCCAGAGAGATTGTGTAGGTTCAGGATGCTTATATTCTCGTGCCGGGGGGCCGAGTAGATTTTTAGAGCTCTGTGGGATGAGTTTCTAGTGTCAGGTGAGTTGAGATCCCTTGTGGGATTATTCTAGATCATGGGTATTTATATTCTGATTTGGTAGTGGAGATGGTTCTCCGACTTGGTTTTGAGAGATTGGGCTCTGGCAGATTGAGTCGTGGAGGTTTCCCGACTTAGCCAGGGGTTGTGCATTATCATATTTAGTCGTGGAGGGTTCTCCGACATAGCTTTGAGAGGGTTTGGGCATTCCCTGATCGAGTCGTGGAGGGTTTCCCGACTGAGTCGTGCTATCTGAGCACTGAGTATCCGATCTGTTTGATCGTGGATTATAGCCTGCATGTGTCATTTATGAGATTGTGAGACTGACGAGATACTTGAGCTCGGTGGGGTCGCTCCCCTCGAGTACGCTCCGGATGCGTGATGAGGATTGGGATAGACAGACTAGGACGTCCCACGGAGGTGGGCAGGTGCGTTCCTAGTGGTCAGTTTAGGACGCCCCACGGGGGTGGGCAGGTGCGTTCATAGTAGTCAGTTAGGACGCCCCACGTGGAGTGGGCAGGTGCGTTCATAGTAGTCAGTAGGACGCCCCACGTGGAGTGGGCAGGTGCGTTCCTAGACGACAGGCGCGGGCTTGACTGTGCCAGTTTTGGACAGTCATTGAGATTTGGGTTTTGGGAGCACCTCGCGTGCGAGTGGTGCATAGCTTGCTCTTAGATGAGTTTTCCTTTGAGCATGATACTCGAGGCATTTGGTAGAGAGAGTGTATGCATAGCAGGTTCATAGTAGAGATTTCCTTGGGCAGGAGGTTGTGACATATTAGTTGTAGCTCATTTCCTGCTTTCATTTATATATCTATCTGCATACCTATCTTTTGTGCCTCCAGTAGACTTAGTGGGCATATCGTGGATATTGGTGACGATACCCACTGAGATCCAACTTCTGCAGTAGATCTCACACCTGCTGCGGTGACAGGTTCCTGAGGCAGCTGTTCCGGCTTGGTTCGCGCGGAGACAGCTGATCGAGGTGAGGACGTGGCCGAGTAGTTCCTTACCAGTTTTGAGAGTCAGAGGTAGATGTACCCTGTATTTTATGTTTTCACTTTTGTACTGGACAGTATGAGAGATCGGTGAGGCTTTTGTATTTATTTGACAGCCGAGAGTTGTTGTATCGAGGATTATTTTATTTATATCAGATGTTCAGTGGTTGTTCTATAGCTTTTGGGTTTTTATTTTCAACTCTGATACATGTTTAGCTATAGATCTGTCTTGCAGGGTAGACGCTTCGTCTGTGCGGCAGTTTCCGTACAGATAGCGGATCTGTTGGCGAGCCCGGGTCGCAGTTTCGACCCCGGGGCGTGACAGCATATATGAGGATGATGTATTTATATGTTGATTGAAGCTCACATGATGAATTGTACATGTTATTGTGGATTGAGAACTTGTATGCTTAAATTACCCATGATGCTTATTGGAGCCTATATGATGAGTGTTGGGTTATATGTAATAAGGATCTAAATAGGGGAAGAAACACCTAGAGGGGGGTGAATAGGTGTAAACGTATAAACACTCAAAAATCGTTGCGATAAAAAAACCCAATGCGGAAATAAAAATAACACGCAAGATTTTTACGTGGAAAACTCCATCACCGGAGTAAAAAACCACGGGACCGATAACACGGCGAAATCCACTAGAATTAAAACACGTACAAGGTGATTTACCGTACACACTTACGACTCAACCTTTTCCATACGCTCCTAGAGGATCTTCTCCGCTCGCTCCACGACGCTTCTCGAATCCACGATCTGCGCCCAACGCCGAATCCACGGCGTCCAACGTCGAATCCACGACGTCCGACCGAATCCACGGTCTTCACCCAGTAGCACCCTTCGAATCCACGAACGTGCCTCGCTCCGAATCCACGAGAGCGGTTGAACCTTGAATCCACAAGGACACGCGAATCCACGCGCCGATTTTGGGGAAATCGTTGTTTTTGGGTGGTGATGATCCGCCGAATACTTAGATCAAAGATAGATCGGAAATACCATCTAAGGATTCATTAGTTTGATTCAACTCAAGATGTGAGTATGAAAACCTAGAATCAAACTAATCAATATAGATGAAGAAACATAGAGTATTCTCTAATGATTTCCTTTCTTCTCTATATGTGGATCTAGGCCGTATAAGAGATGATATTTGATTATGACGGCTCTCTGTGAATTAACCCTAGAAAGAGAGTCATAGGGTCTATTTATAGGTTAGAAACATTTGGAAGGAGATAAGAATCAAAAACCTAACATTTCTGGATTTTTTACGGACGGCGATCCGGATCGGATTTGGGCGATCCGGATTGCAGTAGCAAGAAAGACGGTTTCCAGAAAAACAATCGTTCGGGATCCGGATCGGAATGCCTGATCCGGATCGTTCATACAATTCAGAAAACTCAACGTTCGGGATCCGGATCGTGAGATGCTGCGATCCGGATTGAAGTAATGTATGAAACAACAACCTTCGGGATCCGGACTGCTGGCTCTGATCCGGATCCTGAACATGTCCGAACACCAGTTTTTGATTTTTATGCAATTAAAAGTTCTTCCAGGTGTTTCTACACTACAAGAAGTATTCGGATCACCAAAAATGTTGGGTTATATGTAATAAGGATCTAAATAGGGGAAGAAACACCTAGAGGGGGGTGAATAGGTGTAAACGTATAAACACTCAAAAATCGTTGCGATAAAAAAACCCAATGCGGAAATAAAAATAACACGCAAGATTTTTACGTGGAAAACTCCATCACCGGAGTAAAAAACCACGGGACCGATAACACGGCGAAATCCACTAGAATTAAAACACGTACAAGGTGATTTACCGTACACACTTACGACTCAACCTTTTCCATACGCTCCTAGAGGATCTTCTCCGCTCGCTCCACGACGCTTCTCGAATCCACGATCTGCGCCCAACGCCGAATCCACGGCGTCCAACGTCGAATCCACGACGTCCGACCGAATCCACGGTCTTCACCCAGTAGCACCCTTCGAATCCACGAACGTGCCTCGCTCCGAATCCACGAGAGCGGTTGAACCTTGAATCCACAAGGACACGCGAATCCACGCGCCGATTTTGGGGAAATCGTTGTTTTTGGGTGGTGATGATCCGCCGAATACTTAGATCAAAGATAGATCGGAAATACCATCTAAGGATTCATTAGTTTGATTCAACTCAAGATGTGAGTATGAAAACCTAGAATCAAACTAATCAATATAGATGAAGAAACATAGAGTATTCTCTAATGATTTCCTTTCTTCTCTATATGTGGATCTAGGCCGTATAAGAGATGATATTTGATTATGACGACTCTCTGTGAATTAACCCTAGAAAGAGAGTCATAGGGTCTATTTATAGGTTAGAAACATTTGGAAGGAGATAAGAATCAAAAACCTAACATTTCTGGATTTTTTACGGACGGCGATCCGGATCGGATTTGGGCGATCCGGATTGCAGTAGCAAGAAAGACGGTTTCCAGAAAAACAATCGTTCGGGATCCGGATCGGAATGCCTGATCCGGATCGTTCATACAATTCAGAAAACTCAACGTTCGGGATCCGGATCGTGAGATGCTGCGATCCGGATTGAAGTAATGTATGAAACAACAACCTTCGGGATCCGGACTGCTGGCTCTGATCCGGATCCTGAACATGTCCGAACACCAGTTTTTGATTTTTATGCAATTAAAAGTTCTTCCAGGTGTTTCTACACTACAAGAAGTATTCGGATCACCAAAAATGTTGGGTTATATGTAATAAGGATCTAAATAGGGGAAAAAACACCTAGAGGGGGGTGAATAGGTGTAAACGTATAAACACTCAAAAATCGTTGCGATAAAACCCAATGCGGAAATAAAAAATAATACGCAAGATTTTTACGTGGAAAACTCCATCACCGGAGTAAAAAACCACGGGCCGATAACACGGTAGAAATCCACTAGAATTAAAACACGTACAAGGTGATTTACCGTACACAATTACGACTCAACCTTTTCCATACGCTACTAGAGGATCTTCTCCGCTCGCTCCGCGACGCTTCTCGAATCCACGATCTGCGCCCAACGCCGAATCCACGGCGTCCAACGTCGAATCCACGACGTCCGACCGAATCCACGGTCTTCACCCAATAGCACCCTTCGAATCCACGAACGTGCCTCGCTCCGAATCCACGAGAGCGGTTGAACCTTGAATCCACAAGGACACGCGAATCCACGCGCCGATTTTTGGGGTAAATCGTTGTTTTTGGGTGGTGATGATCCGCCGAATACTTAGATCAAAGATAGATCGGAAATACCATCTAAGTATTCATTAGTTTGATTCAACTCAAGATGTGAGTATGAAAACCTAGAATCAAACTAATCAATATAGATGAAGAAACATAGAGTATTCTCTAATGATTTCCTTTCTTCTCTATATGTGGATCTAGAGCCGTACAAGATGATACAGGAAAAAGACGGCTATGTGGATTTTCCACCACCATGAAAAAGAGTCATAGGGTCTATTTATAGGTTAGAAACCCTAGGAAGGAGATAAGAATAAAAAACCTAACATTTCTGGAGATTTTACGGACGGCGATCCGGATCGGATTAGCTGTGATCCGGATCGTCGTAACGAGTCAGGCAATTCCAGAAAAACGAAGGTTCGGGATCCGGATCGAAGTGCTTGATCCGGATCGTTCATACAGTTCACCAAACATCAACGTTCGGGATCCGGATTGCGAAGCCTGATCCGGATCATTCAAGGAAGATGGTAAACTCAGTGTTCGGGATCCGGATCAAGAGAGGCTACGATCCGGATTGAACTGGTGTATGAACGAACCACCTTCGGGATCCGGATCGAACAACCTGATCCGGATCCTGAACATGTCCCAAGTCCAGTTTTTGATTTTTATGCAATGAAAGATTCTTCCAAGTGTTTCTACACTACAAGAAGTATTCAGATCACACAAAATCTTTAGTAAAACATACCTGATCCTTTTGAATTCTTCTTTCTTGAGATTGAGTTAAATGATCCAACTTTCTTCACCTTCAATCTTCAAGACTTGAGACTTTCACGAAACTACGCCAACTCAAATTCCGTAACAATCTCCCCCTTTGGCGGTTTCGTGACAAAACACAGATCCACTAAAGAAAATTCAAAAAGATATTTTGTTGCTATCACCATACAACAAAAATTTACAATGGAGATCCAAAAATTTAAAAACATGAGATAAACTTCTAAAACAGACTCTAGACTTAGCCATCTGTACTCTCTGCACAAAGAAATCATTCTTGACAAAAAGAGATCGTTAGATACCTCAAGAATATTTAGCATACAAAACCTAATACAGAGATAGAGTTTATCTGATCATCATGACATTTGAGAATTCAGATATGTAAGAGAATCATAGTCAAAAACCAACATATCTTCTATGCAATTAAAAACCAAATGTCACAAAATGTTAGTCCAACATCAACTTGTTAGTCATATTACATGCCCAAATAGTTAGTCGAATAGTTAGTCGAAACATGCAAACAATCACAAGATAAAAACCAAAGTTGAAGTTGAAGTGATACTTACCTTGATGTATACAAAATCTTCATCAGCAAGATTTTCACAATCATTGTTCAAGTTCCCTTGATGTTCACTTACCTTGATGTTCATTCACATCATCATTGTACCTTGATGCAGTCATCATTGTTCATCATTGATGTATACAAGATCACAATTTTCACAATATCATTGTTCAAGTTCTCTAAACTCTCTCCCCCTTTTTGTCACAAACAAAGCCAAAGTTACCAAAAAATTGAAGGAGAGTTAAAAAATTATCAACGAAAATGTTCCGAAATTTAAGAACTAGAACTAAAAGTAAGTCCTAAAAACTAAAAAACCTGCACAAAAAGATTAGAAAGAAGGTTAAGTCAGTCAGAATCCGAACTAGTGGGATTGGTACAATCCAACTTCTTCAAAATCGCTTGAAGCATTTTTGACATTCTGGAGACCTTTCTTTTCATCTTATGTTGCTCAGAGATAATCTGTTTGAGATTTGTAGACACGCTGTCTTGTTCAGCAGACGATCTTCGCTGTTCTTGTCGAAGTGAGGACCCTACATTCGCTTTTGCTGTGTGTCTCCAGGACGTTGAAGGATGTAGTATAGAACCAGACGGTGCATCTTGACCTTCAATCCATGGAGATTCTCTAGTGAGAGAGCGAGCTCTGGTGAGGGGTCTATCAATCTGAATTCCAGTTCCCCTCGAATTCTTTCGCCTAGTGTACTGCTTGGTTGTTGAGGACGATCTCATCAGCTTCTTGTTCTTCAAGTACAACCTATCTTCTTTGTCAATAGCTTTTTGTGCTTGTTCACAAATCTCTTCCCAGTCTTCTTCATCTGATTCTGAATCAATTTGATAGACTTTCTTTGTCTCTTCTTGATTTGAGTCATCTTGTTCTCTTTTATATAAGACCCACTCGGTCCTACCATTGCTACCAAAAGGAAGATTATCCAGGCGAATGCCATTGGTGCAAGTGCTTAAAAGTTTTAAAATCCTGTGAACAATAACTCAAAAACACATGAAAAATTGTTAATTTTCAAAAATTTGAAAAATTGTACCCAAACAATCATAATCATATAGAGAGACTAAGAATCAAATTAGTTTTGCAAAAAGGACTTTTAAAAATAGATCAATTGCATGATTTTCGAAAATCCTTATTATATGCCCTAAAACCGAAATTTTAGAAATCGAAGCCTAAAAATCCGTTAATCAGGAGAGTACCTAGCATATAATCAAAACTAATCTACCCAGAGTTCTTATTTCAAAAGAAATTTGATCAAAAACCATCCACAAACAAAGTTGATCCAAGAAATTCATCACGTTTGAGGAGGAAAAGAGAAAAAACGGTGAAAAACCGAGATTTTGATCAAGAAAACTTACTTGGAGTTGAAGAACTTGAGTTTGAAAGCTTCCAGGAAGGATGAAATCTAGAGAGAGAGGCTCTGGAAACTTTGGAACAAAAGATTGGAGTAAAAGAAATCAAAACCCTTTGTTCTTTAAAAAACCTAGCCGCGATTCGGATCAGTTCATAACTGCGATCCGGATCGGCTACCCGCAGTGAGAAACTGCGTTCGGGATCCGGATCGGCAGATATAATCCGGATCGTCAGCCCGCAGAAGAATTCCTGCGTTCGGGATCCGGATCATCTAGCCCGATCCGGATCGGCTCCAACTTTTTCTTTAGAAAATTTCAGAGAAATTCAAGAAAAACCAGAAAAAGATTGTAAGCACAAATGTGTATCAACTTTAAACAAAAATCATCGTTTCATACAACAAGAATTAGATTATGCCAAATCTATCAATAATATCCAAAAATGAAACGAAAATTTACAAAAATTAAATCCCTTAAAGTTGAACACCTTCAATTACATCTAACTTGATCTTATGAGTAATGCCTTTATCAAATCATCAATTCAGTAAAGAAAATGAAATACAAAGATCAATAGATGTTTGAAATCCCAAATATAATAGATAATGTATCTAGACAATCTGTTGAAGAGAGTGGCTCTTTGAGCATCTTTCCTTAAAAACCCACCTTATACCAACCTTGAAATTTGACGGAGTCAAGTATTTCAACATGCATTTTACTTAATCAAAAATTTGAACAACCATGCTTGGTATACATGTGGTAGCTGCACACAATACTCGGACGACCGAGGTGGTAGCTCTTTCCTCCATGTGGTGGTAGTTTTCACACTCCTCATTGGGATGTAACTCTTTCCACATCTTTTGAGCATTTTACTTTTTCTATGACTCCCCCTCAATTGGCTATCAATTATTTAAGATATAAAGTATTCAACCAAATATTGATCTCGATTTCATACTCGACTAAGCAGTCAAATAAGATAATGACTATACCAAGAGATCATAGAGAGAGAGAAATTGACTTTGATCACTTAGAAGATGATTTAATTAACATAAATGATCATTGCAACAGTGAAATATTACGATGGCAAAAGCATAATAAATTTCTAAATGTGCGAAAAGATGCAATTAAAGTCAATTATGATCTATGCTCAATTAATGTCCTATGTACAAACATAGATAATGAACAAAACAAAAACAAATACAAAACCTATCCTAAGCAAAGGTTTCAAAAAGAAGTTTATTTCAAGGAAAGCATTCCAATTGCTTTTCGTAATGAATAAAACGTTTTTGATCCAAAGGTTTTGTTAGAATGTCAGCTAATTGATCCTCAGTTGAAATATATGAAAGTTGAAGAGTATTTGATTCAACTAGCTCTCTAAGAAAATGATATCTAAGTTCAATATGTTTTGTTCTAGAGTGCAACACAGGGTTTTTAGAAATGTTAATTGCACTTGTGTTGTCACAAAGAATTGTTACCGAAGATGCAGAAATGCGGAAGTCGCTCAATACGCTTTTCATCCAAATGAGTTGAGTTGAGCAACTTCCAGCTGAAATGTATTCCGCTTCGGCAGTCGAGAGTGCTATACAGTTATGCTTTTTACTGTGCCATGCAACAAGGCAATGGCCAAGATAGAAGCATGCACCACTCGTGCTTTTCCGATCATCCACTGATCCTGCCCAATCGGCATCTGAGTATCCAACAATATCCAAACTTGTTCCCATAGGATACCAAATTCCGAAATTAATTGATCCTTTGATATACCGGATGATCCTTTTCACCGCTTTCAGGTGAACCTCCTTTGGTGCTGATTGATATCTCGCGCAAATCCCAACACCAAAAGATATATCCGGGCGACTAGCCGTGAGGTAAAGTAGACTTCCAATCATACTTCGATACAGTTTTTCGTCTACATTCTCACTATGTGATTCACTTCCAAGTCCCTTGTGGCTAGTTCCCATTGGAGTCGGAAAATCTTTACAATTTTCGAGATCAAACTTTTTGACCAACTCCATTGCATACTTGGATTGACTCAAGTGAATACCTTCATCATTTTGTTTAATTTGCAATCCAAGGAAATAAGTCAATTCGCCCATCATGGACATCTCAAATTCGCTTTCCATGGTCTCCGCGAATTTAGAAGCATCATTATCTCTTGTTGCGCCAAATACAATGTCATCGACATAGATTTGTGCTACAATGAAATTGCTTTGATAATGCTTCACAAAGAGAGTCCTATCAGCTCCCCCTCGAGTATAGCCCTTCTCCAAAAGGTGCTTTGTTAACCTTTCGTACCATGCTCGCGGTGCTTGTTTCAGACCGTAAAGAGCCTTTTTCAAACGAAAAACATGGTTAGGTTGTTTATGATCTACAAAACCTTTCGGTTGAGCCACATAAACTTCCTCATTTAAAAACCCATTTAGAAATGCGCTCTTAACGTCCATTTGAAATAATTTGATTTTAAAATGACAAGCAATAGCAAATAGTATACGAATGGACTCAAGTCTAGCTACAGGGGCGAATGTTTCATCAAAGTCTATACCTTCTACTTGAGAATAGCCTTGAGCAACTAATCGTGCCTTGTTCCTGATGATGGTACCATCCTCATTTTTCTTGTTCTTGAAGATCCATTTGGTACCTATCACATTGTGTTGCTTTGGAGGCTTCGTTAATTCCCAGACTTTGTTTCGCTCAAATTGATGGAGCTCTTCCTGCATTGCTTTAATCCAGTAGTCATCCTGAAGAGCTTCATCTATGTTCTTTGGTTCGATTAAAGATACGTAGCAAGCGAATCCACAAACCAACTGCCTCCGAGTTCTGACTCCTTCTTGTGGATCTCCAATATATTCGATTCCGGATGATCCTTGGAGATTCGTAACGTTTGTTGAAACGGAGTACTCGGAGATACATGAGATGATTCCTGCACATCAGATAAACTTGAAGAACCATTAGATGCATCATTAATATTGGAAGTATTATTATGAGAAGATGCATTAGCAGGAGAATCATCATCTAGAGAGATATCGAGGGTAGATTTTCCAGATCCAAAGTGATAAGCTTCATCTACTTTAACATTATAGACTCTACGATCGTCTTAGATTCAATGTTAAATACTCGATATGCTCTGCTATTCGTAGAATAACCCAAAAAGATCCCTTCATCACTTCGAGAGTCAAACTTTCCAAGATTTTCACGGTCACGTAAAAATGTAACATCGACTCCCGAAGACACGAAAATATTTGATGTTGGGTTTTCTACTAAACCACAGCTCATATGGTGTATTTAAAGTTCCTGGGCGCAAGTAAACTCTATTAATGACATAGACAGCGGTGTTTCACGGCTTCAGCCCAAAAATGTAGCGGTAAATTCCGGCTATGAAGCATCACACCGCGCCATCTCTTGAACAACCCTGTTCTTGCGCTCAACAACACCATTCTGCTGAGGTGTATAGGGTGCCGAGAATTCATGTTTAATGCCATTTGCAAGTGCAAAAATCAATGAATTTTGAATTTATGAATTCTCCACCTCTATCACTTCTAACACAAATGATCTTTTCATTCTTTTCACTCATAATACGATGGCAAATCTCATGAAAAGAGTCAAACGTATCAGCTTTCTCTTTTAAAAAATGCTACCCAAGAAAACCGAGATAATCATCAACCAATAAAAAATGTACCATTTACCTCCCAAAGATGGTTGACGGGTCGGCCCCATTAAGTCCATGTGCAAAAGTTCCAAGGGCCGTTTTGTACCAACGTGGTTCAAGTTCTTGGTGTGCAGTTCTAGACTGTTTTCCCTTTTGGCAACCACCACCACACACGTTTTGTTTAAATAAAAGCTTTGGAACCCCCTTGACCATGTCCTTGTTTGACAATTCTAGTAAGTTCCTTAAAATTTAAGTGACCTAGCCTTTCATGCCAAAGAGTTCATTATTCAAAGCGGCTAAGTTACAATTTCAGGAAAATTTATTAGGAACAACATACCATTGTTTTCAGATCTAACCCCTTTTAAAAAGAAGACATGGTGCTTATCAGTTACAACGCATTCAACAGATGAAAAGTTAACTGAAAAAACCATTGTCCGCAAAGTGACTTATGCTTATGAGGTTAGTCTTAAGGCCATCAACAAATAAGACGTTTTTCAAAATCGGGCCATCTGGAATAGCTACCGTCCCTTTTCCAACAATTTTGGAAGATCGACCGTCTCCGAAAACTACGGGTGCCTCCGGAGATTTTCTCAAGATTTTGAAAACTATTTTTGTCACCGGTCATGTGAACGGTAACACCCGCTATCCCGTAACCAAGACGAACTATCATAGGCATGCAGGAAACATTGGAAACAGACAAGGTAAAATTTCACCGCTTTGCGCACCCCAAACCCTTTTGGAGTGCGTCGTAGGGTCGTGAAGTTATATGCCTAGGTGAAGGCGTCTTGTTATAGCGATTGTTGTTCCTTGATGAAATCGTCTTGCGCGATGAACTACCAAATCTCTTTCATTGAAAAGTTTTGCTTTTGTTTATCGGGAGGAGCCTGTTTGGTAGTTGTTGGCAAGAGGTCCTTGAGATGAGCGTTCGTACCCCGTCTTGCAAATATCTTCTTATGTGCCCTGAAACACCACAACGAAAACATACCTTAGATCTTGACGATCCCAAAGAGGATGAAGTAGGTTTGTTGTCGTTGTTTGTCTTGAATTCGGTGTCGGAGGAGGGAGATACCGACTGAGGCACAAAAACTGTCTCCCTCGAACTTGGACTGTTTCCAGTTTGAGTGTATCCGAGGCCGAACCGATTTGATTGACCAAGACCAAGAAGTCTATCCAACTTACTCCTTCCTGAAGAGAATCGTTGTAAGTCATTCTTGAGTTGGAAAATGGTCTTTGTCATTTCCAGGTTATCCTATCGAGCCTCGTTGTAGAGCTTTGAGAAGTGATTCGCGTTATCCACCAGATTTGTATGTTCCTTCTCAAGTTGCTCATTGGACTCTTGAAGGGAAACATTTGCCTTTATCAGGTTTTCCCTTTCCACTTCAAGAGCGTTTGAGAGAGAAGTCGCTCCTTTTTGCTTCTTCTTCGAGATCATGCACTCTCCCTCTCAAACTCTTGTTTTGCTTAGCCACTTTCTTTGAGTCCCTCAAAAGTCTGTGGTAGGCTAGAGCAAATCTTCACCTTCCGAATCATCCGATTCATTGTCCGTTGCATTCTTTTCAACAGTGGAGTTGGACAACGACTCGGATGTACTTGCCATAAAGCACATGAAGGTGAAGATACGGACGCGTGGAATGCGGTGGAGCTCTTTTCTTCATCACTCGAAGACGACTCATTTGACGTTGAGTTGTCATCCCAAGTGACGACTTGCATCGCCTTCTTCTTTGCCGGATACTTGTTAGGACACTCCGTTGCAATGTGGCCGTAGCCTCGACATTTGAAGCATTGTAGTTGTCCTTCTGAACTTTTCTTATCCTTTGAGAAGTTCTCTTGCTTTCTTGACTTGTAACTTGAAGTACCCTTGCCTTTGTTCGACTTTCCGAAGGATGGAGATTTGCTTGAATTACCCCTTCGAAAGTTGCGGCGAAACTTCCTTGTCAAGAGAGCGAGCTGCTTCTCAAATTCCTCCATAGAAAGGTTCTCGTCATCGTCTGAGGAGGATGTATCCGCGTCTTCTTCCTTAGTTGTTTCAACGCATAACCTGAAGACTTAGAAGTGGATGCCTTTCCAGAAGAATTGTTAGTAGTAAATGTCATTTCATAAGTTTGTAATGAACCAACTAATTCTTCTACACGTATTTCGTCCGGGTGTTTAATAGTTTCAATGGCAGTAACCTTTGGGCGAAATCGTTCAGGAAGAGTTCTTAAGATCTTTCTTACAATCTTAAATTCTGGAATCTTCTCTCCCAGATTAGCACATGAGTTTACGATGTCTTGCAATCGTGTATAGTAGTCCGTGAAAGATTCATTTTCTGCCATCAAGATAGAGTCAAACTTGCTCGTAAGCATTTGCAGTTTCTGAATCTTCACGAGGTTAGTTCCCTCATGTGTAACCTGAGAACATCCCAGATTTCTTTCGCAGTCTCACATGCCGAGACGCGAGAGAATTCAGTTTGAGATAAG
Organism: Tillandsia leiboldiana; assembly: GCA_029204045.2. Classification (NCBI taxonomy): domain Eukaryota; kingdom Viridiplantae; phylum Streptophyta; class Magnoliopsida; order Poales; family Bromeliaceae; genus Tillandsia; species Tillandsia leiboldiana. Next base: position 40,522,055 of record CM055067.1, on the reverse strand, counting down.
GCATTAAAAATAGCATTAATTCCCTTGCCATTGTAAGAAGATGAATCTAACTCTTCCTTGGTCCATTTCGACCTAGGTTTTAAGGTGCGAACATCACCATAAATTCAGTTGGATTAGACCATCCTAATTCAATTGATTGCCACACCCGTTCGTCGATGGAAATAAAAAAGGCTTTCATCCGTACTTTCCAGTACGCATAATTTGTTCCATCGAAGAACGGGGGTCGGTTGATGTTTCCACCTTCAACCATTGTTTACAACCCTATTCCCGCTCTGATACCACTTGTTGGGTTATATAATAAGGATCTAAATAGGGGAAAAACACCTAGAGGGGGGTGAATAGGTGTAAACGTAAAACACTCAAAAATCGTTGCGATAAAAACCCAATGCGGAAAATAAAATAATACGCAAGATTTTTACGTGGAAAACTCCATCACCGGAGTAAAAACCACGGGACCGATAACACGGCAGAAATCCACTAGAATTAAACACGTACAAGGTGATTTACCGTACACACTTACGACTCAACCTTTTCCATACGCTCCTAGAGGATCTCTTCTCCGCTCGCTCCGCGACGCTTCTCGAATCCACGATCTGCGCCCAACGCCGAATCCACGGCGTCCAACGTCGAATCCACGACGTCCGACCGAATCCACGGTCTTCACCCAATAGCACCCTTCGAATCCACGAACGTGCCTCGCTCCGAATCCACGAGAGCGGTTGAACCTTGAATCCACAAGGACACGCGAATCCACGCGCCGATTTTGGGGTAAATCGTTGTTTTTGGGTGGTGATGATCCGCCGAATACTTAGATCAAAGATAGATCGGAAATACCATCTAAGTATTCATTAGTTTGATTCAACTCAAGATGTGAGTATGAAAACCTAGAATCAAACTAATCAATATATGAAGAAACATAGAGTATTCTCTAATGATTTCCTTTCTTCTCTATATGTGGATCTAGAGCCGTATAAGATGATATATGAAAATGACGGCTATTTGGATTATTCGACCCCCTAGAAAAAAGTCATAGGGTCTATTTATAGGTTAGAAACCCTAGGAAGGAGATAAGAATCAAAAACCTAACATTTCTGGAAATTTTACGGACGGCGATCCGGATCGGATTAGCTGTGATCCGGATCGTCGTAACGAGTCAGCAATTCCAGAAAAACGAAGGTTCGGGATCCGGATCGAAGTGCTTGATCCGGATCGTTCATACAGTTCACCAAACATCAACGTTCGGGATCCGGATTGCGAAGCCTGATCCGGATCGTTCAAGGAAGATGGTAAACTCAGTGTTCGGATCCGGATCAAGAGAGGCTACGATCCGGATTGAACTGGTGTATGAACGAACCACCTTCGGGATCCGGATCGAACAACCTGATCCGGATCCTGAACATGTCCCAGTCCAGTTTTTGATTTTTATGCAATGAAAGATTCTTCCAAGTGTTTCTACACTACAAGAAGTATTCGGATCACACAAATCTTTAGTTAAACATACTGATCCTTTTGAATTCTTCTTTCTTGAGATTGAGTTAAATGATCCAACTTTCTTCACCTTCAATCTTCAAGACTTGAGACTTTCACGAAACTACGCCAACTCAAATTCCGTAACC